>CM035417.1:73269089-73896589 GCA_020310875.1 Ceratopteris richardii | reverse complement strand
AAACGGGGGAAGGGTACTTAAACATGGAAACTAAAGGTAAACAAGTAGTTGAGACCACTTCTCCACCTAGAGAGCAACTAGAGGATCAGGATGCTAGGATGGAAGAAGTAGAGTTAGGACAAGAAATAGAAGAGAATTTAGAAGAAAAAGAG
Organism: Ceratopteris richardii; assembly: GCA_020310875.1. NCBI lineage: Eukaryota > Viridiplantae > Streptophyta > Polypodiopsida > Polypodiales > Pteridaceae > Ceratopteris > Ceratopteris richardii. The sequence continues at coordinate 73,896,437 of CM035417.1, read as the reverse complement.
CCTTCACAGCAAGAGTATACTTATGAAGAGCTTATAGATGAACAATTCATTGACTTGAAAGAGCAAACCCTCAAGTTAGAGAAAGATTTGGGTAGCATTACATCTCTTATACAACAACTTAAGTCTCAAATGATCTCTCTTGAGACTAGTGTCACCTCTTTCCTAGCTAGGAAGGAAAGAGAGACTCCTACCATTCCTCTAGAGATTACTAGGAAAGAGACTTCTCTTCCTAGTAAATATAAAGGAGAGAGCTCTAGGGAAGCTCCCCTCCTGAAAGACTTAAAGCCACCAACCTTCACGGGGGATGACCGAGATAGGAATAAGGATGCAATCTACACTTTTTTACAAAAGTGGCAAGATTTGCATCAATTGAAGGGCACCCCACCTGAGTATCGTGTGCTAGAGGCGAGTCTTTCCCTCGGCCCACGTGCTTATAAGTGGTGGATGAGTCTTAAGGAGGCGAACTCTATCCCTAGTGACTGGACTCAGTTTGAGACTCTTTTTCTAAAAGAGTTTCTTCCTGAAAATGAAGAGGAGAGGAATTGGGATGAGTGGGATAGGATTACTCAAAGAGGCAGGCCTCTTTCAGTCTATCTATCCCACTATAGAGAGATCACTTTGAAGCTTAAGGGTCTAGATGATTTTCAGAAGACCAGAGGGTTTGTTAGGGGCTTGGATAAAGCCATAAAGAGGGAAGTCAGGAGGAATGCGCCTAAGACGTTTGAGGAGGCGATCAAATATGCACAGATATATGAGGACCATAACCGTCCTCAGTATACTCCTATGGAGACGGATCAGCCCCTTAAACCTCTTAGCACCACTAAATTTAAGAAAAAGTTGCCTTTTGGGAAAAACAAGGTTTTTATTAAAAAACAAAGATCACAAGGGCCTAAGCTATCCACAGACCAATTTGAGAAGGCCAAAAGAGAGAACCTGTGTTTTAGGTGCCTATCCCCTAGCCACTCACAGTGGAACTGTCCACTCAAGAAGGGGGAAGAAAAGAAGAAAGGACCAGAGTCTAGTACGGCTCCTGAAAGGGGCAAAAAGGCGGTCCACCTAGTGCAGACCCTTCCCATTCATGGAAGCTCTAGCTGCAAGGGAGTGGAGGTGATGCACGAGGATATAGAGCACACGTGTTGTTTGACTCAGTCATTGTGGTCACCGCAGTTTGGACCACATGACTTGGTCAAGCTACATGGTAGTGTATACGGAACCAAGGTGCGAGTCATGATAGATGACTCTGCCACTCATAATTTCATTAACTATGCTTTGGTCAAGAAATTGAAGATTCCCCAACAGCCTAGTGCACATAAATACATTGTATCTATGATGCAAGGACAAGATAAAAGAATATGGGATACTATGGTATCCAATTTGGAAGTCAAGATGCAGGATTATACAGATCATATGGACTTCCAAATTATGAACATGGAGAGGACAGATCTAGTCTTAGGAAGAGAGTGGCTATGGGGGTTGGGAGATACACTTAAACGCAGCTATCAAAATAACACACTCGAGTTTGAAAAGAATGGAAGTACAGTTTATATTCAGGGAGAGAGAGATGTACCTAGTGCACCTCTCATCTCATCATTAGAGTTGTATAGTCTCTGTTGTTCACAGCATGTACAGGATATCTTTTTATTGTATAGTCATGATATGGAGCATTGTATAGACAGCTCATCTGATGTATATTTTCATGCTTTGAATGTAAATATGAACAGGAATTTCTACTATTCTTTTTTGCAAGAGTGTGTAGTTAAAAGTTTTAAGGATCTTATGTTTGATTACAGAGATGTTTTTCCCACTGACTTACCTAGAGGGCTACCACCTGAGAGAGGGGACATTGACCATGCCATAGAGGTTGTTACTAACACTAACCCTATTTGTAGACCTCCTTATAGGCTTAGTGTTTCTCAGCATGAGGAGGTTGAGAAGCAATTGCAGGATTATTTAGATAAAGGCTTCATCAAACCTAGTAACTCACCATGGGCATCGCCAATGCTCCTAGTTAAAAAGAAAGATGGCTCTATGAGACTATGTATAGATTATAGAGCACTTAATAAGGTAACTATCAAAAATAGATTTCCAATGCCTAGGTTGGAAGATCTATTTGATCAGTTACATCAAGCTCGGTATTTTACCAAGCTTGACCTTAGATCAGGATATCATCAGATCAGGATTAGGGCAGAAGATGTCCCTAAAACTGTATTTAGGACTAGATATGGGCACTATGAGTTTTTGGTGATGCCTTTTGGTCTCACCAATGCTCCTGCCACTTTCATGAAACTCATGAATAGTGTTTTACGGCCTTATCTAGGACACTTTGTAGTAGACTTTTTAGATGACATTCTGATCTATAGTGCATCAAAACAGGAACATTTGGAACACTTGAGAAAAGTATTTCAAGTGCTAAGGGAAAATTCGCTCTTTGCTAAGGAGTCAAAGTGTGAATTTTTCAAGACAGAGGTTAGGTACCTTGGGCATATAGTCTCCCAAGATGGAATCCAGATGGATCCTGAAAAAGTAAGGGCTATTATGGAATGGCCACATCCACGGAACCTGGAGGAGCTGCAGATCTTCCTAGGTTTATCAGGTTTATATCGAAGATTCATTAAGAACTATGCCAAAATTGCTGTCCCGATGACGGAACAACTTAAAGGGAAAGGGAAAGCCTTTCATTGGGGAGACGAACAGAAGCAAAGTATGGAAAAATTGAAGGTAGCAATTGCTACAGCTCCACTTTTACATATAGCAGATCCCAATAAACCATTTGTGGTTGAGACTGACGCGAGTGATTTTGCTATAGGAGCGGTTTTAGTACAAGATGGTCGACCATTAGCTTTTGAGAGCAAGAAACTAGAATCAGCTCAAAAGAATTACTCCGTCTATGAGAAGGAGTTGTATGCAATAGTCCATGCTTTGAAGAAGTGGCGTCATTATTTATATGGTGCCAAAGTTACGATAGTGTTTGATCAAGAGAGCATTAAGTGGCTCTCTAATCAAACAGACCTTAAAGGTCGGAAGGCCCGATGGGCAGAGACCCTTCAAGAGTTTGATTATGAGCTTAGGTATAGGAAGGGAAAGTTTAATGTAGTGGCTGATTCACTTAGCCGCATGCCTATGCTCAATGGATTGAGTTTTACTCAGATCACTAGTGAGCTACTTGAGTCTCTCAGAGGGAAATGTAGGCTTGATCCTGCATATTCCGAGATTTGGGAAGCCATAGAGAATGGGGATCGTGATATACGGGTTTCCAATGAGGATGAAGTATCGACAGGTACTCAAGAAGGATTCAAGTGGAAGAATTACAGTGTCCATGATGGATATCTGTTATATAAAGGTAAGGTGTGTGTCCCTAGAGATACTGAGATGAGACGGCATATTTTATATGAGTGTCATGACACACCTAGTGCGGGACACCTCGGAGTTAACAAGACTTATGATCTTGTTAAGAGGTAGTTTTATTGGCCTGGACTTCATAAGGACGTCCTAGAGTATGTGCTTAAGTGCAATAAATGCCAGGTCAACAAAGCTGAGAGATTAAGGATTGGAGGGCTACTCCACCCATTGGATATTCCCAATGGGAAGTGGGAGAGTATCTCCATGGACTTTATAGTCGGTTTACCTAAGACACAGAGAGGGCACGACTCGGTCTGGGTAATTGTGGATAGGTTAACCAAAATGGCTAGGTTTATTCCAACACATACTACAGTGAAGACACCTGAGTTGGCTAGACTCTTTGTAGAGAACCTATACCGGTTATATGGTCTTCCTTTAGACATAGTTTCTGATCGGGATAGGAAGTTTACTAGCCACTTTTGGAGAGCGGTCTTCAAAAGGTTGGATACAAAGCTTAGCATGAGTACGGCCGAGCATCCACAGTCGGATGGGCAAACAGAAAGGGTTAACCAAATCCTAGAGGATATGCTTCGAGCATATGTGAATGAAAGGCAAACTAATTGGGAAGAGTACTTACCTATAGTAGAGTTTGCATATAATAGTGCCAAGCACTCTTCCACTGGGCATAGTCCATTTATGCTTATGTATGGGTTTCAGCCAAGGGCTCCTTATGCAGTTGGCTTGCAGAATGAAAAAGTTCAAGCAGCAAAGGATTTCTTGGAAGAAATGAATGATATGCTTAGACTTGCTAAGGACAGCATTAGGAAAGCTCAGGATAGGGCTAGAACCTATGCTGACCCTCAAAGAAGAGATATCAACTTTGAGGTAGGAGAGCAAGTCTATCTTAGAGTTCCATCTAGGTCTGAAACCATGAAGACGGGACCTTGTCCAAAATTATCTCCTAGGTATTGTGGACCTTTCCAAATACTTAAGAGAATAGGAAAGATGGCTTACCAGCTCCAACTTCCAGAGAAAAGTCAAATCCATCCAGTTTTTCATGTTAGCCGGCTCAAGAAAAGGCTGGGTGAATCTGACAACCTCATTCCAGATAGTGAGGTAGTAGAGCCTATTTCTGTTCAATCTATTCCACATGAGCCAGAGAGCATACTACGCACTCGAGAGAAACGGACGAGAAGTCACTTGTATAAAGAGTGTCTAGTAAAGTGGAAAGATAGTTCAGAAGATAGTGCCACATGGGAGCGGGTTAGCACCCTTCAGAGACGGTTTCCCAGTTTTAGTTTACCTTCCCAAGAGTTTTCTTAAGGGGAAGGATATGGGGAAACAACACGGAGACAGGACCATGTATTTTTATACATGGGGATATAGTGGGAGTGGTGGTTCTATTATTTCTCTCTTTCTTTTAGACCTTCCAATACCATTTTGAGGACAAAATGGAAGTAAGGGGAAGGAAATGTCACATGGAGTATCCTATATGAATAGTATTTAGAGGTATGACCCTCTTCTTATTCATATAGAGTATGATGCTCACATGAGTGCCAAGTGGCACTCATGAGAGGAACCTTGACCATTGACCCATTTTGGGTGTAGAGAGAGAGAGGGTAATCATTGAACTCATCACGCGGCTGGGCGGCAAAGGATTCTCTTCGATCTCCGTGCGAACATCTCTGTCAGAGAGTAATCGATCGGCGTGCAGGAGCAGTCTCAAAATTGGGGAGCTCATCGGAGCAGGCACTTGACAATATTGTTGAGATATCAAGCTCAACATGTGATGATCTAGGATGACACTTACCAGTTTTTCGTTTCTCTGACATGTATAGTGGTCACACCGGTATATGTCAGGGATACTTTCTTGAGCTTTATTAGATTTATCTACCGAGAGTGATGGCACATTTGTTTCTTGCCAGCTCACTCATTCGCGGATATTAGGTTTTTCCTTATGTATTGGTCTTTATATATTGCACTTGTTGTATTCTTGTTTTTTAGGTCATTCTTGTACATTCCTTTTATGTAATAGAAGAAGAAGAAGAAGATCATTTTCTTCCTTGCCTCAATCTGTGTGTGTGCTTCTCCTTGAGAGTGAGAGTGTGTGTGTGAGCTCTCTTCCTTATCTCCTTCCTTGTGACATGGTATCAGAGCCAGCGTGGCTGTAGAGAGCTCCTGGAGAAGGCGACGGTGAAGACTACGCAGCAAGGCGTGGAGAAAACGTGATTTCACAAACGGCCTCCGTTTGCAATGAAAATCGCCGTGAAGATAGAAGACCTCAAAATGTTTTCGCGAGTTATCCCTTTAGGGTCACTCGTTTTTGTCAGATCGAAGTTTCAGAGCCATCTCGATCTCCGTTTTGAGCCCCGAAGGTGGGGCCCACAGAAAAACCAAGTCAGTTTCAGAAACTGTAACTTGCGTTGTGTTTGGCGACACTCATATATTCCAGATCCAAAATTTCAAGCGATTCCGTGTACTGTTGATAAACGAAAACTGTGTTTTTCTAAGATCGAACTGGCACGTCATAGTGCGACAGTGTTCAAGCAGAAGTGCTGCTTGTAGTGTTTTGCAGTGTTGTGAATTGTTGCAGAAATGGCAAACGCAGATGGAATGAGTCAGCTTATGAGCGATAAGCTGGACAAGAACAACTTTCATGCTTGGAGATTCAGAATGACGAATTTCCTGATGGGAAAAGGCTACTGGAAGTACATCAAAGGAGAGAATGAAAATGCTCCGTAGTTACGAGAAAGGAATCGGACTGCAGATCTGGTGTTTCAAAATCGAATGATAATGTATGGTATGTTGATTCAGGTGCTTCAAATCACATGATCAGTCATGCAAAATGGTTTAGTAGTTTGCAGAAAATGCCAGTTCCTGGATATGTTGAAACAGGTGATGATACATCGCATCCTATTGAGCATACAGAAAACATAGCATTGTCTATGGAGGACGGGAAGGTAAAACATCTTGCTGATGTGTTGCATGTTCCAAAGATAACAAAGAATTTGGTTTCTGTTGGACAAATGGTTGACCAGGGATTACAAGTCAGGTTCAATGCTGATGGATTATATGTAGAAGAGTACAAGCAGGATGGACGATTGGTTGCCAAAGGAAACAAAGTGGGTAGGATGTTCACCTTAAATGTGAAGATTCCTAAAATGAATGCAGCCATGTTTGCAAAAGGTGTAGGAGTTATTGCAGATATAGCGATATGGCACAAACGGATTGGGCATGCAAACTTGCAAAGGCTGAAATTGATGCAGTCAAAGGAGATTGTCCATGGACTACCAAATTTCAAAGTTGCAAAATTGCAAAAGGTATGTGCAGCATGTCAATTTGGTAAACAGTCAAGAGCATCATTTCCACATGACAAGCATGTTAGTGAGAATGTACTAGAAGTAGTACATACAGATGTTTGGGGTCCAGCAAAGACCACATCTATGCGTGGCTATAGGTTTTATGTTACTTTCATTGATGACCATACACGCAAAGTATGGGTATATTTCATGAAAGAGAAGAGCGAGGTGTTTACTCACTTCCAGAATTTTAAAGTTATGGTGGAAAAGCAAACAGGGAAGTACATTCAGACATTAAGATCTGATGGAGGAGGTGAATACATGTCAAATGACTTCAGCAATTTTCTAAAAAATCATGGAATTCGGCGTCTGTTTTCATGCAGGTACACACCACAACAGAATGGTGTTGCTGAATGCAAAAACAGACATATTGCAGAAATAGCAAGAGCCTTAATGGCTGAGAAGAATATGCCTCATTGTTATTGGGCAGAAGCTATGCATACTACTGTATACATCATGAACAGAACTCCGACTTCTGTTGTACATCAAGTTACACCTGAAGAGAAGTTTACAGGTAAAAATCCAAACTTATCACATCTGAAAGTTTTTGGCTGTATTGCATATGTACATGTTCTAGATGAGTTGAGGACGAAGGTTGATCCGAAAGCAGAAAAATGTGTCTTCATTGGATATTCCATTGAGCAAAAGGGGTACATATGTTCTAACCCACTCACACAACAAGTGAAGGTGAGCAGAGATGTGGTATTTGATGGAATGTCAAGCTTCTATGCAGATGCCAAAGAAGGACTGAATCTTGAACCAAATGACAAAGAAAATGTTGAAAAATCTAGTGCAGAATCTCAAGTTTTGAGACCGGATGCATCACCAAGCAATAGTTCCAACTCAAATCCATGGAGTGGAAGATTGCATGGAAATCCATGGAGTGGAAGATTGCGTGGAAATTTCAGTCCAGCAAATTCATCAAATACATCCAAGAAAGGTAAAGAAAAGCTTTCTACTGGTAGTAAAAGAGGTGCAGGTTTTTAAGATGTTGATGGAGATTCAAGCGGTTCAGAAAAGAGTCTTGATGAGGAACTTGGATTGCCCTCTATGAAGACTCCAGGAGTAAGAAGGGCACATGCAGATGATACAAGGAGAAGTGACCCAGGACCAAGAAGATCTGGGAGGATGCGTAATTCAGTGCAACGATTGACATATGATAGTTACATGGCTCGCCATTGTGCCTACATGACAAAGGTAATACAAGATGCTGAACCTTCTTGTTTTGAAGATGCAATTGGTAATGCAGATTGGGAAAAAGCTATGGATGAGGAGATGGCTGCACTTTATGGAAATGGTACATGGAAGCTGGTTCCATTGCCGCAAGGAAAGAAATCCATAGGCTGCAAATGGGTTTACAAGGTAAAGCATAATGCGGATGGTAGCATAAGCAGGTATAAAGCACGATTGGTAGCTAAAGGTTATGCACAGACATATGGCATTGATTATGAGGAAACATTCAGCCCTGTAGCTAAAATGTCTACTCTCAGAACACTTGTTGCATTAGCTACAGGAAAAGGATGGACTTTGCATCAGATGGATGTGAAGAATGCTTTCCTACATGGTGAGTTACAGGAAGAAGTATATATGGACCAGCCACAAGGATATGAAGATTCAAAGCATCCAGAATATGTTTGCACGTTGCAAAAGGCTTTGTATGGGCTGAAGAAAGCCCGTCGTGCATGGCATGCAAGGATTGCTGATTACTTAACCAGCATTGGGTTCTCTATGTGTGATGCAGATCACTCACTATATGTAAGGAAGGCTGATGATGGCATCACTATTGTGGCTATTTACGTTGATGACCTAGTTGTAGGTGGTGATAATGAAGAAAGCATCAAAGAGGTAAAGAATCTTCTTACGCAGGAATTCGACATGAAAGATCTTGGTGAGCTGCGCTATTTCTTGGGCATTGAGTTTATACATACAGAAACATGTATATGGATGTCGCAAAGGCAATATGCCTTGAATATGCTGCAAAAGTATGGTATGGCTGATTGTAAGCCAATTTCTATGCCATTAGATCATAATTTGAAATCGGATACAACATCAGGTGAAGCATTGGAAAATGCTACTATGTACAGGAAAATTGTGGGAAGTCTTATATATCTCACAATTACAAGGCCTGATCTAAGTTATACTGTTGGGCTTGAAAGTCAGTTTATGCAGGTTCCCAAGAAGCCACATTTGGATGCTCTGAGGCGCACTCTACGTTATGTGAGTGCTACTTCGGATTATGAATTGTTTTATGAAGCCGGTGTAGATTTGCAGGTTCATGGATACACTGATGCAGATTGGGTTGGTAGTACTCCAGATAGAAGATCCACTAGTGGCTTTCTTTTCTCACTTGGAGGTGCAGCTATTACATGGAGCAGCAAGAAGCAACCCACTGTTGCTTTGTCAAGTATAGAAGTTGAGTATAGAGGTGCTGCAATGGCAGCATGTGATGCATCATGGCTGGAGATGTTACTTGCAGATTTAGGTGTGGAAGTGCGAAAGCCTATCACTATCTATTGTGATAATCTTAGCATCATACAGTTAGCACAGAACCCTATTTTCCATGCTAGAACAAAGCATATCGAGGTACATTATCACTTCATCAGAGAGAAGGTATTAGCAGGTGATATTGATCTTGTTTATGTGAGAACAGATGAGCAGGTTGCTGATATTTTCACCAAAGCACTTGGAGCTAAGAAGTTGAAGAAGTTTCGGAAGATGCTTGGATTACAGGATATGGCATTGAGCTTGAGGGGGAGTGTTGAGATATCAAGCTCAACATGTGATGATCCAGGATGACACGTACCAGTTTTTCGTTTCTCTGACATGTATAGTGGTCACGCCGATATATGTCAGGGATACTTTATTGAGCTTTATTAGATTTATCTACCGAGAGTGATGGCACATTTGTTTCTTGCCAGCTCACTCATTCGCGGACATTAGGTTTTTCCTTATGTACTGGTCTTTATATATTGCACTTGTTGTATTCTTGTTTTTTAGGTCATTCTTGTACATTCCTTTTATGTAATGGAAGAAGAAGAAGAAGATCATTTTCTTCCTTGCCTCAATCTGTGTGTGCTTCTCCTTGAGAGTGAGAGTGTGTGTGTGTGAGCTCTCTTCCTTATCTCCTTCCTCGTGACACATATATATATATATATATATATATATATATATATATATATATATATATATATATATATATATATATATATATATATATATATATATATATATATATATATATATATATATGTGTGTGTGTGTGTGTGTGTATATATATATATATTATCTATATATTGTTCATTCTAGTTATGTTTTGAATAGTCTGTATGGTATTAAGTAATGAAAAGTCTTGTTCTATTGATTTTTATTATTGTTTATATTTAGCATGTGTTTTATTACTTTAATTATATAATTGATTCCTATTTATGTGTGCTTGTGTGTGTATAAAATATATATATGCACATGTAGGTATATATCTAAATTTGTGTAAGTGTGTCTATATGCATGTATATGTATATATCTATGTATATATATGTGCATGTATGTATGTGCATATGTTGAAAATCAATTCTCAATCATGCAAAAAGGCTCAACCATGAGTTTTGCAAGTGGACCAGTCAAAAGTGGAATATAGTTAGATGCTCCACCAAACTCAATCAAATTCAAATCTCATCAAATCATCCACCAAAAAGTGCACCTACACTGATTGGGGGGTGGTCAGCTAGATTGTAGGAAAAGTAAAACTCCATATAAGCATCATCCCACCTTTGTTTCTTGAGTTGTATGCATTCCACAAGTTTCCCACTTAGTTTAGTGAATTCATAAACTCAAGCAAGCAGACCCCTTGCTTGCCTACCTCATTTTCTCATGATTTTGCTCCTCTCTATCTAGAGGTGTAGTTAGGCTTTTCCAAATCTGATTGTACCAGATTGTAGAGCATTGTTTGCTCTCTCATTGTACTCATTTTCATCAATTTCAAGCTTCATTTGGCTCACATATTGTGCTCGGAACTTTGCCAAAGTTTCAAGTTATTTAGCTGAGTGAATTGTGAGAAATTGCCAACTTTGTGAAGGTATATCTCTGCACATAGGCAGAGAGTATTGCAAACATGTAGCCTATTTTGCAGAGGGTGGTTCTCCCAGCTGGTATATCTATTTGGGATGATTTAAAGCTTGTTGGGTAGCTCTTATAGTCTGCTACATGTTGGCAAATGTTCAATTTAAGTCTTTGTACTGGTGCAAGAAAAGTTCATAATAGTGAGCATATATCACTGCTTGTGGACCTAGTGGAGGGCAGCAATCTTCCCTTTTTGCATTGGGGTGTTAGAATCATCCCCCATCAGTGGTATTAGAGCCATTTTGCAGGCTTGGAGACATCATACGCATCATATTGAAGACTTGAAGGGATCAAGAAAACTCGTGAAAGCACAAGGAGGACTCATCAAAGCAAGAAGACATCCAAAGGGGGCTACGTGGATCAAGATCTCAACTAGTCGAAGGTTAGCAAGGGAGAAGCTATCAAAAGGTAATATCCACACCTTCTAAAGCATACAAAAACTTGAGGAGAAGCCAGAGGAGCATCTTAGAGCTCAGTATGGTTGAGTATAATGCACAAATAAAGAAGTTAGAGAAAGGCAATTATCAACCATGGAAATTTAGAGTTAGCAACTACCTTATGGACAAAGGATTGTGGGGATTAGTGAGCGGTTCAGAGCCAATGCCTCATGTACATGATCCACCACTTCAAGGGCAAGTAAAGGCACTTCATGAATGGATAGAAAAGGATGGGAGAGTCATATTCATTCTATCCGAACACATAAGCAATAGCATGATAGGGCATATACAAGACTTGGACACATCCAAGAAGGTTTGGGAAACCTTGGAGAGATTGTACTCTTCATCAACCAAGGCAAGGAAGATTGAGCTCAAGAATGAGTTGAATAATCTTAGGAAATCACCAAGTACTAACATACATGAGTACATTTTGAAGGTTAAGAAGCTTGCGGATGCTTTAGTCTCAATTGGGAGCCCAATCGAACATGATGATCTTGTTGCACACACTCTCAATGGCTTGAGAGAGGATGAAAGGTGGAAAGCATTCACCACATCAGTTTATGTGAGGGATTCCCTACCAAAATTTGATCAATTAGTCACAGTGATGGTAACTGAGGAGATGAACCAAGGAGGTTCACAATCAAAGGGCAATCGAGCCCAAGTTTTCTATGCACGTAGAGGCAAAGGCAAAAGAGGTGGAAAAAATTCCCAAGGTAGAGGGAGAGGAAGGTCAAGCTCAAGCTCAATCAACCATGAAGGCTGCAACCCAGGCTATGGATCAAGAGGAAGAGGAAGAAGTAGATGAAGATGAGGAAGATCACATGGAAGAGAAGCATCCAATGGAGAATGCTACAATTGTGGAAGATCGGGCCATTATGCAAGAGATTGTTGGTCCAAAGGAGGAGGCAATCAAGGATACAAAAGTAACCAAGGTAATTATGCTAGTACTTCAGCAAATTCAAAAAATGAGAACTTGCTTATGATGTATGGTTCAAGTGAAAGAGTCAATTCAGATTTTACATGGTACATTGATAGTGGTTGTAGCAACCATATGAGTTGCAATAAAGATGTTTTCTTTAATTTACATTCACCCATCACTCAAGGAAATGTAAAGATAGGGGATGAAACTCAGCACAAGATTACACATGTCGGAGATGTTGCATTGAATGGATCTCAAAGCTCCAAGGTGTTGAAGGATGTGTTGCATGTGCGAACCATCACAAAGAACTTGGTTTAGATAGGTCAAATGGTTGAGAGAGGTTATGAGGTGAGGTTCAATGAGCAAGGATGTTTTGTTGAAGACCCCATGCAGGACTACAAGCTCATAGCAAAAGGAAAGAAGCAAGGAAGACTCTTCACCATGGAGGTAAAGCCATCAACCCCTCACACTGTCTACTTCTCAATTGGAAATAAACAGATTGCAGAAATCGACTTATGGCATAAAAGAATTGGGCACATAAACTTACAAAGGATGAAGGACATGCAAAGGAAGGGCTTGGTGAGTGGTCTACCTAATCTTACATCTCAGAATATGCAACATTTGTGCCATGCTTGTCAATTAGGAAAACAAAGTAGATTGCTATTCAAGAAGGGAGCACATGTGAGCAATGAAGTGTTGAATCTCATACACACAGATGTATGGGGACCTACAATGGAGCCATCCATTGGAGGTAATAGATATTTTGTCACATTTATAGATGATCATTCAAGGTTTTTTTGGATGTATTGCATGAACTCAAAGTCAGAGGTGTTTTACCACTTCAAGAGGTTCAAAAAGCTAGTGAAGAAGGAAACAGGGAAGTATATAAAGACTCTCAGATCGGATGGAGGGGCAGAGTATTTTTCAAATGAATTTTTAGATTTTGTACATGATCATGGAATCGAAAGGCAATTCACTTGTAGGTATACACCTCAACAAAATGGGGTGGAAGAAAGGTAGAATAGGTACACAGCAGAAGTGGCTAGATGTTTGTTAAATGAAATGAACGTTCCTAACTCTTATTGGGCTGATGCAACAAATACAGCCATATACATTATGAACAGGTTTCCAACCTTAGGAGTACATGGAGTTACACCTTATGAAGCTTGGTGTGGTAAGAAACCCAACCTTTCACATCTCAAAGTATTTGATTGTGTGTGTTATGTTCACATACCTCAAGAATTGAGACACAAGTTAGACCTAAAGGCAGATAGGTGTATATTTCTTGGATATTCTTCAGAGAAAAAGGGTTTTAGATGCTATAACCCTTGCACCAAAGAGCTTAAGGTATCTCAGGATGTAATATTTGATGAGTTGTTGCCTTGGTATGGTAGCAAAGATGTGTTACAGGTTGACGATGCATATGAAGCCGAGAAGAAGTTCAAAGAACAACAACAAAGCATGGAGATAAGTGGTCCAACCACTTCAAGCACACCACCAGAGGAGAGTGCTACATCATCTTGGCATGGAAGGACAAGGAATGAAGCTCATTCAAGTGAAGGAAGTAGCAAAGGAAAGGAAAATGCGAATGATTAAGACCATCTATGGGTAGACATGGAATCTACAAGTGATGAAGATATGGAAAAATTAGAAACTCCAGGAATTAAAGCATGTAAAGCAAGCAGGAGGAGTTTCGAACCACCTAATGGTGAGGTAAGGTCATTGAATAGGGTCAAATACCGTGTTGGAAGGTTAACTTATGATTCATTCATCGCAAGACACTATGCCTACATGAGTCAAGTTATAGCTTGTGAAGAACCTAACTTTTTTGAAGAAGAAAATAAGAATAGGGAATGGATTGAAGCCATGGAGGAGGAAGTCAAAGCAGTTAAAGAAAATGATACTTGGTCATTGGTTACAAGAACAAAGAACCTGAAAGGCATTGGCAACAAATGGGTGTACAAGGTATAGAGGCATGCAGATGGGAGCATCTCTAGGTATAAAGCAAGGCTCGTTGCCAAAGGTTTTGCTCAAACCTAGCATAGACTTTGAGGAAACATTCAGTCTAGTAGCTAAGATGTACACCATCAAAAGTTTGATTGCAATTTCAGCCTCAAAAGGTTGGAAGATGTACCAGTTGGATGTGAAGAATGCTTTCCTAAATGGAGAGCCTGAAGAGGTAGCCTTCATGGACCAGACCCAAGGCTTTGAAGGTTCTCACATCATGTATGTAGGCTAAAGAAGGATCTTTATGGACTCAAGCAAGCCCCAAGAGCTTGGAACCAAAGACTTGTGGACTACTTAGTAAAATGTGGATACAATCAGAGTCATGCAGACCCATCACTCTTTGTGAAGAAGGAAGATAGAAAATTTTTTTTCATTTGTATATATGTTGATGATTTGATCATTACAGGGGATGATAAAGAAAACATCAAGGACATAAAGAGGAAGCTTGGATGTGAGTTTAAAATCTCACACTTAGGGATTTTAAGGTACTTCCTTGGGATTGAAGTACTATATAAAGAGGAAGGTATATACTTGATGCAAAGGAAATACATTCTTGATCTTTTGAAGAAGTTTGGCTTGTGTGATTGCAAGCTCATTTCAAATCCATTAGAAGTAAATGTTAAACTAAGTGCTCATGAAGGTAAAGAAGTGAAGGATGTGACCATGTATAGGTCAATAATTGGTTCTCTCTTGTATGCTACTATGACAAGACCTGATATTGCACATGTAGTTGGAGTGTTATCTCAATATTTGCAAGCACCAAGAGTACCTCATCCTGTTGCAGCCAAAAGGGTACTTAGGTACCTCAAAAGATCAGTGAATGAAGGTCTATATTATCCATTTGATGATGGATTAAATGTACAAGCTTATTGTGATGTTGATTGGGCAAGTTCCAAAGATGATAGGAGGAGCACTAGTGGATATGCTATCATGCTAGGGAAGAACACCATCTCATGGATGTCAAAGAAACAACCAACCGTGGCTCTTTCATTGACCGAAGCTGAGTATAGAGGCTTAGCACAAGTCTCATGTGAGCTTATGTGGCTCAAGAAGTTTTTTGTTGATCTTCATTTGCAGGTTAAGCAAGTACCTATTTTTTGTGACAACATAAGTAGCATATGCTTGACTCAAAATCCAGTGTTCCATGCAAGGTCGAAGCATATAGAAGTGCATTACCACTTTATTCGAGAGAAGATCATGTCCAAGGATGTCAAGGTGGAGCATGTCAATACAAAGGACCATTATGCAGATATGTTTACCAAAGCATTGGATGGAATAAAGCTACAACACTTCAAGGCATGCATTGGAATGAAGGACCTAGGCATTGAGACTTGAGGGGGAGTGTTGAAAATCAAGTCTCAATCATGCAAAAAGGCTCAATCACTAGTTTTGCAACTGGACCAATCAAAAAGGAGGAACAAAATTTGTGCAATATAGTTAGAAGCTCCACCAAACTCAATCAAATTCAAATCTCATCAAATCAGCCACCAAAAAGTGCACCTACACTGATTCGTGGGTGGTTAGCTAGATTGTAGGAAAACTAAAACTCTATATAAGTACCATCCGACCTTTTTTCTTGCATTTTATGCATTCCATGAGTTTCCCACTTAGTTTAGTAAAGTCATAAACTCCAGCAAGCAGCCCCCTTGCTTGCTTACCTCATTTTCTCATGATTTTGCTCCTCTCTATCTATAGGTGTAGTTAGGCTTTTACAAATCTGATTGTACTTGATTACAAAGCATTTTTTGCTCTCTCATTGTACTCATTTTTATTGATTTCAAGCTTCATTTGGTCTGTCATATTGTTCCCTGAAGTTTGCCAAAGTTTCAAGATCTTTGGCTGAGTGAATTGTGAGAAATTGCCAACTTTGTGAAGGTATATCTCTGCACATAGGCAAAGAGTGTTGCAAACAGGTAGCTTGTTTTGTAGAGGGTGCTTCTCCTAGATGGAATATCAATTTGGGATGATTTAAAGCTTGTTGCGTAGCTCTTATAGTCAACTACAATTTTGCAAAATTGCATTTTATGTCTCTCTAGTGGTGCAGAGAAAAGTTCAGAACAGTGAGCATATATCACTGCTTCTGGACCTAGTGGAGGGCAACCATCTTCCATTTTTGCATTGGGGTGTTAGAATCATCCCCCATCAATATGTATGTGTGTATATGCATGTATCTACATCTGCATGTGTAAGTGTGTATGTATGTTTATGTTCATGTGCATGTGTATGTGTGTATATCTATGTATGTGCATGTATATATGTAAGTGCATGTGTATGTGTGTGTGTGCATGTATATGTTTGTATATGTATGTATGTGCATGTGTATGTGCATGTGTATGTGTGTATATGTATGTATATGCATGTGTATGTGTGTGTATGTGCATATTTGTGTGTACATATGTGCATGTATATGTGTGTATGTGTGTGTATATGTATGTATGTACATATGTATATGTGTATATGCATGTATGTGCATGTACATGTGTAAGTGTATATGTGTATCTATGTGTATGTGCATGTGCATGTGAATGTGCATGTGCATGTGCATGTGAATGTGCATGTGCATGTGTATGTGTGTGTATATGTATGTATGCGCATGTGCATGTGTAAGTGTGTATGCATATGTATGTGTATTTGCATGTGTATGTGTATGTGTGTATATGTATTTATGTGCATGTATATGTGTAAGTGTATGTGTATATGTGTGTATGTACATGTATATGTGTATATGTATATATGTGCATGTGTATGTGTATGTGTATGTGCATATGTGTGTGTATATATACGTATGTGCATATGTATGTGTATGTGTATAAACATATACAAGTGTATGTATATGCATGTGTATATGTATTAAACATTCATGTGCATGTGGATGCATTTCCATTTGCATCCATGTATATATGCATGCATGTGGATGTGCATATACATGTATTTATGTATGGGTTAATGTGTGTATGTGTATGTATATATGCAATAATGCATGCATGCAAGTCTTTTTATGTGTTTGTAGAAATGTTTGTGCATATGCATGCATATGTGTGTGTATGTGTAAGTGTATGTACACATGTATGTGTGTGTGTATATGTGTGTGTATGTGCATGTGTATATGTGTGAACGTGCATCTTCATGTATAAGTGTATATATGCATATCAATAAGTGTGAGTATGCTAATTAATGAAAATAACATAATTCAAATGATATACAAATAATGGAAATTGTACTTACAATAGTTAGCCATATTTTTTTCTTCGTTAACTTCTTGAATAACCCACAATAAAGAGAGAGAGAGGGGGAGAGAGATAGAGAAAGAGAGAGAGCAGGAGAGAGAGAGAGAAAGAGAGATAGTGCAAAGAGAGAAAGAGATAGAAAGAAGAGAAATAAAGAGAGAGACAATAAGATAGAGATTAGACAAAACAACAATTTAGCAAGCGATTGTTTCAGCTCGTAAGCGTTGTTGATATATTTAGGTAGTGATGTGTGTGAACACTCTAGGACCGCCGGGGCACTTTTTTCCCTTTTTAGGAGGTTTTTTTCCCTCGGCTTGTATATATGCCTATCGCCCTAATGGGCTACTTATCTTTTTACATTCTCTAGTATTACATTCAGTCTTGTGTGTTGTGCTCCAAGCTTCTTCTTCTTCCTTATGCTGTTCGCATGCTTCCGCAGACATCTAACTCCAACAATTGGTATCAGAGCAAGTTGCCGCTTCATCTAGGGCATCGTCGACACTCCTCCGGTTGCATGCTTCTCTCAGATTCCCACGAAATTTGGTGAGCATACTCAAGGTGTTTCAGAGATCAAAACACCTTTGGTGTGTGGTGCCGAAATCGCGATCTGAGCTCGTTTCGGCCTCCAAATGCACTATCACAGTGCTTGTGCAGGCTATTTTATCTTTCTGTGCCAAAGCTATATACCTGTTTCGATTCGCCAGTATAAGCGTCTCAAAGTCTGCTACAGGTTTAGCAAAACTCGTCTGGGCAGTTTTGTTCAACTTTTTGAGATATAGTCAATTTTTTGCATCAAGGTATTTTAGTCACCGGCCATGGCTGAAAGCAGTGATGTATTCCATATGTTGGCTGTTGAGGATAAGTTGGATGGTACAAACTACCCATTATGGGCTTATATGATGGGACATGTATTGGTTGCAAAAGGACTGTGGAACATTGTGTAGGGTGTTGAAAGACGTCCTGTTACACCTGCAACTACAAGTACTGCAAATACAGGTGTTGAAGCTGATGGAGATGGTGTCGAAGATGATATTCTGCAGATTCATGTTCGTGCTGCTGTTTCTATTGCACCTACTGCAAAGCAAATTCATTGGGATGGCAGAGATGCTCAAGCACATGCATTGATAGCTTTGTCTGTCAAACATGCTATTATTCCTCACATTCACTCTTGCAGAACAGCAAAGGATGCTTGGGATACACTTACCACATTGTACCAGGCCAGGAATGAGGCTTGTGTTGCTTACCTCCGAAAATAGTTGGAGAGTGAGCACATGAATGAAGGTGATTCTATAGACAGCTTTTTAACAAAGATCAAAGACTTGAAGGAACAATTGATTTCTGTTGATGAGGTTATACCAGATAGCTCACTTGTGTAGACCATTCTGAATTGTCTCTTCCTGATTCATATCAGAGTTTTGCTTCTACTCTTCGATTGATGATGAAAGGCAATCCAAATGCCTTGTCATTTGAGGAGTTCGTCTCTATTCTGTTACAGGAAGATCAGTCCAAGCAGAATAGGTCCATTATGCGTGTTGCAAATCAAGCTTTCCTCGCTAGTCAGAAGGGCAAAGGAAAATCGATCTCTTCTACTAGTAAGCAGAAATCTGCAAATGTTGCACATTCGAAGAACCATGATAAAGATGAGAAGCAATTAGAAAAGCAGATATTGTTTTGCAAGTACTGTAAAGGGAATGATCATATCATAATGAACTGTCCAAAACTGGCTGCAAAAGAGGCAAAGAAAAAGGAGGCTGGAATGGTTGTTGCAGAAGCCTCTACATCAAAAATAGAGTCTGCTAATCTTGTGCAGGAAGAAGAATGGGCGTTTACTATTGTTTGCAGTTTTGACCCATCTTCTCATGAGCAGTGCATATCTGCAGTGGACTCAGATGTTTGGTACTTTGATAGTGGGGCGACCAAACATATTACCTCGCAGCGCAATTTCTTCTCTTCACTCGAGCCTGCACCTACAAGGAATACTATCACATGCGCCAACAACTCCTCTTATCATGTTATGGGAGTTGGTAAGATCATTGTGACTACTGCTGATGGTAGTTCTTTCACCTTGTCAGATGCTTTATTTATGCCAGGGATCAAGAAGAATCTGTTATCAGTTTCTGCATTAGCCAAGATTGGCTTGGTTGTGAAATTTGTTGATGATAGATATACAATTCATGATCTGTCAAATGGCGATGTTATTATTCCTTCTGGCATTTTATGTCGTGGGCTATATAAGCTCATAGACTATGAAAGATCTATGAATGATTCAGCATGTGTAGTTCATGATTCTCAGGCTATGTCAGATGCAAAGCTTTGGCATGCACGCTTTGGTCATCTGAATTTTGCTAGTTCGCTATGCCTGTAGAAATCTGATATGATTTCTTCTTTGCCCAAGATTGGCGCACCTGGGAAACATGTATGTGACGGCCGTATTTTGGGCAAAATGCAGCGTTCCTCCTTTCCAAGAGATAGTTCAGTTCAGGCTACGCAGAAATTGCAGCTTGTACATAGTGATGTCTGTGGTCCTATGCAGACACCTTCTTTTGGAAACTATCTTTACTTCGTGACTTTCATTGATGATTTTTCGAGGCATGCATGGGTATATCCATTGAAGGCGAAGTCTGAAGTGTTTTTGTGCTTCAAACAGTTTTTGGTTTTGGCTGAAAATCTGTCACGATGTAAAATGGGAACCCTCCGTTCTGATCGAGGGGGGAATATATGTCTTCTGATTTTTATGCATTTCTAGCTGAACGTGGGATAAAACACCACTGTACAGTGTCGTATATACCTCAACAGAATGGAGTTGCTAAACGGAAGAACATCTCACTCATGGAGATGGCGAGGTGTATGGTCAAGAGTCAGGCTTTACCACATAGTTTCTAGATTGAGGCTGTCATGTGTGAAGCATATGTACTTAACATGTGTCCCACTAAAGCGCTGCAGTCTATCACTCCATATGAGGCTTGGCATGATCGCAAGACATCTGTTGCTCATCTACGGGTTTTTGATTGTTTGGCATAGCCACTAGTGCCTGAACAACATCGCAAAAAATTGGATGATAAGACAGTAAAATGTATTTTTGTTGGGTACAGTTCAGAAAGTAAAGGCTATCCTCTGTATCATCCATAGACTAAACGCATTCTGGTTAGCTGTGATGTTGTTTTTGTGGAAGATGCTATTCAACATTGCTTTCATGTACTAAGGAGACATTTGTTAGCTCCAAAGACATGTATGATACTTTGATGCCTCTTTTTAGAGGTGGACAGTCTACTACTAGTCTTAATGAGGCAACTTCTCAGCCTTTGCACGTTTCATGTAATGATGCAGATCATCCCATTTCTGATGCAGATTTACATGATGCACTTGTTGATGAGAGAACTGATATTGAGGAGGCAAAAACTATGCCAAAATGGCTGGTGCAGACTTTGCGTGACAGCAAATTAGATGCACCTTTGTCATATCGTACTCGTTCAGGCTCTCATAGTGCCTCCTTTGCATCAGATTGCTATGCTATGGCTGCATCTAGTCTTTATTATGAGAACGAGCCTGTTTCTTTTGATGAAGCACAAAATTTAGAAAATTGGATGGCTGCTATGCAATCTGAATATGATGCTATAATGAAAAATGGTACCTGGTCTTTATGTGACTTGCCTCCTAGCAAGAAAGCCATTGGTACTAAGTGGGTATACAAGCTAAAGTGTAAACGTGATGGTACAGTTGATACGTATAAGGCTAGACTTGTTGGAAAGGGTTATGCACAGGAAAGAGGCATTGATTTTGATGAGACCTTTGCACCCACATGTCGTATGACTACTTTTCGGAGCATATGTGCACTTGCAACCCTGTTGGAATGTACATCAGTTGGACATTAAAACTGCATTTTTGAATGGTGACTTGCATGAAGAAGTGTATGTTTTTCATCCCTGTGGTTTTGTGCAGAAAGGGCATGAAAACCAGGTGTGCAGGTTAAAGAAGGCATTATATGGTTTAAAGCAAGCACCACGTGCTTAGTATGAGAAGATACATACCTATCTGATTGCACATGGTTTTGTGAACAGTCCAACTGAGAGCACCTTATATGTTAAGCATGCTAATGATGTGCTTCTGATCATTGTTGTCTATGTTAATGACATGCTCCTCATTGGTCCCATTGAGAAGCATAGTGCTGATTTTAAGGCTGATTTGCATGCCTCATTTGAGATGTCTGATTTGGGGCATTTGCATCACTATTTGGGCATTCAGTTTATGCAAGTTGATGGTGGATTGGCTTTGCGTTAAACGAAATATATTGACACATTATTGCAGCGTTTTGGCCTTGAAGATTGTAAGCCTATTGCCACTCCTATGGAGACAGGTTTACGATTGAGTCTTCATGATGCTGGAGATGCATTTGATGCTGTCCTCTATCAACAGGCTGTTGGATGCCTGATTTACTTATGCATTACTCGGCCAGATATTCAGTTTGTTGTCTCATAGATGAGCAGGTTTATGCATTGCCCAGGTGTCAAGCATTGGCAAGCGGTTAAATGCATCTTTCGCTACTTGAATGGTACTCAGCTACTTAGGTTGTTTTATCCCAAGGGGGATCACTACTACCAGATTTTCATGCTTTTTTTGACTCAAACTGGGCTGGTTGCTATGACACTCGTGTGTCCACTAGTGGCTTTTGCTTCATGCTTGGTAGCTCATGTATATCTTGATTGAGCAAGAAGCAGCCTACTATGGCCACTTCCAGTTGTGAGGCTGAGTATAGGGCAACTTTCACAGCTATTGTTGAGTGTGTGTGGCTCAGACGCCCAGGGGGGATTTGTTGATATATTTAGGTAGTGATGTGTGTGAACACTCTAGGACCGTCAGGGCAGTTTTTCCCTCTTTAGGAGGTTTTTTCCCCCCGGCTTGTATATACGCCTATTGCCCTAATGGGCTACTTATCTTTGTACATTCTCTAGTAATACATTCAGTCTTGTGTGTTGTGCTCCAAGCTTCTTCTTCTTCCTTGTGTTGTTTGCGTGCTTCCGGAGACGTCTAACTCCAACAAGCGTAGTGCAATTGTGAACATTGGAGAGCTCTTCGATTAGATGTGTCTAGATGCTGATGGAAGAGCCTCCAACATTGTTTTTGTCAAAAAAACATCGTGTAACCGATGCTAAACCATCATATATCTGTCTCCACATAGCGTCGCATAAGCGATGCTAACTATCATCGTTTATGTGATGCAATTTATCATCGATTATGCGATGACTTTTTATATCGTAACCTATTCATGATATCTTGTAATTGCTCTTTAGTTTAATGTACCTGATGTCCACCTCCTTTGCTAGTACCATTTGTTTGATGAAGTTATAATGAATCTCTATGTGCTTGCTTCTTAGTAAAATTGTAATGAACACAAAGGAAACCATCCTAAATCTTTTATTGTATGGGAATGTATATATTTCATGATTATTTCATAATTTGGAAAAAGTAATCCTACCATCACATCCAAAACATGCGAAAACCCTAAGATTGACTGTCTATTTTCCTGATTTTGATACCTAGAGGTCTTGTTTCAAGTTGATGATTTCATCAACTCATAACTACCATTGACAAAACGCCCTTGAAAACCTATATAAGGAGGGGTTGGCCACATATATCCTTAGTCTTGCCAATGCCAATCTTGGGATCTGAAGGACCCATGATCATCCAAGTAAGTACTTTCCAAGTTCTGGTTTGAGTTCTACTCTTGTTCTTATTCTAGTCTAGTTGTCTGGTCTAGTATCTTGGACATCTTTCTTTGTTTTGTTTTAATATAATAGTACAAAATCTTGTCCAATTGTTTCTTGTATCTAGTTCATCTCCCTCAAGGAAGCTCTTGTAACCAAGATATCTTGCTTCATATGTACAACCTGAAGTTATGGGATCTATTGAATCATCTCTAGTGTAGTGTGATTCCAACCTCTTGGATCTTGCTTCAAACCATACAGAGGCTTCTTCAATTCACACACATAATATGGATGATGTGCATCTTCATAACTAGTTGGTTGTGCCAAATAAGCTTCCTTTGACATCCAACCATTGAGAAATGTATTCTTTACATCTAGTTGATACAACTTCCAATTCCTAGATGCAACAATGCTAACAAGTACTCTAATGGTAGGCATTTTAGCCACAGGTGAGAAGGTCTCTTCATATTCTATGCCATGAGTTTGGGGAAACCCCTTGGCTACTAACCTTTCCTTGTATCTATTAATGCTACCAGCTGAATTCCTTTTTACTTTACAAATCCACATTGATCCAATTATCTTCATTAATGGCTTGCTAGGAACAAGTTCCTATGTGTCATTGTCCATGAGGGCTTCAATTTATTCATCCATTGCTTCTCTCCATTCCTTCGTGCCTTGAGCTTCTTCATATGATGCTGGTTCTTCATTGTTGGAGTCCTTAACCATATAAATTGAATGTGTTGGAAATTAAGTAGGCCCATAACTAATATCACATGTCCAAGTTCCATAGGTCCAGGATCTACAACATAAATTTTAGCAATCTTCCAATATTGACAAAACATGAACATACCACACTTTAATCATACAAATGATGAGATAAGATAGAGCAACATTAGATAACATGTGCAAAGTGTTACGAAAATCTTCATGTAGAAGATAATCTTCAAATACATTATGTAGATGGCTAATCCACACCACCAAGCTGCTGATGGGTAAGTCCTCTCCATAAGCAAGAGTGTGAGCACACTCTTCTCCAAGAAGAACTCCATAGCTGCTCCTCAACATGCTCCTAGGCTCCACCATGGCTGCCGCATGTGTGTTAGAGCACCACCTCTACTGAGGGACCAAAAACTGGCATTGCCAATTGGTGTGTGATGTCCCAAAAGTGACTTAAACACTTCTTTATATAGCCTTGAGTGTCTCATGCAAAAAACTCACTAAAAAGCACTTTATTTTAATCTCATCGTTTTTTTTTAATTGCTTTTGCTTTATTTTTAAGTGAGTTTGCTTTATTTTTAAAGTTTCCTTTAGCTAACTTTAAAAATAGCTTCTTGCCCTGCTTTTTCAGACTTTTGACTACTTGATGAATGATTTGACAACATTTTTATGATCCTTATGCCGAGAGCTATCATATGAGGTCAAAAGCCTAAATCAACATAAAATTAGGGCTAGGGTTTTCTCCCAAATCTGATCTCTGATGACTGAATGTCATATACCATTGGAAAGCTCTCTTCAAGCTCGACAAGATAGGCTCATAAAAAAGTTTACTCATTTTTGTGCCAAAAATGACTAAGTACCAAAATTAGGGTTTTTGCCCTAAATGGATTTTGGACTGATGTGACATTGTTTTCCAACAATCCCCCTTGCAATGTCATATTAGTACAAACTGATCTGGATGTGTAACTTCATTCATCTACAATTTATCATAAACTTCAAACTTGTACTCCCGAATTGACCTTCAAACCTTTTCTTCAAAAGTTTTCTTCAAATCTGAATTTGAATTTCTTCAAACTTAAAAAAAAATTGAATTTGTTGAATATGAACCTTAATACTTGAGAAAATATGCAAACTAGATATCCAATAGTGTATATATCAAGCAATCACTTCTTACCAACATACGTAGCATGAACTGACTCTGAATGTGCTATCTCTTGTTTTCTCAAACTTGTAAAAATACACTAGGATCCACATATTTGCATTTACCTTACAAAAGGTTTCTCAACGTACTTCCATTGTGTCATGTAAATACACTAAACAGAATTAGGAACTGAATCCTAGAACCTGTGACTGACAACTCACAACGTAGTGTATTATGAACACTAGCTCGTTCATTTCTGACTATTCTCAACTCAACTCAACTCAACTCATGAGTCTTATCAAAATTTAATATCTATGATGTCATATTGTCTACATCCTTGTTCTATCTGTAAGTCCTTTATACCTCTTTCCTTCAGAATTTGGTATAAACATAAATGTGTGCACCGCATAAGTAACATACCTCTCTGAAATATCAAGCTTCTTTGCAATAGGACTCTGGAACTTTCTCCTGAACAGGAACACCTAGTAGGAACTTTCCCCAGAAATTCTCCTTCTTCCTTCTTCTTTCAAAAATGGAACATAAAGAGAAACTGACAAAGGAAATATAGGAATACCTGACATAGGAACACTTGGAATTCTTATAGGTATGAGTCTGCATTCTTTCACATATGGCTAAAAAATAAGTCTTCATGTTTCATCACCCCCTGGATGTTTTAACACTAGTATCCAAAATTCTTCAAATATATCAGACTTTATGAAATCTGGAACATCTTCCTTCATAAATCTGATTTTTCATAACATTAATACCTGTGTCTGAAACAAATAATCTGAACCCTTTTATTAGCATTGTGCACATGCCAATAGCTTTCCCTGTTATTCTTTAGCTTCCCAAAATTTAGTATAAGGTTAGCTGATCTATCATAAAAACCTTGCTGAAAGCATTTTAGGATTCATAACCTTCTACAACATAATAAGTATCTTCTTCTATCTCTCTGCAACACAAAGCTGATAGAACCTGAATTTTTGACTTACTTCTTCCAATGCTAAGAACCTTACAAATAAAGGATAGACAAATGACTCATAAATACTCAAGATCTTCATGATCATTCAAGATCTATCAAGATCTCTCTAACAAAATACCTATGTCAATCTGCTTTCATCAAACCTTCATGGCTGAATGTTTGATTTGTTACCTGAATGTCTCTAAGTCTCCATGCTTCTCACATAAAGTTGTAAAACTTTTATTCAACTAAATCCTTTCCAAGAATCTGCAATTCTTACTTGAAATATAAGTGGACAAACTCTCACCTCGAGAACTCCAAAAGTTGCAAGTTGATACTTCATATCTTCATATTCTACCCCGGTGAAATGTGATAGTATCCGCTTGACTTTCTTTTGAATAAATCTACTTCTCAATCAAGTGATAGCATCTGATGGAACACCTTTTTGAATACAAGCATGTATTCAAAAATCAAAATAAACATAGAAAGTAGATTCTTCAACTGATTGGTACATCAAAAATCTGAATTTTCTGAAGTTTTTCTGAAAATACTTTTCCAAACTCAAAAAACCTCACTTCAAGTCTCCAACATCTGCTACAAATACTCTTTTACCTCAAGAGTTAGGTAAAGAAGAAAAATACTTCTCTTGCAACTAATTGACACTCCAAGACTTCTTTGAGGGAACACATAGCTGCCTGCTCAAAATCTTCAACATATACATAACTCATACACATATGAGTCAAAACATGTAAGCTGCCTTTCTTTCTCTCAATGCAATTCTTTGTCAAATCACTACATCATGACCAAGTATAATCCAAAACAAGAAATTGCTTCTTCTTTAAACTATCTTCACACAAGATGTTCTTGAAGACTTGTGTTTGTATGTAGAGGATAAAAGTAGGAAAAGTATATGGAAAATATATGAGAAAAGGAAGTCTTACTTTTCTTTCGGAAATATTGGACTTTCTTCTTCTGCATCTTTCTTCCACCTGATGATGTCTACGTTGGATCTTTGCCACCAAAGGCTTGGACACTTCAATGAAAGAGGTATCAAAGAGATGATTAATAATGGTTCAGTACTTGGATTACCTAATGTTGTATTCACCATGCGACATGTAATCACCACCACCAACAGATAAAAAAAGCATTAAACCCATGCGACATGTATTCACCACCACGATCCGTGTCTAGAGTCAAAAGCTTCTTTGAAAAAACATTTTTAGCCATAGATAAAATTCTTTGAAGCAAGGAAATACCTCATTCTTTGCTTTCATAGGGTACACCCATGTATGAAAAGTAGTATCATAAATGAAGGTAACACAATATACATGCTTCCCAAAAGATGTAGTCTTGATGGGACCACATACATCACTATGAACAAGCTGCAATTTTCTTGAAGTGTATGTATGACTATCTGTTGGAAAAGAAGCACGATGCATTTTTCAATGAATGCAACCTTTACATGCATGCTTTTCAAAAGCCTCAAGTGTTGGCAAACCAATATCCATGTCCTTCTTTTGTTAGTACAACAAACTATTAATTTCAAGTGACCAAAACGAGCATGCCAAGCTCTATTTCAACCACGAAAGAAGTATGAGCAACCAAGGCATTTGAGCTATCCCTCTTGCATGTATCCAAGTGATAGAAACCATTACATAATGTACTAGAAATCATGATAATATCACCATTTGTGAAATCATGAACCATACGGTTATCATCAACAAAGTGTACATGAAGTCCAACTTTGACAATCAATGGAATTGACATTAACTTCTTCTTGATACTCGGTACTGTAGCTCAGTGATGAGTAGCACCTCCTTTAATGTCAATCCGAGAAGACGTGAGGATGGTATGATGACCTCGAGCAAGTGAAGGCACAAGTGCGTGAGTGCGAAGCACACTAACATGCACACACATACACACACACGCGCACACAAGGCAAGACAAAGAGTGAGAAGCAATGGAGTTCTTTAGATTAATTTCAAAAAGCTCATACAAGTTCAAATCAGTTACAAGCTAGCCCCAAAAATGAGCTCTCTAGCTCTATTTATAGTTTTTGACTAGGTTTTGGCCGTGTCCAGACCTAGTGTCCGGCCTAGTTAAAAATTAGGTTCTAGGTCCCATTTGAAGGCTCAAATGGAGTCTAAAAATTATGAAAATTGGTAAGTAGCTACTTCTAATGCTCCTCAAGCTCAAGGACTCCTTGGCTTGCACAAAATGGAGCTACAAAAATATGAAATGGTATTTACAATGGCTTTTAGTGATGAAAATCACTATTTTTGTAGGGATTTCCTCTAATGGTTTGACATACACCTCTTCGGGCTCCCTACTTGCTCCTTCTTCTTATGTGTCCACCTCTTTGATATGCTTTAGTGTCTTGAAAAAATATTGGCCTACTTGCCAGATCGTCGTTGACTACTCTATCTGCTTGTGCCTTCTCTTCTCTTTGACTCCCTGCGTGAGCTTCCTTGCCTTGTGAGTCCTTCAGTTCCAACACCCCCCCCTCTCTCACGTCTGTCGTCCCTGACAGACCCTCGTTGGGTGGGTCGTTGGATGTAGTATTCTACAACGTCTTGTGCTAAGTGATGTTTTGCAATCCTCCACCCTTTGGCCAAGTCCGTGAGTAGAGCATCCCAATCTACCGGCCCGGGAACCTCTGGATGTGGTATACGTAACTTTTCTGAATGGAGAGCTTGTTCCACCGCAAACAACTGCAATAAATGTGATGGTCTAGGAATGAATATTTTTGAATGATATTCCCCGAATCTCGTGACAAACATTTCTTCAAACGTCAGTTTGAAGCAGGCTGGTAGATACTTTATACGCGCATGCCATGCATATACGACATTAATAGATGGTGTTGCGCTCATGTCGTAGACAAGGTCCTGATTACCTTCATTAAATCCAAGAGCTGACAGATGAGGTTCCTTGACATTCTTGAAGGTCTTGAAGGTGACCAACATGAGTTCAAAAATTTTAAGGCACATTTGGGCCATGACATCTGGTACATTTTTAAACCGGATCCCCCAATGCCGAATCGTCGAAATCATATATCCTATGGTAGGTTGGCCTTTAGGTGGTGCTAAGTAGACATAATTGAGCCATTTCTCACATCCTTTGGTTGTCAACACAGTTTTTGTGTATTCCGGCCACAACCTTCTTCGAAATATAGGGCAGTAGCATGGGTTGTATTTGATATACAAAGGCATGTTATTCCATGTCCTTACCATCTCAGGGTAGGTTTCCAGCAGACGAATCCTCCACATAGGTTGGTGTATATTTCCCTGCTTGGCACTTGCTGGGATGTCGTCTGGTGCAAACTGTGTAGCCGAGGTTGGTTCTTTTGAGGTTTGGTGCTTGATTTCAACATTGTAATCCGCCATTAAGACACAGAAAGGAACATACAAATCGTCGGATGTGCCGATCCACCTATGATGGGAGAGGTTTCGAAAGTACTCGGAGTTTATGACTACCTCTTCTAAACGTGACATAGACGCTATCTGAACTGCCACTCTATCATCATGGGTTGTGGCCACTTTCTCTAACCTCTACATCCATTCAGGAGCCTCGATCTTGATGGTGTCCATGCCTTCCTCTGTTTGCTTACCCCCGGGTGCTGGCATGTGAACATATGGATCTTCAAACGTCTCCTCCACCTGAATTGGCACTAAGTCTTCTAGTTCCGGTTCTACAAGGGGAGAGGGTTGACGCTCATACTCGAGGACTTTCTTTTGTAATTCTGCTAGTTGTGCTTTGAGTGCTGCTACTTCTTCAGACATGTCAACTGCGGTTGTGACTTTGCTTGGTGACTCATGCAGGGTTGACAGCTGCTTTAATAGGTCATCTCTATCTCTTTCTACTGCTGCATGGGCTTCCAGGAGATTAGCATGGGTTTCTAAGACGATTTGCATATTGGTCGATGGGATGGCCTTGAACTTCTCCAGATCAATTTCCTGAGGTGAACCCTCCATCGTTGCTTCCAAGTTTTCTTCGTTCTGTCTCTGTAGTCGCTTATTTTCCTTGAGTGTTGTAGACATGTGTTTCCGTAATAGGGCCAGGTTGTGTCGAAGCTTGAGCTTCTCTGTTATCTGGGAGTGTAGCAGCTCATCCAGTTGTTGTTTTTCTTCCGCATCTGACTGTGATGGATTGGCCACTAACTGCTCATGTTGTTCCTGTAGAATACCATACTGTTGTTGTAGTAGCCGCTTTTCCCTCTCTAAGTCAATGAAGCGTACTTGAAGTTCTTCATGGTTGCGGAAGAGTCGTGTATGTTGGTTATCCAAATGCTGGTAGTGTTGTTGTAGTTGCGACATACATTGATACATATTATTAAATACATTATTAATAGGGGTGGATGCGGGAAGGGTGTTGAATGCAGAAGGGAAGGGAAAGGGGAAGGGGAGTGTGGATGCGGTGCTGGAAAATGGTGAAGTGGGGGGTGGGGGAAAGGGAGATGATGGGTGTATGGGGGGAGGGAGAGGTGCGGAGGTGGGTGATATGTCCATAAAATCAACAGTGGATGTAGTAGTGGGAGTGATTGTGAATATTGGAATTGTGGGTGCGGTGATGTGTACAGTGGTGTGTGCAATTGTGAATACGAACTGCCCGAAAGTGTGATCAGGGGAATGAGATTTTCCGTGGCTGCAGTTAGATTTACTGTGTTAGTGGCCGTATAGACAAGAGAGGTGGAGATAGGGTGTGTGAGTTGTGTGGGTTGATTGACGGTCTGTGCATCTGTATGGGTAGTGGACTCGGAGGCGGTGACAGTAGTGGTTACACTGGTAGTGGGAGGTGAATGTGGCGGAGTTGGAGGCAGGGGTGGCAAAGGGGGTGACGGGGGTGCACTTGATGCATGGGTTTCCTTAGTATCATGAACGGTGTGTGCCGTGCCCGTGGTTGTGGCTGTTCCTTATGGTTCGGATACTAATATATTCATCTGTTTTCCTGATCGTGGGGGGCGTCTTCCATATCTTCGCTCCGTTCTTAGTGATTGTGCAAGGGCGGTATGCACCGTCTCAGGTACTCCTAAAGCATCAGATATCATATCAAGTGTGGTGCGGTATTGTTCGTCAACTCCTTCCTCCTCGAGGATTTGGTTCATGAGGGCTTTTCCTGCTGCTAGGGATAGCCTATGTTGCTCTTGAACTCTGTTGATGGTATCATAAAGCTTTTTCAGTTCCTTCGTATAAGCCGGGGCACCCTCAAGTACGTTGACTTAGCTTCCCATGGGCCTGTGAAGTGGGGTAATTCTTGTAAAGAGTTAGACTCAAAGTCCAGTCTTTCCTGAGATTGGGTGCTCTCCTGCTCCTCATAAATGGATGGGATGTCTTGTGGGAATTGGTCGTGTGCATCATCCACAAGTTCGATGGGAGGTGGGACTTCACTCTCTTTAGCCCATTTGTCTTCTTGAATCTCTCATAAGAATTCTAGTGTGAACCGATTCATAGAAGATGATGTGTTTGGCTCCGTAGAGTTAGGCACATAGGCTTCCTGGGTAGGTAGGCTCCCTCTCTCACTTGCCTTGCCCTTGTGTGGAGAGGCGGGTTCCTTTTCTCATTGTGCAATTAGCCTCTCTATTCTTTCTAGCAGTCCATCAAAGTGCAACTGCGTCTTGGCTGAGCTAGATATGTTAAAGAGGTGGTTGGCTTCAAACATGGTTTGAGCCAATTGCACCATCTTAGCACAGATTTTGGTTCATTCAAGCTCTAGTTCTGCTCTCGGGTAACACTTTTCATGATAAGTTATGGTTGGACCTTCTTGGATTCTGGCCTGATATGCTTTAAGCATCATGTTTAGGTCCTCGGGAGTGGGATCTGCAAACACTGATCCTACTCTAGGGGGTGGTGGGTTTAGGTGAGGCGGGTTGGAAGGTGGCGGTTCGGATGGAGTTGGGAATGGTGGAGGAGGGGTAGTGTGAGAGGGAGTTTGAGATGTGAGTTCGGTTATCCTGGCTCTTGTCTCTTTTAGGCTTTCCTCAAGTTCACTCATCTTTTTTGCCCATTGCCTTTTCATTCTTTCACGACTATCTCTCTAGGCTCTAGTCCTCTTCTTGGTTATGCTCTCTATTTCACTCACCTCGGAGCTCCTTTCCTGGCCTACACCTGGGTTCTACTGTAAGGCTTGGGCTCTAGTGACC
The DNA here is from genome assembly GCA_020310875.1 of Ceratopteris richardii. Taxonomy (NCBI): domain Eukaryota; kingdom Viridiplantae; phylum Streptophyta; class Polypodiopsida; order Polypodiales; family Pteridaceae; genus Ceratopteris; species Ceratopteris richardii. The sequence goes on along the minus strand of CM035417.1, from coordinate 73,864,376 downwards.
ACTTGCACTGGTGCAGTGGATGTCACACTCCCTGTGGAGTCTACAACTAACCCAACAACATTGATAGGAGTGATTTTCGGCATATTATTAGGATTCTTTGGGCAGTCTCGTAAGAGATGCTCCTTTCCACAATCTTGGCAAAAGCCTTGGATCGTCACTGACTGGGGTTGTGTAGGTGGAGGCAAGGGACAATCACGAATGAGATGATCTCCTTGGCATCTATAGCATGGTCCTCTAGGAAATGGAGGTCTTACTTGCCTAGGTTGAGGTCTAGGGTTGGGGTTTGTATACATAACATTTGCGTAATCTGACTCCCAACTAGGTTCACTTGGCTCCTCACTATAGTAGGACTCACCATGTTCAGAGGACTGCATGTAATAAGCCTGGGGACTATCAATATGTGTTGAATCAAAGCTATGGTCACTGGGGTCACTTTGTGAGATTAATGGTGTTACTGGGACTATAGCTCTATTCAAATTCTCTTCAGCAGCTGCATACTTTACAGGAATCACATTAGCTGGGGTTGGAGGTTGTTGAGCTAACACAGGTTGAGGCCTTTTTTGGTTTTGATACGGTTGTTGATAGGGTTGCTGCGGTCTACCATATTGCTGTGGAGGGTACTGGTTCTGGTATCTCCCTTGTTGTGGATAGGGTTGAGGGTAGGTTTGCCTAACCGTTTGCTTATCGTAGGGGCAGTGTTGTGCAGTGTGATTGGTGTACCTCCGTTCTATGGTGCAATACTGGCTACTTGGATTTACTTGGGGTTGAGCCATAATGGGACAGACGTTCGCCATATGGTCACCACCGCAAGTATAACACCTCTTTACTGGGGCAAACCTTGGGATTTGTTTGCTAGAGACACCTAATTTCTGAGCTACTTTCTCTGCTAATTCCTCGATAGATGTGGATTGCGAGGAAGAGAGGCTAGAGGCACTATCTGAATCTTTGTAGATTTTGGAAAGCTCTAATTCTTCCCCTAGGTTATCTTCAATGTCAATGCACATGCGTACGCATTCTTCTATGGTCCTAGGGTCTTTCAAGTACACATAGGATCTCAACTTGGTGCTTAGCAATCCATCCAAGAACAAAGCCACTTGCTTAGCTGGTGTGGGTAACTCAGGAACAGGGCATCTCTCAAGATATTGCCTAAATCTTCTTCCTGCAAGTCTTACGGTCTCTTGCGGGTTCTGCTTGAAGCTGTGAATCAAGGAGGAGGTGTTATGCCTTATGCCACTTTTAGAGAATTCAGTGATGAAAGCCTCTAATAGTTGATCTATGCTCCTGAACTGCCTCTCATTCAGTGGCTGAAACCATGTAAGGGCGGTATTCCTAAGGGTTAGACCAAAGGCATTGTATTGTGTGAACAGGTCCTCGACTTGTTCAGCTCTCAAGACCTGCCTAAACTCAGCTACATGATCGTAGGGGTCTCCAGTGCCATCGAAGTAGTTTTTCATGGACTTAACTAGCTGGGTTGGTCTCAAGGTCCTCATGTGCTCTCTCGGTCTTGGCAAAGGAAACTCGTCAGCATTTCTTCGGTTTCGTGGGGCTCTATGACCCTCCGGTTCCACTCTATTTGTTTTCGTTCTCGTTCTTTCTCTTCCCAAAGAGTTGGCAAAGCTTACCTCGGGTCTATCGCTAGTTCTATCCCTTTGAGCTCCATGAGCTTGGGATGTTCCAGCTCCTGGGTGACCAAAGGACACATGAGACCTTGGTTGAGGGAATAGAAATTCACCCTTCCAAGTGTAAGCATGCCTATCATGTTCTGTAACCACAAAGATCCTCTCTGAAGAGTGATCTAAGTAGGTCACTCTACCTGGGCTATCCGGATCTTTGAACTCATAGATCATGATTGTTCCTATATCATTTGGCCTATCAGACTTATACCTCCAGAAGGCTTCATGAGTCTCTCGATTCAGGAGCAGGTCTATGCTCTTGTTGTCCTAGGGAATCCACTCAGGAGTGAGAATTCTCATAAGAACAGATTGCCCTCGGGGGGTCCTGGGCTCTCCTCCTACGTTCCCTTGTTCTAGGTCTTCTATGTCCGTTTCAAGGATCACATTCCCGAATTCATCTGTCCTCTCTGGGTGACTAGTGACCACGTATATGGTTCCTTCCTTGTCAAGGTATGCTCCATGTTCAAACTTGACAGCTGGGTGTTCTAGTCCGATGGATTGGTCAGGATTTTTAATCCAGACCACGGATCTTCCTAGGCCGTCCTCATAGATGCTAGCACCTAATCGGTTGGTCCTAAGGTATTCCAGCTGCGTCTTGAAGGGGCCTTCCACCCTATACAAATATGGCACACCTGAACTTCCTGTGGGTCTGTCCATTCCTTGAGACATCTCTGATTCACTCGTCTCAGAGCTAGGGTAGTATGAGTGGTGGCTCAACTGATGAGCCCAAGACCTAGCAGTGTGGTTGACACTAGCCTCTGAAGACCTAAGGCTTTGTCTATCTCTCCCTAGATGTCGCCCTGATCTAAGGTTCATAAGACTAATTGAATAGCCCAAATTTGCCCAAGTACAACCTCGTTGCGGAGTTCTTTTGTATCAGTTGGTCGATTCTTTTTTAGTTTATTACCATGTTTATGGTCTTGTCTGGTATCCCGTCGTCCGGTATACTTAAGTGTATTTCCGCACTTGAAGTGGATCATTCCACGTTAAGTTTTTTTCCTTTAAAGTTCTCGACCGTACAAAGACTATGTCGTTAGCTTGAACTTGAGTATTTAGGTAGTCTTCAACTTGATAAATGCCTATCGCCGCCCTGGTCTATTCCTATCACTAGTCGTTCTCAGCCTAAGCTAGGAATTGACAGAGGGAGTTGAGAGTTTCCAACCTTTTGTTTCCTTCTTGGTTGCCCTTGAGTGCCCAGGAAGAGTGTTCCCAAGCTTGCACTTACTCTTGCTTAGAATGCCCTTCGATGCTCTCAATAGATCTGTAAGAGTTCCAAAGTTAGCTCATGACTTAAATTCCAAAGACAGAACCAATCACTTTCATTCATGTGTTACAGAGTAGGGTGTTCAACAGCGTAAGAGAGAGAAGAGAGAGAACTCGGCATCATCGCCATGCCCTACATGAGACAGAAGGAAACGAACATCATACTTACAAAAACTCGCCGCCATAGCTACAGACATGATCGAACGCAGACATACATGTATCCTTAGGGTACCGATTTCAAGGCTACGCGTTCAAACTTAACTCAAAAGCAAGAATACACCAAAAAAGAACCCGTCGAGCGACAAATACAGAATACAAGAGTACAAGAAACTTAAGAAAACATCGGATGCCATTTCAGGCGACGAAAATCAGAGAGAGAGAGAGAGAGAGTCTCTTTTCATTAACCAAAATGCTCTATATATATACAAAAAGATGTGGCCCTTAAGGCTCTTCCCACTCAGCCCTTTCTCAACCCTTCAATTGGACCTTAGTACAATAAATACAAATGTGCCCTTAACACTGGCACGCACGGTGGACTCGAACCCGCAAGTGCAATATTGTTGGTAATGTCCTTTTGCCTGGGCTATCCACCCCCTTAGCAAGATGAAAATTACATGGGAACCATTTATAGGCTGGGAACCTTTATACAACATGTTATACAACCATAGGAATATCTCAATTTTGAAGAATGTTTCAATCTGCGAGCCTCCACATATGAAAATATGTATCCCATATCTGCCATCATCCATCACTTAGAACATACAAAAAAGAAAATCAGTGAATGCTTCTGCCGAATCAACGCTACCTCACATTCACTATCTACATGGAGTGTTTCTGTCGACTTAACGCTACCTCACACTCGCTCATTACCGAAAAAGAACACAAAGAGTGCTTCTGCCGACTTAACGCTACCTCGCACTCACATCATACTACCTCATTCAGACTATCCATATTTCATGCAACAAGCTAAAATATAGGATACAAATTTTCATGTGTTAGGGTTTCCATAACTCATGCCCAAGGACACCGGTTCCATCAAATCAAGTCCTCACATCAAGGTCACAACATATCCAAACAAAGTCTAAAGATGAGAACCCAACCCATATACAGTCCTCATATACATTTTCTAATGCCAGAGTGGTAGCACCGTTCTTGGAATAGAATAATCCAATGTCATAGCAACCTCTCAATCCAAAGTTGTATGTGCTCACACAATTATGCTCTACCCTTATGAACAATACTTGCAAACCAAAGTGCATGGTTAGACCATGGTATGGAATGTAAGTAAGGTTCATAACATACCCAAGACCAAGAACAATGTAAGAGGCAAAGTGAAGTGCCTGGAACTTAATCCAAGATTCACAAATACCACTCACATAACCCATGATCTTGCCCTCCTATATGCATTCATGAAGTGCAAGGGTAGAGTAATTACATCATTTCATATGTATATACGACATAAGGCGCAATGAATTACAAATAAGGATCATGTCTTCCCATTCCGTCATGTGTGGGTCTACTTTGATTGATTGCCCTACATCAATGATTTACTCCATTTGAGTAGTTCCAAGGAACTATGCGTAAGTTCATGAAGATTCCCATAATATATCTGCCAACAAATAATTCTTTGTACATCCATATTGTTCCTAGCACATATCGATAATCACGGCATATTATATGGTTTGTTCAGCACATAGTCACAAAACAAAACACTCCATATGATTAGGACGATTTATGCATCCAAATTTATCCATATAAAAACATTACTCGTAGGGACAAAACACGTTCTGGATGCATGTAATAGGATGGCAGTACTTCACGCAGATATACAGACAATCATTGAAGATAGATCTAACATGCGCTGTAACTTTGGATTGTATTGAAAATTTATCGCCATCTCTGCGAGTGTTAATCTTTGAAGATATAGAATATCTGTCGTCTGGAACCCATTCACCGTGTGATACTGTGATAGACCCATTGGACCCGGTAGGCGAACATGTTATCGTCCAAAATGGATGGAAGCTATGGTGCTGCTGTGAGCCATTAAACAAGAAACAGATTAAACATGAGAACCAAATGCACAGAATGTATGGTGTAGCAGTAGCGGCCTTCGAAGACTGAAATAATTCAAACTCAAAAATTGCTATGAATAAATGTAGCCTGTCGCAAACCATAGCCATACGCAATCCTGACCATGGAATCCGAAGCACCCTTCGAAGTTCGTAGTTGGAGAATATCAGCAAAACACATGTTCATGGATGTCTTTCCATGGAGTTCGCCTGCACGTCATCTTCGCCAGCTTCATCTTCACCTCCTTCTTCATCAGCAGCTCAGGAGCAATATAGTCGGGAGTCCCCACAGTTGAATAGGCAAGTGTCCTTCTATTCTGTTTCCAATGTTGTAGCTGTTCCTACTGAGTCCAATGTGATTTGCTCATCTCCAAATGCCCATTAAAATCAGCGTGCCTTATGTCACCTTCGGCAGGAAACTCTCCATGTACCGTCGATAATGCACTGCAATCTAGTGGCTTGCATAGACCAAAATCTGAGAGCTTCATATGCCCAGTCTTATCAAGCAGAAGATTGTCTGGTTTTATATCCCTGTGAATGTAGTTATGCTTGTGAATGGACTCTATGGCTAAAATAGTCTCAGCAATGTAAAACCGAGCGACATCTTAAGAAAGAGTTTCTTTCCTCATAAGAAGTGTCATCATGTCTCCTCCAGGAAGATACTCCATAATAAGGTACAAATACTCGGAATCTTGAAAGGAATAGTACAGTTTAACAATGCATTTACTGTCAACCTCAGCCAGTAAATTTCGTTCTGCTCTGACATGTTCAACCTGCCCTCGGTTGAGCATTTCAGATTTCTTCAGCTTTTTCATAGCATAAATTTCTCCTGTCGCCTGCATTCTACACAACCTCACCTCCCCAAATGCTCCGTGGCCTATGATAGTCAATGGTCCAAAATCATCCATACTAAGCTGCTTCCGCTGTAACTGCATGTTCTCAGTCTCTTTTCGTTCAAGATCCTTGATTCGGTTTTGATGTTCCTCCTCAGAAAGCTCTGCATCCTTCAATATTTTCTTCAGCAGCCTTTGTCTCGGTGGTTTCTTCCTTATCTTTCGATGCTCCTCGCTTAACCTTTCTTCCTCTTACCATCATTATAGCAGTTCGCGATACAGTCCGCAAACCCACAACAAACTAGCGTTTGAGGCAACTCTCAAACTCCTTCCCGTATACAACAAAGATCCACGCTCTACTGCAGAATCTGCGTAAACAAAAGAGTTTCCTAGCACCCTTAGCACATGGGAGTCGAGATGATGTGCAGAGTGGTTGGGACGCAGCACTCCATTCACGAGCGAGTGTAGCCCAATCGTACAAGCGAACCGCGCTGGGCTATGATCTGCAATGATCAGCCAAGAAAAGCGGATGTATAGCCTGGGCATGCATGCACAGCCCATAGATCATCAGAGGGAGGTCATTGCTCAGCACCCAAGGCATGATCTGCATCTCCGTATGGTCGCCAGGTATCCCCTTGCACGGATAACGTGAAGAACATAGATCACGATTGTGGGCCGAATCACGACGGGCGTGCCAGTGTTACAGAGTAGGGTGTTCAACAGCGTAAGAGAGAGAAGAGAGAGAACTCGGCATCATCGCCATGCCCTACATGAGACAGAAGGAAACGAACATCATACTTACAAAAACTCGCCGCCATAGCTACAGACATGATCGAACGCAGACATACATGTATCCTTAGGGTACCGATTTCAAGGCTACGCGTTCAAACTTAACTCAAAAGCAAGAATACACCAAAAAAGAACCCGTCGAGCGACAAATACAGAATACAAGAGTACAAGAAACTTAAGAAAACATCGGATGCCATTTCAGGCGACGAAAATCAGAGAGAGAGAGAGAGAGTCTCTTTTCATTAACCAAAATGCTCTATATATATACAAAAAGATGTGGCCCTTAAGGCTCTTCCCACTCAGCCCTTTCTCAACCCTTCAATTGGACCTTAGTACAATAAATACAAATGTGCCCTTAACACATGTAACACAAACACCAATTTGCACTGTGATTTCTTTGGAAAACAGTTCTAAAGATCCCTGAATTTTGTTCCCCTTGGGTATGGTCAACTTCAAATTACCCTCTCGAATAATCCTGGTATTAATTTTACCAACAAAACAAAAATCACAGCAAACGGATTTTGTATGAGAAAGTTATGCCAATTCAGGGTTCTAGGGTTAAAACAGGGTTCAAACAGGCTGACAATTCAACAGGATTTCCTCACATTATTTGCTTATAGCCTCCATATATGCCCTATAGCCCAAGCTTTATGCCCAAAATTAGCCAAGACCTTTAAATTACCAAACCCTAAAAAATAGCCAAAAATGGCTGTCAATCGCGATCGACTGGGCTGTCAATCGTGATGGACAGGATTGTCCGTCATGGCCTGTCAGTCGCGATGGACACGTGTCAATCGCGATTTATGGGTGTCAACCGCGATGGACAGAGGGTATCGGTCACGATGGACAGAGGGTATCGATCGTGATGGACAGAGGGTATCGGTCGCGATGGACTCCTATCAGTCGCGATGGACAGCTGTCAGTCACGATGGACTGGTGTCGGTTGCGATGGACTGAAATTTTGGGTTTTTTTCATGGCTTTGTGTCAATCGGGGCTCTATACGTCGCGATGGACAAGAATCTCGTCGAAATGGGGTGTCAATCGCGATTTTTCTGTCGGTCGCAATGGACAGGGGTGTCCGTCGCGATGGACACATGTCCGTCGGGGTCTGTCAGTCGCGATTGACAAGCTGTCCGTCGCGATGGACAGTGTCAATCACGATTGATGCTATCAATCGCAATGGACTGAAAGAAAGCCAAATTTTCAAAAATTTTTGTGGATCTCTGATGTGCAAGGTCTCTAGTCTACTGTGGTGCACTTAGTTTTACCAAAAGATGAAATTTTCTGTCAATCACAATCGACAGAAGCTTGCGACACAGAGACAGTTCTGCACATTTTTGTACCTGCGCAGCATGTTGGAGGGGATGATACTGCTGGATCCTGCAAGAAAACTCAACAAGCATGCAAAAACAAGGCACACAATATTGCTCTCTCGCTCTCTCTCACAAGTGGAATGAGGGAAATGAGGTGGAGAAGGTGATATGATCAAAAACTGAAAATTTTCACGATGATGGAGATGGAGGTGGGAGATGGTGATGATGATGATGAGGTAAGAAAAAAGAAAAATAAGAAGAGTGAAGAAATTACCTACAATGCCAACGTCTCAAATCTACGTCTTACCATCACACGCTCGTCCTCAAAGCTCGATCCCCGGCAACGGCGCCAAAATTTGGTGTAGCTCAGTGATGAGTAGCACCTCCTTTAATGTCAATCCGGGAAGACGTGAGGATGGTATGATGACCTCGAGCAAGTGAAGGCACAAGTGTGTGAGTGCGAAGCACACTAACATGCACACACATACACACACACGCGCACACAAGGCAAGACAAAGAGTGAGAAGCAATGGAGTTCTTTAGATTACTTTCAAAAAGCTCATACAAGTCCAAATCAATTACAAGCTAGCCCCAAAAATGAGCTCTCTAGCTCTATTTATAGCTTTTGACTAGGTTTTGGCCGTGTCCAGACCTAGTGTCCGGCCTAGTTAAAAATTAGGTTCTAGAACCCATTTGAAGGCTCAAATGGAGTCTAAAAATTATGAAAACTGGTAGGTAGCTACTTCTAATGCTCCTCAAGCTCAAGGACTCCTTGGCTTGCACAAAGTGGAGCTACAAAAATATGAAATGGTATTTATAATGGCTTTTAGTGATGAAAATCACTATTTTTGTAGGGATTTCCTCTAACGGTTTGACATACACCTCTTCGGGCTCCCTACTTGCTCCTTCTTCTTATGTGTCCACCTCTTTGATATGCTTTAGTGTCTGAAAAAATATTGGCCTACTTGCCAGATCGTCGTTGACTACTCTGCCTATTGTGCCTTCTCTTCTCTCTGACTCCCTGCGTGAGCTTCCTTGCCTTGTGAGTCCTTCAGTTCCAACAGGTACATACAATGCATTTTTCAACAGAATCACACCTCCATTTGCAGCCATAAGCTCAATCTCTCCTATTGCAATGATAGGATAATAGCATTGTTTGTACACACCACATATCCTCGTTTAGGTGCATCTTTCAAATATTATGCAAAAAAAAAACTTTTGCATGAAGCTATATGGTTTGAAGCACCACTATCAAAGAACCAATCTGAATCGGCCTCACTCACAACCATATATTTAGAATGCCAAGATGCATCATAATGACATGTAACAACACATGCCAAAAAATATTGAGCAAGGTTAGCTTCATCATTCTTTGCATTTGCAGAAGTTTTAATAGTAGACATGTGAAATTCCTTCTTCTTTTCATTGCAGTTAGCATGCTTTCTACACTCATCAATAATATGACTAACCTTTTGACAATACTTGCATCTCTTGTTCTTTTGCAAATCAGCATCATTAGAGGAATGAGTGGAAGAGGAAGGTTGAGGCTTTGGTTTTGATGAACCCAAAGCTGACTTGCTTTTCCCTTTTTGTGAGATAGCAAGTGCTTTCATTCCCTCAATGAAACCACTCCTATTCACTCTAGATTGCTCTTTTTGCAAAAGAAGAGACACAACCTCATCCAATGCATACATATTGGGATTCCCTATTGCAACCAAAAGGATTGTAGTAGAAAATCTTTGAGAAGATTTTGGTAATCCTTTCAACAATGTAGAGATGACTAACAAATCCAGAATAACCTCATGTATGTTTGCCAATTGCTCTTTCGTGTCCTTGATGCATGTCACATACACATCCAGAGACTCATTTTCAGCCATACATACATCTTCAAGTTGTATCCTCAAGTATGAAACACATGCTTCATTACGCACGGCATACAAAGAAGCAAGAGTGCCCCATGCATGTCTTGATGTAGAATGCGACCGAATGTATGGAACTACATGAGAATTCATAGAAAGTGCAATCACTACATGAGCTTGAGCATCTTTCCCATCCCAACTAAAATTTTCGTGTGTAGTGGATAAGGAGTTACTATTGTATTTGAAGAAGAAGCTCCATTTGTGACAGTAGATTGTGAAGTAGAAGAACCTACAGGTCTTCGATCTACATCTACCACTATGTATTTGTTTTGCAACAAGAACTTGTTTCATCATGTAATACCACATTGGATAGTTCGTCCAATCAAGATTATCTTCAGCTTGAAGGGTTCCAAACAAGTGATTGTTTCCCTCCATTTCACTAAAGAACAACAATGTGACAAAATCTTTACTTTGACAAAAGCTAAAATGAATGTTGCAGTTTTAGCTCCCAAACTGTCACTTGGATGGCAGTTCTAATTGTAGGAATGGCTTTTAAGTGGGGATAAGACCGAGTGCAATTGCTAGAAATGTTTCTTGGCTGCTAAGATTTAGTGTTCTAAGCTCCGAAGTTGATTTTCACTATTAAAAGTGCATGCAAGCATCAACACTGAAAACCAAAACTTGAGAAGGATGTAAACCTACTCTGATACCGTTGTTGGGTGTGTGTAGAAGTGTGAGAGACACACAAGAAGCGCACATAAGGAGCACAAATATAGTAAGACACACGCAAAAGATGGATGGTTGAATCATGTATATGGTAACATGGGGAAAAAACCTCTAGCTAGCATTAGAGTAAATAGCACCTATGTATAGGGAAAAGGATCAAATGAAAGCTACGACACATAAGTGTAGAATTCTTCCTCTCTTTAGTTCTTCAAGAAATCATTCACGTTACCAGTTCTTTCAAATTAACTCATTGGTGTCCAAGAGTTGGATCATCACTATTAGGCATACCCAAGCGATTCTATGAAAAATGCAAAAATAGATTTAGAGAATAAGGAAATAAAGAAGAGAGACACTTTATGAAAGGCTTCTCCATCTTAAAGTTGATGTTAACAAAGATAAAATCACTTGCAAAGAGGCCTTCTCAAGATCACGTTCGAACTTTGACACAAATAGGAAATAAAAAGAAAGAAGTGTCAACTTTTTTGTCAAATATTGGTGGGTTGAGAAGACAAAAAAAAACTTCCAAAAATATGTGGAAAGTATCAAAAAACAAGCAAATCAAAGATTCTCTCCCTAGAATAATCAACAATAATGGTTGAGAGTGTACTTAAGAAGTGAATAACCATTACTCTATTGTGAACCACTTTCTTAGTTGATTGGGCTTTCTTCTCTAGTGTGCTTGGAGACAAGAGTACATTGACCTTATCTCTAAGTTTAGATGCAAAAAAAAAATATAGGACATTTCTTGTAGAATTGACAAACCATTGGCAAACACTCAAACCATCAGTGCAATCGACACCATCTCTAAAGCAAAAAGCCTAGGCCTCGATGGACTTGTCAATGGGTTCTTCCAAATCCTTAAAGATGGCCTAACATTTGCATGGTTTGAAGAAAGGCTCTCAACATTTGAGCCTTTTTGAGATATGTGAATGTAGATGTCATCAATGTGGTTAACAAAAAGATCAATAAAATCTAGAATATTCTCCTTTCTAAAGCATGAAGGTGTTGAAATAAAAGAAGAAACTCCTAATCTACTATTAATCATACATTAATCAAACTAAGGAGGAAGGAACAAAAGATATGAAAACATGATGAGTAAATTAAAATGGAAAGAACTTACAAATGATGCTCTATGAGAATGGAGACTCCATGAGGAGTGGAAGCACACTCTTGGCAATGGGCTAGAGTGAATGGCTTGTATGGAGTGAAGGAGAGGCCTTGCTTATATGGAGTTTGGGAGAATTCCCTTGCATGTGGGATATATGTGCTTGCATGAGAATGATTCTAGCTTTGGACAAAAGGGTGGAGCATGGAACTCTCAACACCCCCCCTCCATGTGATGACCCTTTTGTTTTAAATATGGGGACTAGTGACATATGGGATCACTTAGTCCATTTGGTTTTTAGGATCCAAGGACATATAGGATCCTTGGACATAACTTGGACATATGGGATCCAAGTTTGGGACATATGGCATCCCTAGGATCTTGGGACATATCGGATCCTAAGACATATACTTGGACATTTGGGATCCAAGTGGTTTTTAATGGGATCTAGGGACATATGGGATCCCCAGACATGTACAAGGGTTTACATCATGGGGTAGGTGGTGCTTTGGAACCATTTGCCCCACTTTTTTTTTTTAGCATTGTTTTGTAGTTGTAGTCTTTATGAGATCCATTAATAGGATCTTTTGTAGGGTACTTTTTCTTCTTGTGGGCTTTGAGTAGCATTTGTTCAAGCCATAGGGAAGGTCTTACCACTCCTTTAGGGTGGTAGTGTCTAATCCCATTACATGGGGCTTGTTTTCTCTTTGTCAATACAAGGTATAAAGCATCAAGTTTTTGTCCTTAAATACATAATATCATGATGGTTACATATAAGATAAAATCCTTGATCTCTTGTTTTAGACCTCTTCTCAAAAATACTTTGACACTTCAAGGAATCCAAATAGATGCCCATGAGCTCATAAAAGCTTTTAAGCAGGACAGATGGAATTTGTGCCTAAAGTGAGGGAAGATTTGGCACTTCTCAATAAAACAAGCTACCCTACATGCCAAATATCGGATTCAAAATGAAGCTATGTTTGTAGACTGAGCAATATACATCATTGCTTATGTCAGGATTTTTGTAAAAAACTGAACCTTTCTCGCACTTCCGCTCCTGAATCGACATCAATAGTGGACTGCCTCATTTTTCCGCAGTTCATTGAAATTTGACTTCTTTTGAAAGCTTCAAGACTTGTTCACTTCATGGAACGGAATGCCACACACCTATCTGTATACAGAGAATAGAGAAGCCTCCGTCATACTACACTTTGGAGTCTGAATCACTCTAAATCGCTGATCATTCTATCATCTGCAGATAGAGCTTCTCGTGCCTCACAAATTGTTTTTTTTTTAATGTGGCACTGTGACCTCCACCAACACCCACGGGCAGGTACACTCATAGAGACAAATCTCAGGGGGCCAAGATAGCGCAAGATACCCTTCTTCACTGAGTTCTACACATTTTGCTGAATAAAAGGTTTTGGAAGAAAACGCCATTCTCCATGCATGAGTATGTACGTGGTGAGTGTTTGTGTGTTTCTCGGGTTTTCTTGATATCAACACTGACGATGTTGTTCCTCTCTTGTCGAATTCGAGGTGTTACTGTCTAAGATGAGGTTCGATTGTGTTGGGGATCAGATAGTGCTGCAACCCCGTTAATGGCTGGACTTTGGGCAGACTGATGCAAGACTTTGGGCAGATCGATCTGAGTGTACTGCTTTCTAAAGATATGCATTTGATCCTTCATCTATTCTTCAGCACTAGCGCAGCTCATCTTTGTTGGTCTTCAGACCTTTGTAGGCCTTTGCTCGCAGTCAGAAGGCAGAAATTAGAGAGGCAAGGGTTACGAGGCCAGTTTCCCGTGCCTGGATGGACGGTGTTACTCCTCACCAACATATCTGAATCTGCAAGTGTCTGACTCGAGTAGATAAAATACGCGGTGCCCGTTCGTTCTCTCTCAACGATGTGGAAGAATATGCTAGAAATTCATGGCTTCTTTTCTGAAGAGAATGGGTAGGCTGAATGAGCGCTGTTTGCATGGAGGTCTTCACATTTATGAATGCTTCCCGACCCTCAAAATGGATGTTACTTGAGGAATGTACTATTAATCATACATTAATCAAACTAAGGAGGAAGGAACAAAAGATATGAAAACATGATGAGTAAATTAAAATGGAAAGAACTTACAAATGATGCTCTATGAGCATTGAGACTCCATGAGGAGTGGAAGCACACTCTTGGCAATGGGCTAGAGTGAATGGCTTGTATGGATTGAAGGAGAGGCCTTGCTTATATGGAGTTTAGGAGAATTCCCTCGCATGTGGGATATATGTGCTTGCATGAGAATGATTCTAGCTTTGGACAAAAGGGTGGAGCATGGAACTCTCAATAGAAGGTACACTTGAACCTTATCATCATCATCATCTACATTCACATGAATAGATGCAAGCAACTCACATGGGCTTTTGACACATGCTCTTTTTCTCCAATGTATGTACCTCATTCTTGCATTGTAACTTCTATGCCTTTGTATTGGTCTCATACAATGTGACCAAACTATTCCAAGCCTCTTTAAGAGTTTTGGCATCTTGTATGAACCCAATCATGTTATAGTGTGTAATAACAGATAGCCAACACATTACCTTCCATGCTCCTCTATTCCACTCTTCATATGCTATTAACACATTTGTGGTCTGATATCTCTCCCATAACGTCACTTATAGTGGAGATTTACATTACCTTTGATCTACTTATAGTGGCCTTGTCTAATTAGGAAATGTTTCATTCTAAATCTCCAAGAATGAAGTTTTTCGTGTCCAACTTATTTCTCATAAGATGACTCATTCCATCAGCATTTGGAATTTCTACAGCAGTTTACAATATAACAAATAGAAGTAGTACCTCTGCTTGAACATTATCACACTATGACTTGACAATTTGATCTCATAAAAATGTAGTTTTCATGTATCAATAGTACATGTAATTGCCTGAAATTTTGGATCTAAATATCTAGGAGATGTCAAATAGAATGCATGTTATAACTTGAAAATCACCCATTTTTTCTATGGGCCCTAACTTGTAGGCTCGAAAGGAAGGTTGAAATGGATCCAAAATTGAATTATGAGTAAAAAAGTTATTATAAAGGGATAACACTAAAACAAGTATGAAATTTTCTACCTTCATGCAAAGTTTTGTAGAAAGCACATTATCCATTTCATCTCACATACTCTTCACTATCAACCTTCTCTAGGAGCGCTCTACAGACACACTAGCTCTGATGCCATGTCAAGAAAAAGAATATAACTACGAGAGATCTCACAGAGAATGAGACTCTGTGAAAATTATCCATAGAGGAATCTGGACCAATATCAAAGTTAATAAAATTTGTGATTCCCCATAATCGTGCAAAAGTTGTTTAAGTGGTAGAGATCAAGATATAGGTTACATTTTCTTCTATTGCCCAAGCAATGCTTGGATATGAAAGAGCGTTAGAAAGTCCATCTTGTTGGATCATCTCGTTAGTTGGAAGAAAGCACTACTTGGTGAAGCTATAACTACTCCATAACTCTCCACAATACCATAAGAACAAAGTTCTCTTGAAAATTTGGAGGGAAAGATGTGGAATCAACTAAACTAAACCCCCTAGAGAATGGTCCTTAGAAAAATTATTGGACTACCTAGGCCAAAGAATTTCAAGTTTTAAGTTTTCTTCCCCTTTCAAACAGGAGAAGGTATTTGAGATAGATAACAACAAGCAGAAGAGTAAATGGGCCCCGCATGAAGAGGACAAAAAAGACCATCAGCTTACTTTGTACCTCTCTCTAAATCTCTTGTACTTCTTTCAAATTAAAGCATTTTTTGTTAAGAAAAAAAAGATATGGCTTTTAGATGAGTTAATCTCTTCAGAATGCATGCAAGAGTTTATTTCTTTAGAATGCATGCATGAGCTACAAGGACAAACCTTAAATGTCCTGCTATTTTTCTTTTGCAATAAAAAACGTTTTAAAAATCCATTTTAAGGGAGTAACTTTAGCAAACATGTAGAGAAAGAACTTTAGAGACACAACACTAATTATCCATAATAAATATACACCACTATTTAAGACATATGAACATAATATATACAAAATAATATGGTAAAAGAACCTCACACTACAAAGAACATTACTTCAGAGATTTTCAATGCACTTGCTTAGTATTTTCATGGAAAGAAATATAGAATCTTCCTCTCTTAGATGCATCATAATTGTTGCAAGATCTATGTATATATTTTGCCAGGGTGACTGGATGCTCTAACTGTGTAAGATAACAAGCTTAACATTTCTGAGAAACCTTTTTCTTTTCTGAAGCTCTGTATGAAAACAACCCCCACTCATTGTGTAACCAAGTGGTTTGAGGCTTTGAGTCTTATGGAGAAAGTTCTGAGTTCAAGTCTTGGTTGGACATGTATCTATGTATGTGTTCCTCAAAAATACGTGTCTTTACTTTACGAGTTTAGGTGTATGTGTTTCCAATTCATTGTACTCTCGAAAACAGCCCCCAATCGAATACGAACGAATGCCATCAGCTCCGCTGCAAATTTCTGAGTTGCGAACATTACTTATCTGTAGATCATCAGAACTTGCAGCCATTGTCCTACATTTGTATTCAGGTCCTCGCATAATCCTTATGGCAGGGGATAATGAGTTAAAATGGGCATTTCTACATTACAGTTGATGCAGTTTGTGTGTGTGTGTGTGTTTTTGTGCGCGCGCGAGCTTATCGGCGAGAACATGAGCTTTTGGCTTGAACAAGTCTCCTGCCTGCAATTGAACATGAGCTTTTGGCTTGAACAGGGCTTTTCCGTAGTCTGAGTGAGAGGACAACCCTGCAGAGGAAGACCTGTATTGTCTTTTCTCGGAAGGGATAAGGATGAACAATCTATCGTCCTTATCCTGTTTGTGCCCCCAACCCCCCCAGCTGGGAGAGATGATGCACAATGCGACCTTCAGCTTGAGAACGACGGACAGGTAGATGCGTAAAGGGTAGATGCGTAATGATTAAGAGGAAACGAGGAAGACGCTCTTTGTTGCTTTCCCTGAGTGAACAAGGACAAACCAAAAAGCTCGTAAATTTCGAGCAGGTCGTGAATACTTAGTACGCACGCCTGCATTGTCTGCTTCAATGTTTACTCCATGCTCCATCTACAGCGGAAATGATGGTACGCGCATACCTCCTTCACGAATCCTGATTCGCCACCTTCAAGTCGACGAATCCTCTCTCTCTCTCTCTCCTCGAAGCAAGTATAGGGCTGGCATTGGGCAATACGTGACTATAAACATCCATATCCATAGGTCTGTCAGCTGGGAGTTAGAAAACGGCATATCTAGAAACCTGCGTACTAGAACTAACAGCATGTGAACAAAAAAAATTATCACAGATACAGTGGAATTCTAATATATATATATATATATATATATATATATATATATATATATATATATATATATATATATATATATATATATAAAGAGAGTTGTTACAAATAAGCATATATTTGGCTCGAATATTTGCAGATTGATATGTATATAGATCTAGATAATTCTTCAATATGCAACAAACACGTAAAGGAATAACTGCATTTAAAAAAACTCATCGACAAACCCTTCTTATAAGTGTCGATGTGGTGTGTCGCCCGTACGATGTAGCACTCGACATCCTCAATGACAACGAAACATCACATATGTAATAGCAATAGTGAGACGAAACTTTATGATCATGTAAACGATGTGATGTCATTGTATAAAAGATACAACATGATGTAAACGAACACTAGAGACTCTCACATAAGCGAGGGAAAAAAATGTGCCTTAAGCGGTGATGCTTTAAATTTAAAACAAAAACAAGCCTAACTTAAACGATGTGTTGCCACCCATTAAATGATGGTCGACAATGGCCACAAATTATTAGTCATTTGATGGATTACTCAACAATTGCGTTGTTTTTCCACAGTGGGTGCACCTATAACAATATCCTAATCCTACTCTCTTTTTTTTCTCAAACACTACAACATATGAGCCTCATACTAATGCTAGCCATATCGATGGTCATCCTCGATGTGGGTATGATCGTTAGAAATGTAAGGAAAAACCATGGTAGTCATACCGACAGTCAGTCCAACATTGATACGACCATTCGAAATGTTTGGAAAAACCATGGTATTCATACCCAAGAGTCAGTCAATATTGATATGAACATTGAAAAAGTATCACTAGTATGCACATTCGAAAATGCTAGTGTCGATATCAGGACTGATATTGCTATCTATGAGTAAAATATTGATGCTTGTATCGATGCTTATACCTACACCTATACTGGTGCCTATACCAACATCACATTTCAAAACCCAAAAGTCAAATGTGGACTCTAAGTCCTTTGTTTTGATCTACGATCGATTTTCTGAATCGAATTCATGCATCAACATCTGGATCTCACGTGTATTGTGCCCGCCCTAGGCTTTTTTTCTCTCCCCTCACACACATCCACCCTCCTCTCTCTCATACATGCACACAGATCTCCCTCCACGCATACACACACAAGGGTCTCTCTCTCTCTTAACACACACATCTCTCTCTTGCATCTTGGTAAGTGATGCTTTTCTTTACCCTTTCTCTTTCTCTACTTATTTTTGCTTCCTGATTTCTCTTTCAGGATGCAAAGGGAGAGGGATTATACTAAAATCATTGACGAGAGACGATGTCAATTGTGCTTTGATGAGTGATCCAGAGGAAATTACATGCATGTATTGT
Source organism: Ceratopteris richardii (assembly GCA_020310875.1). Taxonomy (NCBI): domain Eukaryota; kingdom Viridiplantae; phylum Streptophyta; class Polypodiopsida; order Polypodiales; family Pteridaceae; genus Ceratopteris; species Ceratopteris richardii. The sequence continues at coordinate 73,846,014 of CM035417.1, read as the reverse complement.
TTTGTTCTTTATTACAGAGAGAGAGAGAGAAAGAGAGAGAAAGAGAGAGATAGCAAGAGAGAAAGAGAGAGAGAGAGATAGAGAGAGGAATCAAAGAGAAATAGAAATTGAATTAGTGTTTGTTAATGTTTAATGTTGGTGTTAGAGTATGCACACACATATACACACACACTCACATGCATATATACACACACATGCATACTCATGCATATGCATGCATACATACACACATGCATATGCATACATACATGCACACATGCATACACACACATATACATACACACGCATATACATACACACACATGTGTACATATACATAAATACCTATATGCACACACATACACTCACATGCATACATACACACACGTAAGAGACACACATAGACATACACACATACACACATATTCATACACACACTTTTTCACACATACACACACAGATATATCCTCAAACCCTAATATTTTGTATAACTTGTTATATATGCTAGTCTTAGTTCTATAACCCTAATTTCTTATGTTATTATAAATAGTACTACAAATTCCAAAACTCTAGTAATATATATATTTAATTATATATTCTTATAGTTATCCTAGAGCAAAAGTATTTATTTATTTAATTAAATATGCTATTTTTTAATCCTCAAATCATAATATTTTGTACATTTGATTATATATACTAATATTTAATTATATATACTAATTTTAATACTCAAACCCTAATTCTAATCCTCAAACCCTAAGCTTTTCTACTAATTTTTTATACTTCATTATATATAATAGTATATATTCTGAAATCCTAATTTATATATATATTGGATTTTGTATATTAATATTAAACCTAAAAGCCTTTTTGTACATTTAATTATATACATATATTTTAATTTGAAAACCCTAGCTCTTTTCATATTTAATTATGTAGCCTAATATACTTATTATAGAACCTTAGTTCTTTATACTAATTTTAATCTTAAACTCCTAATTTACTATATATTTAATTATACATAGTACTACAAATTCTAAAACCCGAAAACCATGATACTAAAACCCTAACTATTAAACATGTATATGTGTGTATCTGTGTATGTATATGTGACATGTGTGTGTATGTGTATCATGTGTGTGTGACTTTATGTGTGTGTATGTGTATGTGTATGTATGTATATATGTGTGTATGTGTATATGTATGTATGCATGTGTATATGTGTGCAAAACACTAATCCCAAAACCCTAACCCTAAAACATATATTTATCTGCATGTGTGTATTATATTTGTGTGTATGTGTATTTGTGTGTGTCCATGTGTGTATGTATGTAAAACCCTAAAATCCTAATCGTAAAACCCCAACCCTAAAACATGTATATGTGTGTATGTATATGTGGCATGTGTGTGTTTAACTTTATGTGTGAGTATGTGTATGTGTATATATTTATATATGTGGGTATGTGTATATGTATGTATGCATGTGTGTAAACCCCTAGAACCCTATTCCTAGAACCCTAACCCTAAAGCATGTATATGTGTGCATGTGTGTATGTATATGTGTGGTTGTGTGTATGTATATGTGACATGTGTGAATATGCATATATGCATGTGACTTTATGTGTGTGCGTGTATCTATATATGGTTTATATGTGTTTATGCATGTGTGTATTTATGTAAAACCCTAAAGCCCTAATCCTAAAACATGTATATGTGTGTATGTATATGTGACATGGACTGTGTGTATGTGTCTTTATGTGTGTGTATGTGTATGTGTATGTGTATGTATGTATATATGTGTATGTGTATATGTATGTATGCATGTGTGTAAACCCCTAAAACCCTAACCCTAAATCATGTATATGTATGCATGTGTGTATGTATATGTGTGGATGTGTGTATGTATATATAAAATGTGTGTATATGTGTGTGTATGGTCTTAGGTTTAGTGTTTTAGGGTTATGGTTTTAGAATTATGATTTTAGGGATAGGGTTTTACAATTATGGTTTTAGGGTTTTAGAATTTGTAATACTATGGAAATATGTGTATGTGTGTAAAACCCTAAAACCCTAATGCTAAAACATGTATCTATGTGCACATGTGTATGTATATGTGTGTGTATGTGTAATGTATGTGTAATGTATGTGTCCACGTGTGTATGTATGTGAAACCCTAAAACCCTAATCCTTAAACCCTAAACCTAAAACATGTATATGTGTGTATATGTGTATGTATATGTGTATGTATATGTATATGTATATGTGACATGTGTGTGTGTATGTGTATGTGTATGTATTTCCATATGTGTGTATGTGTATATGTATGTATGCATGTGTATGAACCCCTAAAACCCTATTCCTAAAACCATAACCATAAAACATGTATATGTCTCCATGTGTGTATGTGTATGTGTGGATGTGTGTATGTATATGTAACATGTGTGTATGCATATGTGCATTAACTTTGTGTGTGTATGTGTATGTATATATGTGTATATGTGTATATGTGTGTAATCCTAAAACCCTAACCCTAAAACATGTATATGTGTGAATGTGTGTATGTATATATGACATGTGTGTGTTTGTGTGTTTATGGGACTTTATGTATGTCTATGTGTATGTGTATGTATGTATATATGTGCGTATGTGTATATGTATGTATGCACGTGTGTAAACCACTAAAAGCCTAATCCTAAAACCCTTACCCTAAAATATGGTATGTGTGCATGTGTGTATGTATATGTGTGGATGTGTGTATATATATGTGAAATGTGTGTATGTGTATGTGACTTCATCTGTGTGTATATGTATGTATATATGTGTATATGTGTGTATGAATGTGTGTATCTATGTAAAACTTGAAACCCTAATCTTAAAATCCTAACCCTAAAACATGTATATGTGTGTATGTATATGTCACATGTGTGTGTATGTGAATTTATGTGTGTGTATGTGTATATGTATGTATGTATATATGTGTGTATGTGTATATGTATGTATGCATGTGTGTAAACCCTTCACACCCTAACCCTAAAACATGTATATGTGTGCATGTGTGTATGTGAGTGTATGTGTATGTGTATATGTGTGTCTCTTGTGTGTGCATGTAAGTGTATGTGTATATGTATATGTGTGTCTCTTATGTGTGTGTATGTATAAATGTGAGTGTATGTGTGTGCATATGTGTATGTATGTGTGTGTGTACGCATATGTGTGTGTATGTATATGTGTGTGTATGCATGTGTGTATGCATGTGTGTATGTATGTATGCATATGCATGTGTGTACATATGCATGCATATGCATGAGTATGCATGTGAGTGAGTGTGTATGTGTATATGAGTGTGTATGTTTTAAAACAAACATTACACCTTAACAAACATGAATTTCGTTTCTCTTTCTCTTTCATTTCTCTCTCTCACTCTCTCTCTACCTCTCTCCCTCTTTCTCTCTAGCTCTAATAAAGAAGAAAACAATACATGCATGTACGTAAATAACTTAGATCGATGTCATTTCCTCCGGATCGCTCATCAAAGCACAATCAATGTTTCCTTTTGTTAAATTAAAAGCCGGAGACAAAAAGTTCCTGAAAACAAAATGAAAGAGAAATTAGGAAACAAAAACGAATAGAGAAAGACAGAAGGTGAGGAAGTGCATTAGTGACCAAGCGGAAAGAGAGAGAGATGTGTGTGTAAAGAGAGAGATCTCTTTGTGTATGTGTGTGTGTGGATAGAGAGAGATCTATGTGTGTATGGAAAGAGAGGAAGTTGGATATGTTTGAGGGGAGACACAAAAAGCCTAGGGCGAGCATAATGCAAGTGAGATTGAGATGATCGTGCATGAATTTGACTCAGAAAATCGATCGTAGTTCAAAATAGAGGACTATTCGACTTTTGGATATATGTGTCAATATAGGCACCAGTATAGGCATAGGTATAAGCGCGAGTATAAGCATTAATATATTACTTGTAGATACTGACACCTATACTGACATCTATATCAGCGATAACATTTTCTGATGTGCATACTGATGATAATTTTCCAACGGACATACTGACACTGAACTAACTGTCGGTATAGCTAAAGTGGTTTTTCCAAACAGTTCCAACGATCATACGGATGTCGAAGGTGACCATCAGGATTGGCTAGCTTCACTATGAAGCTCATATGTTGTAGTGTTTGAGAGGAAGAAAGAAAGTAGGATCATTATGATATTGCTTTAAGTGCACACACTGTGAAAAACCAAATCAATTGTTGATTGATCCACCAAGTGGTTAATAATTTGTGGCCATTGTCCACCATCGCTTAATGGGTGGCAACGCATCATTTCAGCGAGGCTTTTCTTTTTTTTAATTTAAAGCATCACCACTTAAGGCACAAATTTTTTCTCCCTCCCTTACATAAGGGTCTCTAAGGTTCACCTACATAATGCTACATCTTTTATATGACATCACATTGTTTACAGGATAATAAAATTTCATCTCACTATTGTTATTGCATATGTGATGTTTCGTTGTCATTGACGATGTCGAGTGCTAATCGTACAAGCGACAAACCACATCGACACTTATAACAAGGGTTTTTCGATGATTTTTTTTCCTTGAAATTATTCATTTACTTGTCTGTTACGTATTGAAGCATTATATATATATATATATATATATATATATATATATATATATATATATATATATATATATATATATATATATATATATATATATATATATATATATGTGTGTGTTAATATGCAAATATTCGAGCCAAATATATGCTTATTTGTAACAATCCTCTTTAGATACTGTGTTTCTTTCTTGTTTACTAGAAGGAAAAAATAAAAAAACCAAAATCAATATATATATATATATATATATATATATATATATATATATATATATATATATATATATATATATATATATATATATATATATATATATATATATATATATATATATTTTTTTTTTTTTTTTTTAATTTTTTTTTTCTAGCTGGGGGTCAGGGGCACAAGGACGATAGATTGTTCATCCTTATCCCTTCTAAGAAAAGACAATACAGGTCTTCCTCCCTACGGTTGTCCTCTCACTCAAACTACGAAAAAGCCCTGTTCATGCCAAAGGCTCATGTTCAATTGCAGGGCAGGAGACCTATTCAAGCTAAAAGCTCATGCTCTCAGTGACAAGCTTGCACGATGCAAGCAAACACACACACACACACACACACATACACACTGAATATTAGAATTTAAAAAATCAACTATAAATGCCCATTATAACTTCACTATTCTGTAGCAGCAAAGATGGGAACGAAAGCATGTCATCCATGAATGTTGTGCTCTCACAAGAATAGTCAACATGTTTTTGGCTTATGACTTACCAATCGAACGTGCCATGATCAGCAAGGAATTAAAACATTTAAGGGAACCATCAAGAAGGCTAGCAAATCCTGCAAGGCCAGAGTAGGAAAGCATATGAAGGGCTCAATTCCATGCCGTTAGATCCCAGAGTCACCTGTGCCTCCATCATCACCCTAACAATCTCCCATAGAACCTCCTGCACCAATACCACCGATACACATTCACCTACCAAGCCCTATAATAACCAAAGGCACCACTAGTGTAGTGATTCCCCCAGAAACCTCCACTCAAGCAACTACTACAGAAGCCTGAGAGATTCAAACCACCATTGGTGCAGACACATTCACTTTTCCCATACCTAATCTCGAGGCAAAGCCCACTAACACTACATTTGATTTTGAGATGCACGATGCATTTTCGAGTGAATTTCAGTTTTTTGAAGGACAATTTTTCTCACAAGAATATAAGAGGCTAAGTTACCTTACTATGCCACTTGACCAACAACAAGAACAGTTAATGTCCAGTTCAGATGAGGAAGATCGGATGATGACTAATGATGAAGAAGGCAATGATGAACAAAGTCAAACCAATGTTGACTCGCAACAAGAGGATCAACAGGAACAGGAATAGCAGCAAACTGAAACTCAAGGAGATACGAGCACCCATGAAGAGGATGCCTTTGAAGCTACCACCTATACCTTGGCCATTCAAAAATTATATCGTAATATGCAAGTTGTGTGGGTGCACCAATAATTATCAGAAGAGAAAAGTCAAGAAATACTACAACAAGAACTCGCTAGTAGAGGATTTGAAGACTCCTTCATTCAGGCTTTAATGAACTAGTCAAGTCAGTGGGAAGTGTTGAGGAACTTCAATTTTTGAAGAGGAAACCTTTACCCCGATTTGACCCTCGAAGAATTCGTCTGATGTCCAAACTAGGCCAATACATCTACATAGCCATTGATGCCTAGTCCTCTCCTCATCCAAAAGAAGCACGCTTAGTCCTTGAACCCCAATCAGAATCACTTGCAACAAGAGCTACAATCATCATCGACTCCCCACCACAACCAACGGCCTCCATGCATGCAACCACAATCAAAATCACCTCCACTTCCACCAAAACGCTTCTCTCTCCTATACATCTAACTTCCCCTGTAAAACCGAGCTCACCTCTAGTAGCCGCATTCATAGTAAATGCCGCAGCAAAAGTCATAGCACCTCCAATCACCCAAGCTATACCCGAAACCTTTACCCCTAGTACATCAACCCTAATTCCCCCAGTCCATTTACCCCATCCTTTCCTTCCCCTTCCTGCACGATCGCTTTTCCCCTCCCCTCAATTGACAACCTTCTCACCCGTATCCCCTCCCCATCCGACTACATCACCTTTGCCTTGTCCTCTACAACAAGCCATCCGTGAAACTTAGCAGGTCATATATTCCTCCTCCTTTCTAAATCCCATGTTCACACCCACTACTGCACCCATCGTCACACCACTCTTCACTGTTGGTGCACTAGATGCCACCTCCAATGACATGGATATTTCACCACCTACAACACCACCACTCAAATCCAACATTTCACCACCACACCTAGGCACATCACAATTTTCTACGATCACCACAACATTTACCCTCCCATTTCCCTTTCCCCTTCCCCTTGGATCTACAACCACACTAGCATCATCTTCACACACCACACCATTATTATTATCATCCACTATCGACATCGCATTTCATCAAATGTTTGCATGTATGACTCAAGTCAAAGATGATTTTTCCTCTCTCGGAAGAAACTATTAGGCCCTGCAACATACCACTACACAATTGCAGATGCAATTAAATTCTTAGACCATTGAGAATGCTTCCCTTAATGCACACAATCAAGAACTACGTGAGGCTTACCACTCCTTGGAGTTAGAATCTGAACAAAAGATGAAAGAATCCCTCATAGATGTCGAGAATCTTCTACATGCCCAGACAGTACGGAACGCCACACTAACATGAAATATGAGACTCTTATGAAGACACCTCACAGCTGCAAAAGAAGAGAACCAAAGGTTACAAGAGCAGAATTGTGAGAACTTTGAAGTTGTGATGGATAGATCTGATGAACCATTAAGTCCTAGCAGATTCAAAGCGGTCCCCTTTGAGACCATGCGAGTCCTATTGGATGATCATGAATGATTACTTGATGATTACGATAGGATCAATGAAGAATATCAAAAGATCTAGACCAATCACAAAGCCTTACTACTACGGAAAGCTGCACAGCCACAAAGTGTCTTTGAAGTCCCACCCCCAAAAATTCTAGACAAAATCACTACCTTACGGGCGCGTGTACTTGATCGTCAGGCTCGGATGAAAGCTCACTCAAAACCCCCTAGGCGAGATTCCCCGCTCGAGATTCCTACTCATGAAGAGACAATCTCAATCCCGAAACATATGAAGAAGCATGAGAACCACAACTAGTCCGAGGTAGACGTGTCATGGCAGAAGGGCAAGTCACATTTGAACTTCCTATTCCCACATGGATCAAATTAGTTGAAGAGCTAGGTCTGATTCACTCTGCATGCGTAGAGGCCCAACTACATGCTATGGCCCTAATCGAGGAACGAATTTTACAATCGCCCTATTTTGCTCACTTGGCACCTCAACGGTATGTCTCCATCATTGAGCTTCAATACAAACCCTACTTCTTGTGGATGGCAGAATACCAATTAGCTATTGAAAAGGAAACGGCGAAGAAACTGAATCATGCCACTCAGTTTGACCCTGATGACCTACCCCTTGAAGCACACAAAGGAAAAATCTTTCAATCAAATTGGCACAATGAACTCCTTCATGAATACCCCAAAATGATGCATACCTAGACCAAACCCATGCTGCACCTAAAGTACAATCCGTGTTGGGGTCCGATGCCATGACATCGCACTTGGACTGCATTCGCGATTAAAGTTCAAAATAATAAGCTGTTCCAGGATTGGCTAAACTATCCCTATCTAGCACCACCATGTGGCCCTCCAACGGTTGGATACATGATGGCGACCATCCACCACTAGCTCCCCCAACTCCACTGCATAGATGATGTCGACGCACATATGACCATTACGATCTTTGTATGATGCAAACTCTTTTTAAGATCTTTCACCACGTCAAAGCACCACATGTCAATAAGGCAACCAAGACCTCACTTATGATATGAGCACAACACCATCACTTGGGGTCTGTTACGCATGACACTACCGCATCAAGTATTTACCTGCATGTTACAAGATGACTTTTGAAGAAATGTTCACGAAGGGATTTTGTGAATACCATTTTGAAGTTTTTATCAATCGGCTTAACTATCTCCTTCAAATGTTCGCTTGGGAGAAACTTGTATATTCAACACACTACTAGCTACCCACCCCAAAACAAACCCCAAAACATCAATTGGGAAAAGCTAGAAGCTGATCTCGCATGCAGAATTCACAGCATTGAGCACATCCTCACACAAGAGCTCTTTCAAAACTACATTACATAGACCCCACAACAAGGATCTCTCGGGGACAGCAGACACAAGAGGGAGGGGGTTTTGGCAGTAGCCATAGGCATCGACGAAGAGTAAGTATGTAGAGACGGCCTGCAAAGAGTTGTAGAGGGGCTAGTCATTCATTGTCTTCAAAGACATATACTTTATATTACTTTTTTAGAACTCCAAATAGTGATTTTCATCACTTTTGTAATATATGTATCATAAAACACCCAATTTTGTATTTAATAGCTCCATTTTGTGCAATCCGAGGAGTCCTTGAGCATGAGGAGCTTAGATACAACGATAATACCCATTTGGTTTATTTTTAGATCCCCTTTAGACCTCCAAATGACCCCAAGAACCTATTTCTTAACTATGCCAGGCACTAGATGTGAGACCAGTCAAAACTAGTCTAGAATCTATAAAAGGAGCTAGCGAGCTAATTTTTGAGTTAAGTGTATTGGAGATTAGAGCTTATTTTGTGTTGTAAGAATCTTCTTGAGTAATAGAGCTTGCTCATGACCTTCCATTGCTTCTCTCTTGTCTCTTCCTTGTGTGTGTGTATGTGTGTGCGCATTTTCATGCTTCTCACCTTCAGTCTCACTACTTCATGCATTCACGATCTTCATATCACTCGTATCTCTTTCGTGGATTGAAATTAAGGAGGTGGAGCTTCTTAACATGGTACTTGCCATTGCGCTAGAGCAACACTGATGTAATTGATTGAAGTGTAAGCCTATGTAGTGTAGTTTATGACGTGCTTTGGTGTGCAGAACAAGAGGAGAAAAGAGGAGAAGGAGGGAGAGAGAGAAGAGGAGAGATGCACATACATGCATGGGAGCCTTGAAACCCACCTAATGATCTCTCTTGAGGTGATGCATTATATATAATGTATATTATATGTCACCATAAGTGGTAACATATACAGAGAATGATGTAGGACTATACAATAATGTGCAAGAAGAGTCTGGATCTCAACCCATACACATGAGCCTACACCAACTGCCTCAAATAAGGTGTATTCATGCACCTCAAACTACACTAGACTCATATCAATAGGAGTTGAGCTCACATTTGATTGATGCAAGAATTGATGAAGTTCTTGCAAAGCTCCCACTCGCTCTATGCATGTATCAACCATCAATTGACTGACAACTCCAAGTGCAAATGCTCCAATAGCAAGTGCAATATTTGGTCTGGAGCATAACAACTTGTACATCAGACTTTCTAATGGTGACGCAACCTGTGCTATCCTGGCTAACGTAAGCATGTTAGCCATGCCTATATGGAAGGCATCCAAAGCACCACCATCAAGACTACCATGTTCTGACATATCTATGTCAACATCCAGCATGAGCGAATCCAAGACTGACTGTATGATCACTGACTCATCAACATCTAAATCAGTCATCCTCTCAACGAACAATGTGGCTAGCTATGCATCCCGAGAACTAAATTGATCTGTCACACAGTGTGTACCATGAGAGCCATCATGTTCTACCACAAAATGTGTATCGTCATGCTCCACATGAGCTAACTACACAACATCAACACCAAGATCAAGTGATGATCAAACTCTAAGTGAGTATCATCAAAATGATCTACATGAGCATCCACATCATGCTCTAATGCATCCAACTAATCATCCAAAGTGTGCTCCATAAGAGCATCCACATGATCAATAAAATCATGCTCTATATAAGCATCATGAGCATCCAAAGTATGCTCTACATGTGCATCTATTTGAGCATCTGAATCATGCCATACATGTGCATCAAGAATGTCAATAGGCCTATCTGTAGGTAGAAAAAATGAGACATGACGAGTCTCACATCGCACATAAGGTTGAACTCCCACTGAGACGAGATTCTCTCTCACATGAAGTACCTACAATGGATACCTGTGCCCAATCCTAGCACCTCTAACAAGCATAAGGTGTCCCAATTGCAATTGAAAATGATGCTCACCGAGGAATGCATAACATCTCCTCTCTTGTAATTGGCTAATTAAAATCAAGCTCATAGGGAATGAAGGCACAAAACGTGCATGCCTGAGTATAAGCGATGTTGCACTAGGTAACATTAGGCATACATCTCTTCCACCCTCAATGTAATATGTCATACCATCATGCATGTGCACACATCCACGGCTCTCACCTGAGAATCAACAAAACCACTCACGATGCAGAGTAACATGAAAACCGGCAAATGCATCAAGCAACTAATCCATATGTGCGCTATCCAATGAACAAGAGGAATCCACAGATGAACCATAGGAGAAAGTGATATCACCATCATTTGCATAATCAACTTCCATAGACTCTCTTGAAATCACTAGCTGACCTGCATTATGTGCATATCTCTGACATCGTTATCCCATCTACGTGAAGAAACATCATCGAATAAGGACCTCATGATCACAATGCCAACATCGAAGCTGTCAATCTGATGTATGTCTCACATGAGTCAATGGACTCGCATACATATCATGTAGTCTCTGTCATAGTGGACTACTCGTCTCCTCATACATAACAGACTCATATATAGAATCCATGAGTTGTAAGCACATAGTGGAGCTAGCCAATGCATTCATGTCCATACATATGTGGTCGGGCATGTCAAGAGGCCTTTGTGCATCTCTATGCACATACATGTATAACCCTGCACGAACCTATGTATGACACATCTGAGCTTTTCATCTCGGAAAGTCAGTGCCATCAAACCGAGAAGACACCATGCTGGCAATCCAAGAGACTATAAATATAGCAAGAGACTAGAAACAATACTCTATCCTCAATAGGATCACACTTGCATACCCATATGCATAACTCACATCATACATATCTCCGTAGAGAAGAAACCATGTGAACCACATATCACATAACTGTGCATTTAGCATGCTCATAAAACCATGAGCATAAGCTTGCTCACCAAATCTCCAAACTAACAAAGTAGATGTGAAATAATCCTCAAAAAAGTTCGGCAGAGTATCCCCTGTAAACTGAACAATCAAATACAATAATGAGTAGCAAAAGAACAATGAGTAACTTGTCACCACCTATCACTCATCCAATCAAAGATAATGGCCAATACATATGCCAAAAAACTGATGACAATATACATGCCATTATAATGGCGATACACCTCCCACGCAAGAATAATCCTACGATATGATCCAACTTGTCACGAAAAAGCTATGACCAAGTCCAAGTGAATGGAGATAAACAATGATCCAAAGCTATCATACAAGCATAAGGATCTACTAGAGTACTCTTCTAGCATAAGAGGCAACAAAATTTCAGCTGCATCTCCATATATGCCAAGAATCACAGTGGCAAATAAGATATCAAATCAATGACCATATGCTAAAATAATAGCGAATCAAGGTGATAAACGGATGTGCAATTGAGGCGCTAATCTAGATCATGTATGTGTGAAGAAAACAAAGATATAAGTACGAACCAAGATCCAAAAGCAATTCTCATAAAATTATGTGCAACTGGCAAGTAAATCCATAATCAAGTGGCATAAGCAAGATATTGACCACAATGCCACTATACATCCAATGACAATGCTATGATCAAACTCAATATGACATAAAACTAAAACAAAATGTATGCCAAAATGTCATCTCACATGCCAAACACATGATAAGATCATGGTCTACTCTCATATGGAGGAGCTATCACACTGATCATACATGGACAATGCCTTGAAGCTATGAAAATAAAATCTCAAAAACTAAAACATCTCTCTCGAAGAAGTTCCAGAAAAAAATGAACCTCCAAAAGTAATTAGGGTTCTTGTGGTGAAAATATAGTGCTATGTGTTTTCCTATTTCAGAGATGATAACCTCTCAATCTGAACTCTTGATCTTCAAAAAACTTCAAGAACTCTTTCTTAACTATGTAAGGATATATAGAACACCTGAATCGGAGGTTTGTAGCTCAAGATTTACATAAAGCACGCATCTCCTATCAATTTTACCTTCACCTATAGTACTACTGCTCTGTATTTTGCATTTTTCGCAACCTAAAACTCAGAACTTGGACTTGTGTTCTTCTAAAAACATGTAATTATCTATCCAAGATACACACGTCAAGTTGAATCGGTTGAATTGGATTTGTAAAACTCAATTTATGGTCCAAACACTGACCTGCTATCCAAGTGATTGTAGATTCGTCTTCTACATTAGTCTACAATTTTTGAATTTTTGGCACTTCAGAACTGGAAACCAGGTTCTTTACCCTTCTGTGAAGATGTAGTCCTCTATGTCAGTTATGCACAAAACTTTAAAATGCACCAATCCAAGCTTTGTAGTTTGAGTTATGCCCAAAATACTAAATACCTATCAAAAGGTGTTGACCTGCACTTTCACCTCTTGTGACCTAAGCTTCCATTGAAGCTTCTTGCCCTCCAGCCTTCAACAAGCTCTGACACCAATGAAGTGCTTTGGTATGTAGAACAAGAGGAGAAAAGAGGAGAAGGATGGAGAGAGAGAAGAGGAGAGATGTGCACACATGCATGGGAGCCTCAAACCCACATAATGATCTCTCTTGAGGCAACGCACTATATATGATGTATATATATGGATATAGGGATAAGGTCACATGATCCTTACATTCCCAACACTAATAAGGAATGTAAATGCATGTTTATGAGTGTATTTTGCATTCATAAATCCCTGTTCGCATACCCTTTTTTTTTCGACATTTGGTGCTATGATTTATTGAAGTACAGTACCGTATAAACAACTTGTTAGAGCATAACCAAAAAAGTTTGCCCAAAATTCATGCCAAAAAGTGCTTTTAGTTGTCCAATTATTGAGGCAGGAACAAAATGATAAAAGTAACATATGTCTTTCTTCAAGGAATAAATTTCAATTTATAGCATTTACTATTTTGTATGTGCTTTTGTTAAAATATAACTCAAGACATGAAATGTTCAGTTGTGATGTATTGAGACAAACTGCATTTAGTGTCGAGTTTTCTTGCTTTTGGATTGTAATTCATTTAATTCATAATTTATCCACGATGATCTGGAATGGGATATAGAAAGAAACATGTTTATAGAATTTGGGAGTTATAAATAAGCAAAAGAATTACATGTAGTGTACTTTGAAGTTGAATGTGGCTTAAATTCAAACCCATGGAAGTTTGTGCAAAACAAAAATAACTTATACAATGAAGAATTTCACACAATTAATCTTATGTGGCATCTACGCTATGTATATGGGTCGCTACAAGACACTTAACGTACGAATAAAAGCTTTATATAAGCCTATAGCCTTATCATGGAAGAATCGCATTAATACAGAGAATAGAGAAAGCAGCTTGATGAATAACATCTAACCATTTCCAGATGAATAACATCTAACCATTTCCAGGTTAGTTTATAAAGTAACCAAAAGGAATTGTATGGTCAAGCCCTTTGCTATTGAACGTACTTTTTCATGGGATCAACTAAGGAATGCAGAGTTTAAATTGAGTGTAGTTTGTAACTAAGTGTTTCTTGAGTTAAAAAAAAGGACTATATAGCTCAATCAAATATAAAATTTTGAATATGAGGATTGGACTTGAATTTATTAGTATAAATTGAGTTGATTTAATGCTAAATAAGTCTTTCTTATAATCAGATCAAAGGTCATTTTCTTGGTACCTTGTGTGCTCCCGTAAAGGTGTAGAGATCCTAAGGACAACGTGTGCATGTATATGTATGTGTGTCTGTGTGTGTGTATATGTGTGTCTCTTTTGTGTGTGTATATATGCATGTAAGTGTATGTCTCTGCATATGTGTATGTATGTGCATGTATGTATACGTTTGTGCATGCATGTATGTATATGTGTGTGTATGCATGTGTATGTATGTATGCAAATGCATGTGTGTATGTATGCATGCATATGCATGAATATGCATGAGTGTGTATGTATGCATGTGAGTGTGTGTATATGTGTGTATCTATGTGTGTATGTATATATGTGTGTATGTATATATGTGTGTATGTATATATGTGTGTATGTGTGAAAAGTGTGTGTATGAGTATGATTATATAATTAATACTAGTATATATAATCAAATGTAGAAAATATTACGATTTTAAGAAAAAGTATTAGTATTTCTAAATCAAATAATTTAATATATTACGAGTATACATACTTTAATATATATTAGCATAAATAAGTTAATATATATTATTATGCATAATTTAATATATTATTGTTGGTGCAAATGATCAAGCCTACACACTTGGCTTAGAAGTAAATGTGTGCAACTCACACTTGATGATGCATATGAACCTTAGCTTGTAATCACTTGGTCACTTACCATTGTAAAAGATTAAAATCTTGGAAGAATCTTGTAAAGGCTTGTATCTTGTGGAGCTAGGAAGAATATTAGTTATGAGTTTAAAATGAGAGAATAACTCCTAAATTGTTGGAGTCATTTGTAGTTGGAGCCAGGTTTGAATTCAAATTCAAACTTAGAAGGACTTCTTATAAAAGACATAGAAAGAATCTCGCGGCTATGTAACCTCATTTTCAAGGCTCCTTTCTTGATCATTTCTAGGACTTGAGTAGCTCACACCATAGCCCACTCATTCTATCATCATTGAGCATCATTACAATACCAATGATCTTGTACGATCATGTTCTATAATACATATAGTTCATTGAACATCTCTGTCCACTTCTTTGTTATGACTACTTAGAATAGTCAACTTTCTCTAGTCATATCACTGAATACTCAAATAGTTTTCATACTTTTGGCTTATTAGAACTAGCTTGAAGTCTATTTTATGCTATCAAAATCTCAAGAGATTTGGTTCAACAATCTGGGAGAAATCATCATCGAAGTGCTCATTAGTCATCTACTAGTTAGTCCCTAAAAAATCGGGGGTAACTTGCAATCATTAGCTATCTAAGCTAATTGAATTCCCTCAAAAGGAATTTCATCAATTGTGACTTTACTGTGAGCTCTGATCAAAAGAACCAGCGGGTGTATGGACTAAAATAGCAAGTTTTCTGAATATAGGAAGGTCAAATTGGCATATGACTTGGAAGAAGAATTTCCAAGCCTCACCAAGGAGGAGCCGAGCACAATTGAAGACATCAAATCAGACGATGAGGACACCATCAACTTGGAAGAATTCAAAGCATGGAAATCAAAAGGAAAGGTCAAGATGAAGAAGTTGGAGGACATACCTAAGTCATTCAACCAGGCCTTAAGGAGATCACAAAGAAAGAGTAAGAAGCCAATCAGATATGGGTATGATACCTCATTAGTCACTAAGAATTCTATTTATCTTCCTAAGGATTCATCACTTGAAGAACCTTATTTATATGAAGAGGCAAGTACCAAAGTAGAATGGAAGGAGGATATGGATGAAGAAATAGAAGCACTCCAAGAGAATGACACTTGGGAGCTAGTACCCAAGGAAGCATCAATGAAGGTAATTGGTTCTAGGTGGATTTACAAAATTAAACGAAACTCAGATGGATCCATAAATAGATATAAAACTATGCTTGTGGCTAATGGTTTTGCACAAACTCAAGGGGTAGATTATGAAGAAACATTTTCGCTAGTGGCTAAGATGCCAACCATCAGAGTATTGGTAAGTGTAGCTACATCTAGAAATTGGAATATGTATCAACTAGATGTGAAAAATGCCTTTCTTAATGGGTGGATTTCAGAGGAGGTTTACATGGCTCAACCTCCTCGCTATGAAGATCCAAACAAAGTAAATCATGTGTGCAAATTGAAAAAAGCTCTTTATGTTTTGAAAGAGGCACCTAGGGCATCAAGCCATAGGTTAACAACCCATCTTCAAGACCAAGGATTCATGATGAGCAAGGCAGATTCTTCTCTATTTGTCAAAAGGAGTAATTCAAAAATGATATATTTATGTGTATATGTTGATGGCATCATTCTTACATGTAGTGATGCCAATGGCATCAAAAAAATAAAAAACGAGATGATGTAGGAGTTTAAGATCAATGACCTAGGGTTTTTGAAATATTTTCTTAGACTTGAGTTAGTATACACTAACTCTAGAATCTACATCACTCAAAGGAAATATGTGCAAGACATGTTGAAGAATTTTCACTTGGAGGATGCAAAAGTAGCTAGCACCACCATGGAGGTAAATCATAAATTGAGTGCTCATGAAGGTGATTTTCTTGAACACATTGCAGGTTATCAAAGCATAGTTGGAAGTCTAAACTATGCAACATTAAAAAGGATTGACATATGTTATGGAGTAAATGTTCTGAGCCAGTTGATGCATAAACCTAGAGCACTGCACTTGGAAGTTGCTAAAAGAATTTTGGAGTATCTCAAAGGTACTTAAAATCAAGGTATTTCCTTCCCATACACATCAGATTTGGATATAAAGTTGTACTCAGATGCAGATTGGGCAAGATGTAAGGATGACAGAAGAATTATTTCCGGATATTTATCGTTTGGAGTTGATAAGCCCATCTCATCGTTTGCGAAAAAGCAACCAAATGTTCCTCTATCTTCAACAGAGGCTGAATATAGGGAATTAGCAAATGTTACATAAGAAGCTATTTGGATTAGATTGCTCTATGCATATTTGGGACTTCACACTCATTCACCAATGATCTTTGGTGATAACACTAGTTCTTTGCATCTTGCAGCCAATCCCATTTATCATGCAAGAACCAAGCATATAGAAGTGCACTATCACTATGTTAGAGAGAATATCTTGAGCAAAGAGATTCAACTAGCATATGTATCTACAAATTTGCAATGTGCTGATATATTAACCAAAGCACTTAATGGTACTAAGCTTTGCAGGCTTAAAACCATGATTGGATTGTAGGATATTAAAAAAGACTACTAAAGAAATGCAAGCCAAGATGTTTGGCTTGAGGGGGAGCTATTGGTGCAAATGATCAAGCCTACACATTTGGCATTTTCAGAGCTCTTTTCTTCATCATTTGTAGAACTTGAGTAGCTCACAACATAGCCCACTCAGTCCATCATCATTGAGCATCATTACAATGCCAATGATCTTGTAAAATCATGTTTTATAATACATATATTTCATTGAACATCTCTGTCCACTTCTCTACTATGACTACTTAGAATAGTCAACTTTCTTTGGTCATACATGAGTGTTTAAGTGATTCCATTTGCAATCATTAGCTATCTAAGCTAATTGAATTCCCTCAAAAGGAATTTCATCAATTGTTATTGTACTATGAGCTCTAAGCAAAAGAACCAGCAGGTGTATGGACTAAAATAGCAAGTTTTGTGACACTAGCTATTCATGAAGTAGTTTGTTTTGATTCAATTGTTTCAAGCATCAACTCCAAAGTACATAGGTACTCTCTTGGTATCATTTGAAAGATAAAAGGGCCTACTATATAACTCTGAAGTGTATTAGGGCAGGTACAAAGCAGGTTTAGGAGTACCACCTCACTTCCTTGAGGTATCCATCCATCTCCTCAAAAAATTATTAGTATACATAATTTAATATGTTAGTAGTATACATATAATAAATTAGGGCTTTAGGAAGAAAATTAGTATTTGTAATCAATTTTAAGAAAATTAGGGTTTTAGGATTAAAATTAGTATATATAATTAAATGTCCTAACACCTCCACATGGTATCAGATGCCATCTTTGGATCCGGAGGAGAGAATGGCATGCACACAAATATTAGACCTTCTTAGCTATCTAGAAAGCTAAAGATCAATCCATTTTGAGTTCCTATGACCAAGCAATCAATTGTCTAAATATAGACCACCTATCGACTCATGTAAAGCAAAAAACAAAGGTTCACAAGAAATATTCCTAGTATCCACTGGAGATGAATCTAATATAGATAATTCAATCAAATAATATATGAAAGATACATCTTCCAACGAGATATTATATACATTGAATGGATAACTATGTACATAGAGAGATATCACCTTCACAAGGTGGTTGTGTACAAAAAGGTATGCATCTAGAATACCTATGTGTCTTGTAGCAAACTATTGAGGCCCTTCTGATATCCATTGGCTCTCTAAGGAACAACATATGCTTCTACACCATCTCCTTGTCATCTCCACTTCATCTCCTTTATCCTTCCATTGCCTTTGGTGCATTTTGGTGCTCCAAATCACTCCATATGTATAAGGTTGTGCCGTTTTTAAGTATTCCATCCCTCCAATCATAACTTGGATTTTACCCAAGCCATAAATACATTTGCATCTTTTACTTTAATACTCTCATTTAAGGTTAGGAGTGTACTCTCCTAGCTTCCTTTTAAGCTTACAATAATAAATGATGAAGAGGTAAATAATGAGAGGTGAGAATGTGTCAAGCCTCACAATTGGAGCTTGCACAAGCTCCATGACTTTCAAAACTTTATGCACACACCTAGGAAACTGTTGATATATTTAGGTAGTGATGTGTGTGAACACTCTAGGACTGCCGGGGCACTTTTTTCCCTCTTTAGGAGGTTTTTTTCCCCCGGCTTGTAGATACGCCTATTGCCCTAATGGGCTACTTATCTTTGTACATTCTCTAGTAATACATTCAGTATTGTGTGTTTGTGCTCCAAGCTTCTTCTTCTTCCTTGTGCTGTTCGCGTGCTTCCGCAGACGTCTATCTCCAACAATTGGTATCAGAGGAGGTCGTCACTTCTTCTAGGGCGCCTTCGACACTCCTCCGTTTGCATTCTGAGATCCGCACGAAATTTTGTGAGCATACTCAGGGTGAGCATACTCCTCCGAATGCAATATCGCAGCGCTTGTGCAGGCTATTTTGTCCTTTTGTGCCAAAGGTATATACCAGTCTCTGTTCGCCAGTTTAAGCGTCTCAAAGTCTGCTACAGGTCTAGCAGAACTCGTCTAGGTTGTTCCGTTCAACTTTTTGAGATACAGTCAATTTTCTGCATCAAGGTATTTTAGTCACCGGCCATGGCTGAAAGCAGTGATGTATTCCGTATGTTGGCTGTTGAGGATAAGTTGGATGGTACCAACTACCCATTATGGGCTTATATGATGCGACATGTATTGGTTGCAAAAGGATTGTGGAACATTGTGTAGGGTGTTGAAAGACGTCCTGTTACACCTATAACGACAAGTACTGCAAATACAGGTGTTGGAGCTGATGAAGATGGTGTCGAAGATGATATTCCGCAGATTCCTGTTCGTGCTGCTGTTTCTGTTGCACCTACTGCAGAGCAGATTCGTTGGGATGGCAGAGATGCCCAGGCACATGCATTGATAGCTTTGTCTGTCAAACGTGCCATTATTCCTCACATTCGCTCTTGCAGAACAGCAAAGGATGCTTGGGATACACTTACCATTTTGTACCAGGCTAGGAATGAGGCTCGTGTTGCTTACCTCCGAAAACAGTTGGAGAGTGAGCACATGAATGAAGGTGATTCTATGGATAGTTTTCTTACAAAGATCAAAGACCTGAAGGAACAATTGATTTCTGCTGATGAGGTTATACCAGATAGCTCACTTGTGCAGACCGTTCTGAATGGTCTTCCTGATTCATATCAGAGTTTTGCCTCTACTCTTCGGTTGATGATGAAAGGCAATCCGAATGCCTTGTCATTTGAGGAATTAGTCTCTGTTCTGTTGCAGGAAGATCAGTCCAGGCAGAACAGGTCCATTATGCGTGTTGCAGATCAAGCTTTCCTGGCTAGTCAGAAGGGCAAAGGAAAATGGAGCTTTTCTACTAGTAAGCAGAAATCTACAAATGTTGCACAATCGAAGAACCAGGATAAAGATGAGAAGAAATCAGAAAAGCAGAAATTGTTCTGCAAGTACTGTAAAGGAAATGATCATATTATAAAGAACTGTCCAAAACTGGCTACTAAAGAGGCAAAGAAGAAAGAGGCTGGAATGGTTGTTGCAGAGGCCTCTACACCAAAAACAGAGTCTACAAATCTTGTGCAGGAAGAAGAATGGGCGTTTACTACTGTCTGCAGTTTTGACCCATCTTCTCATGATTAGTGCATGTCTGCAGTAGACTCAGATGTTTGGTACTTTGACAGTGGGGCGACCAAACATATTACCTCGCAGCGCAGTTTCTTCTCTTCACTCGAGCCTGCCCCTACAGGGAATACTATCACATGCGCCAATAACTCCTCTTATCCTGTTATGGGAGTTGGTAAGATCATTCTGACTACTGCTGATGGTAGTTCTTTCACTTTGTCAGATGCTTTATTTGTGCCAGGGATCAAAAAGAACCTGTTATCAGTTTCTGCATTAGCCAAGATTGGCTTGGTTATGAAATTCGTTGATGACAGGTGTACAGTCCATGATCTCTCAAATGGCGATGTGATTCTTGCTTCTGGCATTTTATGTCGTGGGCTGTATAAGCTCATAGACTATGAAAGATCTGTGAATGATTCGGCATGTGCAGTTCATGATTCTCAGGCTATGTCAGATGCAAAGCTTTGGCATGCATGCTTTGGTCATCTGAATTTTGCTAGTTTGTTACGCCTGCAGAAATCTGAAATGGTGTCCTCTTTGCCCAAACTTGAGGCACCTAGAAAACATGCTTGTGAAGGCTATATTTTGGGCAAAATGCAGCCTTCTTCCTTTCCAAAAGATGGTTCAGTTCGGGCTACGCAGAAATTGCAGCTTGTACATAGTGATGTTTGTGGTCCTATGTAGACACCCTCTTTTGGAAATTACCTTTACTTCGTGACTTTCATTGATGATTTTTCCAGGCATGCATGGGTATATCCACTCAAAGCAAAGTCCGAAGTGTTCATGTGCTTCAAACAGTTTTTGGTTTTGGCTGAAAATCTGTCAGCATGTAAAATGGGCACCCTCCGTTCTGATCGAGGGGGGGAATATATGTCTTCAGATTTTAATGCATTTCTGGTTGAACGTGGGATAAAACACCAGTGTACAGTGCCGTATACACCTCAACAGAATGGAGTTACTGAACGAAAGAACAGGTCACTCATGGAGATGGCGAGGTGCATGGTCAAAAGTCAGGCTTTACCACATAGTTTCTGGCTTGAGGCTGTCATGTGTGCAGCATATGTACTGAACAGGTGTCCCACTAAAGCGTTGTAGTCTATCACTCCATATGAGGCTTGGCATGACCACAAGCCATCTGTTGCTCATCTGCGTGTTTTTGGTTGTTTGGGATATGCATTAGTGCCTGAACAACATCGCAGAAAATTGGATGATAAGGCAATAAAATGTATTTTTGTTGGGTACAGTTCTGAAAGTAAAGGCTATCGTCTGTATCATCCACATACTAAACGCATTTTGGTTAGCGGTGATGTTGTCTTTGTGGAAGATGCTATTCAGCCATTGCTTTCATGTACTAAGGAGACATCTGTTAGCTCCAACGACATGTATGATACTTTGGTGCCTCTTTTTACAGGTGGACAGACTAGTGCTCGTCCTAATGAGGCAACTTCTCAGCCTTTGCAGGTTTCATATGATGATGCAGATCATTCCATTTCTGATGCAGATTTACATGATGCACTTGTTGATGAGAGAGCTGATATTGAGCAGGCAAAAACTATGCCAAAATGGCTGGTGCAGACTTTGTGTGACAGCAAATTAGATGCACCTTTGTCATATTGTACTCGTTCAGGCTCTCATAGTGCCTCCTTTGCATCAGATTGCTATACTATGGCTGCATCTAGTCTCTGTGATGAGAATGAGCCTGTTTCTTTTGATGAAGCACAAAATTCAAAAAATTGGATGGCTGCTATGCAATCTGAATATGATGCTATAATGAAGAATGGTACATGGTCTTTATGTCACTTGCCTCCTGGCAAGAAGGCCATTGGCACTAAGTGGGTATACAAGCTGAAGCGTAAACCTGATGGTACAGTTGACAGGTATAAGGCTAGGCATGTTGCAAAGGGTTATGCACAGGAAAGAGGCATTGATTATGATGAGACCTTTGCACCTACATGCCGTATGACTACTGTTCGGAGCATTTGTGCACTTGCAGCCCATCATGGTTGGAATGTACATCAGTTGGACATTAAAACAACATTTCTGAATGGTGACTTGCATGAAGAAGTGTATGTTTTTCAGCCCCATGGCTTTGTGCAGAAAGGGCATGAAAACTAGGTTTGCAGGTTAAAGAAGGCATTATATGGTTTAAAGCAAGCACCACGTGCTTGGTATGAGAAGATACACGCCTATCTGATTGCACACGGTTTTGAGAACAATCCAACTGAAAGCACCTTATATGTTAAACGTGCTAATGATGTGCTTCTGATCATTGTTGTCTATGTTGATGACATGCTGCTCACTAGTCCTATTGAGACACATATTGCTGATTTTAAGGCTGATTTGCATGCCTCATTTGAGATGTCTGATTTGGGGCATTTGCATCACTATTTGGGCATTCAGTTTATGCACGTTGATGGTGGAATGGCTTTGTGTCAAACGAAATATATTGACACATTATTGCAGCGTTTTGGCCTTGAAGACTGTAAGCCTATTGCCACTCCTATGGAGACAGGTTTACGATTGAGTCTTCATGATGCTGGAGATGCATTTGATGCTGTTCTCTATCAGCAGGCTGTTGGATGCTTGATTTACTTATGCATTACTCGGCTAGATATTCAGTTTGCTGTCTCACAAATGAGCAGGTTTATGCATTGCCCAAGAGTCATGCATTGGAAAGCAGTTAAGCGCATCTTTCGCTAGTTGAGTGGTACTCAGCTACTTGGGTTGTTTTATCCCAAGGGGGGATCACTACCGCCAGATTTGCATGCTTTTTTTGACTCAGATTGGGCTAGTTGCTATGACACTCATGTGTCCACCAGTGGTTTTTGCTTCATGCTTGGTAGCTCATGTATATCTTGGTTGAGCAAGAAGCAGCCTATTGTGGCCACTTCCAGTTGTGAGGCTGGGTATAGGGAAGCTTTCACAGCAACTGTTGAGTATGTGTGGCTCAGACGCCTTATGGCTGATTTGGGTGTTGGCCAGTCTTCTGCCACCACCATCTTCACTGACAGTCAGAGCGCATTAGGAGTTGCGAGGAACCCTGTGTTCCATGCTCGCACTAATCACATTGAGGTACATTATCACTATGTCAGGGAGAGGCTCTCTGCTGGGGAGATCAGCTTGGCATATGTGCCCACACAGGAGAACATTGCAGACCTTTTCACGAAGGCTCTGCCTAGGGAGAAGTTTGAAGCTTTCCGCAAAGCTTTGGGCTTACTTCCTTTTCTGGAGTGATTTCCACATAGCTTGGCACTTCCTTATACATGAGTGCCAGCTCCTTGTTCACCGCATCACTCCCAGGGGGGATTTGTTGATATATTTAGGTAGTGATGTGTGTGAATACTCTAGGACTGCCGGGGCACTTTTTTCCCTCTTTAGGAGGTTTTTTTCCCCCGGCTTGTATATACGCCTATTACCCTAATGGGCTACTTATCTTTGTACATTCTCTAGTAATACATTCAGTATTGTGTGTTTGTTCTCCAAGCTTCTTCTTCTTCCTTGTGCTGTTCGCGTGCTTCCGCAAACGTCTATCTCCAACAGAAACTTCACATGGAGACATCCAAGAGGATGCTCAAATACTTGAAGGGAACTATCAATGAGGGTCTATATTACCCATATACATTTGATATTCTTTGATGCAGATTGGGAAGGTTCTGAAGATGATAGGAGAAGTAAATCAAGATACCTCACCTTTGCAATTACAAAAGTTATCTCATGGTCTTCAAAGAACCAACCTATTGTTTTAGTCTCATCAACTAAAGTTGAAAATAGAGGAGCTGCCAATGCAACTCGAGAAGCAATGTGGATCAAGACCTCGTATTCTGATTTAGGTCTCAAATCTTCTACTCCTCACATTTTTGGGAACAACTTTTAGTTCATTTCATCTTGCAGCTAACCCAATCTTAGAATTGCACTATCACTATGTCAAAGAAAATATCACAAGTAATGTGCTAGACTCTCCTTTTCGAGACCACCGAAACGATATCCGTGCTATAGAAACCAAAACTCTAGTGCCACACATAGTACTCTGCATAGGGGTGGAGAATACACAGAAAACACACAATACACACACCATGAACACACATTTATTAGTTCATACAAATGGTGTCAAACTTAGAGTCTGTGGATGACCAAGCCACTATATGTTTTATTAAAGAACATACACGAGTGTCTTCCCACCATTTGGCCTTTCACATGGGCACTAATAGTAACAATCTCCCACTAAAGGCCCATATGGTCAAAGTGACTATGGGAGAAAAATAAATAATGATATAGAATACTTGATTGTAAGTATACAAACTATATCTCCCACCTAATGTGCATGTGAGACAATATACAAGTAATTGTGTAAGATCATGAATCAAGTAACCACCGCCAAGTAACAACAAAGTTGAAAGCTATTCTCTGTAAGAGCTTTAGTCAAAGCATATGCAACATTATCTCGAGTATGAAACTTCTAAAGAATAATGCCCTTAGTGGCGATTAGTCTCTAATGAAGTGATACCGCACCTCAATGTGCTTGGTCTCTGCATGATAGACGAGATTCTTAGCCAAAGCAATGGCGCTCTGACTATCACTGAGCAAACAAGGTACATGCCAAGGTAAAACCATATCACAAGCAAAAGCCAAGATGCTTCCTTACATGCTTCACTTGTTGCAAACATACTCTACTTCTATGGTAGAAACAAGTGTACATTCTTGAAGATGAGATCTCCAAGAGATAGTACCTCCAGCAAACTGAAAAATGTACCCTAATGTAGACTTACGATTGTCTACACAACCAGGGTAGTCAGAATCATTGTAACCAATAATGGATGCTTTCCCTCTACTAAGCACAAACACTTGTCCTTACTGCCACTCTGATATCTCAAAATCATGTTGACCGCTTCTCAATGCTTCTTGCCAAGATTAGATATATATATGCTCACAGCTTCCACTACAAATGAAATTTCTAGTCTTGTAGCTACCATAGCATACATAAGATTACCAACAACAAACTCATAAGGAATTTTGGTCATGAATTCCTTTTCCTGAATGGACTTGGGACAATCATCCTTGCTCAATTTCACATATGTGGTTAAAGGTGTACCCAATGCCTTTCCACCCTGCATATGGAACATGTGAAGTAGTTTGAATATGTACTCACTTTGACACAATTATATGCATGTTTTACTCCTATCTCGAGTACTCCACATGCAAAGAATATGTTTAACATCACCAAAATCCTTCATATCAAATTTGTCACTCAAGTTCTTTTTGAGAATTGACAAGTCATAACACGATTTCCTAGCAATCAACATATCATCGACATAAAGTATCACGCATAGTAAGCTACCATTTGAGCATCTTTTTGTGTAGAGATAATGATCCTCATTGCTTCAAGAATAGCCTTGAGACTTCATAAAAGCATCAAACCTTTGGTACCATTGTCTAGGGGAGTGTTTAATTCCATATAAGTTCTTCTTCAGCTTACAAACTCGACTTTCCCTTCTAGGAACTACATAACCCTTGGTTGCTCCATATAGATCTTGTAAGTAAGATCTCCATGCAATAAAGCATTTTTCACATCCATTTGGACTAGCTCTAAGTCCTCAATTGCAAAAAATACAAACAATATTTGTAGGGTAGTCATCTTGACCACTAGAGAGAAGATTTCCTTGAAATCAACACTATGTTGTTGCTTAAAAACCTTTGCAAAAATTTGTGCTTTATACTTTGGAGAAGTGCTATCCTATGTGAATTTTAGCTTATCTACCCTTGCACATGGTAAAGCTTTCTTAGAATAACAAAATCCAAACCTGGAACATATCTATTAGGTGGATGTGAGACACATGCAAGCATCTCAATGGCTATTGAATAGGAACCTTTGTAGACTAATTTGATGGGACATGCACTTGAACATACCTATGTGTAGCATTTGTATGCATGCTAACTAGAGGACTAGTATCCTCAAACACGACTCTTCTCACTTCAAACTCCTTAATAGGTTGTTTATGCATCTTACATTCTTCTAATCACTAATCCTATTTCATGATCCCATAAGCAATATCCAAATTTTCCTTCTCAACCATATCCATGATAAATGCATTTCTTTGACTTATGGTCCAACTTTTGTGTAAGATTCTTGGGTATATGAACATATGCTACACACCCAGAAACTAAAATATGATCATAATATGGTGGCTTCCCTATCCATAACTCCTATGCTACTTTCATACCTTTGGGAGTACTAAGTGAAAGGTTAATCATGTGAACTAGAGTCAACATTGTTTTTGTCCAAAAGCCTTATGAAAGGTTTGCATGCTGCAACATATAAACTACTCTGTCCTTAATAGTTCTATTCATCCTTTCAGCTACATCATTCTATAATCGAGTATAAGGAGCTCTAAACTCTCTACAAATTCCTCCAAACATACAAAAAAGATCAAATTCCTTTTCAATCTCAACTGAAGCAAGCCATTATTTGAAAATAAGGAATACCTCATCATTCAATTTGATAGGATATACCTAGACTTTTCTAGTAGCATCATCTATGAAACTGACAAAGTAAAGGGAACCACCTAATGATCTTATGAGCATAGGACCACACACATCTATATGAATGATATCTAAAGACTAAATTGAAGAATCAATGTGCATTTTATGCACATTCCTAGTTTGCTTTCCATATTGACAATGCTAAAAAAATGAAAAATCAGAGAAAGATAACACAAGTAAGTAGCTAGAGTCAGAAAGATTTTCCATTCCACTACAAGACATGTGGCCCATATGGCCATGCCAAATACAAGCCATAGTGTGCTCAGTAATAGCTAACAAATGTTCTTTCTGTGATACAAATAAAGGATAAAGAGATCCAACTTTGCTTCCTTTTGGAATAACCATATTTCCCTTTCATATGCAAAAGCACTGAGCATAGAAAACCACTTTATAACAAAGTTCATCAAGTTGACCAACTAACATCAAACTACGTGATAACTGAGGTACATGGCATACATTATGCATAGTAAATTTTGAACCATCAATGAATTTCACAACCACATCTCCAATCCCCACAACGTCACACTAGTGAGAGTCACCAAGTCTCATGGTACCAACAAACTTTGCTGCATAATCTGAGAGGCATTCTCTATGTGGTCACATGGAAAGGAGCACTAGAATCTAGCAGCCACATGTGGGAAAGAGAATCAGCCATAAAAGCCTTAGTGGACACAAGAGTGTCAAGTGCCACAACATTAGCATCATAAGAAATATCATTAATTTCTTCAATCTTCATAGTCCAAGAAGATGGTGCAGGTACCTGTTTAACATGCACATCAACATTTTTCCCTTTACGTTTAGCATTGTTCTTTAATGCATAGCAATCTTTCTTCATGTGTCCTTTCTTGTGATAGTAATGGCACTCGATATCCCTCTTCCTTGAGTTACTTCCACTCTTATTCTATTGATCATAAGTTTCCTTGTTCTTGGTCCTCCCAGGTTCCTGATTCTTTCCTTGGTAAGAATCGTGAACATTATATGCATCTCCAATTTGAGTGCCAACCATATATTTTCTACAAATCTCCTCACTCAAGAGTGCTCCACATATGTCATCATAGAACATTTTACCACTAGGTGCACTATTGCTTATAGATGTGCAAAACATATCCCATGATGATGGCAAGGGGCATAACAACAAGACTGCTTTCATTTCATTATCCATATACATTTTTTTAGCTTGTAACTGAGACAATATAGCATCAAACTGATTTAGATTAGCAAGAACACTATCTGTGTTCATCATGTGAACAAATGATAGACATGGCCATTTCATCCAACTCATCCCAATCATCATCATCCATATCAATAGACTTCTTTAAGATTCCATTTATTATCTTGCATTCTCTCCTCTGAATTAGCACATCTTTAATATTATTCTTGCATAGAGTAAAGTTTGTGCCATCAAATTTTTGGACCTCAAAATGGTCTTTTCCTTGCAAGTTATAGCTCCTCTTGGAACACTAGCACTAGACCCAGATCCATGAGATGTGCCTGAGATTTCTGATGCCATGATGATAGAGAACGAAGTAGAATGAAATGGAGCTAAAATAATCTAGGCACCACTAAGGCTCAAGAAAGGATGACCAAGAGTCAGATTTTGGGAAAAAATCTTTAGTCTCCCAAAAAAATGGATTAATGAACAAAAATAACCAACCAAAAGGATTATGTGAGAGTGAATGTGCTTACATCAATAAGATAATAAAGGAGTAATCGACCACTCTATAGTTGGAAAAACCAAAAAATTTGGAAATTTTTTGGTTTTTTGGTCTCCTCTACAAAATGAGCATATGACTAGTGTCAAAATCTCATAAAACTGCAAGTATTGACATTGGAAACTTGCATAGTGAATCACTGACTATTTTGCATATAATAAGTTAGCTGAAAGAAGCCAACTAGGCTTATCGAGCACCTACGAACAAGTAGCTCCTATGGAGAGGCTAGATAAGTCTTCCACCTACATCACCAAACAGACCCCAACATTTGGGTGTCTACTAGTTAAGAAAACCTCACCACAAACCTATTTATTAAATTTAAAAGTCTTTATGAAAAAGACATAATCCCTATATCAATGACCACATGGATGTACATAAGCGCTATCCACAGAAACGTACATAGTGTGTATGTGCTCAATATATGCAGTAAAACGGCATTGAAAAGACTGAATTCATAGCCCAAACACTGGCCAACAACACCTCCAAGTGTCTATTAACTCTGTTATTTAGGCTCAAACACCTACATGGACTTGCAGTGGCTGCTCCCACCACAACTAAAAACCTTTCAAAAAACCTATAGATTTACAAGCGTGGCTAAAAACACAGCCCCAAAATGTGAACAGTCTTTGTCAAAGAAGTACAAAGAGAACTCTTCTTGATGTTTTTGGATGTGTGTAAAGAGAACTATGCACAAAGGTACTCCAAAATGGCTCAGAAAATCACCCCAAAATGCTTCATAACAGGCTTTGGAAGTAAAGAATGAAGCTTTGAGGGCCCAAAACATGCTCAAGTTAATGTTACCCTTAGTCTATCCCCTTCTTTAAACACCACAAGAGTGTAGCTTAGTGGCAAGAGATTGCTGGGTAAGCAAGCTCCAGGGGGAATAGTATTAGGATGGGTGACCTCCTAGGAAGTACCGGGAACCTCTTTCTTTCTTGATCAAAGAGGTCATCCCTTGCACACAACCAACGGCATCAAGAGTGACTTCAGTGACTCGGATGACAAGGTATGCCATGTTCTATGTCTTGGTTGCCACCTTAGTCATAAGGCTTGGAGAAAGCCTTGTGTGCATGGAGGGGTGCTTGCTTTGCTCACACAAAAGGAACATAGCTTTTGCTTCAAAATGTGCTAATACGAGTGAAGTATCTCTTTGGCGATGCATGATGGTAGACTCTCCTTCTCAAGACCTCCGCAATGATATCCTTGATGTAGAAACCCGAACTCTCATGCTGGACACATTACTCTGCATAGGGGGTGCAAAATACACAGAAAACACACAGTACACAAACCACAAACATAGATTTCTTACGTCGTACCAACGCGATCAAACTTAAGAGTCTGTAGCTAACTAGGTC
The DNA here is from genome assembly GCA_020310875.1 of Ceratopteris richardii. NCBI lineage: Eukaryota > Viridiplantae > Streptophyta > Polypodiopsida > Polypodiales > Pteridaceae > Ceratopteris > Ceratopteris richardii. The sequence continues at coordinate 73,815,599 of CM035417.1, read as the reverse complement.
ACTATATGTTTTATTAAAGAACATGTATAAAAGTATCCAACGGCCATTTGGCCTTTCACATGGACACTAATGTTAACAGTTATGTTGATATCTATGAGGGATATTTTTAGGGGGCTTCATCGAATTTATATATCAAGATTGATGATAGATTTGGTGCTTGCCAACTTACTCATTCATGGACAATAGGGTTTTCTTTTAATGTGTTGTTCTTCCTATATTCTATTGGTTGTATTTTGAACTAGGTTATTCTTGTACATTCTCTATTAGCGGGCTTTTGGGCTTTTTATTCTTGTAGTGCTATGTATCTAACCATGGATTTGTGAGATATGGGGGTTCTCATGGGTTCTACCCTCGATTTGTGAGATATGGGAGGTCCCATAGGTACTGTGCTTGCACCACTTGTACCTTTCAATTAATTCAGGCTTAACTAGAAGAGTACACCTCAATGATTGAACTTTCTTTTTTTCCCATAAAAAGGTTCTTATTGATGCTCATAAATAGAAATCTTCATCAATAAGTATAGCAAGGGCCTAACCTTTCCAAAAAAGGAAAGCAATTAGTCTACATGCAGTTTTTTAGTGATGTTTCCGGCTATTTTGAGTTTTATTGAAAAAGCGTTGTCAAAAAACACTCATTCTGTTGGCAGTATAATGCAGTTGACTTGAACTACGCCTCTTAATTCTTTTTATCTCTCATGGAATTATATTCTCTGGTGGGAGATAATTACACTATGTCTATGAAAGGCCAACTGATTGAGCAAACGCATATGTATATGTTGTAATCATATATAAGGCTGATAGAAGATAGTGGGCGGAACAATTGTTAGTTTTCCTGATTAGATTTAATGCATATATATATATATATATATATATATATATATATATATATATATATATATATATATATATATATATATATATATTCATAAGTTCAGAGTTATCCAAACTTACGAACTCAAGATAGAGATATATATATATATGTGTGTATGTGTGTGTGTATTGTAATCATGTATATAATTAATAGAAGATACTGACCTCACTAATTGCTTTTCTTGTTAATTAGATCACCAATTTCTGTTGTACTTCTGATCTGAGATCTTTTTTTTTGCTATCTTCTTCGTTAGTATTCCAAAGCATGTACGATTAATAGAAGATAATGGCGTCAACTTCTTCTTTTTTTGTTGGTTAGTTTATTAGTTTATGTTGAACTTCTCTCTCTCTCACACAGCATATTCTTGGTCATTGCATCTATACTTGCAGAATAAGCTCTTTTCGCTAGAATGTTATCAAAGTTATGACTAACAGTAGAGACCATAGGCATTCACACCTGTCATTGACACTTGTTTGATTTGACTGAGTTCGGTACTTCATATGCCCTTCAATAAATGGTTTTTCAGAGTCTGCGTGTGTGCTTGTGTGTGTGAGACCTTCAAGTTGTGTGTGTGTGTGTGTGTTTGTGTGTGTGTGTGTGTTAGCACTAAACAAATGGGCTTCAAGTTGCTGGTGTTAACAGGTATCTCCTTTTGCTTTGCAGAGCAGAAGGCGCAGAAGGCATGTGAGGCCCATGTTCATGTGGGATATCTTAGTTTGGGATTGTTAGATGTCCTTTCTTCGAATTGAAATATCCTTTTGCACTTGATGTAACCGAAATCCAATGAAGTCCTGCTACGTTCTGAAGATTTAGGGTGATGCATATTCACTCATGCTTGGAGTTCATTATATCATTTTGAGTTTTTTTTTTTAATGGAGCTTCAGTGGAAGCCTACTCTCTCAAACTTGAACTTAGAAATTGCAATTGTACAAGTGGACGTGCATAGCATCCATGGGACCCCACAATATCTCACAAAGCATAGGTTAAACTATCCAAAAATGACACACAAAAGAAGACTGCCCGAAAGCAACTAGTTTCAAAAGAAGACTACCCGAAAACAACTGATTTTGCAAGAGTTTGCTCCTTCATAAGCGAAGAATATTTAAAATGCACCATTATAACACGGTTAGCACATAGCTAAACGCGGACATATGCATATATTACAGCTCATTTTCAAAGCTCTCTCTCTGTCTATCTATATATCTCTGTCATTTCCCCTCTCTCTCTCTATCTATCTATATATGTCTGTCTTTTCCCTCTCTCTCTCTCTTTTTCACACACACACACTCTGCTTCTGTTCAACTTTCATTTTGGATTTGACACATTGAGTAAGAGAGTGTAGTATTCAACGGGCTTCCTTCGCGTATCAACTAAACATCTTCACAATCAGTTTATTTGATATGCCAAAGCTCGAAAGAGAAATGGTTCCGCAGAGAGCGAGAGAGAGAGAAAGAGAGAGAGAGGGCCCAGCATCTCCTTTGCCGATGGAAGACCACGACCTGCGTACTCTATATTCATGATCTTCTTCTAATATTTAAATATCCTGAAAAAACACAAGCAAGCCCATGCTGGGAATGACCGTCCTTGTTCGTGCTCATCCACTTCAGGAAAACAACAAAGAGCGAATCTTCCTTTCATCTTATTTATTGCGTAGCTATCATGAAGAAGCTGCAAACTCGTTGATCCGCCCTACGTCCATGCTTTACGAAGCTGCTGCAGGCTTTCATGTGCACGATCTTTAACTCTCTTTTGGGCAAGTCAACAGCTAAGGATGAGCAGTGCAAGGACGACCGTCTGTTCGTCCTCATCCGTTTCGGGAAAAAGAGAGCAGAGGCCTTTCTCGTCTTCATGCCTCTGTCGCTGTCCTTTAACTCAAGGACTACCAATGTCCGAGGTGGATAAGGATGGAAAGAGGGCGCTATTCCCTGCTCTTCAACTTTTTAGAAGATCTTAGGAAAAGGTAAATAACAATCTTCTCTCGGATACATACAAGGAGCTCCCATCAGATATGGAAAAGAATTTTTCAATCACAGCTGTGGACATGGGTGTAGAAGTCGGCCATGTAATGGTTTGTCCAAGCTAGTGAGGACATTCATGGTGCTATTGATATTGTTAGGAAGTTGTTAAGCCTTATGGTTAATCCATAGGCTCATCATTTTAAGCTATGTGATTATAGTAATGTCAGGATTTTGGGTAAGAAGGGAGACCAGCGATGCTTATGTTTTCTCTCAATAGGATTGCGTTGTCCACTTTGAGTAACCTCCTTGTAGGACTAAGCTAAAGCTCTTTCTTTTCGTAAAAGGAAGTTCAGCCGTAGCATATTCTCCTATGCTTGAATAATTGAATAATAAGAGAACAATCATACAATGAATGAGCTTAGTGCCCTTGGGATCCCGTCTATCCCACAAAGCAGGGGTATATTGGCCCAAATGTTATGACATAAGAGAACCACTAGGATAACTGGGATTCAACGAGAGACCAATGTTTTAAGAGCTTTATTGAGAAGTTTAATGATTTTTTCGTTGCCTTCATGAGTGGCCCACTTACTTTTAATCTTATTATTTTCCAAGGCAAACATCCTATGATGTATGAAAGGTGGAGACTTCTTACAATTACATATTCTTCTACCTAATAGGTATCGAGATTTTTCAATCGATCATTCTTTTTTATGCCCATCGAACTTGATCACACATCTTTCTTCCTATATCTTACAGAGTGTGTCCCCTCTGATGGCATTCCATAGAGCAGAAGAGCAGCCAATTGTTTATGCTTGTTTACAAGTGAGTTGTCTTGTTAATCTATAAATCTTGGCGAGAGACTATCAAAGCATGATGCTTCTAGGACACGAGAAGAAGAGATGACCAAGGTCCTCTCTTCCACGGAAGCAACACTTGCAACAATGAGGGGCCCCACAAATTTTATTAGCTTTGGCATTGGTCTAGATTCCATGATGGAGGATTTGCCACATAATAACAATTTTTTTGTTCTCAATGAGATGTTACAACTTGCTAAAACATTTGTTCCATAACTTTTTTGTTCTCTGGATGTTCTCCAAGTCAACTTCTTTGATTCCCTTAATAGGAAACTAGATAGAATCATTTTGCCAAATCTCAACCACCTATTTCTAGTCTTCATTAACCTTGATGTACAGTTTTATCTTGTTCCAACTCTTCTATATTGAGCAAACAAGGTAAGAGCCTTTCGGAGTCACTTGATGCTAAGAAAACAACAAGGTGAGGAGATCATCATCCTTCCACCTAGGGATTCCTTGAAGCATAAGAGAGGATTTTTCTCTAAGAATTAGTTTTTCCCAAGAAGCTTCCACATTGCATCAAGCTTTGAAAAGCCATTTGGCAGCCAATTTATCTTCCATTACCCCCACATTTAGAATGTCCAAACCACTGTACTCTTGTTTATCAGCACACAAGGCCCACTTGATCTTGGGCAGGTCCCTCTTGTTGGGATCATTGGTCTAGAGGAAATTTCTACAAGTACTTTCAAACTTCGCTAATTCTTTGTCTTTGGGTCTCCAACATGCAAGAAAATAGATAATAGATGAGATAAGGAAGATGTTGGCCACCATAGCATGGCTTGCTAGGTTGAGCTACATGCCCTTCTAGTAGGCAAATTTAGCATCCAGTTTGTCCATAACACAATTCCAATGATCGCCAATAGTTACTTCAAAACCCATCAAGATACCAAGGAGCCAAAAAATATATCCACAATTTATTTCTCTACATCCCTGTTTACTCAAGAAAACTGGTGAGGGCCCCAAATTGGCCTTGAAAGTAGTTTCGGAGTGATTTATTTTAGATCCAGATGCAACACAAAAAACATTTAGATAATGTTAGAAGATTTTGATATTGCTAGGGTCATTATGCACAAAAGCATTTGTGCCATCAGTGAAGAGTCTCACAAGCGTCTAATTCTAGCTATGAGGGAGCCGAAGGCCTTGGATTTTTCTTAAAAGGGCTTGATGAGAAACCAAGTAGTTGAGGTCATCAGTGGCAATGGCAAAAAGAAGAGGAGCCATAGGAAACCCTATCTAATAGAGCATTTGAACATGATTTCCTTGAAGATTTGACCATTCATATTGATTCGAGCTGAGGTGTTCCCCATAAGTGTAGAGATCATGTTGATGAATTTAGGTCCACAACCTATATCTTTTAGGGATTGTAGAATGAAATCCCACTCTAGGTGATCGTATGCTTTGTCAAAATCAATTTTGATGAAGAGGACATCTTGGGAGGACTCTCTACCAAAGTACAGACCTTCCCACACAAAATTATTGCCTCCAAGATGGATCTACCTTTTATGAATCCCTTTTGATCATCACTAATCCATGAACCTAGATAGGAGGTAATGAGATTAGCAAGAACCTCAGCTACGATCTTATAGACAATTTGCAACATAGCGATGGGTTGCTAGTTTGCAATCCTAACTTTTTTTTTCTTTTTTGTGAATTAGCTTAATCACCCCTTCATTCAGAAAGTTAGGAGTGCACCAAAGTGGAAGGCCTCCTACCAAAGCATAAGTAAGGATTTGACTATCATTCATGAAAGTCCTCAAGAATTCATTGGTAAGAGCATCCACGCTCGGGCTTTCACCACTAGAGAGAGCATCTATAACTTCCAAAATCTCTATGTTGGCGATTGGGGAGTGAAGAAGATGCAGAATGCTTTCAAGAATCCTTTTTTATGTGATTCTTTAGATGAGAGCCATGCAATCCCATCTCTAAGATAGTGAGCCGCATGGACATCCCCATGAGCTCAGTGAAGTGATTAGTTACTAACTCAATATTATCTTCCACAGAAGTGAATTCCCTCCTATTGTTATCTAGCATGAAAGGGACTTGTTCTCTTTTTGCTTCCTCTTTGGGAGCTTACACATCTCTCTCATTTGTATGTCTTCCCTTGCCACAAATCTTTAAAATAAATCTGCATGTTGCTTCTTTGAATTTCCTCTTTGTATCTTAGTTGGCTTCTAATTTTTCAGAGTCCCAATTGGAGGTTAAGATTGCCATTATTGACTTCCACCTCTAGAGGCCAGAGTCAAGAGTGAAGATTTTTCCCTCTCATCTATAGAATATTAAGGATTTCTTTTTGGGCCTTGACAAGAAGAACTTGGGACCACTTCACTGCAATCTTCTAGCACGTCCTAGCAAGAGAAGGATAACATCTAAAGGACTCGCAACAAGTAGAGGAGATTAGCTATTGAACGGAGGAAAGGAAGAGGCGTAAGGGATCAACATGAAACCACGGGTCCTTGTTATGCCTAAGTTGAGGTTTAAAGGTGATAATCATCAGGTAGTGATCAAATAAATCTAGGTCCACACATTGCAAAAGGGATGGAGGACCCCATTTGTCAATGATGTTCTGCAAGATATAGCTTCTATCAAGTCTAGCTTTTCACAAATCTTTGGCCAACCTAGTATCTTTCTCAATCCATCAATAATTGATCCCATTCGGTCCCATCTATCCGATAAGAATTCCACCATATTAAAGTCCCCATAGAGGATGACCTCCAATGGCAGAGAGTCTAAAGAATTCCAAGTATCCAATCTTTCTGAGTCATAGGAGCATAAACCAAAGCAATGGTTCTTAGAAAAGGGCCCCTAAAAGAAGCGCCAATCCATAGATGGTTCCGATCAGTTAAAGTGACCATTAATAAAGGATGCCATTTTGGCATAAATCCAGTTGCTCCACCACCACTCCCACATTGGTTTCATGTGGTGATTCACACGTGAGATGCTAAGATGCTCTTTAACCTCTTTTGTAGTTCAACTCCATCAACTTTGCTCTCTTGAAGACAGATAATTTCTGGGTTGACATTTTTATTTCGAAGCCATTGATCAAACACGATCTCTATTGATGGTTCATACAACCCCCGAATGTTGTACAAAGCAAAAATCATTTATGATGGGAGGTATCTTTGTTTGTGAGAGATTTAGCCCTCTTTTTCTTGTTTTTATCTTCATCCAGATTCTAGAGGTTGAGGGGTCTTGGCACATGAGATGACCTTTGAGGGGTCCCTTCCAAGGGATTTCAGCAAGGACATTCCCTTTGTAAACATCGCCCCAACCAAGGAGTCCACATCATGACTAGGAAGCATGGATTCAATGTTAGAACTTTCACTATTGAGGTTTTCATCTTTGTTCGAGGTGAGCCCATCTTCTTTGCTAGAAGTGCCTTCATCTTGATTATCTTAGTTTCTTGTGGCATGATTCTCTATGGTTTCCTCTTCATTCAACTAATGTTTCCATTCACCTGGGTAGTCCAACATATTGAGATCCTTTTCTAAATTACACAAATTATTGTTGGTTGCAGGGACCGAGTGATTGGGGTTCCGTGCAACACCCCCTTTGAGACATCTTATTCTTTTGTGCCTTACTGCTATGAAGGCCTCTCAACTATGATCCTCAAATTGAGTTCCTTTGACCTCTTCAGGTTCTAGATATGGGGATTTATCCATATGGGTCATAGCAATTTTGTCAGCCAAAACAAGCAAGTTTCCCTGAGCGTTAACCCTATTCTCTTCTAGCCATAACAATTTCTACCTAAGAGGGCATTCTTTGATCCTGTGGCCTTGCGCCTCGAAGTGAAAGCAAGCATTGGGTAAACTTTTGAGAACTACCTCATGTCTAAGTGGGAGTCCTTCACCAACATCGATGTTGATCTTGGTGGGAAGAACTTGGTTAAGGTTTGCTTCAACACAAATCTGATGGTGCCATCTAGAATTGAAGGCGTGCACCATGCCTTCATAGATGAGACCCTCAACATCATCCTTGATCGCCAAAAGCACGTGGTTGGATGGCAAGAATTGACATTTATAGACCACCAAACCACGGGGGAACCACTCTTTTCGAAACCATTGATGAAGGGAGTCTAGAGGTGGTTTTGGACCAAATAGTTGCCCTATGAGGAAAACGTTTTTGAGATCCTCTTGTTTGCCAAGAATGATATCTCAAGACAGGGAGATGATGGTTGGTTTCAACCCAAAAAAACCAAGAGAGGAGCCATTGGCCTTATCCACTCACATCAAGCCCTAATTGTTGACCACTAGTGAGGGAATGGACCCCATCATTAATCACAAAGAGGGAGACCAAAAGGGGTATAAACCCATGAAAGGAGCACTTTTGAATAGCCTTTGATAAAAGCCAGATTCCAAAAGAGGGAGCGCACCTTGAGGAAAAAGTAAAACAATCAAAAGCAATCTCGCCCCACCTAAGTCCCCACTCTTAGATCACCTTCTTCTAAGAGCTTTTAATCTCCTTCACTACTCCTTTTTAAAGTTTAACTCAAGGAACTACACACTAAATTTTCCTCTCCAAAAGAAGCAAACCAAAGACCCTTCAAAACAGAAAGATCCAAAATAACTTTTCTTAGAGGAACAACTACTTTAACACCACCCCATAGGGGCAATGAGACCCGAGGACAAATCGTAATGAGATCACGAACACTTTTCTTTCTTTCCGTTCCTTTTTATTTCATAAAAAAGCTGTTCAATGTACAACCTATCGTGATGCCCTAATGTCATCGAGATTGGGCCTCAACATTCGTGATGGGACCCATCAATGCACCCTCGCGATTGGTCACATTTCAGCTAAAAAGCTAAAAATGAGTAGATGTACAATGAAGATTAAAAGACTCGGCTAAATGATTATACAAAAAAATGTGCATCCATCCAGATAGCTATCTTATCCAATTTTTTACGCTATGCTTCTATACATTACGACAACAACTAGGAACTTTGTAGTAGCACTTCAATAGCATCAACTACAAAAATAGTGCACAACCCCAATAGCAACTCCATCCGATCTTTGTTGAATCCTGAGATTTGAACATGTGAGAGAGACTTAGATATAGTAGGCTAAATTTTTCACTTTATGTTGTTGTCTCTTCATTTATCAAAATACATTGTCTCTCCCTCTCCCCCTTCAATAGAAGGTGGCATCATGCTCTTTCCTTCAGTTTCACTTGAAATAACGTGAGCAACATTGTAGCTCAGTGATCAGTAGCACCTCCTTTAATGTCAATCCGGGAAGACGTGAGGATGGTATGAAGACCTCGAGCAAGTGGAGGCACAAGTGCGTGAGTGAGAAGCACACAAACATGCACACACATACACACACGCGCACACACGGCAAGACAAAGAGTGAGAAGCAATGGAGTTCTTAGATTACTTTCAAAAAGCTCTTACAAGTTCATTTCAATTACAATCTCTCCAAAAATGAGCTCTCTAGCTCTTTTTATAGTTTTTGACTAGGTTTTGGCCTTGTCCAGACCTAGTGTCCGGCCTAGTTAAAAATTAGGTTCTCTACCCTATTTGGAGGTTCAAAAGAAGTCTAAAAAATGTGAAAACTGACAGGTAGGTACGTCTAAAGCTCCTCAAGCTCAAGGACTCCTTGGCTTGCACAAAATGGAGCTACAAAAATATGAAATGGTATTTACAATGGTTTTTAGTGATGAAAATCACTATTGTTGTAGGGATTTCTTCTAACATTTTGACATACATTTCCTGGAGCTCCCTACTTGCTCCTTCTCCTTGTGTGTCCACCTCTCTTATATGCATTAGTGTCTTGAAAAAATATTGGCCTACTTGCCAGGTCGTCGTTGACTGCTCTGTCTGCTTGTACTTTCTCTTCTCTCTGACTCCCTTCTTAAGCTTCCTTGCCTAGTGAGTCCTTCAGTTCCAACACCCCCCCTCTCTCGCGTCTGTCGTCCCTGACAGACCCTTGTTGGGTGGGTCGTTGGATGTAGTACTCAACAACGTCTTGTGCTAAGTGATGTTCTGCAATCCGCAACCCTTTGGCCAAGTCCGTGAGTAAAGCATCCCAATCTACCGGCTCGGGAACCTCTGGATGTGGTATACGTAACTTTTCTGAATGAAGAGCTTGTTCCATTGCAAACAACTGCAATAAATGTGATGGTCTGGGAATGAATATCTCTGAATGATATTCCCAGAATCCCGTGACGAACATTTCTTCAAACGTCTGTTTGAAGCAGGCTGGTAGATACTTGATGCACGCGTGCCATGCATATACAACATTAATAGATGGTGTTGCACTCATGTCATAGACGAGGTCCTGATTTCCTTCATTAAATCCAAGGGCTGACAGATGAGGTTCCTTGACATTTTTGAAAGTCCTGAATGTGACCAACATGAGCTCAAAAATTTTCAAGCACATTTGGGCCATGACGTCAGGCACATTTTTAAACCTTACCCCCCAATGCCGAATCGTCGAGATCATGTAGCCTATGGTAGGTTGGCCTTTGGGTGGTGCTAAGTAAACATAATTGAGCCATTTCTCACATCCTTTGTTTGTCAACACCGTTTTTGTGTATTCCGGCCATGACCTTCTTCGAAACACAGGGCAGTAGCATGGGTTGTATTTGATGTACAAGGGCATGTTATTCCATGTTCTGACCATTTCTGGGTAGGTTTCCAGTAGACGAATCCTCCACATCGGTTGATGAATATTGCCCTGCTTGGCACTCGCTGGGATGTCTTCCAGTGCAAACTGTGTAGCCGAGGTTGGTTCTTTTGATGTGTGGCTCTTGATTTCCGCATTGTAATCCGCCATTAGGACACAGAAAGGAACATACAAATCGTCGGATGTGCCGATCCACCTATGATGGGAGAGATTCCTAAAGTAATCCGATTTTATGACTACTTCTTCCAAGCGTGACATAGATGCTATCTGAACTTCCACTCTATCATCATGGGTTGTGGCCACTTTCTCTAACCTCTACATCCATTCAGGAGCCTCTATTTCAATGGTGTCCATGCCCTCGTCTGTTTGCTTGCCCCCTGGTGCAGGCATGGGAACATACGGGTCTTCGAAAGTTTCCTCTATCTCGATTGGCACTAGATCTTCAGGCTCGGGCTCGACAAGGGGAGAGGGCTGACGTTCGTATTGCATGACTTTGCTACGTAATTCTTCGAGTTCTGCTCTAAGTTTTGTGACTTCTTCGGATGTGTCGTCTGTGGCTGTGGCTTTGCTTGGTGACTCCTGCTGAGTTGCCAGTTGCTTAAGTAGATCATCCCTTTCTCGTTCTAGCGCTGCATGGGCCTCCAGGAGGTCGGCATGGGTTTTTAACACAGTTTTCATATTCTCTGAGGGAATGGCCTTGAATTTTTCTGGGTCGATTTCCTGCGGGGAACCTTCCATGGCTGCTTCCAAGTTCTCTTCATTCTGTTTCTGCAGCCGTTTATTCTCTTCGAGAGTTGTAGACATGTGTTTTCGTAGGAGGGCCAGGTTGCGTCTAAGTTTGAGATTCTCCGTTATCTGGGAGTGTAGCAATTCATCCATATGTTGTCTTTCCTCTGCATCTGACTGGGGTGGATTGGCTACTAATTGTTCATGTTGTTCCTGTAAAGTGGCATGTTGTTGTTGTAGTAGCCACTTTTCCCTTTCGAGATCAATGAATCGGAGTTGAAGTTCCTCATGGCTTCGAAAGAGTCGTGTGTGTTGGTTATCAAGATGTTGGTAGTGCTGTTGTAGTTGCGACATACACTGATACATATTATTAAATACATTATTGATAGGGGTGGATGCTGGTAGGGAAGTGTGGATGTGGTGCTGGAAAATGGTGAAGTGGGAGGTGGGGGAATGGGAGATGGTGGATGCATGGGGGGAGGGAGAGGTGCGGAGGTGGGTGAGATGTCCATAAGATCAACGGTGGATGCTGTAGTGGGAGTGATTGTGAATAGTGGAATTGTGGGTGCGGTGATAGTGGTGAAAGTGTACAGTGGTGTGTGCAATTGTGAATATGAACTGCCCGGAAGTGTGATCGGGGGGTTGAGATCTTTTGTGGCAGCAGTTAGAACTACTGTTTCAGTGGTCATATGGACAAACGAAGTGGAGATAGGGTGTGTGGGTTGTGTGGGTTGAGTGACGGTCTGTGCTTTGGTATGGGTAGTGGACTCGGAGGCGGTGACAGTAGTGGTTACACTGGTTGTGGGAGATGAATGTGGTGGAGATGGAGGTAGGGGTGGCAACGGGGGTGACGGAGGTGCACTTGATACATGGGTTTCCTCAGTATCGTGGACAGTGTGTGCGGTGCCCGTGGTTGTGGATGTGCCTTGTGGTTCTGATACTAATACATTCATCTGCTTTCCTGCTCGAGGGGGACGTCTACCATATCTTCATTCCGTTCTTCGTGCTTGTGCAAGGGCGGTATGCACCGTTTCAGGGATGCCTAATGCCTCAGATATCATGTCAAGGGTGGCACGATATTGCTCGTCGACGCCTTCCTCCTCAAGGATCTGATTCATAAGGGCCTTGCCTGCTGCTAGGGACAGTCTATGTTGCTCTTGAACTCTGTTCATGGTGTCATAGAGCTTTTTCAATGCTTTTGTATAAGCTGGGGCCCCTTCAAGTACCTGCAGAGCTTCCTGATCATATTCCTGCTCTTCTTCCTCGGATTGTCCATCATGTTCCTCCTCTTGTCCTCCTTCTTCTTCACCCTCCACATCGACTACCTCTGGTTGTCTAGGATGGGGTTGGTCTGTAGCAGTTTATTGTCCACTAGCTTGCTCTGCCTCGACTTCCGCGTTAACAGCCTCTATGATTCTGGCTACCTCCTCATCAGTTAGGTCTTCTAAAGTGAATCCGTGAGGGAACTCTAGGTCAGTTGGTACAGGTGGAAACACTAGATTTGGTCCATCAGTGCTGTGTCTTGGTAATCTAATAGTGAAGGGTTGTACCCGCCTTGGAAATCGTGGAGTTGTCTCTGGTGTCAATGTCGCACCGCGGGGTTGTGCGCAGGGCATCTGAACGGCGCCTCTCATTTTCTTGGATGGTGGTCCTGCGGAGGATAATCGGTGCTGAAACTCTTGTACCCTGGTCCAAATGAGTGCCCTTTGCACTGGTACATCATACGCAAGACATCTGTACACAATCTTGGTCAAAGCACAGCATCCGTACAGTACAGACTTTTGTTTTTTATACCACCTTTGATGAGCCAAGTGGATTTGGTCGATAATCCAGTGGGGCATGTTGATTGTCAAATCAAAGGCATCAGCCAAGTATAAACTAAACCATATCTTTTTAGGTGGCATTGTGAATCTCTCTTGGGCGGGAAATGCAAAGTGTTGCATGAACATTCGCAAATGAAGGGCGATTGTAGGCATCATTGCCACCATGTCTTTTAACTTTGTCAGATTCCTGTTCTTCATATTGTCGGGGACCATAGTCTCTTTCTCCGTAGGAATATGCATACCTTTCATGTCTAGAGCTTCCCTTACCAAGTTGATAGTTAATCTGAAACGCTTGAGCTCATTGCCCCTTGTGAGAGATGGGAGGACAAAGGAGCTATATCCCTTTTTGTCTTTGCTCGGAGTAAGGGTGCTAATCAAATAAGAGCATCTTAGAAAATCCGGCTTTGGCAATTGGAATTTGAAGTACTCGTAGAGTCCTGCCTTCTTCCATATAGGTTTCAGTCCTTCACTATTGTGCAGTCTCTCAAATTCCCTAGTGAAAAAGTGATACCTGCCCCAGCGCCCATTGAATTCTATCTCGGCCTCCCACATATAAGTGCCTTCACCTAGGGGTCTTGCCACATCACTGAACCAATGAGAGTTTTTATTGACTGGCATAGTGTGCCCTTGTGGAGGGTTCTGAACCGGTATGGAGTGTAATGCTCTCAATGCTACAGGGCGTTCCTTCAATTCCTCCTCAATGGGAAGACTTTCAATATCCATGACTTGGGTGCTGGAGCCAGCCTGGGAGCTAGTTCCTGCTGTATCTGCCATGTTACTTCTTGCCTCCTGATTCTGTGAGAATATAGAAACATGTGTTAACATTGTAAAGGACAAGATAGAATCATTTTCGTCCCCATTACAACATTAACATGAGGTTCAGGAGAGATTAGTGGGTTAGTAAGTGCTCGGTGCTTGTGTGTGTAGTTAGGGATTGGTTAGGCCTAGGAGCTAAGTGGAATGATGTGGTGTGAGAGTGACGTAGTTAGTAGGTGGGCATGGATTTACAACTGGGGTCTGGGGGTTTATTACAAGTTTTAGGTTGCCAAATGCAATGGATAGGTTTTGATTTTGACTTTGTGGAGGCTCTGGGGAGTGTGATAGGGTATTTACTTGAAAAATGGGGCTTTTTAGGAACCCATTTACAAGTGATTCTACTTGTGCTCATGGAAGAATATGTGTTAGTGCGTGATGTGTAAGACTGGGCCTCAGATGTTCGCGTGAGTGAAACATGTTGTACAGGGTTTGGCCTTGGTGTAGCTATTTGAGCCCGCAAGCAAGCCTTAGGCACCCAGATTTGTCGTGATTGTGGGTTGGCCTTCATTGACTTCTTGGGTACCCAAATAGACTTCACTTTCGCAGAAGAACTTATGAAAGGCTTCTTATTAGTATCGTGCTGTTGATTACTAATAAGAGGTTTTGGCCGTGGTGTTGGCCAGGTCGGAACAGGGTGTTTGCCTTTTCGCCTCCATACTTGTTTCATCGGCTGAAACAATCTGCTGTGCTCCTTTTTTTGGCCTCCAGTACAGGTAGTGTTCTGCTTCTTCTGTATTTGATCTGCTGTTGGTTGCTGCATCCTTCTGGCCTTTGGAAAAGAAGGGAGTACCGTCTTATCCTTGACTCCGTTGTTGAGACAATCCTCTTTCTGCATCATACATTTTTGGACAAGAATAGCATTGTCAACTTCATGTGCACCCCTGGAAGGACCAGGAGTCTGTGCTTTACCTAGTTCCTTGAGTGCCTCCTTTTCCAATTCAACTGTAATTCGGCTATGATTTACCCATACCTGAAGAAGTCCGCTTCTTAGGTTTAGGTTGACTGCATGATCATAGATCCAGTCCTGACCCAAGACAAGAGGCACACTGAGGTCCTCATCTTGACACACTAGTACTTTGATTGTCATCACTTCGTCTTGAATGGAGATGGGAAGATCCACCTCGCCCATGCAAGGGGTTTCCACACCTCCCAATCCTATGAGATATGCTTCTATAGGATCGACAGTTAATTTCAATTCTTGACAGTAAGACAACTTGACAGCACTAGTGGATGCACCTGAGTCAATCAAAGCTCTTACAGTCTTTGCACCCTTTCTTTGTCCTATCTCTAAGGTTATAAAAGGACGTCGATCAATTATCCTTTGAGCGCTGATACCTGAAACTTCACACATAGCCACATGATATCCTTGATCTGCATAGGCATCCGTCCTAGGTTGCTCCTTATTCTGTCTTCTCAACTTCATTCTCCGGATGCGTTCCAATGCTTCTGCTCGGGCTTCTTCTCGAATTCTTTTTTCTTCTTCTTTGCGTTTCTTAGCAGTATTGAGTCGACTTAGCATTTCCTCTGTGAGAGGTTCCTGATACAACTTGACCCTGCATCCGCTAATGTAGCTCGGGAGAACGTCGCCTTCTAATGTGGCTAGTTGCACTGCTCCACTTGTTGATATTCTGTTTATAATCATGGGTCCATAGCCTCTCTTCTCCAGTTTTCTCGCATGTTGCTTCAATGTGTAAACTAAAACTAAGTCGCCTGTCTTCAAACCTTTATCCTTAACGTGGGCATCAAAGTATGCCTTCTCTCGTTTCTTAGCTGCATATATCCCTGCAGCCGCTCTCAATCGTGTTTCGCCTAGACGTTCAAGATCAAAGATTCGAGAGGAGAGTTCATGGCCTGTCCAGTCATGCTCTTGTGCTACCTTCAATGTAGGTATCAAAAAGTCCAGAGGCAGCACAGCATTTTGGCCAAATACCATATGAAAGGGGGTGGCTTGGAGTACCGTTTTGTAGGCGACTCGGTATGCCCAAACAGCATGGTGTAGCTGTTTGTCCCAATCAGAGCGTTTATTGTTCACTAATTTCGTTAGTACATTGCATAAGATCTTGTTGGTGCTCTCAGCCTGGCCATTTGCTTGAGGGTGATAGGGGGCAGACTTCTTATGAACTACCAAGAATTCTTGGAGCAGATTTTCAATAACTTCATTCAAGAAGTGGGTGCCTCTATCACTGACTAGCTCTATAGGTAGCCCGTATCTTGTGAATACATTCTCAAATAAAAACTTAGCCATTGTTTGAGCATCGTTCTTCGTTGTGGCTTTTAACTCTACCCACTTTGTTAGATAATCCGTGGCAACAATGATATATTCAGCATGGGAACCCTTAGCTGGGGGATTAATAGGACCTACGAAGTCTATTCCCCACTTAGAGAATGCACGTCCACCCATCATAGGTTTCAGTGGCATCTCATCTTTACGTATAGGATATTGAGTTCTGTGACAGATATCACATCGTTTCACATAGGTATGTGCATCCATGTGAAGGGTCGGCCACCAGAAGCCCGCAAATAGTATTGCCTTGATCACCCAATCTGGTCCAAAGTGTCCTCCTGCTACACCTTGGTGAGCAGTTTCCAAGATCTTGAGATATTCACTTTCATGGACACAAAGTCTCAGGTAACCATCTTTACCACGTTTGTATAGATTATCACCAATGAGTGAGTAATCCTGGGCTTCTTGTTCTAAACTCCTTTTCCTAGTAAGAGTCATGTCTGGAGGGAATGTTTTCGTCCTCAGGAAGGATACTAATGGTTCACTCCAATCTGGCACTATGGATACTTGATAGAGAGTGGCATGTTCCACAGGTGGTTTAGTGTAGCAGATTGGGCATTCCTTGCACAACTTTTGGACATCAGCCTCCATAGTCGGCCAATGCACTCCTAGTCTCCTCAGGGTCTGTAGGGTTCGTTGTTTTGAGTAGTGTTGCTCTAATGCACCTACATGTGCCAATTGCAACCACTTAGCGTACTCATCCTATTCCACACAACAGGCCAAGATCCCTTGATCTGTGTGCTTGTACATACTTCCTGCCATGATGTGGTACTTTTGGGCTTTTACTACCTCTCTATCCTGTGTGGCTATTATTGGGTGGTTAGGCCCGTACATCAATACTGGCACTAATGGCTTAGCCCACTGCGGCACCACTTCCAAATTAAACAAGTAAGCATCAGGAAGGTCATCTGACACTCCTTGTGGGGCTTCTCCAGATGTGAGCCTAGAAAGGTGATCTGCTCTCAAGTGAGTCTTCCCTTTCCTTACCACAACCTCAAAATCATATTCCATTAGCAAGAGAAACCATCTGACTAATCTTCCTGTATTGCATGGCTTGTTTACGAGATATAGCAATGCCTGATGATCAGTAAAAAATTTAAACTTATTTGCAAGCAAATAATGTCTAAATTTCTTAACTACATATACCATGCCTAAGCCTTCTCTCTTAGTAGTGGTGTAATTTCGTTCAGCTGCATTCAATTGTCTACTGGCATAGGCAATTGGAAGATCCATATTACCTTCACCAGTAGGTTGCGCGAGTACACACCCAATAGCATAATTGGATGCATCCACATGAACATGGAATGGCTTGTTCCAATCTGGTGTGGTCAAGATTGGTGCTGAACATAATCTTCGTTTAAGCTCTTGGAAGGAATTCTCACATTCATCAGTCCACTCAAAGTTAGTCAAAAGTCCGTACATGGGCTTTGCAATGACAGCATACATGTGAATGAACCGGCGGTAGTAACCACAATGCCCCATGAAAGCTTGTACTTCCTTGACATTCCTTGGCCTAGGTAGCTCTGCTATGGCTCTCACTTTCTCTTCATTAGTGGATATGCCATTCTTTGACACTATGTGTCCTAGAATCTTGCCTTGCATGACCATAAAGACGCACTTTTCTGGGTTCAGGCAGACTTGATATTCTCTACATTTGTCAAAGATTTGTCTGAGTTCGGGAATATGGTTTTGCCTAATGTTGGAATGAGCACAAAGATCATCAACATAGACTTCTAAGTTCTTCCTCAGGAATTCTTTAAATACATGGCACATCAGCCTCTGGAAGGTTGCTGGTGCATTGCTAAGCCCAAATGGCATTACTCTAAAGGCAAATATGCCCCATTCAGTGGCAAAAGCCATCTTATGCTGATCTTCTGGAGCTATGGCTACTTGATTGTAGCCCGAAAATCCATCGAGGAAGCTGTACACTTCCTTGCCTGCCACTCTTTCTAAGAGATGTTCTGTGATAGGAAGCGGATAGTTGTCTCGAATTGTGGCTGCATTAACCTTCTTCAAGTTAATGCATACACGCAGCTTTCCAATTTTCTTGGGCACCACTACGATGGGGGATACCCACTCAGTATGCTCAATTTCATAGATGAATCCAGCTTCAACCAGTCTATCTATCTCCTCTTTGATCTTGGCAGCGTAATTATCATTGTATGTATATGGCTTTTGCTTAGAGGGTTTGGCATCTGAGGTCATGGGGATAGTGTGTGAGCATATGTCTAGATCGACACCCTTCAAATCCTTGTAACTCCAAGCGAACACGTCTCTGTATTCTCTTAGCAAGGCTATTAACGCATGCTCTTCTTCCTCTGTTAGGTCATGGCCTATGTACGTGCATCTCTCCTCTCCTTCTTCTAGGGCCACTACTATTTTTTTGGTGGTTTCTTTGTTATCATAGGCTTCTCCTGATTGTGCCTCTCATTTAGGCATTCTGATCATGACTCTCCTGTCATCTATCTCATACTTCTTAAAATTTTCTGGGACCTCAAACAAAGATTCCTCCTCTTCTTGTGTGACTTCTTTCTTCTTCCTTTTCTTTCCTTCTTCCTTAGGGGTTACATGTGTGGCTAGCCTTATGTCTTTTGTAAGCTCTCCGTGCCTCTGGGGTTGAAATTCTACTTCATAGAAATATTCTTCATCTGATGCAAAAGGTGGATCCATAATGATGGACTCAAGATCGGAGTCGCTCGCATCTTCAAATGCATCAGGGCTAGGTTCGCATTCTTCTAACACCGCCTCTCCCATGATTGGCTCTATGGAGAAGATTGAAATGTCATAGCCATCTTCATCACAGTGAGGTGTCCATTGTTCTTCATTGATGGCTACATCCATTGTTGCTAAGATTTCTGCCCAGCCGTGGGGTTCAAATTCTTCGTCAAGAAAAACTACAGGTGCATAGGCTGGGTCTTGAATGGGTCTATGTGTTTCGTTTGCACTTATTTCTCTGGCCTTTTCTCTTTTCTCCTCTTCTACTACCACTTTGCACATCCATAGGTGGGTGTCTTCATGCATCCATGAGGATCCTGATCCTATGGAATGCACAGATTCCATATCATCTTTGGCTCTATGGATGGGATTCCATTGGATTGGAGGGACATCTCTATGAGAGTAATCTTTGAGATTCACTTTGGTCGTAACACCTAAGTGTTGTAGGTACAAAGAATTGGTTCCCCAATCTTGTACCACTTGCAACTGTCGCATAAAGGGTCTTCCCAAAATCATCTCATAGGCATGATTTTTGCTAAAATCGCATATAGCAAATGTGTGCTCGAACTCAATACCACAGGTGGTGAGAGTTATTCCTTCTAACAGTCTCTCTATGTGACCATCGGCCATTTGCAATTTCATCCTCGTGGGCCTGAGTGCTGGCTTGCCCCAACGCTTCCACAGGGAACTGGTAGCAATTGCAACTCCTGCACCTGAGTCCAAGATGGCCTTGGTTGTGTAGCCCTGATGAGTGATGGGAAGATATGTGTTTCCCTCTTCGCCCTCACTCATGTCTCCTATCTTGTCCAATGGTATTTCGGGCACTGTTCTCTGGGATCCTACCTGGGAACGAGGTTTTGCTATCTCTGGTACTTGTTTGGCTACATGTTTCCATAATTCAGGTCTAACCTTGCGTCGCTCTTCTAACTTGAGATTGCACTGCACTTTAGTGTTTTTCACTACCTCTGTGTTCCTAGGTATGATCGAGTCTTCGTTTCTTACCATGACCGTGGGTGCTCTCATACAAGTAGACTTAGCTTCCCAGGGGCCTGTGAAGTGGGGTAATTCTTGTAAAGAATTAGACTCAAAGTCTAGTCTTTCCTGAGAGTGGATGCTCTCCTGCTCCTCATAAATGGATGGGATGTCTTGTGGGAATTGGTCGTGTGCATCATCCACAACTTCAATGGGAGGAGGGACTTCACTTTCCTTAGCCCATTTGTCTTCTTGAATCTCTCGTAGGAACTCTGGTGTGAACCGATTCATAGAAGATGATGTGTCTGGCTCCGTAGAGTTAGGCGCATAGGCTTCAAGCACATAGGCTTCAGGCACATAGGCTTCAGGCACATAGGCTTCAGGCACATAGGCTTCAGGCACATAGGCTTCAGGCACATAGGCTTCACGAGCAGGAAGCCTTGCTCCCTCACTTACCTTGTCCTTATGTTGAGAGGCCGGTTCCTTTTCTGATTGTGCGATGAGCTTCTCTATTCTTTCTAACAGTCCATCAAAGTGCAACTGTGTCTTTGCTGAACTAGAGATGTTAAATAGGCGACTGGCTTCAAACATGGTCTCAGCCAATTCCACCATCTTCGCGCAAATTTTGGTTCGTTCTAACTCTAGTTTTGCTCTAGGGTAACATTTTTCGTGATCAGTTACGGTTGGCACTTCTTGAATTCTGGCCTGATATGCTTTAAGCATCATATTAAGGTCCTCGGGAGTGGGATCTGCTAGGACTGATCCTACTCTTGGGGGTGTTGGTATTAGTTGAGGCGGGTGGGAAGGTGGCGGGTCGGATGGAGACAGGAATGGTGGTGGTGGGGTATTGTGAGAGGGAGTTTGAGATGTGAGTTCAGTTATTTTGGCTCTTGTTTCTCTGAGGCTTTCCTCAAGTTCACTCATCTTTTTTGCCCATTGTCTTTTCATTCTTTCACGACTATCTCTCCAAGCTCTACTCCTTTTCTTTGTCATGCTCTCTGTTTCACTAACATTTGGGCTTTTTTCCTGGCCTACCCCTTGGTTTTGCTGCAATGCTTGGGCTCTAGTGATTACTTGTGCTAGTGCAGTGGAAGTCACACTCCCTGTGGAGTCTACAACTAACCCAATAACGTTGATAGGAGTGATTTTTGGCATATTGTTGGGATTCTTTGGACAATCTCGTAAGAGATGCTCCTTTCCACAATCCTGGCAAAAGCCCTGGATCGTCACTGACTGGGGTTGTGTAGGTGGAGGCACGGGACAATCACGAATGAGATGATCTCCTTGACATCTGTAGCATGGTCCTCTAGGGAATGGAGGTCTTACTTGCCTAGGTTGAGGTCTAGGGTTGGGGTTTGCGTACATGACGTTTGTGTAATCTGACTCCCAACTAGGTTCATTTGGCTCTTCACTATAGTAGGACTCACCATGTTTTGGAGACTGCATGTAGTAAGCCTGGGGACTATCAACATGTGTAGAATCAAAGCTATGGTCACTCGGGTCACTTTCAGAAAGCAATGGTGTTACAGGGACTATAGCTCTATTCATGTTCTCCTCTGCAGCTGCATATTTTACTGGGATCACATTAGCTGGGGCAGGGGGTTGTTGTGCTAACACAGGCTGAGGCCTTTGTTGGTTTTGGTACTATGGTTGGTAGGTTTGTTGAGGCCTAGCATACTGCTGCGGTGGGTACTGATTCTGGTATCTTCCCTGCTGAGGGTATGGCTGAGGGTAGGTTTGCCTGACCGCTTGCTTATTGTATGGGCAGTCTTGTGCTGTGTGATTTGTGTATCTTCATTCTATGGTGCAGTACTGGCTACTAGGATTAACTTGACGTTGAGCCATAATGGGACATACATTTGCCATATGGTCGCCTCCACAAGTATAGCATCTTTTCACAGGGGCAAACCTTGGGATTTGTTTGCTAGAGACACCTAGTTTCTGAGCTACTTTTTCTGCAAGTTCCTCAATTGATGTGGATTGCGTGGAAGAGAGGCTAGAGGCACTATCTGAATCTTTGTATATCTTGGAAAGCTCTAGTTCTTCCCCTAGGTTATCCTCAATGTCAATGCACATACGTACACACTCTTCTATGGTCCTAGGGTCCTTCAAGTACACATAAGATCTCAATTTGGTACTTAGCAATCCATCCAAGAACAAAGCCACTTGCTTCGCTGGTGTGGGTAACTCAGGGATAGGGCATCTCTCTAGGTATTGCCTAAATCTTCTTCCCGCAAGTCTCACGGTTTCTTGGGGGGTTTGCTTGAAGCTGTGAATCAGCGAGGAAGTGTTATGTCTTATGCCACTTTTAGAGAATTTGATAATGAATGCCTCTAGAAGTTGGTCCATGCTCCTGAACTACCTCTCATTCAATGGTTGGAACCACGTAAGGGCTGTGTTCCTAAGGGTTAGACCAAAGGCATTATATTGTGTGAATAGGTCCTCCACTTGTTCTGCTCTCAAGACTTGCCTAAACTCTGCCACATGATCGTATGGGTCTCCTGTGCCATCGAAGTAATTTTTCATGGATTTGACTAACTGAGTTGGTCTCAAAATCCTGGTGTGCTGAACTCACCCGCATTTCTTTGATTCCTGTGAGCTCTAAGTATCTCAGGTTCCACCCTATTTGTC
Source organism: Ceratopteris richardii (assembly GCA_020310875.1). Taxonomy (NCBI): domain Eukaryota; kingdom Viridiplantae; phylum Streptophyta; class Polypodiopsida; order Polypodiales; family Pteridaceae; genus Ceratopteris; species Ceratopteris richardii. The sequence goes on along the minus strand of CM035417.1, from coordinate 73,793,329 downwards.
TCCATTCTCGTTCTTTCTCTGCCCCCTGGGTTACCAAAGCCTATCTCTACTTCTGTCTCTTTGAGTTCCATGAGCTTGGGATGTTCCCGCTCCAAGGTGACCATAGGACACATTGGATCTTGGTTGGGGGAAAATAATTTCACCTTTCCAAGTGTAAGCATGCCTATCATTTTCTATCACCACAAAGATCCTCTCTGAAGCGTGATCTAAGTAGGTCACTCTGCTTGGGCTATTAGGATCCTTAAACTCATAGATCATGATTGTTCCTATATCGATAGGCCGATCAGATTTATACCTCCAAAAGGCTTCGTCAGTTTCTCGGTTTAGAAGTAGATCTATGCTCTTATTATCTTGGGGAATCCACTCTGGTGTGATAATCCTAGTGAGAACAGATTTGCCTCTAGGGGTTCTAGGTTCTGTACCCATGTTTCCTTGTTCCAGGTCACCTAGGTCCGCTTCTGGGATCACATTTCCAAATTCGTCCGTCCTATCTGGGTGACTGGTGACTATGTATATGGTTCCTTCTTTGTCCAAGTATGCTCCGTTTTCAAACTTGACAGCTGGGTGCTCTAGTCCTATGGATTGGTCAGGGTTTTTAATCTGGACCACGGATCTTCCTAGACCGTCCTCATAGATGCTAGCACCTAATCGGTTGGTCCTAAGGTATTCCAGCAGCGTCTTGTAGGGGCCTTCTACCCTGTGCAAGTATGGCACTCCTGAACTTCCCGTAGGTCGATCCCTGCCTTGAGACATCTCTGATTCACTAGTCTCAGAGCTAGGGTAGTATGAGTGGTGGCTCAACTACTGGGCCCAAGACCTAGCAGTGTGGTTGACACTAGCCTCCGAAGACCTAAGACTTTGTCTATCTCTCCCTAGGTGTCGCCCTGATCTAAGGTTCATAAGCCTAATTGAATAACCCAAATTTGCCCAAGTACAACCTCGTTGCTGAGTTCTTTTGTATCAGTTACTTGATTCTTTTTAGCGGTTACCGTGTTTATGCTCTTGTCAGAAATCACGTCGTGAGGAATATTTGAGTTAATTTTCACACTGTAAGTTGATCGTTCCACGTTAGATTCTTTCCTTCAGGGTTATCGCATCACGAAGAGATTATGTTTAGTCTTGAACTTGAGTGCATAGGTAGTCTTCAACTTGATTGATGTCTATCGTTGCCCTGACTTACTCCTCGCACTAGTCGTTCTTAGCCTAAGCTAGGAATTGACAGAGGGAGTTGAGGATTTTCCAACCTTGAGTTTCTTTCCTTGCGTTGTTGCCCTGGTGTGCCCAGGACGCGTAGTCCCAAGCTTGCACTTACTCTTGCTTAGAATGCCCTCAAGTGCTCTTGCTGGACCTGTAAAAGTCCCACGGTTAGCTCAAGACTTAGATTCTAATGACACAATAGACCATTTTCATGCATGTAACTCACAGACCAAATTATCCTTTGCTTTTATGGAAAACAATCCCAAGGATCCCTCAGTTTTCCTACCTCGGGGTATGGTCAACTTCAAAAAACCCTATCTAATAATCCTGATATTAATTTTCACATAACGAGTGGAAGTTTTGGTTGTACTCCCCACGAGCTTTCCAACAAAACAAGAATCACAGCAAACGGATTTCGTATGAGAAAGTTATGTCAGTTCAGGCTTCAGGGATTAAAACAGGGTTCAAACAGGATCACTGTGCAACAAGTTTTCCCCAAGTTGTTTCCCTATGGCCTCCTTATGTGCTCTAGAGTAAAATGTTCATGCCCAAAATTAGACAAACTCTTCAAATTAAAAACCCTAAAAAATTGGCTAAAATTGGCTGTCAATCGCGATGGACAGGGCAGTCAATCGCGATGGACAGGAGTCGATCGCGATGGACAGGGCAGTCGATCGCGATGGACAGGGCAGTCGATCGCGATGAACAGAAGTCGATCGCGATGGACAGGGCAGTCAATCACGATGGACAGGAGTCGATCGCGATGGACAGGCAGTCGATCGTGATGGACAGGCAGTCGATCGCGACGGATGGGTGTCGATCGCGACGGACAGGCAGTCAATCGCGATGGACAGGCAGTCGATCGCGACGGATGGGTGTCGATCGTGATGGACAGGCAGTCAATCACGATGGACAGGGCAGTCAATCGCGACGGACAGGAGTCGATCGCGATGGACAGGCAGTCAATCACAACGGATAGGAGTCGATCGCGACGGACAGGCAGTCAATCGCGACGGACAGGCTGTCAATCGCGATGGACAGAGCTGTCAATCGTGATGGATTGAAATTTTGCAAATTTTTCAAAAATTTTTGTGGAAATGTGGTGTGCAGGGTCTCTAGTCCACTGTGGTGCACTCAGATTTACCAAAAGGTGAAAATTTCTATCAATCACGATCGACAGAAGTCGGCGACTGTGAGACAGTTCTGCACATTTCCGTACCTGCGCGACGTGCTGGAGGGGATGATGATGCTAAAACCTGCAAGAAACTCCAAAAGCATGCAGAAAATAGCATACAACAGTTCACTCTCTCGCTCTCTCTCACAAGTGAAATGAGGGAAATGAAAGGGGGAAGGAGATATAGTCAAAAAACTAAAATTTTGCGATGATGGAGATGGAGGTGGAAGATGATGGGGATGATGATGATGGTGATGATGGTGGTGAGGTAAGGAAGAGAAAAACAAGAAGAGTAAAGAAATTACCTACGGCTCCAACGTCTCAACTCTACGTCTTACCATCACACGCTCGTCCTCAAAGCTCGATCCCCGGCAACGGCGCCAAAATTTGGTGTAGCTCAGTGATGAGTAGCACCTCCTTTAATGTCAATCCGGGAAGACGTGAGGATGGTATGAAGACCTTGAGCAAGTGGAGGCACAAGTGCGTGAGTGAGAAGCACACAAACATGCACACACATACACACACGCGCACACACGGCAAGACAAAGAGTGAGAAGCAATGGAGTTCTTAGATTACTTTCAAAAAGCTCTTACAAGTTCATTTCAATTACAATCTCTCCAAAAATGAGCTCTCTAGCTCTTTTATAGTTTTTGACTAGGTTTTGGCTTTGTCCAGACCTAGTGTCCGGCCTAGTTAAAAATTAGGTTCTCTACCCTATTTGGAGGTTCAAACGAAGTCTAAAAAATGTGAAAACTGACAGGTAGGTACTTCTAAAGCTCCTCAAGCTCAAGGACTCCTTGGCTTGCACAAAATGGAGCTACAAAAATATGAAATGGTATTTACAATGGTTTTTAGTGATGAAAATCACTATTGTTGTAGGGATTTCTTCTAACATTTTGACATACATTTCCTTGAGCTCCCTACTTGCTCCTTCTCCTTGTGTGTCCACCTCTCTTATATGCGTTAGTGTCTTGAAAAAATATTGGCCTACTTGCCAGGTCGTCGTTGACTGCTCTGTCTGCTTGTACTTTCTCTTCTCTCTGACTCCCTTCTTAAGCTTCCTTGCCTAGTGAGTCCTTCAGTTCCAACAAACATTCAACTCATCCGATAGTGTCTTGGGATTCATGGAAGGCGGTAAAGAGAGAAATCAAATCACGTTCTTGCAGGGCATTATTGACTGAAATTCAAAAACGTTTGGAAGCAAGACCCTCTAAATAGTCTACCCACCAAGTCATGTCGCCAGTGAATTGTTTGTAGACATGTTGCAAAGAGGAACCGAGGAAGAGAAGTGCCAGTATTACTCACCAGGATGGGGAGCAAAAGAGGTCTTTGGGCAAGGTGAGGTAGAAGAGGAGGAAGACTGAGTAACGGCAAAGGAAACAGCAAGAGATGGTCTTCAAGAAGAAGAAGGACAAACTGCCACCAAAGGAATAGATCGAGATGGTGTTGGGGAGGATTGGAATGGTGGTGGGGAGGGTTGGGATGGTGCTGGCGTCGGCATCCAAGGCCAAGGCCAATCAAGAGGGAGCATTCATTAAAGACAAGGTAGCATGTAAATCAAGGTGTGCAAATCGAATGTGAAAACAAAGAAAAGATATTCATAGATTAATGCAAGTCCAAAACAATGATTTTTTATCACTACCCTTGTATATACAAAAACCTAAAATAAGCCCAATTTTGTAAATATATGCTCCATTTTCTACAACTCCAGGAGTCCTCAAGCTTAACACTAGTTTTGTACTAGGACACTTGAGTGTCGTGGGACACTTAAGTGTCCTGCTTTTACACCAAATTGATTGATTTTTCTTGATGACACCCTTGAGGCTTTGATGGCATACTCACTTGGATTTGATAGCCCACATCATGTACGTTTAGAGAAAAATATAATCTTTGACATTTTACAACTTCACATGCGTTATTAAATGAAGAAGAAAATGGGGATTTTTGAAAACTCAACTTTTAGCATAACTGAAAAAATAACACAATTCAAACATTTTGACAAATTGGATATGTTTTAGGAAATGGAAAGCTATTCATGGACTTTGGCAGTGTAATTCTAGGGATCTCTGGAGAAGGTTGAACACTTACATAAATGATAAACATGAACTCAAAACTTGTCTTCTCTAGAGCACTGCCATTTATCGCACCTTTTAAAGAATGGCTCACTATAACTTGTGTGTAAGTGAGATTGCAGAGAATTGGCAAGTTATCAATGGATAACCTTCATACTAATTGAATGCATATTTTTATTCAAAGTTAGAAGGCCTTTGCTTTGAACTAGTAGCCATTGCATTTGGTGCTGACTTTCATGCTGAATTGGCAAAGCATATATTTCTATGTTCACGAAAAGAACATAGCTCCAAAGGTGGAATAAAAAATTATGATGAAAAATAATAATTATTTAAATGCTATTCTAAGTATTAAACCTTCCAAAATATGCTTTCATGCCGTGTTTCATTCTTAATCTTGTCAAATAATATGTGATCCGCAATGGGGATTGTGATAAGAACGAAAATAATTGGCATATATATTTCATTTGACAAAAAGAAGATGGAATCCATGATGGAAATGATGAAATGTTTTCAAATGATCCTTATCATTTTATGATATCAAATAATATATCAAAGAATTTTGCGTATGTGTCCACAAACTATTCATGATTGTATCTATAGAATTTGGTTGATGCCCACACAACAAAAGATTCTTGGTTGTGTCCAAAGAGATGAAAATTTTGGTGGATTTCAATAAATTATTTAGCCTCGTATATGTAAGCTTTGGTTTGTTATGTCACACATTTTCTACTTGGTAACTTGAATGTGTACACCTTGAATGATGTCCATGAATTCTTTTCAGTCATATATGTAGGCTTTAGTTGTCTATTTTTGGTGAATAGAGTCATATCTGTTGATTTTATATGTGTATACCTTGGTTGTTATCTTCATAACTTGTTTGATTGTTGGCACATTTGTACACTTCTATGGATTCCCATAAGTTTGTTTGAACCATAATTAGAACTAGTTGCTATTTTTGGTGTACAAAGTCAAAATAGTTGATTTTATTTGAATTGAAATGATTTTTCTAAGTGAGTTTGAGGTTCATACTATGTGATCTATATTTCAAGGAATGTGTATAATTTTTTCTTTCATATGATGATTTTTTTCTTTTGATAAAAATGCATTTGATCAGGAATTTTCATCCTGTTCACTACCATAGCATGTTGAGAGGCTATTTACATGAACACAAAACATGATTTATTGTGTTTTATAATTTTGCATTAACGTTTGAATTATATTTAATATGTGTGTTAAAGGATTTTCTCAAATTCTCTTTGTAGAAGGTGTGTGATTTTTTGGAAAATTATCAAAAAAGGACACTTAACTGTCCTGGTTTGGTACCAAACTAGTGTTAAGCAACTTACATAGAATGTATGTATCAATTTTCATATTTTTTTGGATCCCTTTAGACCTCTCAAATTGTCTCTAGGACATAAATTTTAACTATGCCGAATAAAAAGAGTTTGAGAGCTCATTTTTGGGAAGCACACAAATAGCATAAGGAAGAAGAAAAAGCTTGGAGCAGGCACACGACATTGAATAAATTACCAAGTGGATGTATAAAGATAAGTGACCTGTTAGGGTTACAAGTGTTAGAACACTGCTCAGTTAGATGTTATATAGCCGTGTTGACTTGAATTTTGCTCACTTGGATTTTGTTGACTCAAATTTTGTTGAGTCAAATTTTGCTCAATACGATTTTATTACAAATAGTTATATTTGTTGAAACACCAAGCTTGTAGTAGGCTTGAGATAAATATGATCTATATCAAAACCATCATTTGGATGGTATTTTAGATACTCAATGAAGATTTTTTTATAGTTGCACTCATTTATTGTATTAAGTGATTGATCACATATGATCATACCCTTATCTAAGTTGCAAAAAAACTTACCTCGATAAAAGGAAAAATAAAAGGCTAAAAAATCATGAGTTAGAGGTGGTTGTGTTTTGCTCAATCAATCATTCAATCAACCACCAAAAGTAGATCTTGATTAGATTACTTTTTTGAGATTGTAGGAAACGATATCAATCCATCTGAACTACCAAACCCGCCCTATTTCAAACCAAAATTCATGTAGAAAATGCATGGATAGATCCTTCAGAGTCTATATAAAGACCCTCAATAATTTTTAAAATATGTTGAACGCAATATACATATACTTTGGCCATTACTATTTTGTTGCTTAATTTCTCTGTCCCTTACTCAGATACAATTGAATTTTGGAGGCTAGTGCTCTCTCCATAGAGCTCTTATTCTAGTGATTAAGAATTCATTGGAAAGGTGTCACTCTCTTGTTTATTTATATGAGTTTTCAAGGCATTGCCTTCAACAGACTTAGAGAAATTGCAGAATTTGCAATCTCACGATCATCTTTTGCACATTCCTTAAAAAAAGCAATAAACACCAATAAAAGTTAAGTTGATTGCTACTTCATTTCTTGTTTTTTATCAATGCTTTATGCAATATAAAAAAATAAAACTTTTCAGAAAACCTCATTAAGAGGAATTTTCTCAATCTATAATTGTGTTGCTACTCTAAGTATTTTTCAATCATAACTTCAAATTATATTCAACAAACTTTTCCGTGAACTTGTTAAGTTGTAGTTCACCTATTTTTCATAAATCTATTTTTATTGATGTTCCAAAATACCAGTTAAGTCTTATTGCCCTGACCACAATTCTACAAGTTCTTCCTTACCTATCCAAAGAGCTAGGGTAGGTTCTCTGTAGGTTTGTTGGACCATCTTCATCATCTAGCAAACCAACTCCAAGCTTCTCCAAATCTCTCCCATCTCTTTCATTGATATCAAAGCAAATTCAAGATGGGAGATAGCTTTCCATCAATGATTGAGAATCTTGATAGAAACAATTATTCAGCTTGGCAAATCAAAATGGAGTCTTATTTGCAAGGAAGGAATTTATATGGGATTGTATCAGGTGATGAAGCAATACCTACTCCAAGATCCAAAGGAGGACCAACTCAAGAGGAAAAAGATAAACTCACACTTTGGTGTGCAAGGGATGCTCAATCATGGTCATACATACTTAGATCTATCTATGCTTTTCTATTACCACATATTAGAGGATGCAACACATCTGAAGAGATTTGGGATTCCCTAGAGACTTTCTTTTTAGCTAGCACAAAACCAAGGAAGAATCATCTCTGGAATGAGTTCAACTACATGAAGAAGACTCCAAAGAAAAACCATTTTAGAGTTTTTTACAAAGGGAAAGGAGGTTCTTGATCAATTGGCATCCATTGGAGAGCTGACTGAAGAAGAAGTCATCATGAGGTAAATTCTAAATGGCATCAGAGTTGACAAGGAGTGGCAATCTTTCACCATAGCCTATGACCTCATCATCGATTTGCAAGCTCCAAGTTTCAACATCTTTCTTGGACAACTCTTCAATCAAGAGGCCAAAAATAGCATATAAAAAGGTAACTCCTATTCAACTAGTGCTCTATATGCAGATAAGAAGGAAAAGAAGCTGAAAGGCAAGAAGAAGGAAGAGGATGAAGAAGAGAGTTTCCAAGCCAATCTTGCAAGCAAGAGCAAGTGGAAAGGGAAGAAGAAAGGACCAAAGCATAAAAAAGCCAAAAATCAGAATTTTCAACCTTGTGCCATATGTGCTAAGATCAACCATACCACTAAGACTTGTTGGTTCAATGGAAAGACCCCAAAAAGTGGAAGAGGTGGATATGGCAGCAATAGAGGCAGATGTGGACACAACTTCAATACTAATAATAGAGGCCATAACAAAAGGGACTACAACAACTGTTTTAAAGATTAAAAACATGAACACTCATTGCTCTTGATGAATCTGAGTCACAAGGAAGGTAAAGAAGAGGATCATCTATTCTAAATAGATTCAGCCTATTCAAATCATGTTGCAAGGAATATAGCTCTCTTATCTGATTTGAAAAGTCCAAGGCATAGACATGAAGTTCAAACTACGGATGACACAAAGCATAGTGTGGAGAAGATTGGTAATGTCAAGGTTTCTAGTGGTAGGTAAAATATTCTGAGGAAGGTACTCTATGCTCCCACTATTACAAAAAACCTAATAAGTGTAGGCCAATTAGTTGAGAACGGCTTGCAAGTAAGTTTCACCAAACATGGAGCTTTTGTGGAAGATCTATGTCAAGGCTTCAAGAAGATAGCCAAAGGTGAAAAGCATTGTGGGCTCTTTACGTTTGAAGTAGGAGAACCCAAAAATATAACTCTATTCAACTTTGGGTCTCAAACCCTAAGTGAGCTTGAAGTAGACCATAAGAGGCTAGCTCATGTGAATGAAAGAACCTTGAAAGATATTTGCAAGGATCAAAGTGTTCTTGGTCTCTAAGATATTTCAAAGTAGCACATGATCAACACATGTGATGCATGTCATATTGGGAAAGCACAAAGACAAACATTCAATCACAAAGGCTTGATCCACAAAAACCTATTGGACCTAGTACATATAGATGTATGGGGGCAAAGCCAAGAACCTTCATTAGAAGGATGAAGGTATTATGTCTCATTTATTTATGACCATAGTATATGGACTATTCTGTACTTTATCAAATGTAAGAATGAAGTTTTGATTGCTTTAGAAAGTATCTAGCGCATGTGGAGAACCAAACATGTAGATCACTCAAGAAGCTTAGGTCTCATGGAGGGGGAGAATACTTCTCCAAAGAATTTGATGAGTTCTTGTAGGACGAAGGTATCAAGAGGGAAGTGACTGCTAGGTACTCTCCTCAACTGAATGCATTTGCTGAAAGAAGAAACAAGACATTGGTTGGATCAGCTACAACAATGCTTGAAGAGAAGAATTTTCCACATTACTTATGGGTTAAAGCTATTTCAACTCCTGTGTACCTTTTCAATAGATTACCATCCAAATCACTCCAAGGTATGACTCCTAATGAATCATGGTATGGAAGAAAAGATAGCCTTGAACATTGCAAGGTTTTTGGATGTTTAGCTTATGTTCATGTACCATCACAAATAAGAGGTAAGCTAGATGAAAGGGAAACAATGGTAGTGTTTATTGGATATGATTCAACATAGATGAGTTACAAGTTCTACAATCCTTCAACCAAGAAACTCACTACAAGGGATGTTGTGTTTTGAAGAACACAGGTCTTGGTATGATGAAGACAAACAAAAGGTAACTCTACCATATGATCTTGATTCTAATTCTGACAAGATCAAGGATTCAAACCCAACAACTTAGATCCTTCTCTATTCATCAAAAGACATCACAATGAGGTTATCTATCTATGTGTATATGAAGATGATATTATTGTGACAAGTGATGATCTAAATGGCATTTAGAGGGTCAAGAGACACATACAAGAGGAGTTGAAAATTAGTGATTTAGGTGAGCTCACATATTTCCTAGGTATACAGGTAATTTATACAAATGAAGGGATGTATCTAACTCAGAAAGGATACATTCAAGACTTACTTCACGAATTTAGATTGGAAAATACAAATTTTGTAGGTAAACATTTGGAAATGAATCACAAGCTAAGTGTGTATGAAGGTGAGAAAATTGATGATCCTAAAGAGTATCAAACTCTAGTTGGTAGCTTGATATATGCTACTCACACAAGAACAGATATATCCTATAGTGTGGGAGTGCTCAACCAGATTATGCACTCACGTAGAAAACCACACATGGATGCAGCAAAGAGAGTTCTCAAGTACCCTAAAGGGATAGTTAATGAAGGTATATTTTATCCTTATTCTGCATATTTGGATATCAAAATATATTCAGATACAAATTGGGCAGGAGCAAAGGATGATAGAAGAAGCACATCTAGATACTTAGCATTTACAGGTTCAAAATTGATTTCATGGTGTCTCAAGAAGAAACCAATAGGCGCTTTATCTTCAATTGAACCTAAATACAGAGGTTTAACTATTGTAAGTCAAGAAGCAATATGGCTCAAAGAGTTGTACTCATATTTGGAATTTTTAAGCTCAAAATCTCACATACTTATAGATAATGTAAAATCCATGCATTTAGCTGCAAATAGAGTTTTCCATGCAAGGACAAATCACATAGAGGTTCATTACCACTTTGTATGAGAAAACGTTATGGCAAAGGAAATTGACTTGTAATTTTTCCTACTGAGAAGTAAATAGCAGACATGATAAAAAAACACTTGATTGGATAAAGCTTTGCATTTTCAAATCCATGGTTGGAATTCAAACTATTAGGGAATGAAGACTCAAGAATAATTTAGCTTGAGGGGGAGTTGTTAGAACAATGCTCAATCAGATGTTATATAGTCCTGCTAACTCAGATCTTGCTCAATCAAATTTTGTTGAGTCGGATTTTGCTGAATCAGATTTTTTTGAGTCTGATTCTGTTACAAATAGTTATATCTATTGAAACACCCAACTTTTAGTATGCTTGAGATAAATATGATCTGCATCAAAACCATCATTTGGATAGTATTTTAGATACTCATTGAAGAGTTTTTTTTTTATAATTGCACTCATTTATTTTATTAAGTGATTGATTACATATGATCACACTCTTATGTAAGTTTGCAAAACGTTTACCTTTGTAAAAGCAAAAGTAAAAGGCTCCAAAATGATGATTTAGAGATTGTTTTGATTGTTCAATCAATGATTCAATCAGCCACCAAAAGTAGATCTTGATTAGATTAATTTTCCTAGATTATAGGAAAAGATAGCAATCAATCTGAACTACCAAAACCATTTTATTTCAAGCAAAAATTCATGGAGAAAAAGCATGGATAGATCCTTAAGAGTCTGTATAAAGGCTCCTAATCATTTTTAAAATATTTTGAAAGCAATATACATATACGTTGGCCATTATTGTCTTGTTGCTTTATTTCTTTGCTCCTTACTCAGACACATTCAACTTGTAGAGGTTATTGCTCTCTCTATAGAGCTCCAAATCTATTGAGTAAGCATTCAATAGAAAGGTATCATTATCTAGTTTGTGTGTACAAATTTGGAGGTGGTTGGTTTCAATGGATTTGGAGAAATCGCATATTTGCAATCTCAGGGTCATCTTCTACAAATTCCTAAAAAATAGGAATGACCACCAATCAGAGTTAAGTTGATTGCTACTTCATTGTTTATTGTTAATCAATGCTTTTATGCAGTATAGCAAACTATGTATTTGTATGATATCTCATTAACGGGAATTTTCCCAATCTATTAACTATGTTGCTGCTCCAAGTATTTTTCAATCATAACTTCAATTCACATTCAACAAAGTTTTTTGTGAACTAGTCAAGCTACAATTCATCTATTTTGCATTAATCTATTTTTATTAATGTTCAAGAATACCAATTGAGTTTTATTACACTGACCACAAGTCTACAAGTTCTACTTTACCTATCCAAAGAGCTAGCGTAGGTCTTGTGCAGGTTTATTGGACCATCTTCATCATCTAAAAAATTGACTCCAAGCTTCTCCAAATCTCCCCCATCTTTTTCAAAAGTTATATATACAAGCCAAGAAGAAAAACCCCGTAAAGAGGAAAAAAAAATGCTTCAACGGTCCTAAGTGTGTTCATACACATCACTACCAAAATATATATCAATGAATCCCCCCAAAAGTGATGTGGTGAACAAACATTTGGCACTCATGTTTTAAGGTAGTGCCAAGCTATGTGGACAAAGATCAATCCACAAAAATAAGTAAGCCCAAAGCTTTGCAAAAAGTTTCAAACTTCTCCCTAGGTAGAGTCTTTGTGTAAAGTTCTGCAATGTTATCTTATGTGGGCATATATACCAAACCCATCTCTCCAGTAGAGAACCTCTCCCTAAAATAATAATAATGCACCTCAGTGTGCTTTGGGTGAGCATAGAACACAATTGATACATCTTACAAGTAGCCTAAGAGCCTTTGATTACATGCTTTTGGGGCTTGTTGAGACCATAGAGTGCCTTCTTTAACCTCTAAACATAATCTCCTCTCCTTTTATCCTCAAAGCTTAATGATTGTTCCATGTATACCACCTCCTTTAGATGTTCATTTAGGAAATCATTGTCACATCTAGTTGATACATCTTACAATAAGTGTTATGATGGTAGTCATTTTTGCTAGAGGGAAAAAGGTCCTGTTATATTCCACTCCATATGTCTGATCAAACCCTTTAGCTACAAATCTTGCTTTTTATCTAGCAATGATACCATTTGAATGCTTATTTACTTTATCTACCCACTTGTTTACAATAATATTGATATTTTTTTTCCTTGGAACTAATGTCCAAGTATGATTATACTCCAAAGCATTGGTACATAACTTCTTTTCATTCCCTACATGTATTTGCATCTTCAATGCATGCGGGTTCCTCAATAACTTTGCTCATATATGCATAGTGCCTAATGATGAGTGATTCATAAGTGAGCCTCTCAACTAGATACCTTACCCTATCAAATCTTCTTACTTCACCTTTCCTTGATTTGGAGATACCTTTCCCCCTTCTTTGCATGATGTTCTCCATAGAGCTCAACCACAAGTCTTCATCTTCTTGAATATCTATGATTTTAGTCTTTTCGTTGTTCCTTGCATCACTAAGTTGAATTGATGTAGGGATATCTCCATTCATGATGAGTTTCTACTTGATTCCTTTGGTCTACTAAGAACCATGATTTGGTTCTTCATTCCCTCTTGACGTCCTTCCTTTTTCATCTTGATTTTCCTACATAGGTACATTTGAAGAATAACAACCTAAAAACTCAGCAAATCTAATAACGTTTGACACCTTTAGCTCCTTGGTTGTGGGGTTGTAGCATATCTTATGAATACATATCTTTTTGATCTATCATACACTGCTTCTAAGTTCACTTGGCATTAAAACATAGCAAGACTAACCAAACACTCTTGAGTGTGATACATATACTTTTCTATTATAAAAAGCTTCATATGATGTTGAAGAATGTAATCCTAATGTTGAGTTCTATTCCTGATGTATATAGTAGTGGTAACTGCATCAGCCCAATAGGAATTTAGCATTACCATCTCTTACATCATAGCCATAGCACATTTTGCAATATACCTATTCTTCCTTTCGGATACACTATTTTGTTTGTTGAGTGTACTTGCATCTGATTTCTCTTGATATTATTTGAATCCAAGAACTTAGAAATAATTGTTGGAGTTTGAGGTCTGTGAAAGCACACGAACAACACAAGGAAGAAGAAGAAACTTGAGGCACAACATAACACTCAATGAATTACCAAGTGAATGTACAAGAATGCATAACCCATTAGGGTTATAGGCATATATACAAGTCGGGTGAAAAAAACATCATAAAGAGGGGAAAAAAAGTCCCATCACTCCTAACTATGTTCAATCATGTATAAGGAATCCCCCTCAGAGTGATGTGATGAACAAGGAGTTAGCACTCATGTATAAGGAAGTGCCAAGCTATGTGGAAAGAGATCAATCCAAAAAAGGAAGTAAGCCCAAATCCTTGCAAAAAGATTCAAACTTCTCCTGAGGTAAAGCCTTTGTGAAAAGATCTCCAATGTTATCCTATGTGGGCACATATGCCAAACTCATCTCTCTAGCAAAGGTACAAAAATTTGCAGGTTTAAGTCAATCATTGGATGCTAGGCTCAAAAATCTCAGCAGCTGGTTGTAATTTCTTGCTAGAATCAAAAATCTCAGTAGCTGTTGTTCTCGAATGCCAGGCTCAAAAATCTCAACAACTGGTTGTAATTTCTTGCCGGAACGAGTTTGGATTACTGCCGCTTGAGTATCTACTATTGAAATATATACCATGTTGGCCATTGGATTCTATCACTCTTTTCTTCGTTTATCATACTCGACAGCCTCTTTACAATATCTTTGGATATGTCCAAAACTACAGAAATGGCATCTCGGTGGCGAGAGGGATTTTCTTTCACCGGATTGACCGAAATTCCACCGGGTCTGGCCGAAATTGTTTGCTTGTGTTCCCCGATAGGTTTTATAACTTTTGTAGGAAGTATTCCTCAACTGCGGTGGTACATAGTGGGCACCAGTTGTCCCTGCTCCTGTATTATAGCCTCGCTTGTACTTTGGCATTATATGGACACGTTTCGATGGAGTGACTTGCCATATTACAAATAGCACAATACATTTGGTTTAGTGCACCTGTAGAAGCAGTGTGTCCCGGGTTCTTACATTTTCTGCAATACACTTGTTTCAACGAATCTTCACTCGTACCCTTGGTTGCCTTCAACAAAATAAAATCTTCAGCGAATCCACCCACCTTATGTTCCAAATGTAATTCCATAGCTATGATCGCATCCAGAGTCATACCACCCACACATCGTATGATCATTACTTGTTTAACCTGAGGGTTTAATCCATTAATAAACCACTGGGTGATCACGTCATTCAGTAGGTTAGCATGCAACGGTGGTAGTTGTCGTAGATGAGTACGAAATAAAGTTGCATACTCCTGCACATTTTGGTGTGGTTTTTGTCTATTGTTTTGCAGATAGTCAAAGATCTCAGCCGTGTTTTTCTTCAACCAGAATCGTTGTAAGAAGGCATCCTTAACATCATCCTATTGATCGAAATGGTTAATGTCATATTTATTTAACCATCGAGAAGCCTCATTAACCAGCATAGACTGGAACACTATTGCCGTATATGCCGGATCTGTTGGATAGTTGAGTACTACATAATTAATTTCAAAATTTCTCACATGTGCATCTGGATCATCACCGGGAAATCCTCCAAATTTTGTATATGTAACTCGTGTGGGTACTGGTCGTGGTCGTATGGTCTGCTACTGCTGCTGCTGTTGTTTTCTTGATGTTGCTGTTGATGTTGTTGTTGACGTTGCTATTGCAAACCACTCATGGTGTTTGAATCAAGAGGAAATGATACTGTCGAATGATTTGAACCAGTTAAACCTAATTGCTGTTGTGTTGTCCCGTCATCTTGCACGCTCTCCGATAGTTGGATATTGTTAAGTCGTTCCCACACACCTACACCCAACTGCCCTTCATCGTAATGGACTTCAGTAGTGAGCTTTTCACCAACACTTTCATCCAAAAATACACTAGTTCCCTCAAAATCAGAACCGAAAATAGAACTTTCACCAAAATTCGGCAAACTAGCCCCGATATTATCTGAGATTCAACCGAAATTCCACAAACTGATATCGGAAATTTCCACACTGCCACCAGAACCAGTGCTTACTTCACGAGTCTTACTTTCCGCAGATGGGGTTGGTTGCACTTCTGGTATACCCTATAATCCTTGCATAAGGAAATGTTGAGGTGGTACTCCATTGGCCTAGATTTCTCGCTTTCCTTCCAACGATTGTCCGTCACCACTGCTACTCGGAGGTGTGCCCAATGCGATAGGAATTTTCCAGAGATGCTAATCCCTTCTGTACTTTGGGTATGATTCTTCGGAATGTGTTATAGGCATATATCATCGGATTCTTCTCAACTCTTAGTCTATGCACTAACTGGCTACTCCATGCCCCATGTCCGATGCCACTGTTAAAGTTAAAGTTATTATGTTCTTACTCGTGGGTTCTTGGGATGGTCAAGGGTCTGATAATTCAGAGGCCCTATATATATTTTCCCAATTCACTACTTAATGTCCAACAATCAACTTCATTGATTAACCTCAAATAATTACAGAAGATTCAATTACATTTCGGCGCATAGCGTTCTTAATGATCACCGCAATTATGTAGACAGAACTTTCACTTTTTCTTTAACTGCTACACTTCACTTCAACATAGTAAACATTAACACAGTACCTGATTTACTTCAATACTGACTTTACAGAAAACTCTGCTATTAACATAACTTCAAAAATGAATCAATTCCATACCATCGCCCAGAGAGAACCAGTTGGTGATGCATCTATCATCTCTTGAGTGCATACTCTATTGATTAGAAAGAAACGATACAACATTTGTTGCTACACCCTTTTGGTGTGCGACTTTTCTAATTACAATTATTCTTCTAAATAATATTGTGGCAGCCTTAAATAACCAAGGTCATCAAGTTGACCAAATAACATCAAACTACGTGATAACTCAGTGTTGAGGGTTCTAAGGTTCAACACAACATCGGATTAAAGGACAAAAATCAAAACTACTTGCTCACTTTACAGCACTGGTCTTCATACTCAAAGAATTCCACCAAAATTACTTTTAAACGTTCACCGAAAACTCACCGAAATGTTTCATTCCGGTGACTTCTATTGTATCAGATTTGCACATTCACAGAACAGATTTCTTCACTTCGAGAAAGTTTACTACTTC
Source organism: Ceratopteris richardii (assembly GCA_020310875.1). Classification (NCBI taxonomy): domain Eukaryota; kingdom Viridiplantae; phylum Streptophyta; class Polypodiopsida; order Polypodiales; family Pteridaceae; genus Ceratopteris; species Ceratopteris richardii. Next base: position 73,776,639 of record CM035417.1, on the reverse strand, counting down.
TTACACACTCACCGTGACAAGAAATAAAGTGACATCTCAATTATGATTTCATCAGTTACAGGAAACATGATAATCTTTCCTGCGGAACCAGTTACTCTACGGTCCTTCTGAATATTTGTTAAGCGAACTACTTCTTCTCTAGGATTGTTGTGCTACTTCTTCTCATCATATCTGTTTCTTCTTCTCTGAACATCTACCTTCTTCTTGCGGTGGTTGTTGCTCTCTTTCTCTCTCTCTCTTCCCGTAACTCTCCTTACCTTCTTTTTCTTTTTATTTTATTTTATCAAATCTCCCTGCATTCAACACCTAGCACAGCCTGGTGGGTAATTTTGTCAAAAATTAGACTCGAATTTGATAATCCCTTGATCATAGAGGATTATCTCTCGCGACTATTTGGAAATCTGCTCTTCTTTTGCTTTAATCTTCTAATTCTGCAAATTATCAACATCTTTTTCTATATTATCCTGCTTTTCTTGACAACCCGAATCAAATATCTTCACCTTTTTGTCTAATTTCTTTTTCAACAATTGTTCCCGCAATTCTGCAATTAGTTGTATCTGCTCCTCGATCTGCCTCTCTTGCTTTGAAATTATACCTACTAAATCTTTTTCATGTTTTGAAACAAAACATGCCTGTATCTGTTCATACTGAAACTTAAACATACCGAGCCACCGATTTTGGAAAACATTCCAAATATCTTGAACATATTTATGGAGTTGTTGCTTCAGTACTTCTATATCCAACTTCGTCATCAACGTAGCCTCTAACTCCACATCTTCCTCTTTTAATATCTGCTTCTCTAATTCCTGCAAGACTTGTATTCTCGATTGAAGAACTACCTGTTCCATCTGCAAAGTAGCATTTAACCCTGAAAAATCCGTCATTTCTTTTTGAATCTGCGCTTGCAAAGACTTCTGGTATTGTTCAAAATCATGCATAGACTTCTTTGTACTACTCAATTCTATCACAGACTGCGTCTTATCATTCTACAATTTTTCCAATACACATACTTTCTTATCCAATTCATCCTGAAGTTTTGTAGTCTTCTCCTGCAAAGACTGCTAATCAGTCTTATTAATAAATACTTTATTTTGTTCATGTCGAAACAATCTTTCTGCTTGAAAAACTAAGAAATCCGACACTTCTGGCAACCTCTTCCTCATCTCTGGCACATCATAATCTAAATTATTATCATCTTTCAACATTTTTTCGCCTTCAGCTTGTAATTGCTCCTCCAGTCTTCAGGTGTTCCTACTCTTTCCTCATCACTTGACGACCACAAAAATTGATCTCCTTTGGCCACATTATCTTCTGATCTTCAACTAACTGCACAAACTCAAATAAAGCAGCTAAATATGCTGATAATCGACTATTGGTTTCGTCTTACGCCTATCACCGACGAAGATCTCGCTATGTAGATGATCATATACCCAATGGGCCCAACTTATTCTTCCACCTGCTTCTGCATAGGCCAGCGGTGCAAAATTCTCCCTGGACATAGAATCATATTTAATGATAAAACATAATCTTTCCAGATACCACTTTAGCTACTCCCTTTGCACATAGCTTGCATTCTTCATCATATAGTACTTCTGTCTTCCTTCTCGGGGTCCAAAGTCTTTTTTCAAAGCCTCCTCAGATCATTTGGGGACCACAACATCATCGTATATAGGTAATTGAAATACTTCTGCAACTAATTTCAGTGAAAAGTTTACCTGAACTAATAACTGACCCTTCATTTTCCGCATGAATTCCACTGGCTGTTTGCATCATAATTGCATCTCCAACGCTCCCATGGCAACATAGCGAACTGTAATAATTCAATCCTTTTGAGCCACGTCTCTTGCAAATCAGACTGTATATCAATTTCCATCTTAAAGTCTGTGAATATCCCCATATGCGTTTGCACCACCTTAGTTGTTGCAGATGGTGTTGCTATTTCGTCTTCATCCTCCTGTAACAAGCTATCACTCTCCTCCATTGTGGTTTCTTCCTTCCACACTACCACTTCTCTCTTTCTCATACACCCTCTCATGACTCCTGATTCAGGCACTAATGCAGAAAACGCTGGAAAAAATATGTTCCTAGAAACCTTTAAGTAGAACTGAAAATATATTTTCCACAAGTGCGAATGCTTGAACTGCCACTTACTGCAATGATAAACGTACTTGCACACGTAATACTTCATGCGACTCAATAATATTGTAGCATGGAATACCCTAAAAATCATCCACAATCGATTGCCCCACATATCAATAATCCACTTAACAAATCTTCTACGTGTGCCAGAATAATCATGGAACACAACACTCATTCGTACTTCCAGAATACGAAATTGATATTTAAATTCTTCAATACTACATTGTATAGTGCAAATACTTCCAACCATACAATTCTGACAAATTGTACTTTGCAAGATACTCATTGCTCGGATACTAGCTTTCTTTTCATATTTCCCTCGATGCCGTTGCTCCTTATGGATCTGCTGACTCGGAATACAAAGTATACTTATTTCCATCATATCATTACTTGCGGACCCAAAATATTCCTTAGTTTGTATAACCCGATTATCCATCATTGGCCTTGGCCTAATCCGTAACACACTGTTGAACTGCAATTGTAAACCAAGTTTCCAATGTAATCGTAAAAATTTACTTAACGTACTTTTAGAACAACACGAGGTCAAAAAACACTGTATTACAGATGAAAATGTAGAGAAATAAAATCTTTTACTGCGATGATCACAAACATTGCTGAAGTGGTGGATTGGATTATGAACAACTTGTACCACATTAGCAGATAACCAGTCCAAATGTGGCGGCTTCCCTTGAAATAATTTCAGCCTAAATCCATTTATTGGCTTGTCCATCCATGTGCCAAACACATCTGCCACTCGAAAAGTGCCTTGACCCAAATCTTGCACAATCTGATATGGGCCCCTGTATCTCATTGTAAGCTTTCCTGGATGAGGTCCTATCTTAGAATTATACACCATCACCCAATCACCTTCTTTAAATAACTTAAACTTCACATTCCTATTTACCCAAGCTTGTCACCGCTTTTGAATCACCTCCGAAATGTACGCACTTATCAAGCGATCCTCCTCCATCTGTAAAAGGTATTTACTCCTATGTTTAACCGATAACTCAGGCGACATCTTCTCTGTCGTAATCCGCAAACTAGGAACTACAAACTCCATAGGTACTACTGCCTCCAATCCATATACCAACCGGAAAGGTGTCATACCTGTTGTCACTTTAAATGCTGTTCTGAAGGACCACAAAGCTGAATCAAGACACAAATCCCAATTTTTCTGATTTTCATGCACAAACTTTTTAATAATATGCATTAAAGTTTTATTCGTTTGCCTGCCCATTCGCTTGAGGATGATAAGCTGTAGTCTTTTTATGCAAGATCAAATGAATCCTTGTTAATTCTGAGATCACCTCATTTAGAAAATGAGTACCTCGGTCACTCACTAACTCAATCGAACACCCGAACCTGGTCATAATATTACGATAAAGAAATTTTGCCACACTTGCTGCCTTATTATCTTTCAATGCCACTGCTTCCACCCATTTTGTACAATAATCGGTTGCCACCAATATATATCTACTACCGCGCTGAGTGGTAGGTTTAATAGGACCCACAAAATCCATACCCCATTTTTGGAAAGGATCCAGTGGTAATACCGGATGATCAGTCATCTGGTCAGAGTTATTAGGTTGGCCTAACCTTTGGCAAATGACACATCCTTTGGCATACTCATGCACATCTTTTAACACCGTCGGCCACCACAACCCAACTTGTAATACTTTCTTTCCCGTAATATCGCCGGACAAATGACCTCCTGCTGAACTGGAATGTGCTTCCTGTAAAACAACTGATTGTTCATAGTCTGGTACACATCTCTTGATAACCTGATCCATGCCCTTCTTGTATAATGCCCTTGCTATAACCAAATACGGCCTACTTTTAAGAGCAAACTTTCTCCTCTGATCGGGCGTAAAATACTGCGGTAATGCACCCTCCGTCAGGAAAGTTAATAACTGATCATACCACGAATCTGCCTCCACTACATGCGTCGTAAACAATTCAGCATCCAGAAATACATCAAGTGCACCGGTGGGTGTTTCTCCTGATTCCAGTCCACTAAAATAATCTGCCATCGCATGCTCTTTCCCCGGAGTATGCACAATTACAAAATCAAATTCCTGTAACAAAAGCATCCATCTGGCTAATCAGCCTATTAATAAGGGCTTCTGGATTAAATAAACCAAAGCCTGATGATCCACATGAAAAACCACTTTATTACCCAACAAATAATGTCGAAACTTGTTAAGGGCATATACCATCGCTAAAGCTTCTCTTTCCGTCATCGGATAATTTCTTTCAGCCGCAGCCAATACCCTACTAACATAATAGACAGGTCTATACCATCCTTTGTCTTTCTGCTGCATCAAAACTGCTCCTACGGCCACATCTGATGCATCCATAAATATGTGAAAAGGTACTGACCAATCAGGTGGTTGTAAAATTGGTGCTACCGACACCATCTTTTTTAACAACTGAAATGCTTTCTCTTGAGCCTCAGCCCACATAAACGGAACATCCTTCTTGGTCAAATGCATTAGTGGTAAAGAAATGTTTGCTAAATATCTTAAATATCTGGAATGCCACTTGATTTGACCCACAAACTGCATTACTTCTTTTACATTAGTCGGTGCTTTAGCTGTACTTATAGCTTCAATTTTCTTAACATCAATAGCCATTCCTGCTTGTGATATAACATGTCTTAATAAAATACCACTTCTGACCACAATCACACTGTTAAATGGATTCAATACCATCCTAAACTGCCGACATCTTTCAAAACATGCTTTCAGGTGTAGTAAGTGCTTGATCATTTCACCGAAAACCGAAAAATCGTCAACAAATACCTACATAAAGTCCTATAGATAAGGTTCAAATACTTTATGCGCCACATAATTGAACGATGGTGGTCCATTCTTCAAGCCAAAACTCATCACTGTAAACACATAAGCTCCAAATTCTGTAATAAACGCTGTTTTGTGCTGGTCCTCCTCAGCCACACTGATCTGATTATAGCCGGAAAACCCATCCAAAAAACTATACATTTCATGGCCTGCAACCGCATCCAACACTGCATCACAAAATGGCATAGGAAACCGGTCTGTAATAGTTGCCGCATTTAACTTTCTATAATCAACACAAATTCGGAGCTTCCCATTCTTTTTAGGGACCACTATGATAGGAGATAGCCAAGTGACCTGATTCACCGGTTTGATAAATCCAACTGCCAACAATTTATCAATCTCTTCCTTCACTTGTTTAGCAAAGTTAGGGTTCATTCTATATCTTTCCTGCACCACAGGTACTGCATCCGCCTTCAAGTTAATCCTGTGTTGGTGCAACTGCGGATCGATGCCTTTTACTTGAGTATAATCCCAAGCAAACACATCTACATACTCTTTAAGCAGGCAAATCAGATCCTCCTTAAAATTTCCTTCCAATGTTTTACCAATACGCACCATCTTGGGTTCCATTTCGGTTCCTAAATTAACCTCTTGAAGTTCCTCCTCCTTCACCCTCATAGAACCTGCATACTTCTGATCGTACATCCTTTCCGCCCACGTAATTATCTCTTCCTCATGGTGTTCCATCTGCTGCTGCACCGGAATGTCCATACGTTGATCAAATATCTTTTGTAATTGGGCACCTGCCACCTGTTCACCAGGAGTTGGCTCGTCCACTTCCGGCCCACCACTATAATCCTTACTTAATAGTCTTTCAACATCAACTTCTAATACTGGCACCACCGTTGGGTTTGCTTGCAAAAACTTTTCCTCCTCATCATCTTCAATCTCATCCGCCAAATTAATAGTCTGCGCCATAAGTGGTTTTTCCTGTACCGACATATTTTTTCGTCCACGCATAGGAATCGTCACCTGCTTTTTACCCTTGGTAATCATTACTACATTCAAGCCCCAATCCTGCTTGACTTTGGCAAGCCGAAACCAAGCTCTCCATAACAACATTTCATACGGATAAGCGGACTCAGACATTCGGATGACCACAAAATTAACCATAAATGTCATTCCGGAAATAATAATTTGTTGTTGCTTCAAAATGCCAACTGGTTGCACTCGTGTTTGATCCGCCATTTTTACCTGAAAAGGTGCTGGAGCCAATTCACCTCTTCCCATTTCAATGAAAATATGCTCAGGTAATATGTTTACTCTTGATCCTCCGTCAAGCAACACTTCTGCAAATCACCGGTAGTATTGCACCTAAATGACTGGTACTAAAAAATCCACTGGTACTACAAAATCCACGTCTGCTGGATCAATACTGTTGGCGAAGATAGAAGGGATCGACCTAACTTCGGGCTCTACATGAAACCCCTATAGCTTTTTCAACAATTTCTCTCGAAACACAGGTACCAAAGATAATAGTTGATCCAAGGACAACTGTAGCGGTGAACTAATGATTTCATCAAACCAATCATTTGCCAAGACATGCTGACTCGACGCCTTATCCCGCTCCTTAATGGGAGATATCACTTTCACACCTGTTGTTGCTCAGTCTGACCTCCACACCTCGCCTGATTAGAAGACTCATCTTGAACCTGCTTCAAAACCTTGTCTCCGATTTGTCTTTGTTCCTGCCAATCAATAGGGCATTTCTTCCCTGATCTTGTCACTGCCAACACATCAACCTCTTTAGCTTTCCCACATTGTTTGCAATCACACTGCCATTGGTTAGTCTTCTCAACGTGCATTCGATCAGAGGTACCGGGTGTGTCATGAGCGCTATCCATATGCTCTGGCCATTCTATTAGCATGGCATTCGCCTGAGCCGCCTGCTGCCCCTGTTGTTGATGTTGTCCCTGTTGATTATGTTGATTATACTGAATGATGGGTATACCTCTTTCTTCACGATGCTTTACCCATAAAGGACAGTTCGGCGCTATCCAGTGATCAAGAGCTGAACAATACCCACAAGGCATCACCCTTGGTGGTCGACCCTAGTGATTGCCTTGCTAGTTATTCCCTTGTTGATTCCCTTGATCTCTCCATGGGGGTCTCCCTTGCTGCTGTCTCGGAAAATTACCTCGCCCTGGGATTGGAATAGCTTGATTGGCCGCTACGTCATTTAAATTTCTATTATCTTGCCGAGAACTTTGCCCTCTATGCTTAGGGTATACCAACACCGAGTTCTTGTATGTCCATCTCATCAGTCGGTCGTTCATTACCTTGCAACCTTTCCATTAAGGTCCGGAACTTTTGAGCATAGTCTTCCACTAGCATGGTCTTTTGTCTGATAACCCTCAACTTCCTTAATACATCGGAAGGCGTCTTTTCTTTTCTGAAATGTTGCAAGAATGCTACTTTTAAAGCATTATATGTAGCAAAATGAGCAATGCCATATTGACTGAACCAGCTCATAGCTCTTCCTTCCAACGTGGCTGCAAACTGTTGAAGTTTAATGTCATCACCGTACATGGCTGGATATCATTCGCTGTCCATTTTATTTCAAATTGAGCCACATGGCAATCAGCATCCTCCTTAGAGGTTCCACTGAAATGAGCGGCTTTGACTTTAGGGTTAGGAGGTGGTTGAGCCATTGGTTGTGGTTGAGGTGTGCGCCTAGTTTTTTGACCGGTCGCCCCTGCAAGTGGGTCGAACTAGAGTCATCTTCTTACCCCTACAGTTACTTCTGTGAGGAATAACGCTCCAAGTATGCCGCCCACTAACCTTACCTCTGCTGCACCTGTTTCCCCCTGTTCCTCGTCAGTGCTCAGAGCTTCCTGCTCCTGAGCCTCGTACCACTCGTAAAAGTCTGAAGATGTCTCCACATTCGCTGCTCTTGCCTGTGCCCTTGTAAAATATACTTTACCAAAACGGTTGCGCCTGCCCCTCATGCATCTCTTGAGGCTGCGTCAGCCATACAGTAGGATCGCCAATTGTGTTGAGGGTTCTAAGGTTCAACACAACATCGGATTAAAGGACAAAAATCAAAACTACTTGCTCACTTTACAGCACTGGTCTTCATACTCAGAGAATTCCACCAAAATTACTTTTAAACGTTCACCGAAAACTCACCGAAATGTTTCATTACGGTGACTTCTATTGTATCAGATTTGCACATTCACAGAACAGATTTCTTCACTTCCAGAAAGTTTACTACTTCTTACATACTCACCGTGACAAGAAATAAAGTGACATCTCAATTATGATTTCATCAGTTACAGGAAACATGATAATATTTCCTACGGAGCCAGTTACTCTCCGGTCCTTCTGAATATCTGTTAAGCGAACTACTTCTTCTCCAAGATTGTTGCGCTACTTCTTCTCATCATATCTGTTTCTTCTTCTCTGAACATCTACCTTCTTCTTGCGGTGGTTGTCGCTCTCTTTCTCTCTCTCTCTTCCCGTAACTCTCCTTACCGTTGTAACAAACTGCTTTCTTCTAACTTCTCCTCTTGCGACATGTCCTTTTTAATCTCCTCGTAGCCGTCTTTTTCTTTTTCTTTTTATTTTATTTTATCAAATCTCCCTGCCTTCAACGCTCAGGTACATGGCATGTTGGTGTAATCACAAGCCTACACATTTGGCTCGGAAGATATCATGAAGACTCTACATGCATGAAGAACCATAGGAACATATGCTAGTGATTACTTACCACCTTAGCTCATTGTAAAAGTCAATTTGACTTAGAATCTTTTGTAATCACCTACTCAAATGATTCGTGGAAAAGGTAGTTCACTTGATAGAGAGAATATCTCCAAGCTTTTAGAAGCTTGATTAGAGGGAGCCAAGAATTTGAATTTGAATTCAAATTCTTACACATTTCATATAAAAGGTGAACTTGAAAAGTCACGAGAATAGAGATCACTCCCGAGCTTCATTCTACTGTCATTGAGTGTGTGTGAGGAATATATCATAGCCTACACCTCTCTACACCATTAGGCAATGCTTGTCATGTCAATGGGATTGTACACAAGTGTTAATTTATAGATACATTTACATCATTAATCTCAGTGTTCACTGCTTGTCTACTCCAAAGTCTGTCAACTTGTCAAGGGCATATCTCAGTCAATACTCCACCCAATTCAGTGATTCAAAGCTTGTTGGATTCAGCTCAAAGTCATCTACATGCTGAAAACGTTTGAAGTGATTTCATTCAGCCAATTCAGAGAAATCGTCATCGAGGTGCTCACTGGTCTATCTCTGCTACAGTCCTAAAAAGTCGGGGGTATAGCAAACTTTGCTAAATTAATTTCTCTTATCATAGTTTATTATTTTACATCATTCCACTTGCAAATGGTAGCTTACTAAGCTAATTGAATACCCCTAGAAGGAATTTTATCAATTGCTACTATGCTGGTCACACTGAGCAAAACATTCAACAGATGTGTAGACCAAAATAGAAGGTTTTCTTGAGTTTGTGACCTTCAAAGTTATCTGTTTTGATTCAATCATTACATACAACATTTCCAAAGGACATAGGCTATTTCTTGGTGTCATTGGGAAGCTAAGGAAGTCTACTAATCAAATCTGAAGCTAAAGAGGGCTGGTGCAAAGCAGGTTTAGCAGTACCTACTCAGTCTCTTGGTGCATCCATTCATCTTTCCCAACAGTGGTATCAGAGCAAATAAGGTAAAATGGGAGATGGTTTTCCTTCATTTATTGACAAATTGGACAGAAAAATTTATCAAGCTTGGTCTCTAAGGATGAAGACCTACTTACAAGGAAGGAGTCTCTATGGATACATCTCAGGAGATGAGGAATTGCCCTCATTCAAAGCAAGAGGATTGCCAACCAAGGAAGAACAAGAGAAGCTCAATACATGGTGTGCAAAAGATGCATTGGCAAGGTCTTATCTACTCAACTCTATATCTGACTTTCTTTTACCTCATATCAGAAATTGTAAGACTTCCCAAGAGACTTGGGAAACTGTGTCATCATATTTTTCCTCTAATACAAGGGCTAGGAAAAATCAGTTGTGGATTGAATTCACAACACTAAGGAAGCAACCTAAGCAAGCTGTTTCAGAATTTGTGACCAAGATCAAAGATGTTGAAGATCAGTTAGCAAGCATAGGAGAAGAAATTGAAGAAGAACAGATTGTGAGGCAGGTAATTAATGGAATCAAGGCTGATGACAAGTGGGAAAGCTTCACCACTGCAATGGATCTCTACATGGATATGCATACCCCAGATCTTACAACTCTCATGGGACAGCTATTTACACATGAAGCAAAGCTCACAAAGAATGGAGATACATCCAAAGGTAACAACTCTTCTGCCCTATACACTGATAAGAAGTCTAAGGATAAAGGTAAGAGTAAGAAGGTGGAAGATGAAGGCTGTACCTCCCAATCCAACTATGCAAGGAGAGGTAGATCTTCAAGAGGTAGGGGCACAGGAGGTAAGCAAGGTAGGGGGAGACCCTATAATTCATCACCATGTAACATTTGTGGTTTATCAAACCACACCACAGATGAGTGTTTCAGGAATTACAAAAATCAGAGAGGAAGAGGCTATCAAAGAGGTGGATATTCTCAGTCTAGAGGAAGGTTCAACCATCACCAAGGCCACAACAACAATTACAACAACAATTACAATGGTAACTACCAAGGAGGATTCAAAACTAGAAGGGACTACAACAACTACACAAAAGAGCAGGATGACTCTCTTCTGATCATGAACATGACTTCAAAGACAGGTACAAATGATGATCACTTATTTTATATTGATTCAGGGTGTTCAAATCATGTGGCTGGTAATGTGGCACTACTCTCTGATCTTGAGGAACCAAAAGGTAAGCACCAAGTCCAAACAGGTGATGATACAAAGCATTCTGTAATTAAAGTTGGAAATGTGAAAACTAGTGATGGTAATCAGAATTTGTTGAGCAGGGTACTTTATGTACCAACAATTATAAAGAACTTAATGAGTGTTGGTCAGATTGTGGAGAAAGGCTTGCAGGTCAGGTTCAATCAATATGGAGCATTTTTGGAGGACCCAATACATGGATTCAAAAGGATAGCTAAAGGAGAAAAATCAGGTAGACTTTTCACTTTTGAGTTGGAAGATACAAAAAATATTGCATTATACAGTTATAAGGATCAGACACTTTCAGAGCTTGAGATTTGGCACAAGAGATTAGGGCATATAGGAGAAAGGACCTTGAAGCAAATGTGCAGGGACCAATCTGTGCTTGGGATACCTAATGTATCCAAGCAACATATGATTTACAAGTGTGGTGCTTGTCAATTTGGTAAGTCTCACGGGTTACCCTTCTCAAAGAAAGGATACATGCATGAAGACTACCTAGAGCTGGTACACACACATGTTTGGGGACCTAGCAAAGACCCCTCAGTCTCAGGTTCAAGGTACTATGTGTCTTTTATTGATGACTATAGCAGATGGACTGTATTATACTTTATGAAGCACAAGGATGAGGTGTTTAATTGCTTTAAAAAATATCTTGCATTAGTTGAAAATCAGACAGGAAGGAACTTGAAGAGGCTAAGGTTAGATGGAGGAGGTGAATACTTCTCAAATGAATTTGAGGACTTCTTGCAGGACAGAGGCATCAAAAGGGAAATAACAACAAGGTATTCTCCTGAATAGAATGGGGTAGCATAAAGAAGAAATAGGTTAATTGTTGAGACACCTAGATCTATGCTTAATGAGAAGAAGTTACCTAACTACCTATTGGCAGAGAGTGTCTCTACTGCCACCTATCTCATAAACAGGTTACCATCAAAATCACTTGATGGTATGACACCTTATGAAGCTTGGCATGGTAAGAGACCATCATTAGATCATTGCAAAATTTTTGGATGTGTAGCATATGTAAGAGGAAAGCTAAATCCTAAGGCTGAAAAATGTATCATCAAATTTTCGGATCTCAAAATGGTCTTTGCCCTACAAGTTATAGCTCCTCCTCGGAACACTAGCACTAGACCCTGATCCATCGGATGTGCGTGAGACCTCTGATGCCATGATGGTAGAGAACTGAATGGAATGATAACGGAGCTAGAAGAGTCCAAACACCAACAAATAAGTGTATCAAGGAGTAAATCGACCACTATATAATTGACAAAACCAAAAATCTGGAAAACTTTTGCCAGAGTATCCTCTCCAAAATGAGCATATGACCAGTGTCAAAATATCATAAAACTACAAGTGCTAACATGTTTGCCTGCATAGTGAATCACTAACTCCACTGAATATAATCAATTACCCAATAGAAGCCAATTAGGCTTATCGAGCACCTATGAACAACTATCATACATCTCCTATGGCCAGGCTGGGTAAGTCTTCCACCTACATCACCGAAGAGACCCCGACATCTGGGTGTCTCCCAGTTAAGAAAACCTCGCCACGACCCTCTTTATCAAACGTAAAGGGCTTTATGCAAAGAACGTAACCGCTATATCAATGACCACCTGGACGTATGTAAGCGGTATCCACATAAACATACATAATGTGTATGTGCTCAATATATGCAATAAAATGACACTAAAAGGCTGAATGGACAGCCCAAAAATAGCCAATAACACCTGCAAGTGTCTGTCAACTCTGATGTTTTTGGCTCAAAAAACCTGCATAAATTTGCAGCAACTGCTCGCACCAAAACTGAAATCTTTCAAGAAACCTGTAGTTTTACGAGTGTGGCTGAAAAACAGCCCCAAAGTTTGATATTTAATGTCAGAGAAGTACAAAGAACACTCTTCTTGATGTTCTCGGACCTCTGTGAAGAGAACTATGTGTGGAAGTACTCCAAAATGGCTACAAAAGACACCCCAAAAATGCTTCAGAAATAGGCTTTGAAAGCAAAGAATGAAGCTTTGAAGGACCAAAACTTGTTCAAGGTAATGTCAACCTTAATTTTTCCCCTTCTTTAGACACCACAAGAGTGTATCTTAGTGGCAAGAGATTGCCACGGTTAAGCGAGATCTGGGGGGAACAATACTGAGATGGGTGACCTCCCAGGAAGTACCGAGAACCTCTATATTCCTTGATCCTTGAGGTCCTCCCTCCCGCGTAGCCAGTGGCACCAACGGTGACTTCGGTGACTCGGATGACAAGGTATGCCAAGGTCTATGCCTTGGTCGCCACCTTAGTCATAAGCCTTGGAGAAAGCCAAGGGGGGTGTGCTCGCTTCGTTGGCACAAAAGGAACAAAGCTTTTGCCTCGATTTGCTCTGATATCAATGAAGGGTTTCGATGGCAATGCAGCATAGTGCGCTCTCCTTCTTGCGATCTCCAAAATGATATCCTCGAAGTAGAAAACCAAGCTCCTAAGGTGTCACACTGTAGTCCATACAAAGACACAGAATATGCAGAAAAACATTGTGCATATGGAGCACGAAGACAAACTTCTTAGATCTTACAAATGCGGTCGAACTTATAGACTGTGATTGACGAGGCCACTATATGTTTTATTAAAGAACATATACAAAGAAGTTTTCGATGGCCATTTGGCCTTTCACATGGACACTAAAGGTAACAAAGGTGGTCACCTTTGAGTGAGAGCTAGCCCCAAGGGGCCATAGAGGTCACCAATTGGGTGACCTCTAGCCAAGTGTCCTAATAAATAAAACAGGTAACATGAGGATTTAAGTAGAGGTAGGAAGAAAAGGGATCCCATAGTGATGCAAAGAGATTCATGAAGATAGGAAATTGATTGAAGCAAGACAAGGTAGAGATATAAAAGTAGCATCTAGTAATGTAGTAGAAATGGTGTAGCCATCAAGAGTACACACAATGAAGCTATCAAGAGAAATATCATGGAGCAAGGATGGGATCTCGAATTGAGGACAACCCATTTCTTGCCCACAATGGGATGACTACCTCCTTCCTCTCATGGTATGAATACCCGTAGGCAACCATACACCCCATCCACTTAGTGCTACATATGCCACCTCTAGTAAATAATTTTGAAACTACCACTTTTTGCATGGAAGATTTGGGCAACCTCATATTTTGCCCCCTCGTCACAAGTAGGTGCCCACCACTTTATACATGACAATATGGGTGAGTACCATTTTCACCTTCACTTTGCAAATTGGGCACCTACCCATTCTTTACCAAGAATTAGGCAATCCACCTCCTTATGCAACTTAGGCAAGCCACCTCCTTATGCAACTTGGGCAAACCACCTCTTATTCGGCAATGAAGGGGGACCACCTCAAGTTGTGAGGCGAGTACCATCTTATCTACCCAATTGTTAGGTGATGCCAAAAGTATGCATACCCACGGTTTGGGTGACTACCAAATAGATGCATGCTTGAAAAATGCTATCTGGTCTTTATGTGGCTTGCCTCTTGGCAAGAAGTCCATTGGCACTAAGTGGATATACAAGCTGAAGCATAAGCATGATGGAAGAGTTGATAGGGATAAGGTGTTGAAGCTCAAGATCCAGGACAAAGCACAAGAGCACATCAAAGAGGTGGACACACAAGAAGATGGAGCATGTAGGGAGCTCCAAGAATTACATGTCAAATTTTCAGAAGCAATCCCTATAAAAATAGTGATTTTCATCACTAAAAACCATTGTAAGTACTATTTCACATTTTTACAACTCCATTTTGTTCAAGTCAAGGAGTCCTTGAGCTTGAGGATATTAGAACTATCATCCTACCAATTTTCATAGTTTTTAGACTCTGTTTGAGCCCCTAAATAAGCCCTGGAACCTAATTTTTAACCAAGCTGGACACTAGGTCTAGACAGGGCCAAAACCACTCAAAAAACTATATCAAGAGCTAGAGAGCTCATTTTTGAGGTTATCTTGTTAGAGATTTGAGCTCTTGTAATAGATTTCATTTGTAATAGATTTCATGGTTCCACTCTTTGCTCTTACCTTGTGTGTGTGTGTATGTGTGTGCATGCTTGTGTGATTTCGCTCACACACTTGTGCCTTCACTTGCTCACTATCTTCATACCAGTCCTCACATCTCCATGGATTGACAATTATGAGGTGAATCTCCTCACATTGGTACTTACCATTGTGCTAGAGTGACACCGAATTCGGTGCCATTGTCGGGGAGAGACCTTTGAGGATGAGCGTTGTAATTGTAAGATGTAGAGTAGCAACATTGAAAGGTAAAAAATGTTGATTTATGAAACACCACAAGGAATGAATTAATGTGACACTAGAACACCTCTATGGTCACCATTAACTCATTGCCACTCCAAACTTTGAGAAATGATAGCCTAAAGTGAGAACTTTGCTTCTACAGAAATTCCTAGTCACCAAAATGACATACCTTCAGTATTTTGCTAATTTCTCCTAGCTCAAGTATTATTTCTCCATGAAACTTTATAGGCGGAAACTAGAAACGTAGAGATTTCCAACAAGCTATCATATGCATCAAACGGATCTCTAGAACTCAAGTTATGGGCCCTCACAAGATGACCCTGTATGACCTTCCCAAACTGGAAATTTTGCCTGTTTTAGTATTCCTGGGTGTCTAAAAATAAAAAATTCGATGCCTAGCATCGAATTTCAGTCAAGGTCGATGCTGGGCATCGACTTTGAGCTTTTTTAGGCCCTTTTTCTGCACCAGAAATAGCTTCTTTTACACACACATGAAGAAGACCACTTGTATGCTAGAAGTTGATGCCGGGCATCCACTTTATGCTGAAACTCGATGCCAGGCATCGAGTTTCTCCACAAACTTCATGTTTTTAAAAGATTCAACAATAGTTAACACACAGAGAATGGAAATAATGACTTATCAGCCAAGATTCGATGCCAGGCATCGAATTGCTCAGAAAACTTGAACTTTTGAATTCATCACACAGTAGGCAAGCATGGAGATGATGGAGAGAGGCTCATACACAGAACATTAACTATTTCTTCTCATAACTATGGAAAACTCAGAAGTTTACAGATGCTTTCTCACTCAGAGAAGCCCGACTATACTCAGTCGTATAAAATGAACTCCTTCTTCTACTTCTTCTCTCTCGCTCTCTCTCCGCGTCAGTTAGTACAAACTAACTTATATAGATTTTCGTATTCTCGTGATTTTAAAAAACTTCTAGAACTAAAGTGAACTAACTTTACAAATATGATACACTTGTGAATTTGTCCCTTCACATAGGCATGGTGTTTTCTTCCTAAGATTTGACCTTCAAATATATGTCCAATTAGTGAGTGTTTCTCCAACAACTCCCCCTCAATCACTAATTGACATTCCCTGTTTCTTCATATCATCTTCTTTTCTTTTACTCCTGCCATGCTTTTGAATCTGCTGGTCTTCACACCATCCAAGCTCTTTGTCATTATGTCTGCTAACTGATCTTTAGTAGAAATGTACTCCACTTCAATCTCCTTCTCCATTACCTTTTCTCTGAGAAAATGATACTGTATCTCTATGTGCTTTGTCCTTGCATGAAATACTGGATTTGCTGCAAGATAAAGTGAACTCATATTATCTCCATGTATTGTAGGTGTACCTTGATCAATGCCTAAGTTCTTGAACAATGTCTGCATCCATATGACTTCCTTAGCTGCTTCCACAAGTCCTTTGTACTCTGCTTCAATTGATGATAATGCTATTGTATGTTGTTTCTTTGAACACCAACTTACAAGCTTATCACCAATATATATCATGTAACCATGAGTTGATCTTCTGTCATCCTGGTTACCTGCCCAATCTGATCACTATAGGCTCTCAACTTCAAATCTGATGTAAAAGGATAATATAATCCTTCCTTTATAGTTCCTTTGATATATCTGAGAACTCTTTGTCCTGCAATCCAATGTGGGTCCTTTGGACAATGCATGAATTGTGACAAAACTCCCACTGCATAACTAAGATCAGGTCTTGTTAGTGTAGCATAAATCAAACTACCCACAAGAGATTGATACTTCCTCATATCTTTGTATTCTGCACCATCATATTTACTGAGCTTGTGATTAACTTCAAGTGGAGTTGAAGCTTCTCTGCAATTTTCCATATCAAACTTCTTCAATAGATTTAGAAGATACCTTTCTTGTGATACATATAAGCCATGATCTGTATAAGTAACTTCCATTCCAAGAAAGTATGACAAATTTCCTAGGTCACTGATCTTGAATTCTTTTTCAAGTAATCTCTTTACCTCCTTGATTCCTTCATCTGTAGTACCTGTGATTATAATGTCATCTACATAAATACAAATGTAGATTGTACCTTCCTCTGTTCTTTTGATAAGTAGACTTGAATCTGCTTTTGAACTTTGATATCCAAGATCATTGAGATACTTCACCAGTCTATAGTTCCAAGCTCTTGGAGCTTGCTTCAATCCATACAATGCTCTTCTCAACCTGCAAACAAAATTTGGATACCTGGAATCTATAAAACCTTGAGGTTGTTCCATGTATACCTCATCTGATATGTAGCCATTCAAGAATGCATTCTTTATATCCAATTGACTTAGAGTCCATCCTTTTGAAGCTGCAATAGCAATGATTGTCCTTATAGTTGACATCTTAGCTACGGGACTGAATGTCTCATGATAATCTATGCCATAGGTCTGGGCATAGCCTTTCACCACCAATCTAGCTTTGTATCTGGCTATACTTCCATCTGCAAGCTTCTTCACTTTATAAACCCATTTATTTCCAATTACTTTCTTACCATTTGGTTTAGGAACAAGTTCCCATGTCTTGTTCTCCTCCAGTGCATTGAACTCTTCCTTCATTGCTTCTTCCCATTGCTTCTTACCTTTAGCTTCATCATAGTTCTGAGGTTCTTCATCATCTTTGACCATATATGCATAGTTCTTCTGAGTCATGTAAGAAGTATCATAAGAATACCTTTCTGGTTGTCTTCTAGTCCTGCTTGACCTTCTTGGTTCACATTCTTCATATGTGTCTGGATACACTTCTTCATCAAATATAGGAGCTTCTTCATTCCTTCTTGTTAATCCACTTCTGGATGTACTTGCTTGCATATAGTCTTCATCTCTATTTACCTGCACAATTGATTTTCCTTTCTCACATCTTCTTACCTCTTCTTCAAATTCTTCAGTTGTACTACTTTGATCTGCATACCAACTTTTCTGTTCATCAAATGTAACATCTCTTGAAACAAGAAATTGTTTGGTTAGAGGATTCCACAACCTGTAACCCATCTGCTTTTCATCATAACCAATGAACACATATTTTTCTGCCTTTGGTTCAAGTTTATGCCTAAGTTGTGATGGCACATAAGCATATGCAATTGATCCAAACACTCTACAATGATCTAGTGTTGGTTTCTTACCCCACCAAGCTTCATATGGAGTCATTCCATTTAGAGCTGCACATGGTAATCTATTCACAAGATATGTGGCTGTATTTACAGCCTCAGCCCAAAGATAATTTGGACAACTCTTCTCCTTTAGCATAGCTCTAGCAAACTCAACCAAAGTCCTATTCCTTCTTTCTGCTACACCATTTTGTTGTGGTGTATACCTGCAAGTTATTTCTCTCTTAATACCTGCATTCCAAAGATAATCATTGAACTCTTGGGAGAAGTATTCTCCCCCTCCATCAGACCTCAGTTTTTTAAGCTTTTGACCTGTTACTCTCTCTGCATATGCATGAAAATGCTTGAAAGCTCCCAACACTTCTGATCTTTCCTTCAAAACATATAATGTTATCCATCTTGTAGCATCATCAATGAAAAGAACATAATACCTTGAGCCACTGATAGATCCTTCTTTTGTTGGTCCCCATACATCTGTATGAATGAGCTCAAGTACTCCATCATGTTTGAATCCTTTCTTCTGAAATGGTAACCTGTGTGCTTTACCCATTTGACATGCTTCACATTTATAAACCATATGTTGACTTTGCACATTTGGTAATCCTAGTATAGACTGATTAGCAACCATAGCTTTAATTCCTCTTTCATTGAAATGACCTAATCTCTTATGCCAGAGATCAAGTTCTGTAATCACTACTTCACCATGTGTGAGCAAAGCTTGACCAATGTTTCCTTGCACTCTTAAAGTAAAGAGTCTACCTTCTTTCTTACCAGAGACAATCTGATTATATCCATTCTCTGGATCTTCCACAAATACTCCTTCATTTGTAAACCTGACTTGAAAACCTTTTTCAACTATATGTCCCACACTAATCAAGTTTTTAGGTATTGTGGGAACATACAAACATTGGTTAGCAAATCTGCTCCACTCTTGCATTTCACTTTTCCAATTGAATGTACACTATGTCTTGTATTATCACCTGTTTGAACTGTATGACTAGAAATACCTTTTTCCAATTCTGACATCAATTCTATGTTTCCTGACAAATGATTAGAACATCCAGAGTCAATGTAAAATACCTTTAGATCTTCTTTATCTGATGTGCTGATTGAATTCATCATCAATGATGTATGACTTTCATTCTGTGTGTCATTTGCATAGTTGTAGTAGGTGGTGTTGTAGGATTGATTCTGTCCCCAACTTCTTCCTCCACCTCTACCATAGCCTCCTCTTTGACTTTGTCTACCTCTTTGAAAATTAATTTGATATCTTCCACCTCGACCTCTGCTATTGTTGTTTTGATTCTGGTTTGATCCTTGTTGATTGTGCCAACAGTCATGAGCCAAATGATTACTCAATCCACAGATCCAGCAAGCCTTCTTGTTGTTATTTTGATTACCTCTTCCTCTTCCAAAACCTCTTGCTCTTCCTCTGCCAGTGCCTTTACCTCTTGCATAATAAGCTTGAGAACTAGACTCTTCTTCATCCTTTGCTTTACCTTTAACTCCTTTCTTCTTGTTCTTCATGTACATTGCAGAACTTTGTCCTTTATCTCCATCTCCCTTCAAGTCTTGCTCATATGTGAGCATCAAACCAAGCAACTGGTTCAAATCTGGAACATAATGATTTAATGAAAGTTCTGTTGATAAGACAAAAGGTTTCCACCTTTCATCCCCTCTCAAACCTACAAGTAATTGAGCAATCAATCTGTGATCTTCAACATCTTCATCTATGGATCCAAGACTATCTGCTAGATCCTTCATCTTAGTGACATAATCACTAATGGTTTGACTTGGCTTCTTCTTGAATGTTGTAAACTCTGACCATAGACTTGCTTTTCGTGCTTTAGTAGTACTTTGGAAATGATACTCCAATGCATTCCATATATCTTCAGATGATTCCAATCCTCTGATGTGTGGTAGCAAATGATCTGAGATTGTATTGTAGATGTATGCTTTTGCACTTGCATCCTTCTTCTGCCAATGCTTTCAAGCATCAAGTTCTTCTTTCTTTGGTCGGCTTTCATCTTCAAATACTGGCTTCTCTTCTTCACTTGTTACATATACCATGAGATCCTTAATCATAAGTAAGGCTTCCATTCTCATTACCCATGCGGGGTTATTATCTCTGTCCAGTTTGTGAATGGAGATATGATCTGCCATACTCCTTTCCTTCTGCTGCAACCTGTGAGCTTAAAGGATAAAGGATAATACCTTTTGAAGTTCTTTGTGTATGAGGATACTTTTGAAGTACCTTTTGATGCCTTGTGTCTTCAAATGCTTCACCTTTCAAACTTTAATGGAAAACTTTACAAAACTTCTCGTACCTTTGTCGTCTTCTGCTCTCGAGAATCTTTCTGCTCTGATACCACTTGTTGATGTATGAAACACCACAAGAAATGAATTAATGTGACACTAGAACACCTCTATGGTCACCATTAACTCATTGCCACTCCAAACTTTGAGAAATGATAGCCTAAAGTGAGAACTTTGCTTCTACAGAAATTCCTAGCCACCAAAATGACATACCTTCAGTATTTTGCTAATTTCTCCTAGCTCAAGTATTATTTATGAAACTTTATAGGCTGAAACTAGAAGAGTAGAGCTTTCCAACAAGCTATCATATGCATCAAACGGATCTCTAGAACTCAAGTTATGGCCCTCACAAGATGACCCTGTATGACCTTCCCAAACTGGAAATTTTGCCTGTTTTAGTATTCTTGGGTGTCCAAAAATAAAAAATTCGATGCCTAGCATCGAATTTCAGTCAAGGTCGATGCTGGGCATCGACTTTGAGCTTTTTTAGGCCCTTTTTCTGCACCAGAAATAGCTTCTTTTACACACACATGAAGAAGACCACTTGTATGCTAGAAGTCGATGACGGGCATCCACTTTATGCTGAAACTCGATGCCAGGCATCGAGTTGCTCCACAAACTTCATGTTTTTAAAAGATTCAACAACAGTTAACACACAGAGAATGGAAATAATGACTTATCATCCAAGATTCGATGCTAGGCATCGAATTGCTCAGAAAACTTGAACTTTTGAATTCATCACACAAAAGGCAAGCATGGAGATGATGGAGAGAGGCTCATACACAGAACATTAACTATTTCTTCTCATAACTATGGAAAACTCAGAAGTTTACAGATGCTTTCTCACTCAGAGAAGCCCGACTATACTCAGTCGTATAAAATGAACTCCTTCTTCTACTTCTTCTCTCTCGCTCTCTCTCCGCGTCAGTTAGTACAAACTAACTTATATAGATTTTCGTATTCTCGTGATTTTAAAAAACTTCTAGAACTAAAGTGAACTAACTTTACAAATATGATACACTTGTGAATTTGTCCCTTCACATAGGCATGGTGTTTTCTTCCTAAGATTTGACCTTCAAATATATGTCCAATTAGTGAGTGTTTCTCCAACAAAAAAATCATCATCTTCTATTCAGTCTCTGATTTTCTCTCCACCACCATCATCATCATCATCACCATTTTCCTTCCATCTTCATCTTCACCTAAAATCTCTATTTTTTTATTGTACATTCACTTCATTTTCCATTGTGCCTACGAGCAAGAAGCATAGAGGGTTTCTAGAGCTAAAACGCTAAAGAAATACTCTTGAAATACTCTCAATATACCCAAAACCTACGTGACTAGTCCTAGATGTGACACGACTTGCAATAGGTATCGTGAGGACTATATCTTGAGTTTGGTGATATTTCTTGCATCTAAAGGCACATATGAGTGACAAGGAGAACATAAGGTACACATATTTGCAAAAATGTTTGAATTTGGACTTTAAAAACTCTAAGTATCATGTCCGGTTGAGTTTAGGTTTGAAGATACCAGAACTTATGTGTATCGCGATACTTGTTGAGTATCGTGTATCGTCTCCATGTGTATCGTGTACCTCACGTGTATCATGTATCGTCGGGTTGAGTATTGTGTATCATGATCATCTGGTATTGTGTATCGTCGGATCGTGTATCGCGATACTTCATAAGTCTCTTGTATCGCCAAAAGGTTAGTATCCTGTATCGTGGTAGCTCAAGTTTCATGTCATGAAAATCTGGTATCGTGTACTGTTGCACACTCAAGTATCGTGTATCTTCTAAAACCAAGTATCGTATCATGTCTCTTGTGTATCATGTATCGTCTGGCTAAAGTATCGTGTATCATGTTGGAGCTAAGTATCATATGGTCAGACCCAATTCATATATTGTGTATTATGGCAAGGCAAGTATCATGTATCATTTGCTCTCAAGTATCATCCATACCTCCTAAGAATCCTGTATCACCAGGGTTCTCGCATAACTTTTGCATACGAAATCCGTTTGTTGTGATTTTGGGTTCCTTGGAAAGCTTTTTTTGAGAAGTTATGGTAAAAATAACACCTAAAGTTATAGATATATTATTTTGAAGTTGACCCTTAGGTGGGACTAGGAAAGCAAGGGGACTCTAAAGGATTTTGAGCAATACAAAGGGAAATTTTGATCGAGAAGACAAAACTTATGAACCTGAGATCAAGTAGACACCTAGGCAAGGATAGAAAAAGCATTAGAACATTTGAGGCCAGTGTCAACCTTACAGCTAGGTTGTGGGCACAACAACTTAGTGGTTATCCCTACCCACTAAGTTCAGACACAAGTGACTTAGAAATGTCTTTTAGCATGGAAAGAGCCACATGTACCTTAGGTAGTGCCTATTTACAAACATGAGAAGGCCCCTATAAGACACAACTAGAATATATTCGGACCAACCGATTAGGTGCTCACATCTACGAAGATGGCATGAGGCAATCAGTGGTCCAACTCAAAAATCCAAATAAACCCTTTGGACTTGAAAACCCAGTGGTCAAGTTTGAAGAAGGCTCATACATTGATAAGGAAGGAACCATGTATGTGGTTACCAACTTACTAAACATGATAGATGAGTTCGAAAATTTCATTCGTGAGAACGAGATAGGAGAGCTAGAGCAAGATGTAGGACGGGAACCCAAATCCTAGAGGATAGTTAGTTTTGACTAGAGTGATCACTCCATATTGGATCCCTCAAGACAAGAAAAGCATAGAACTATTCTTGAATAGAGAAACAGAGGAAGCCTTTTGAAGATTCAAGCCAGATCAACCCAACCCAATAGTCACCATCTATGAGTTCAAAGATCCTGAGACTCCAGGAAAAGTTGGATATCTGGATAACACATTGGAGAGAATGTTCTTGGTAAGAGAGCATGATAGGCATACATACACTTGGCAAGGTGAATTAATTTTCCCTCCACCACGATCTAATATCTCCCATGGCCTCCAAGGAGCAGGATCATCCCAGGCTCATGAAACCTAGAGCGAAAGAGCAAGAGAAAGACTTGAGGTAAGTTTTGCACACATTGTGGGTAAAGAAAAATATGGACTTGAAGGTGAAAGACCTGAAAGAGTGAGGCATCCAACACATAAGCATCAAAGACCCGGCCTATAGGCGCTTAAGTTTCCCACCTTATGGTAGGGAAAGTCAAGAAAACGCCGCAAAACAAAACAAGACCAACATCGCTTGCTACGCACCTTAAGCCTTAACGGTCAACTTTCATGAACATGATTTTCCATTTCCTAGACCATGAGAGCACTCAAGAACCCTTAGACCCTCTCACGTGGTCAAGGCAATGAAGAACTACTTTGATGGGTCAGAAGATCCGTATGATAATGTGGCTGAGTTCAAACAAGTGTTAAGAGTTGAACAGCTTGAGGACTTGTTCACATAGTTTGAGGAATTTGGTTTAACTCTCATGGGTACTGCCTTAGCTTGGTTTCAACCTCTAAATAGTCACAACTATCAAGATATAGGCTAAATAGTAGAGGAATTCATTGTAGAATTTTCCAAGAGTGTTATTAGGCATAACACATCATCCTTGATCCATAGCTTTAAGCAGAGACCCCAAGAAGCAGTGCGACTTGCAAGAAGGCAGTTCAAACAGTACTTAGAAAGATGCCATATTCTAGAGTTACCCACACTAGCCAAACAATTGGCCTTATTCTTAGATGGCTTACTGAGCACAAAGTTAAGATCATATGTGTACTTGAAAGAACCTAGATCCATAGAAGAGTGTGTGCGGATCTGCATTGACATAGAAGACAACTTGGGTGAGGAGTTAGAACTGTCCAAACTTTATAACGACTCTGTTGGCATACAAGTCATAAGAAAAGCATACAGGTACAAAGGAGCATTCATGCATAATCCGGTAACAAGGCCTAATGCACTAAACTCCTGAAAGGTCTTGATTGTCTGTTTTAACCCCCTAAACCATGAACTATCATAACTTTTTCATATGAAATCCGTTTTTTTAGATCTAGAGCTTGTTAGAAAGCTCGTTGATTTTCAGATAGGGTATTTTGAAGTTGACCCTCTATGGGGTAGGTACACCAGGCTAGTGTCAACCATATAGTGAGATCTTGGGCTTAGTAGTTGAGTGATTATCCCTACACTTTAGACTCAGAAACTAGTGATTCTGAGATGCCTTATAACTTGGAAAGACCTGTAGCTAGCTCAGGAGTGGCATACCTAGAAAAACCCGAGGGCCCCTACAAGACTCAATTTGAATACATCAGGACCAACCGCTTAGGTGCACGCATCTATGAGGATGGTTTGAGAAGATCAGTTGTCCTAATTAAAAACCCAGATCAGTCCATTGGACTAGAACACCCTGTAGTCAAGTTCGAAAATGGTTCCTACATAGATAAAGAAGGAACAATGTATGTGGTCACTAGACAACGAGAAAGAACAAATGAATTTGGCAACATAATCTCAAAGGTCAAAATAGGTGACATAGAGCAAGGGAACTTAGGAAAGGAGTAAAAAACCTCTCGAGGCAAGTCAATTCTGACTAGAATAATCACTCGAGAGTGGGTTCCCTAGGACAATAGGAGCATAGATTTGCTCTTGAATCGAGAGACGGATGAGGCTTTTTGGAGGTATAAGCATGAGAAGCCTAATGAAGTAGGAGCTCTTACCATCTATGAATTCAACGATCCTGGTAGACCAGGCAAAGTAACCTACTTAGATGATGCTTCAGAGAGGATCTTTGTGGTCTCAGAGCATGGATTGACATGCATACACTTGGAAGGGTGAATTTGTCTTTCCCCAACCTCGATCCACTGTGTCTTATGGTCATTAAGGAGTTAAAACATTTCAGGCTCATGGGACTCAAAGAGAAATGGGTAGAGATAGACCTGAGGTGAGCTTTGCTAACCCATTGGGAAGAGAAAGAACGAGGACTGAAACCGATAGGATGGATAGAGAGAGATATAGGGACCCAAGGAATCCAAGAAATACAGACGAATTCCCTCTACCAAGGCCTAGAGAACACACTAGAACCTTAAGGCCTACACAATTGGTTAAGTCCATGAAGAATTGCTTTGATGGCACAAGAGACCCATATGAACATGTAGCAGAGTTTAGGCAAGTTTTGAGAGCGGAACAAGTGGAAGACTTGTTCACTCAATACAATGCTTTTGGCCTCACTCTCAAAAGCACCACCTTGACTTGGTTTCAACCACTTCACCAAGGTGAGTTCAGAAATATAGATCAACTTCTTGACGCATTCATCACTAAGTTTTCAAAGAGTGGTATTCGGCATAACACATCCTTCTTGATATACAACTTCAAGCAAACACCTGAAGAGATAGTAAGGCTCACAGGAAGAAGGTTTAGGCAATACCTAGAGAGATGCCCTGTGCCAGAGTTACCCATGGCAGCCAAAGAAGTGGCCCTATTTCTAAACGGATTGTTAAGTACCAAACTGAGATCATATGTGTACCTGAAGGACCCTAGATGCATAGAAGAATGTGTATGCATGTGCATAGACATTGAGGATAATCTAGGGGAGGAATTAGAGCTCTCAAAGATCTATAAAGATTTTGATAGCTCTAATAGCCTCACTTCTTCACAATCCACATCAACTGAGGATCTAGCAGAAAAGGTGGCTCAAAAATTAGGCATCTCTAGGAAGCATATTCCTAGATTTGCCCCAAGAAAACGATGCTACACATCTCAAATGCATTAGTACTAGGTTCACATTCTTCCAAGAACCAAATCACACATGATTGGCTATATTATGAAGACTGAAATGTCATAGCCATCCTCATCAAAGTGGGGTGTCCACTGTTCTTCATTGATGGCTACATCCATTGTTGCTAAAATTTCCACCCAACCATGGAGTTCAAATTCTTCATCAGGAAATACTACAGGTGCATAGGCTGGGTCTTGAATGGATCTATGGGTTTCCTTTGCACCTAACTCTCTAGCGTGTTCTCTCTTATCTTCCTCTACTGCTACTTTGCACATCCATAAGTGTGTTTCTTCATGCATCCATGAGGATCTTGATCCTATGGAATGCACTGACTCCATGTCATCCTTAGCTCTATGGATGGGATTCCATTGAATAGGTGGTACGTCTCTATGAGAGTAATCCTTGAGATTGACTTTGGTTGTAACACCTAAGTGTTGCAAATACAAAGAATTTATTCCCCAATCTTGTACCACTTGCAACTGCTGCACAAAAGGACTTCCCAAAATCATCTCGTAGGCTTGATTTCTGCTAAGGTCACATATAGCAAAAGTATGTTCAAACTCTACACCACAAGTGGTGAGAGTTATTCCTTCTAGTAGCCCTAAGGGTCTTTCAATGTGATCAATCATCCAT
Organism: Ceratopteris richardii; assembly: GCA_020310875.1. Classification (NCBI taxonomy): domain Eukaryota; kingdom Viridiplantae; phylum Streptophyta; class Polypodiopsida; order Polypodiales; family Pteridaceae; genus Ceratopteris; species Ceratopteris richardii. Next base: position 73,749,672 of record CM035417.1, on the reverse strand, counting down.
TTGTAACTTCATTCTTGTGGGTCTGAGTGCTGGCTTGCCGCAATGCTTCCATAAGGAAGTGGTAGCAATTGCAACTCTTGCACCCGATTCCAAAATTGCCTTGGTGATGTAACCTTGATGAGTAATGGGAAGGTAAGTGTTTCCTTCTTCTCCCTCGCTCATGTCTCCTATCTTGTCCAAGGGTATTTCAGGCACGGTTTTATGAGATCCTACCTGAGAATGAGGTTTTTCTACTTCTGGCATTTGATTGGCTACATGTTTCCACAATTCAGGCTTAACCTTGAGTAGCTCTTCTAAAGTGAGGTTGCACTGCACTTTAGTATTCCTTGCTATCTCCATATTCCTAGCTATAACGGAGTCTTCATTTCTTATCATGACTGTGGGTGCTCTCATGCAAGTAGACTTAGCTTCCCATGGACTTGGGAAATGGGGTAGTTCCTGTAGGGAATTAGATGCAAAGTCTAATCTCTCATGAGATTGGGTACTCTCCTACTCTCCATAAATGGAAGGAATGTCTTGTGGGAATTGATCATGCACGTCATCCACAAGTTCAATTGGAGGAGGATCTTCACTTTCTTTAGCCCATTTCTCTTCTTGAATCTCTCATAGGAATTCTGGTGAATACCGATTCATAGAAGAAGAGGTTTCCAGTTTAATGGAGTTAGGCACATAAGCTTCCTGGGGAGGAATGCTTATTCTATCACTTGTCCTCTCCTTAGCCTGGGAGGTGGCTCCTCTTCCAGACTTTGCAATTAACCTCTCCAATCTATCTAATAGATCATCAAAATGCAATGGTGTTCTAGTGGAGCTAGAGCAATTGAGCAGCCGACTCGCTTCAAAAATAGCTTGAGCCAATTCCACCATCTTGGCATAAAGATTTTTTTGTTTGAGCTCTTGGTCTCTTCTAGGGTAACACTTTTCATGATTTGTTACATTTGGCCCTTCCTGGATTCTCGCCTGATATGCCCTAAGCATCATGTCTATGTCCTCAGGAGTGGGATCTGCTAAGACTGATCCTACTCCGGGTGGTGGTGGGTTATGTGTGGTGGATTAGAAGGTTGGGGAATGGAAGGTGATGGGGATGGTAGTGGGGTTGATGTGTGAGAGTGCGTTTGAGATGTGATTTCTATTATCTTGGCTTTTGTTTCTCTTAGACTTTCCTCAAGTTCACTCATCTTCTTTACCCATTGCCTCTTATTCTGACTCTCAGTCTGACTAACCTCAGAGTTTCGTTCCTGGCCTAAGTCTTGGTTTTGCTTAAGTGTCTGAGCTCTCGTGATGACTTGCACTGGGGTCTTGGAAGTCACACTTCTCGTGGGGTCTACCACTAATCCAATAACATTGATAGGAGTGATTTTTGGCTTGTTGGTGGGGTTCTTGGAACAATCTCGTAACAAATGCTCCTTTCCACAATCTAGGCAAAAGCCTTGAATTGTCACAGATTGGGTTTGTGTAGATGTCGGTCGAGGGCAATCACAAATGAGGTGATCTCCCTGGCATCGGAAACATGGTCCTCCAAGAAATGGAGGTCTCATCTTCCTAGGCTAAGGTCTAGAGTTGGGGTTTGTGTACATGACATTCGCATATTATGGCTCCCAACTAGATTCACTGGGTTCTTCATAATAGTATGACTCATTATGCTCGGGTGACTGCATGTAGTAAGCATGTGGGCTATCAATATGTGTAGAGTCAAAACTATGATCACTTGGATCACTTTTTGAAAGCAATGGTGTCACTGGCACTAAAGCTCTATTTGGATTTTCTTCTACAGCTGCATACTTCACTAGAATCACATTGGTTGGAGGAGGGGGTTGTTGTGCTAGGACTGGTTGAGGTCTTTGTTGCCGTTGATATGGTGATTGATAGGATTGTTGGGGCCTACAATACTACTATTGTGGGTAGTGATTCTTGTATTTTCCTTGCTGTGGGTAAGTCTAAGGGTAATTTTGTCTAACAGCTTGTTTGTTATATGGGCAGTCTTGTGCACTGTGATTAGTGTATCTCCTTTCTATGGTGCAGTACTCGCTGTTAGGATTAACCAAGGGTAGAGCCATGATAGGGCACACATTAACCATATGGTCTTAGAGTCTAGCTTACCTCTTATTTGAGAAGGGATATGCATATAAGCAACACATCCAAAGATCCTGCAATGATCAAGTGAAGGTCTTCTACCATGCCATGCTTCATATGGGGTCATCCCATTAGGAGATTTGGATGGCAACCTGTTTACAAGATAAGTAGCAATAGATACACTCTCTGCCCACAAGTAACTAGGTAATTTTTTCTCATTCAACATTGACTTGGCTATTTAAACAATTATTCTATTTCTCCTCTTTGCCACCCCATTTTGCTTAGGGGTATACCTTGTTGTGATTTCTCTCTTGATTCCTCTATCCTATAAGAATGCATCAAACTCATTTGAGAAGTACTCACCTCCTCCATCTAACCTTAGTCTCTTTAGACTTCTTCCTGTTTGGTTCTCAAGAAGTGCAAGATACTTTTTAAAGCAACTGAATACTTCATCTTTGTGCTTCATAAAATCTAAGAAAGTCCACCTACTGAAGTCATCAATGAAAGATACATAATGCCTTGATCCAAAAATTGAGAGATCCTTACTTGGTCCCTATACATCTGGATGGACAAGCTCTAGGTAGTCCTCATGCATGTGGCCTTTCCTTGAGAAGGGTAACCTGTGAGATTTTCCAAACTGACAAGCACCACATTTATAGATCATGTGTCGTTTGGATACATTAGGTATCCCAAGCACACATTGATCTCTACATATGTGTTTTAAAGTTCTCTCACCAATATGCCCTAATCTCTTATGCCAAATTTCAAGCTCTGATAGTGTTTGGTCTTTGTAACTATAAAGTGCAATATTCCTTGTATCTTCAAGTTCAAAAGTGAATAATGTTGGAAGTGTAGTAGGCCCATAGCTCATATCACAGGTCCAAGGTTCCATAGATCCAGCATATACAACATAGAATTTAGCAATCTTCCAATATTGACAAAACATGAACATAACACATTTAATCATACAAATGATGAGACAAAAATAGAGAAAGACTAGAAGCAAAACTCTCAACCACTCTATGTGATCCAAACTAGATGGAAGAGTGAATGTACAAAAGTAACAAACATATTCAGATGCATGGATAGAAATCTGAATATACATGAGATGTGTGACCTCATAGGTTGTAGAAGAGTGAATATGAGTGACCGAAAGAGGAAGGATCAGTCTAAAACTGATAATCAACAAACTCTCATCTAACCTTAGGCTATGGAAGACCCTAACTCAGATACATGTGTGAAAGAATCACATACTTAAAAAATAGCAAAGAATGCTATCAAGTTTGCTGCCAGAAATCCTCAAACTCATATGACCATACCTTCTTGAATACCTCATGCAAATATGCATAAAGCATAACCATACTGATTCTCTTGTACCTATGCCGAATAGAACTCCTTCTGATATGGATGCATTTGCCTCCATAAGCTCCAAGTAGTACCTATGTGCATAAAGAGAATATGTACCTGAATTCTTAACATAGGATGTAAATCTTATGTTAATCACCATCCAATGTCTTTGAAGTAAACTGAAATCTTCATGTAGAAGACAATCTTCAAATACATCATGTGAACGGCTGATCCTCACAACCAAGCTACTAATGACCAAGTCCTCTCCATGAACAAGATTGTGAGCACGCTCTTCTCCTCCAAGAAGAACTCCATAGCCGCTCATCAACATGCTTCAACAACATGGCTGCCCCATGTGCTAGAAGAAACACCACCTCTATTGAGGTCCAAGCTCTCCAAAGCTTGTGATGAAATTGGTGAAGGATGCTTGAATAATGAGCCATGCTCTTATTATATAGTAGTGTATGTACTCCAAAAGCTCTTCCAAAAGCTTAAAACGCTCTACAATCGCTATGCGATACATAAAAAAAAAATCTATCTCCGTCGGAATCCGCTCACTGTTATGAAAAGCTTGACATCATTCGCTATTTGAAAAGCATGGTCAAAAAAGAATCTTCGCGCGTTGCCACTAAGGGGAATCGAAATCACGTGGGCAGTTTGAGAGGGCAATGAACTATCCAAGCGTCCACACATTTTTTGTTGTAGAGACTAGTAAAAGGACACCTACTAATGTTGTATCCTGTGAGCAAGATGGACCAATAGAACATTGTTTCCAACAATCCCCCCTGCAATGTCATATTGGTCCAATCTGATTCTGCATTTGCAAACTATCAAAGCTGCAAAGTATCACAAGCTTCAAGCTTGTACTCCCGCACTTCATAACTGACCTTCAAACTTTTTCTAAAAACGTTTTCTTCAAAACTGAATTTGACCTCCCTTCAAAAATCCTGAACTCGCTGAATATGAACCATAATACTTGAGAAAATATGCAAACTAGATATACAATAGTGTTCTCATCTAGCAATCACTGCTTGACAATAAATGTAGCAAGTACTAACTCTGAACCTGCTATCTCCTATCTTCAAAAGCTTGAAAACATACACTAGGATCCACATATTTGCGTTTACCTTACCAAAGCTTTCTCAACATATTTCTATTGTGTCATGTAAATACACTAAAGATAATCAAGAACTGAATCCTAGAACCTGTGACTGAAAACTCACAACTTAGTGTATTATGAACACTACTGGTTCATCTCTGACTGTACTTAAATCAAGTCAATTCAACTCAATTGAAATCAGTTGAAATCAACTCATGAGCATCATCTATGATGTCATCATGTCTTCGTCCTTGTTCAATCTGTAAGTATTTCATACCTCTTTCCTTCAAAATCTGGTATAAACATATATGTGTGCACTTCTCAAACATACCTTTCTGAAATATCAAGCTTCTCTTCAATAAAAATCTGGAAGCTTCTCCTGAACATGAACTTTCTCCAGAAATTTTCCTTCTTCCGTCTTCTTTCAAAGCTGGAACATAAAGAGAAATTGACAAAGGAAATATAGGAATACCTAAAATAAGAATACTTGTAGGTATGACTCTGCATTCGTTTACATATGGCTGAAAATAAGTCTTCATGTTTCATCACCCCCCTAGATGACTTAACACTAGTATCCAGAATTCTTCAAATATATCAGACTTTATGAAATCTGGAACATCTTATCTAATTCCTATATTTCCTTTGTCAGGTTCTCTTTATGTTCCAACTTTGAAAGATGAAGGAAAAAGAAGAATATTTGGAGAAAGTTCCTATTAGGATGTTCCTGTTCAGGAGAAGGTTCCAAAGTTCTATTGAAGAGAAGCTTGATATTTCAGAAACGTATGTTTGAGAAGTGCGCACATTTATGTTTATACCAGATTCTGAAGGAAAGAGGTATGAAGGACTTACAATTTGAACAAGGATAAAGACGTGATGACATCATAGACTCATATTTCAGTTGATTTCAATTGATTTCAGTTGAGTTGAGTTGAGTTGACTTGATTATAGTCAGAGATGAACCAATAGTGTTCATAATACACTATAGTTGTGAGTTTTTAGTCACAGGTTCCAAGATTCAGTTCTTGATTTTTTTTAGTGTATTTACATGACACAGCAAAAGTACGTTAAGAAAACTTGGTAAGGTAAATGCAAATATGTGGATCCTAGTGTATGTTTTCAAGTTTGTGAAAATAGGAGATAGTAGGTTCAGAGACAGCTCATGCTATATTTGTTGTCAAGCAATAATTGCTTGATGTGTACACTATTGAATATCTTGTTTGCATACTTTCTCAAGTATTATGGTTCATGTTCGGCAAGTTCAGGTTTTTTGAAGAAAGTCAAATTCAGTTTTGAAGAAGACTTTTGAAGAAAAGATTTGAAGGTCAATTCGGGAGTACAGGTTTGAAGCTTATGAAGTTTGTACATCCAGTTCAGTTTGTACCAATATGACATTGTAGGGGGGATTGTTGGGAAACAATGTCCCATTGGTCCATTTTGTCCAGACTTGACAGCATGTGTACGATCCTTTAAGAGTCCCTCTACAGCAAATGACATGTGGGCGCACTGGCTATGTCACTTGCCTCTCATCAAAATGGCATAGGTTCGAGTCCTGTCGGAGACAGTGCTCGTGAAAAAAACTTATTTTATGTTTTTTTTTTTAAGATAAAGCTACACGATGCATTTCAGACAGTGATGCCGATTTTTGGATGTGTTTTTCCCGATTACGATCAATAGCGATTAATTGCTTTATTGAAGAACAATCGTAGCTATTTTAATAGCTTTTGGAGAAGCCTTTCAAGGAACACAAAGACTATATAAGAAATGCTTGGGGTCAATTATATTCATCCTTCACCTAGTGTTCAACACAAGCCTTGGTGCTTGGACCTCAATAGAGGTGGTGTTTCTTCTAGCACATGGGGCAGCCATGTTGCTAACTTGGAGTGTTGACAGTCAAGGTCACACACAAGCAGCGAAGTGCATTGTTGACAGTCAAGGTCACACACAAGCAGTGAAGCGCATCAATGAAGTGGACACACAAGAAGAAGGAGCATGTAGGGAGCTCCAAGAAGCACATGTCAAATTTTCAGAAGAAATCCCTATAAATATAGTGACTTTTGTCATTAAAAACCATTGTAAATACCATTTTCCATTTTTACAACTCCATTTTGTCAAAGCCGAGGAGTCCTCGAGCTTGAGGAGTATTAGAAGTATCATCCTACCAATTTTCATAATTTTTAGATTCTGTTTGAGTCCCCAAATAAGCCTTGGAACCTATTTTTTAACTAGGCCGGACACTAGGTCTGGACAGGGCCAAAACCACTCAAAAAACTATAAAAAGGGCTGGAGAGCTCATTTTTGGGGTTGGCTTGTTGTAGATTTCAGCTTTGTAAGAGAGTTCTTTGGTAATCGAAGTCCTTCCATTGTTCCACTCTTTGCTCTTACCTTGTGCGCATGTGTGTGTATGTGTGTGCATGTTTGTATACTTTCACTCATGCACTTGTGCATTTCACTTGCTCTTGGTCTTCATACCAGTCCTCACGTCTCCACGGATTGACATTTATGAGGTGAAGCTCCTCACGTTGGTACTTGCCATTGTTCTAGAGTGACACCAAATTTGGCACCATTGCCGGGGAGAGAGCTTGGAGGATGAGCGTGTGACGGTAAGACATAGAGTAGCCACGTTGGAAGGTAAAAAAATCAGCATTTTTAGTTTAGTTTCTGAGTTTTCTCCATCTTCATCATCATCATCACCACCATCTCTTTCCACCTTCACATTCTCTGTTTTTTTTTTCACTTTTTGCCTATACATTTCCGATTTTCACCTCTTCTTCTTCATCCTTAGCTAAGTGAGGAGTTCAGAGAGGGCTCAGAGCTTAGGCGCCTCTGAAATACAGAGATTTGCACCACTAAATATCAAAACAACTGAGTAGTGGTATCGTGGAGTGACAAGAGCTGCGTCTGGTATCGTCAGTGTCGTATCGCGACTTTGAAGGGTGTCACAGGTTGATAGGAGTGACAAGGAGAACATAAGGTACACATATTTGCAAAAATTTTTGAATTTGGGCTGAAAAATCTCCAAGTATCGTGTCCGGTTGAGTTTTGGTATCGCGATACCAGAATTCTCGAGTATCGCAATACTTGTCGAGGTATCGTTTTCGTGCATGCCCACTTGAGGTATGGAGATACCACTCTGGTATCGTATCGTCAAGTGCTGGTATCGCGATCGCGATCTCCCCGGTGGTATCGTATTGTGCACCTTGTGGTATCGTATCGCCACTTTCATAAGTATGGTATCGCGTGCTAGTTTGGTATCGTATCGCCGATTCGGTATCATATTGTGCCCAATTTAGTATCGTATCGTGCAAAAAAGTGGTATCATATCGTCCATAGAACTAGTATTGTATCCCCAACTCAGTATCGTATCGCCTCCTATCTTGGTATCGTATCGCCGGAGATCTCTAGTATCGTATCGTGCAAAATTCTGGTATCATATCGTGAGGTCAAGTGGTATTGTATCGTCCTAAACACTGGTATCGTATCGTGAGCAATCTGGTATCATATCGTCCACTAACTTGGTATCGTATTGTCGAGTGCAGAGGTATTGTATCGTGGACTTGGTGGTACCGTCTAGGGAGTGGTATCGTATCGTCTAAGGTGGTATCGTCCATAGTGGTATTGCGTGGAAAATCTGGTATCGTATCGCCTGTCTTAAGGTACTCCCAGAGGGATTCTGTTTCCCTGTTTTAACCCCCAAAACCCTGAACTAGCATAACTTTCTCATACGAAATCTGTTCGGAGTGATTTTGGGCTTGTTGGAAAGCTCGTGGGTTGATAGGGTATTTTGAAGTTGACCCTCAGGTTGGACTAGGAAGCAAGGGGTTCCACAAGATTTTGAGCAATTCAAAGGACAATTTTGGACTTGTAGACAAGGCTTATGAACCTAAGCTCAAGTTGATACTTAGGAAGAGACAGATAAAGTACCAAATCACTTGAAACTAAGGTCAACCACACAACCAAGTTAGGGACTCACAACTCAGTGGTTAGCACTACGTGCTGAGTTCATAGACAAGTGAGTCAGAAATGTCATTCAACTAGGAGAGACTCTTGGCTTCTGAAGACATGCATAGGTCAGTATTTAGGGAAGGTTTTATGTCTAGAGTGGAAGGGGAATATCGGATGTCTCTTCAATACATATCCACTAACGTGCAAGGAATACCCATCTACCTCGATGGTCTACAGAGGTCAGTAGCAAGAGTGATAAACACTACAGAATCTGAGATAGTTTTGAGACCAATTGTCAAGCATGAATGTGGAGTTTACATGCACAAGATGGGCCATATATATGTAGTAACCGAAAACCCTGATCAGATTGATGAAAGGGGAGAGTTAGAGGGACAAGGAAATTTTGAGAGAGCCAAATGCGGAGACACAGTGACTACCCCTAGGGGAAAGTCAGTAATGACTCAAGTATTGCAAGCAGACAAGATACCCCAAGATGACTATCTGATGGATGTGTACTTAGTACATGGATCAGACCGACTCCTACAAACTAATTCACTAAGACAAGGAGAAAGCATCAGCCCAATAACTATATATGAGTTCAGGGATCCAAAAAATCCCTCTAGAGTTACATTCCTAGACCAAAATCAAAGGAGATATTGGTCTATAGATGAAGTGGAGAGGTCTAGATTAAAGTACATGGATCTGCCTATATTCCCTCCTCAAGATCAGGAAACTACCTCACAAAACCCATTCGAGACCCAACAAAGAATGAGAAATGTGATGTTAGGACAAACAAGCCAATGTAGTATGCCGAACAGACCACATGAGCAATTCACCATGCCAGGAATTAGACCCCACAGCCAAACTATCCAGGGAACGGGAAAAATGAATAGACCTACCATTAGGACAGAACCGCCCCAAGGTGTTCCCATCATAATGCAATCCCCAAGGCCAAAAAAAAGAGTGAGACCAATCCAATTGGCCAAATGTACGCGAAATCATTATGATGGCACATGAGAGCCCTATGACCACATTACAGAATTCAAGCAGGTGTTGTGAGCGGAGCAAGTGGATGACGTTTTCGTGCAATATGAATCCTTTGGGCTAACCCTCACGGGAATAGCCCTAAATTGGTTTCAATCCTTGGATCCAAATTGTTTTGGACATATTGAACATTTCTTCCAAGAAGTTATTTGGGAATTTACTAAGCGAGGGATCAAGCACAATTCATCATCCTTACTACATAGTTTCAAACAAGCTCCTAATGAGACACTAAAAAACGCAGCACGAAGATTTAATCAATATGTAGAACGATGCCCTGTGACAGAGAGACCTTCTCAGCAAAAAATGATATCCCTATTTTTAGAAGGTCTAACCAATGGAACATTGAGAATGTTAGTATACGTAAAACGGTTGCAAACTCTGAGTGAGTGTCTTCAAGAATGCATAGATTTGGAAGACAACCTAGCTGAGGATCTGAAAATCACACAAGATCTTACCAAAATGGAGGACACAAGGAGCAATGAGACTTCTAGTTCCACTTATGTGGAGGAAGTGGTAGCGTTAGTGGCCAAGAAATTAGGAGTACAAGGACAAAAGAACTACCAGAACTCCTCCTTGAGAGTGCCAATGTTAGGAAGTTGCACACTTTGCAGTGGAGATCATCCATCTCATGTCTGCACAAGAGAAGGATTAGGGTTATCACAACCTTACCCATACGATAGACCATCAACTCAGGAGCCTAACATGTACTCTTATAGTGAGCCAAGGTACATCAACTACAACACCGAAAACGATCCAATGAATAGACAACCATGACCGTTTGTACCACCCCAATGTAGACCATACGGGTACCCTCCTAGAGAGCAAGGCAGAGAAGTTCCTAGGTATAACCCATGTCCAAGATCACGAGGAGCAACTAAGCCGTATGAACATGGAGGATATAGCCAACCTCAACCTATACCAGGACAACAACCACCACACCCACTAGCTCCAATACAAGGGCAGAACATCACAATACAAATCGTTTGTATTGAGTGTGGCAAAGAACAACCCCTGAAAGATTGTCTCGGACATCCTTCTAGGGCACCAAAGGTTACACCCGTTAATGTGGTAGGCCTAGTAGGGGATTCCAGTTCAAGTAGCGATAATGTGGCTCCTATACATGCAGTTACTAGGGCACAAGCCTTACAAAAAGCTAAACTAGGCGAGCAATCAGAGCCAAGTGAGTCAGAAGAGCCTAGTAAGAGAAAAACAAGAACGTGGAAGGACACTAGAGAGAAGGCCAATCGTAAGTGGACCAAAAAGTTATCCGAATTAGAAGAAAGCCTGAAAGATGCAAAAACAAAAATAGAAGATATTGCCTCTCAAAACCCCTCGCAGGTCAAAATTCCATCCACACCTCTTCATCCCCAACCTCCCCACCCACCAACCATTGTAAATAGACCACAAGGAGGGTCTGTTCTTGCAAATCCAACCCTAGAACACTTGGACATGATGTTCAAGGCATCCCGGGCTCGAATTCAAGAAGGGCCAACACCTGCAAATCTAGACAAGAGCTACCCTAGAGTAGACTTAGAGATTGAACAGACAAAAATGTGCATAAAAATGGTGGAACTAGCTCAAGCTATGTTTGAGGCCAATCAATCGTTCAATCAGAAAAATGCTATTACACCGGGTTTGCACTTCCAAGGCTTACTAGATAGATTAGAGCAGCTGGTAAATAAACCACAAGTTTCTTTACCTCCAAAGGCTCAACCAACTGTTGAAAGAGGAAGCTCATCACCAAAGAAAGTCTATGTTCCTGACTCCATAGATGAGGGAGAACCTCTTTTAATTCAACAGCACACTCAAAAGTTCTTGCAGGAAATACAAGAAGAGAAATGGGCCAAGGAGAAGGATGTTTCCCCTCCTATTCTTGAAATTGATGACCGTCACGATCAATTCCCACAAGACATTCCATCTATTTATGGAGACTAAGTAGAGCAAAAAGAGGAAAAGAGTTCAGGATTTGAATCCAATTCTTTACAAGAGTTGCCACAGTTCACAGGCCCATGGGAATCTGAATCTCTCAAGATCAGGGCTCCCACAATATTGATCAGAAATGGAGACTCAGTGATTCCTAGAAACACTGAAGTTGTGAAGAACACTAAGGTTCAGTGTCATCTCACTGTAGAGGAGCTGCTCAAAGCAAAACCGGAGCTATGGAATCATGTGAAGGATCAGGTTCCAGAACTTGATTCCAATATGCCAAAAGCAGACTCTAAGTAGAAAGTTCCAGAGATACCTCTAGACAAAATAGGGGACATGAGCGAAGGAGAGGAAGGTAATACTTATCTTCTGATCACCTACCAAGGTTACACAACCAAAGCGATGATAGATTCTGGTGCTGGTGTTGCTATTGCGACCACTTCCCTTTGGAAGCAATGGGGTAAACCTGCATTAAGACCAACTAGAATGAAGCTTTAGATGGCTGATGGCCATGTGGAAAGACCTTTAGAATTGCTAGAAGGGATAACTCTAACCACTTGTGGTATAGAATTTGAGCACACCTTTGCTATATGTGACTTTGGTAAAACTACTACCTACGAGATGATCCTAGGAAGACCCTTCCTACGACAATTGCAAGTTGTACAAGATTAGGGAACCAATTCCTTGTACTTACAGTGCTTAGGGGTCACAACCAAGGTCAATTTGAAGGATTACACCTTCAGAGATGTACCACCCCTACAGTGGAATTCTATCCATAAGGAGCAAGAAGATTCAATCTCTGTGCATTCTAAAAGTTCATCTGATACATCCTGGATGCATGAAGATACTCATTTGTGGATGTGTAAGGTCGCAAAGGAAGAGGAGAAACGCTTAAAGGCAAGAGAAAAAGGAACTTCTCAAGGAGATAGACCAGTTAAAGACCCAGCCTATACACCGATGGTCTTTTCGGATGAGGAATTTGAGCCTCATGGTTGGGCAGAATTCTTGGCCACCATGGACATTGATGTCAATGAAGAACAAAGGACACCTCATTTTGATGAGGAGGGTTATGATATTTCAGTGTTCATGTGTCAGCCCTTGCTAGAAGAATGTGACCCTAGTGACTTCATATAAAAAGAATGGAATGATGACGATCTAGAGTCCATTGTGATGGATAGTTGCTTTGCCTCAGAGAAGCTATTGCGAACATTTGTTTTATGTATGGTACAAGTTTCAAATTATGTAAATACCTTTGGGAAGTCTTCAAATACTTCAAGAAGGCTCATATTATTCATAAAAGATAGCAAAAATACCACGTGAGTTCTAGAACATGGTGAGTCAATTTAGTGAGTCACAAGGGAGCTACAGTGGTGTCCTAGTGGAAGGTTGATGTGGCTAGTTCTCAAAGTTCATCAATATTTTGCTTATTTGAGCACTTGAGTCATGTACTACCTCCATCCAAGTGTCTACCACAAATTTAGATGTATTAGGAAGGTTTTAGATTAGTTTCCCATGCTATAAAAAGAGGAGAGAAGTCGTGATCTTGTGGGATGTCCAAGAGAGTCATATGTGTATCTCTATGCTGCTGTAGTTTTGTATGCAGAGATTGAAGAGCTTGTATCTCCCTCATTATATATCCAAATTACATGTTTGATAGCTCATTTGAAAGCTCTTACTGTCTACGTTTTTCGTGTAAATTTTCATAATCATTGGATTTGTGAGTTGAGAGCAGTACTCTCTGCAAGTAGTGTGTGTTCTCTGGTTTTACCCCCTGCTGAAGGTCTCCATTAAACCTCAAACTTGCAGAGGTCATATCGCCTTGTGTATGTATCCAAATCATGTGTTCTTTGGCTTGTTAGAAATCTCTGAAAGTCTACATGTATTCTGGAAAGTTTAAGATTCATTGGAGTTGTGAGTTAAGAGCAGTAGTCTCTGCAAGTGATGTGTGTCCTCGGGTTCATCTCTGTTTCAAGGTCTCCATTAAAGCTGCATATTGCAGAGGTCATAGCTCATTGTGTATTTATCCATTTGCGGTGTTCTATAGCTTGCTGGAAAGCTCTTAGACTCTAGATTATGTGTGTGAAAGAGTTTTGGAAAATTCTAAGTGAGTAAAGAGCAGTTTGCTCTGCAAGAAAACTGGTCTGTGCATACAAATTTGTGAAAAAGTCAGCTAGGTCCTGTTGGGTTTCACCTACTTCTATCTGTACTTTGGAGATCAATAAACTCCAACAGAAGCACTATCTAGATGATATAGGAGTATTTACCCAAAAGGAAGAAGAACCCCTCACAAGCATTAAAACTATAAATTCAAAGGAGGGAAGTGAAGGAGGACAAAAGAAAAAGAAAAGACAAGGAGTAAAACAAGAAGAGGAGGAACCATTGTTTGAGGTACCGAAAAATTTCAAGAAATACGAAGTGGAGGACCAAAAAATTTTGGTATAAATGCCTAAGAGAGAAGCCATCACATGAGAAGCATATGATAACAAAGAGAAGACAAAAAAAATCGTAGTCACCATCGAAGAGAACGAAGAGAGATGTACGTACATAGCAGATGACCTAAGTAAAGAAGAGGAAGTAGAGTTGGTAGCTTTATTAAGGGAATATAGGGACGTGTTTGCATGGCACTATAAAGACTTGAAGGGAGTAGATCCTAAGATTTGTTCTCATACGATCCCCATGGTAACAGATGCCAAGCCCACCAAACAGAAGCCCTACACATATAATGACACTTATGCAGCTAAAATAAAGGAGGAAATTGACAAATTGATTGAAGTGGGATTCATCTATGAGATTGAGCATACTGAATGGGTGTCCCCCGTTGTACTGGTGCCCAAGAAGAACGGGAAGTTTTGTGTATGCATTAACCTTAAAAAAGTTAATGCTACCACAGTAAGAGATAGTTATCCGCTTCCAATCACTGATCATTTATTGGAGCGTATTGCAGGCAAGGAAGTTTATAGCTTCCTTGATGGATTTTCAGGTTACAACCAAGTAGCCATTCCCATAGAAGATCAACATAAAACAGCCTTTGCCACAAAGTGGGGAGTCTTTGCATTTCGTGTGATGCCATTTGGGCTCACCAATGCACCTGCAACATTCCAAAGGCTCATGTGTCATGTCTTCAAAGAGTTCTTGTGAAAGAGCTTAGAAATATATGTGGGCAATTTATGTGCTCATTCCCAAGAAAGGAGACATCACATTCCTGAACTCAGACAGATCATCAACAAGTGTAGACAATACCAAGTGTGTCTGAACCCAGAAAAGTGTGTGTTCATGGTACGTCAAGGTAAAATCTTAGGTCATATTGTTTCTAAGAATGGAATATCAACAGATGAGGACAAAGTAAAAGCCATAGCGGAGTTGCCGAGGCCAAGGAATGTTAAAGAGGTACAAGCCTTTATGGGCCATTGTGGATATTATCGTAGGTTTATTCACATGTATGCAATTATAGCTAAGCCTCTTTATGCCTTGTTGACAAAATTTGAGTGGAACGACGAATGCGAGAAGTCCTTCAATGAGTTGAAGAAACGCTTGTGCAAAGCACCAATACTGACCACTCCTGATTGGAATAAGCCATTCCATGTACATGTGGATGCTTCAAATTATGCAATAGGATGTGTGCTGTCACAACCCACAGGTGAAGGAAACCTAGATTTGCCGATAGCATATGCTAGTAGGCAATTGAATGCTGCTGAACGGAACTACGCCACAACCGAAAGAGAAGGTTTAGGCATGGTATACGTGGTGAAGAAGTTTAGACACTATCTATTGGACAACAAGTTCAAATTTTTCACCGATCATCAAGCTTTATTATACTTGGTCAATAAACCTTGCAGTACAGGACGTTTAGTAAGATGGTTCCTCTTACTAATGGAACATGACTTTGAAGTGGTTGTTAGGCAAGGTAAGACCCACCTCAGAGCGGATCACCTTTCTCGCATCACTTTAGGAGAGCCACCACAAGGAGTGTCTGATGAATGGCCCGATGCTTATCTGTTCAATCTAGAAGTTGTTCCTAAATGGGCAAATAAGTTGGTACCAGTCCTAACCTTTGGACCCGCAAATAAGAAGGTGAAGACGAACAAGGATGAAATTGTATGGTCACAAAGCTATCAAATATTGGCAGGAAGCATGTATAAACAAGATACGGAAGGTGTTCTAGCTTGTTGTGTCAAGGACGATGAACATAGTAGTTGGTTGCAACAAGCCCATGAAGGATTTCTAGGGAATCACTATTCTAAACAACAAACACTGCAAAATCTAAAACGTTTAGGAGTGTATTGGCCTAGTATGGACAAAGAAATTCATGAGTGGATTAAGAATTGTCCAACGTGCAAGGAGAAACCCCCAATGGAGCATGCCAACCTTTATCACGTGTCGCTAATTCCAGATTGGAGTGCTCCATTGGTAGAAATTATGAGATCAGGAACACTACCTAGAGAGGCTAGTCTAGCAAGAAAACGAAGCATGGAGCAAGAGGCTCAAGACTATGCCCTCATAGGCAATAACCTATACCGAAAGGGCAAAGATGGTTACTTAAGATTGTGCGTTCATGAATCAGGCTATTTGAAAATCTAAGAAACTGTCCATAGCAGTGTTGTAGGTGGACACTTTGGGCCTGACAGAGTAATCAAGACCATTCTATTCTCAGGAATTTGGTGGCCCCCTCTTCATATGGATGCACATACCTATGTGAAGAAATGTGACACATGTCAACGTGCACAATATCCGATTAGAAAGGATGAGATGCCTTTAACGCCAATGATGGGAGGCCGTGCATTCTCAAAGTGGGGTATCGACTTTGTAGGACCTATTAACCCCCCAGCTAGAAACTCCCATGCCGAATACATTATTGTAGCCACAAATTACCTTACAAAGTGGGTAGAAGTCAAAGCCACAACAAAGAATGATGCTCAAACAACGGCTAAGTTCTTATTTGAAAACGTGTTCACTAGATATGGGTTACCAATAGAGGCACACACTTCTTGAATGAAGTCATTGAAAATCTCCTCCAAGAGTTCTTGGTGATACATAAGAAGTCTTTCCCCTATCATCCACAAGCTAACGGACAACCTGAGAGCACAAACAAGATCCTATGTAATGTATTGACCAAACTCGTAAATAATAAGCGCTCTGATTGGGATAAATAGCTTCATCATGTTGTTTGGGCTTACCAAGTTGCCTACAAAATGGTACTCAATGCCACCCCATTTCAGATGGTCTTTGGACAAAATGTTGTGCTACCATTGGACTTCCTAATCCCAACTTTAAAAGTAGCACAAGAGCATGACTGGAATGGACACGAGTTATCATCGAGGATCTTTGATTTAGAACGATTAGGTGAGACGAGGCTACGAGCGGCTGCAGGCATCTATGCTGCAAAGAAAAGACAAAAGGCATACTTCGATGCACATATCAAAGATAAAGGCTTGAAAGAGGGGGATCTAGTGTTGGTTTATATACTAAAGAACCATGCCCGTAAATTGGAAAAAAGAGGATATGGACCCATGATCATTAATAGAATTTCCACTAGCAGTGCAGTTCAATTGGCCACACTAGAACGTGATATCCTGGCAACCTATATCAGTGGTTGTCGAGTCAAGCTATATCAAGAACCCCTTATAGAGGATATACTTAAGAGACTCAACACTGCTAAGAAGCGAAAAGAAGAAGAGTTAAGGGTTAGAGAAGAAGCACAGGTAGAGGCTAGAGAACACATTAGGAGAAATAAGTTAAGATGCCTAGGCCTAGATATTAATCATGAGGCCCCAAGATACCACATGGCCATGTGTCAAACATCAAGTGCACTTGCTTCTCAAATAATTGATCGACGTCCATTTGTGAACATAGCAGTAGGACAAGGGAAGGATGTAAGGACTGTGAGAGCATTGATTGACTGAGGTGCAACAACTAGTGTAGTTAGACTTTCATATTGACAATATCTACAATTGAACATCAAGCCCATAGAAGCCTATCTCATAGGTTTGGGAGGTGTGGAAACCCCTTGTTTGGGTGAGGTGGAACTTCCCATCTACCTTCAAGATGTGCCCATGAAAGTCAAAATGCTAGTATGTCACGATTGACATTTATGAGGTGAAGCTCCTCACGTTGGTACTTGCCATTGTGCTAGAGTGACACTAGAGCATGTTGAGGAGTGGCTATGGAGTTCTTCTTGAAGGAGAAGAGTGTGCTCACACTCTTGCTCATGGAGAGGACTTGGTCATTAGCAGCTTGGTGGTGAGGATCAGTCATTCACATGATGTATTTGAAGATTGTCTTCTACATGAAAATTTCGGGTTACTTCAAAGACATTGGATGGTGGTTAACATAAGATTTACATCTTATGTTAAGTATTCAGGTACATACTCTCTTTATGCACACAAGTACTACTTGAAGTTTATGGAGGTAGTAACATCCATATTAGAAGGAGTCCTATTCGGCATAGGTACAAGAGAATCAGTACGTATATGCTTTATACATATTTGGATGAGGTGTTAGAGAATATATGTTCATATGAGTTTGAGGATTTTTGGTAGCAAACTTGTTAGCATTCTTTGCTACTTTTTAAGTATGTGATCTTTTCACACACGTATCTGACTTATCAGTTTTAGACTGATCCTTCCTCTTTCGGTCACTCATATTCACTCTTCTATAACCTATCAGGTCACACATCTCATGTATATTCAGATTTCTATTCATACATCTGAATATGTTTGTTACATTTGTACATTCACTCATCCATCTATTTTTGTTCACATAGAGTGGTTGAGAAATTTGCTCCCACATTGTACATTGAACATTGGTATATATGATAGTGTGAGTAAGCTTATGCTTACGTAACAGTTTTCACATGTTGTCTAATCTTATCTTTATCTCATCATTTGTATGATTAAGTGTGGTATGTTCATGTTTGCTAGATTCTATGTTGTATATGATGGACCTATGGAACCTTGGACCTGTGATATGAGCTATGGGCCTACCTCATTTCGAACATTTGGTATCAGAGCTTTAGGGCTTTGGCATCAGATCATTCACGCTCTCATATTCACAGGTTTCCAGATTTCTAGGTTTACAACATATGATTTAAGAGCATTTTCTAACATTTGACATTTGACATACACACTTAATCTAGATGAGTAGAGATTTGAGAATTAGACAATTTAGTCACATGTTTATTCGTCAGTGTGGAGTATGAAGTTGATGATCTGTTAGCAGTCACATATTTTTTGAAGAGTATGAAAATACTTAACAAAAGTATTATTTGAAGACCAAGACTTGATGAAGAGAAGGCTACTTCAAATTCAAGGAAAAACAATGGTTTGGAGAAGATGAAGGAATCAGATCAACATCAAATCACAGGTATGAGTTTCTACTATCAAATTATCATTTGCAGGTCATATCTTAGAAGAACAGTTATGAAGAGATTTGAAGGATTCAAGGAGTGCTTTTATACACTTCCATTGTTTGAAAGTTAAAGGCTACATCAAAATAGGTATCTGGAGGTTTTTCTAGAGAGTTTTGAGAGATCTCTTTCATTGCAAGAAAGCTCATCTAAGAAGAAAAATTTGAAGATGGGATGAGTTTTATGTTCAGCCAAATTTCTGTTGTAAGTTGGTTGGATATCCAGGTACAAAATTTGATCTAGAAAGGAAATTCATCATTCAGAAAAAAGTTTGGTGAATTCAGTCATATCAGCCATTTGAAGCAGAATTTTGATTCAAGGTTATGAGGAGATGATAAAACATGATTCTATGTTCACTTCCATTTGTATACCATGTTTGTTTTGTCTCTTCCTCTAATGCTAAGAGTAAGAGTCATACCTAGAAGGATAGAGAACTGACTCATAAATACTCAAGATCTTCATGATCATTCAAGATCATACTAGATCATATAAGATCATCCAAGATCAATGATCTCTTCTGTGTAGAATCTGCTCTCATCAAACCTTCAAGACTGAATGTTTGATTTGTTACCTGAATGTCTCTAAGTGTCCATTCTTCTTACAAAATTGTAAGAATTTTCTTCAAACAAATCCTTCCCAAGAATCTCATACTCCTACTTGAAACATAAATGCACAAACTTCTCAACTTGAGAACTCCAAAAGCTGCAAGTTGATACTTCATCTTTTCATATTCTACCCGGGTGAAATGTGATAGTACCTGCTTGACTTTCTTTTGGTTAACTCCAATTCTCAATCAAGTGATATGATATGATGGAACACCTTTTTGAATACAAACATGTATCCAAAAGTCTAGACAATCATAGAAAGTAGATTCTTCAACTGACTGGTACATCAAAAATCTGATTTTTCCTGAAGTTTTCTGAAAATACTGAATATGAGGTAACCTTTTCCAAACACAAAACCTCAACCCAAGTCTTCAACATATGCTACAAAAAAACTCTTCTACCTCAACAGTTAGATATAGAAGAAATATACTTCTCTACAACTTGTCATATACCAAGTAGCTCTGTATTGACACTCCAAGAATTCTCTGAGGAAACATATAAGCTGCCTGCTAAAAATCTTCAACATAACTCATACACATATGAGTCAAAACATATATCTGCTGATTTCATTCTCTCTATGCAATTCTTTGTCAAATCTTCTAAATCATGACCAAGTGTAATGTAAAACAAGAAACTTCTTCTTCTTTAGACTATCTTCATACAAGATGTTTTGGTAGAGTTGTCTTTGGATGTAGAGGATAAAATAAGAAAAGCATATGGGAAATATATGAGAAAAGGAAGCCTTACTTTTCTTTGGAAATTGTTGGACCTTCTTTTTCTGCATCTTTCTTTCACTTGATGATGTCAACATCTTCAAACTTCTCTTCCATACCTTTTGTTTTCTTCATTTTGAAGTAGCAAACACTCTTGACTTCTTCAAATGAACTTTTCTCTTCCTCTAGTACTAAGAGTAAGAGACAAAACAAACATGGTACTGGAAGTGAACATAAAAACTTGTTTTATCATCTCCTCATATCTCTTGAATCAAAATTCTGCTTCAAAGGACTGACATAACTAAATTCACCAACCTTTTTTCTGAATGATGAAATACCTTTCTAGAGTTACCTCTTCAGATCAAATTTTGTACCTGGATATCCAACCAACTTACAACACAAAATTGGTTGAACACAAAACTCATCCCATCTCACATTTGTCTTCTTAGATGAGCTTTCTTGCCATGAAAAGATCTCTCAAAACTCTCTAGAAGAACCTTTAGATACCTGTTTTGATGTAGCCTTTAACTTTTGAATGATGAAAGTGTATCAAAGCATTCCTTGAAACCTTCAAATCTCTTCATAACTGCTCTTCTAAGACATGACCTAATTCTCAAATCTCTACTCATCTAGATTAAGTGTGTATGTCAAATGTCAAATGTTAGAAGATGCTCTTAAATCATATGTTGTAAACCTGGAAGTTTGGGAACCTGGGAATCTGAATGAGCCTCAATGTTGTGATGCCAAAGCCCTAAAGCTCTGACACCAAATGTTGGAAATGTAGTAGGCCCATAGCTCATATCACAGGTCCAAGGTTCCATAGATCCAACATATACAACATAGAATTTAGCAATCTTCCAATATTGACAAAACATGAACATAACACATTTAATCATACGAATGATGAGACAAAAATAGAGAAAGACTAGACAAAATCTATAAATTGTTACGTAAGCCAAGGCTTACTCACACTATCATATATACCAATGTTCAATGCACAATGTGGGAGCAAAACTCTCAACCACTCTATGTGATCAAAACTAGATGGAAGAGTGAATGTACAAAAGTAACAAACATATTCAGATGTATGGATAGAAATCTGAATATACATGAGATGTGTGACCTGATAGGTTGTAGAAGAGTGAATATGAGTGACCGAAAGAGGAAGGATCAATCTAAAATTGATAATCAACAAACTCTCATCTAACCTTAGGCTATGGAAGACCCTAAGTCAGATACGTGTGTGAAAAGATCACATACTTAAAAAATAGCAAAGAATGCTATCAAGTTTGCTGCCATAAATCCTCAAACTCATATGACCATACCTTCTTGAACACCTCATCCAAATATGCATAAAGCATAACCATACTGATTCTCTTGTACCTATGCCAAATAGAACTCCTTCTGATATGGATGCATGTGCCTCCATAAGCTCCAAGTAGTACCTGTGTGCATAACGAGAATATGTACCTGAATTCTCAACATAATATGTAAATCTTATGTTAACCACCATCGAATGTCTTTGAAGTAAACCGAAATCTTCATGTAGAAGAAAATCTTCAAATACATCATGTGAATGGTTGATTCTCACCACCAAGCTGCTAATGACCAAGTCCTCTCCATGAACAAGAGTGTGAGCACACTCTTCTCATCCAACAAGAACTCCATAGCCGCTCCTCAACATGCTTAAACAAAGCACCATGGTTGTCCCATGTGCTAGAAGAAACACCACCTCTATTGAGGTCCAAGCTCTCCAAAGCTTGTGTTGAAATTGGTGAAGGATGCTTGAATAATGAGCCATGCTCTTATTATATAGTAGTGTATGTACTCCAAAAGCTCTTCCAAAAGCTTAAAATGATGTACAATCGTTATGCGATACATCAAAGAAAAAATCTATCTCCATTAGAATCCACTCGCTGTTATGAAAAGCTTGACATCATTCGCTATTTGAAAAGCATGGTCAAAAAAGAATCTTCGTGCACTACCCCTAAGGGGAATCAAACTCGGGTGGGTAGTTTGAGAGGGCAATGAACTATCCAAGCGTCCACGTGCTTTTTGTTGTAGAGACTAGTAAAAGGACACCTACTAATGTTGTATCCTATGAGCAAGATGGACCAATAGAACATTGTTTCCAACAAATAATCTACCTGTCTTTTTTTCTTTGGTAATTCTCTTGAATCCATGTTGGGGATCCTCCACAAATGCTCCATATTGGTTGAATCTGACCTTCCAACTCTTTTCCACAATCTGTCTAACACTCATCAAATTCTTGGTAATTCTAGGTGCATCTAGAACCCTACTCAACAGATTTCTATTTCCATCAGAGGTCTTTACATTTCATACTTTAATCACTGAGTCTTGGTGTCATCACATGTTTGTACCTGGTGCTTACCCTTTGGTTCCTCAAGGTCAAAAGAGAAGAGCTACATTGCCTTCCACATGGTTTGAGCATCCTGAGTCAATGTAGAAGAGATGGTCATCACTTTTATCTGGTTTTGAAGTCATATTCATAAGTAGAAGAGAATCCTCTTGCTCCTCTGTGTAGTTGTTGTAATATTTCCTTGATTTGTAGCCTCCTTGGTAGTTGCTATTGTAGTTGTTGTTGTAGTTGTTATTGTATCCTTGATGGTGATTGAATCTTCCTCTTGATTGTGCATATCCACCTCTTTGATATCCTCTACCTCTCTGATTCTTGAAGTTCCTGTAACACTCATCTGTAGTATGATTTGACAATCTACAAATATTACATGGTGAGGAGTTATAATGTTTCCCCCTACCTTGCTTACCTCCTCTACCCCTTCCTCTTGAGGTTCTACCTCTCTCTGCATAGTTGGCTTGGGTGGTAACTCCTTCATCCTCAATCTTCTTGTTTTTTCCTTTCTCTTTAGATTTACTTTTATCTGTGTGCAGGGCAGAAGAGATATTACCTCTTGATGAATCTCCATTCTTGTTGAGCTTGGCTTCATGGGTAAAGAGTTTCCCCATGAGTGTGGTAAGATCTGGAATCTCCATGTCCATGTACAAGTCCATGGCAGTTGTGAAGCTGTCCCATTTGTCATCAACTTTAATACCATTGATTACTTGTCTTACAATCTACTCCTCTTCAATTTCTTCTCATATGCTTGCCAATTGATCAACTACATCTTTAACTTTGGTCACATACTCTGAGATGCCTTGCTTGGGTTGCTTTCTTTGGGTGGTAAACTCAATCCACAATTGGTTCTTCCTAGCCCTTGTGTTGGAAGAGAAATAGGAAGACAAATGTTTCCCAAGTCTCTTGGGATGTCTTATACTTCCTAATGTGTGGAAGAAGAAAATCAAAAATTGAGTTAAGTAAGTAAGACTGTGCTAATGCATCCTTGGTACATCATGTATTGAGTCTTTCATGCTCCTCTCTTGTAGGTTGTCCTTTGCTTCTAAAAATGGGCATCTCCTCATCTCGTGAGATGTATCCATAGAGACTCCTTCCTTGCAAGTATGTCTTCATCCTCAAGGAACAATCTTGATAGTTGTTCCAGTCCAATTTATCAATGAAAGAAGGAAAACCATCTCCCATTCTACCTTAACTTTGCTCTGATACCATTGTTGGGAAAGATGAATGGACACTTCAAGAAATGAGTAGGTACTGCAAATCCCTCCTTTGTACCAGACCCTTCTTGCTTCAGAGTTGATTTGTAGGCCCTCTTAGGTTTCCAATTATACTATACAAGTGCCTATGTACTTTGGAAATGATGTGAGAAATGATTGAACCAAAACAGACTACTTCCAAGTTGAAGAATCAATGAAAACCTTCTATTTTTGTTCACACACCTACTACTTGTTATGCTCAGTGTAGTAGGAATTAGAAAAATTCCTTTTGGAGTGTTTGTTGGTAATCCTTGGAGTTGTCCTCTCCAATCATTATAGCACAAAAGATCAACTACACATCTTTAAATTGTCAATCCGGGAAGTATGCAAAGACCACAACCCATTGTAGTTAAATATGGAATTTAAGAATAAGAGTTGACATGGCTGTTTTTCTAGGAGATTTATGAAGAAGAAATGAAATAACTAGGTTTTTGATTATCTTGAGTTCTACAACAACATTTTCAATGATTTTTGTGCCTAAAGTGTGCATTTTCACAGTAGAATACAAATATGAAGTCAAATTTCCAAAATAGAGTATGTATCACATAGTCGACACAATCGGGATTCTATAAAAATTGAGAAATTTCAATTCTAGCATTGATCTTCTGTATTATCTTGCTCAATCTACTATCACTCTCCTCTCTTCATACATCTCACTTGGAAATACACAAGAAAAATTCACAAACTCCATGGATCACACAATGAGAAGACTCAACAAATCAAGGATAAGAACATGGAAGTAGACACACGATTTTCTGCAGAAAAGCTCTTCACATTACTAGGATAGCATGGAAATAATACAGCCAACCTCTTCAAAATAGAAGAAATTATCTTTTATACTTTTTCAAGTGTCCCTTTTCACACTTGAAATTTGATCCTCTTTGCCTTCTATTCTAAAAATATGCTATCAAAGAGCTTCCAAAAATTCCAAGAAAAATACATATGATCCTACTTTACATGAGGAAGACTCTTCCCAGTTTTTACATCATTTGGATAAATATATACAAAAGATTGTCAAATTACAAATAATTTCTCTCAAAATATGTTTCCTCTAATATTCTTCCCCTCCTAGACTTTTTGGCTCCTGATTAAAAATATTCTGACAAAAGAGTAATGAGAGCTTCATTTATTTCTTCTTCCTTTGATAAACCTCAAATAACAAATCATGGCTCTTTCTCTCTGTAACATTCAAATTATTCACCATTTCAAACAAGGCTTTTCTCCAT
This sequence comes from Ceratopteris richardii, assembly GCA_020310875.1. Classification (NCBI taxonomy): domain Eukaryota; kingdom Viridiplantae; phylum Streptophyta; class Polypodiopsida; order Polypodiales; family Pteridaceae; genus Ceratopteris; species Ceratopteris richardii. Next base: position 73,724,671 of record CM035417.1, on the reverse strand, counting down.
TGGACTGCTACCTTTGGTCTGTCTATCACATCTTTCTTCAAATATTCTGTATAAGCAGCTTCATATGCAGTAAATCTTGATTTAGTGGCTACTGATAGATTTCCAAAAATTTCATATTCCCTTTCAAAAAATCCAAATTCCAAAGCATCCTCAAAAATTTGAAGGTAATGACTTCCCAAAAATACAATTTTGCTGAAGTATGCCATTAAACAAATTTTGTCTACGGTTTTGCTTAGATACAAAAGTAGAGCATCTGTAGGTGAATTGAATCCAATATAACTAAGAGTCTGTACTTTTGTATCTGTGAATGTCTCTATGCATGACACCACAAGTCACATTATTTTCACTAATAGAATACAAGCTGGATCATTTACATCTTTGTATGTGGATATGACAGATTCTGCTGTATCAATCATGTACTTCTTGGTTGGCCAAAATCCTGCTTTTGGCCCTGCTATCTTTGGAAAATTCAACCATTTTGCTGGAAGTTGCTGTTGTAGAGCAAAGGAGTAAAAGAGAAGAGCCCCAAAATTTTCGAATTAATGCGCATATTTTTCTTCTTCAAAGTCCTAGAGAATTCCCTCAAGCCATGTAAATGCACTAGAGGAGTCCTCTAGTTGCATAATCCCAATTTGTTGTAAAATATCCCTTGTAAATTAGTAGGAAATTCACTTTTTTGGAATAAAGTGCCGGTCTCTTGTGTGAAAGGACCAAACTTAGGGCACATGTATATAAGTCACTTTGTGACTCTTTGTAGAGACTTTTTGCCATTGTGAAGAAGGAGCTCTCCAAAATTTCGAATTTACCTGTTTTTTGTTGATTTCCATCTTCTCCTTGATCTTGTATGTGTGTGTAATGCTTGGAATGTGTGTGTAGAACTGTTGTCTACCCCTCCCCACTATTTTTGAGCTACTGTAGTGTGTGTGTGAGCTTGTAGGAGTTGTGACGTGAGTATGGGTGCTTCCCATCATTCACTATTTTGGTCATAACTTGAAGCAAAATTGTCAGAATCGAGTGAAACCACTTCCAATAGTTGCATCTTGTCGAGAGCTTCGAAAAAACTACTCTATTGACTATATTTGGAGTTCAGACCTGGGAGAAATCCTTGATTTTCTGAAAACTATTGTAAGAGGTATCGCGGTAGACACTTCCAGTTTCTCATTGAGCTTGAGAGGTGGATTAGTCTTTTCTCATTCATAGCAGCTGAACCACTTCATGTTCCATCATGTGTGCACATGTCCTCATACACTTGGTTAGGTCATTCGATCGGATTGACATTTAAATGTGTGTTAATTTCCCACTATATGCACTTGTGTTGCAATAGAGGTACAGTCTCATTGGCACGAGTCCTTGAGTCTTCTTGACTCAAGTACACACGTTCTTAGTGCCGTTGCCGGGGAACACTCAGCCAAGGTGCCTTCGTGATGGTTATAGATCGAGTGTGATGGAATCGTACTTGTTGAAGTGAACTCATTTCGTGGCAAGTAGTCAATCACTTCAGCACTTGTTACTTCACATCCCCAAGGTGTATGTAATGAGTTTTTAGGTTTAGGGTTAGTAGGAAGGGAGAGAAGTAGGAGTTAGGGTGAGAAGGAGAGAAGAAGTGAAGAGAGGTGAAGTAGGAGTAGGCCAAGACCACTAAAAAAAGCCCAAAAATTATCTAAAATTAGCAATGTTCAATTCCTGTCAAAAAAGATATAAAAACCAAAAAAATTGACTCATTTGATACTTCACTGCACTCTGGTATCGTCTGCGAGCAGCGACCGGTATCGTGGGAGGAGTATCGTGCATTTCAGACTTGCAAAGTTAGATTTTGAGCTAAAGGTGCAAGCAAGGTAGTACAAAGGTAAGGTTCCACAAAGATTATCTGATAAAAACACACTAAAAGTGCACAAATGAGTGATTAAATGCATGCGCGGTATCGCGGGGAGGGAAACTAGTTGTAAATTGAATTTCTTTGTGAGGGACAGGGACCTAGGAGTGAAGAGGTGTGTGAGGAGAGCAAGGGGGTGCAAAACTTTTTGAATTTTTAGGCTTTTTGGCTTGAGTATCACGATCGGTTGAGTTTTGGTATCGCGATACCAAAATTCCCTTGTATCGCGATACTTGTCGAGGTATCGTATCACCGGGTACCAATCATGGTATCGCGATACCAATCTGGTATCGTGTCGCCAAGTTGGTATCGCAATCTCACTTTACCTAGTGGTATCGTATCATTACCTACTGTGGTATCGTATCGTCCACTTGCTTGATTCGTATCGCGATACCATCTTGAGTATCGTATCGCCTTGGTTCTCAGGTATCGTATCGCGAGGACCTTGGTATCATATCCTCCCTGATCATGGTATCGTATCGTTAATCCAGAAGTATCGTATCGTCCACCTTCTAGTGTAGTATCGCGATACCAGTGCTGGTATCGTATCGTACAAGTTGGTGGTATCGTATCGCCACTTGTCTTGGTATCGTATCATCTCGTTGTCGGGAGTCGTATCACGATACCAAGTTGGTATCGTATCGGCGTATGCTCTAGTATCGTATCGCTTGAGCAATCTGGTATCGTATCGCAGGGCTTCTAGTATCGTATCGTGTAAAAGAGGTGGTATCGTATCGTGACCAAAATCAGTATCGTATTGTCTCGGTGCTCAGGTATCGTATCGCGAGGATCGTTGGTATCGTATCGTGGCACTAGTTCAGTATCGTATTGCCAGCTATAGCAAGTATCGTATAGTGTAGATTCCAAGTATCATGTCGTGGCCAACTCGTTATCGCCTAGTGCAATATCGCCTGGAAGTGGTATCGGCTAGAGTGGTTGAAGCATTTTGTCAGGAAACTTGAGGCTTTGGAAGAGATACTCAGGGAGAGTCTCTAGGACTTAGAGAGTCTGAGGAGGGTGAATGAACTTGAGGTCAGGGAGAGTGCTAAGTAGCCGAAGAAGTGTCATATCTTCTATGGGAAGTGTTGCCCAAGTTAGTCACCACTCTGCTTATTCAGAGACCTCTAGTGACTCAGAGGAGGAAATACCCATGGCTTCCAAAGACATGCAGGTTCCAGCTCCAAGTAGAAATTTCATGACTACTGTAGAGGGAGATTACCGTATTTCCTTGCAGTATGTGTCTACCAACGCCCAGGAGATCCCCATCTACCTGGATGGCTTAAATAGATATGTGGCTAGGATGGTAACTTCCATGAGTGCCACAATCGTGCCCCGACCTGCTGTCAAGTACGAAGGAGGAGCATATGTGGACAAGATTGGTCACATCTACATCGTGACTGAATTTCCTGATATGATCAATGAAAGGGGAGAATTAGTGGAACCAGAAAACTCCGGAAGAACAAACCCTAAAGAGCTAGTGACTACTCCTAGAGGCAGATCCCAAGTAACTCGAGTCTTGAGAGGAGACTTGATACCTCAAGACGACTATTTATTGGAATTCTATATGATCCATGGATCAGACTTATTGCTTCAAACAAACTTACCTGCTCCAGGGAGAGAAGAAAGTCCCATGACATTTTATGAGCTAAAGGATCCAGACGATGAAGCTAGACTAACATACTTGGACAAAAATTAGAGGAGATATTGGCCCGTGAGTGCCTTAGAGAGGGCTCGGCTGAGATACATGGGTGTGCCTGTATTTCCTCAAAGAGATCAGGCAACCACGTCGCAAAACCCTTTTGGAAATCAACAAGAGACAGAACATACCACGTCAGGACAGACCAGCCAACGAAGTGTGCCAAACCCTACTCATGTGCAATTTGCAACTCCAGGAGTGCAAACACATAATCAGGCCCACGTAGGGGTAGGTAATCAATACCGACCACCCATAAGACCACAACCACCAGTAGGAGGAGAGCCGGGAATGCCCCCAGTTAGACCAACAGTCTCTGTCTTCCCTGTAATGCCGAGACCGCCTGAACCAATGAGAAGACTGAGACCTATACAAGTGGCCAAGTGTGTAAGAAATCATTAAGATGGATTAGGAGAACCTTACGATCACATTGCCGAATTTAAACAAGTTCTAAGGGCAAAACAAGTAGACGACTTCTTTGTGCAGTATGAGTCTTTTGGACCCACCCTCACAGGAACGGCTCTAACTTGGTTCCAGCCATTGGACCCTAATCAATTTGGGAACATGGAGCAATTTTTTCAAGAATTCATTGGGGAATTCACAAAGAGAGGGATCAAACACAATTTTGTGTCTTTGATCCATAGCTTTAAACAGAACCCCAATGAAATAGTGAAAACAGCAGCCCGAAGATTCAATCAGTATGTGGATAGATGTCCAGTCGCTGAGAGACCCACACAACAAAAAATGATCTCATTGTTTTTGGATGGACTCACGAACAGAACCCTAAGAATGCTAGTATATGTGAAGAGGTTACAAACTTTGAGTGAGTGCCTTCAAGAGTGCAGTGATTTGGAAGATAACCTAGCCGAGGACCTCAAAAGTACACCTAGCCTCACTAAATCAGAAGATTCAAGGAGTACCATTACATCCAACTCCAGTAACATGGAAGAAATAGCGGAGATATTAGCAAAGAAACTAGGAGTCCAGGGACAAAGAACTTATCAACACCCAGCTCAAAGAGTGCCTATGCTACGAAGATGTAGCCTATGTGGAGGAGATCACCCCACACACATGTGTGTGCAAGGAGGGACCGGTGCACATCAAAACTACCCATACAACAGACAGCACCAACCAGGAACCGCTTTCTATTGCCACATAGAACAAAAATACACTAATCACACCACTAAAAGTTGTCTATTCAATCAGCAAGCAAGACCATCTCAACCACCATAGTATCGACCATATGGATATCCACCTAGAGAGCCAGGCAGAGAGATGCCCAGATACTATCCAACACCAGCAGGAGTACCAAGACAGTATGAACAGGCACCATATCCACCACCACAGACAGTGCTAGGAGCACAACTGTCACAACCTCAACAAGTAGTACCAGTGAAGTATACTCAGCCCGAAGAGAATTTGGAGAGAGCCATAGTGCCAGCATCATCTACAATCAATGAGGAATCAACGAACCCTGGATATGAGCTGCCACCAGGAGATTACTACCCATATGAAGCCAATATGGTAGATTACGACCCAACCTATGATTCGGCTTATTATGGATATGGAAATTATGACCCAAGCTATCGCACTGACGTCACAACTCTAATGTATACCGCTCCCAAAGAACAATCACCCATGAGACCAACCATTAGACCACCTGTACCAAGGGGACCTTGTTATAGGTGTGGAGGAGACCATTTTATAAGAGAGTGCCCTCGACCTTACAATCCACCACCACCTAGGACTTGGGAAGGATATTGTAGTGATTGTGGAAAGGAACATCTTTTCAAAGATTGCCCTAAGAATCCAACCAAAGTCCAGGACACTGCACCTATCAACGTAATCGAAGTGATAGAAGGATTTGGAAGTGATAAGGAATATACTGTGCCATTGAAAGCCATTACAAGAGCTCAGATAAGGCAACAAAAAGGGAAACAACTAGAACGGGAACAAGAGAGCAATAAAACCGTGAGTCCTAAAGTTCAGGTAGTGGAAGATTCGGAAGATCTACAAGAGAGTGCTCAGAACACCAAAGCTCAAAAATGGAAGGAAAGAAGAGAAAAACTCAAAAATAAATGGACAAAAGATGAGAGTCAAAAAAGTAAAAAACAAGCCCGAAACAGAAGGGAACGTAAAGAACAAGGGATCCGAGAGGAGACCCCGGTGTCACCACTTATCCAAGAGAAAGAGAAACCAGGATCAATTCTAGCTAACCCAAAACCAAAAGACTTAGACATGTGGCTGAAAGCTTACCAAGCTAGAATTAAGACTGAGCCGAATATAGAGCAACACGAAAGACTCTACCCACAAGGGGAGCTAACTAAATCAAGCAAAAAGGAATTATACCACTATTGAACGAGAAGGGTTAGGAATGGTCTACGCAATGAAGAAATTCAGACACTATCTTTTAGCCAACAAATTCAAGTTCTTCATAGACCATCAGGCCTTACTGTACTTGGTTAATAAACCCTGTAACACGGGAAGATTAGTAAGATGGTTCTTACTATTAATGGAGTTTGACTTTGAAGTGTTAGTAAAAAAGGGAAACACGCATGTGAGAGCAGACCACCTTTCTAGGTTAACCCACGGAGAACCGCCATGGTTCTGATTGATCTTTAATTCCACTTCTCAGGACCTAGATGATTCGCGTTGTTGCCTGATGCGTGCCCCTACGGGGCTTTGGGCAGAGGGTGGTTCTTTTGTATCATGATCTTCATTCTTTATTGAGTTGTTTTTGACTTTGATCTTCTTCTTCTTCTTTTCTTGCTTGATTCCCCTTCCACACGTCCCTCCTCCTGAACTCTGTCATCCCCGATAGGCTTTTTGTGGCGACGTGTGTATGTCTGTATGGCTGCTTGCTCTCGTTGATTCAGCAGATTAGCGTGACAAATCATAAATTCTTTCCACTGTTGGGACTTAAGTCCGTCCTCTATTGCTTGTCGGTGATCCATAATAAAACTTGTTTCATAAGCAACCAGACGCGCATTCAAGTTTGAAGTCATTTTTACAAAAATCTCTTAATCTATTTCGAAGAAGCCAGTGAAAAATGCTTCTTCGAAAGTTTGCATATACGTTGACGGCAAAAACATGATTCGAGAATAATATGCCATAAGTGTCAGGTGGCTTGGAATAGTGGATAGATAAAAAATGAGTGCTCCCGATCCTTGTGTAATGCCAATGAAATTCAAAAAAGTGTATTTTGGAATACTTTGATTATCGTGAGTAGCATGCTGAATATCTTATTTGTCATTTTAACAGCTAAATCAGGGACTGTAGCATATCTGGCAATCCAAAATTCCATAGTTTTTACCATATATTCCTCTATCGGTAAGTAATTGTGTGGAGGGCTAGGTAACAACGGGTAGTTGAGCCACTGATTATTGATATTGCCATGGCGCTGTCCTTCCCAAAATTGCATCCAAGCGCGTCTGTGGGGTACAGGACAAAAGGATGGATTGACTTGAAGCACGTATGGTGATGCTTCCCACTGTACCTGCAATGTAGGATTCTTTTCCAAAATTTTCCGCCTCCAGATAGGATCTGCCTTCTCGAACTCCTCTTGAGTATAATTGAAAGTATTCTTGTCGAACTGGAGGTTGCTATCAGGTTCTTGATTAGTGGTTGTCCTTATATAATGCCGCGTTTGTTCCTTTAGAAGACCATATGGTACATTGAAGAGCTTCAAAATTTGCTCTATTTGTTTGTTTTCTATGTGAGCTTCCTTCATGATTTGTATTATTTGGTCTTCAAAATCAGCAGTGAGCTGGGACACCAGTAGTGCCCTCTCTAGTCGGCTCAATTCTACAATGTCCCGATTATTATGATCAATGTGGACCTCCTGTGCCTCCCTTATCGGTGAATGATATGAGGGGGGAGAGAGAGGACGTACCTCAGTCTCCACAGTAGCCTTTGTAGATTGTGGAACTACTGGTGTCCCCTTAATTGTTTTTTGCTCTAACTGCTCCTGAAGCTGTTTAATGAATTCATCTTTCTGCTTGATTTCCTCCGTAGTCTTTGCAATGGTGTCCTTGTGTTTGAGAAGTTCTTGTGCCACGATATCCAAATGATCAGTATCTTCTTTACATTGCATCAAGTACCGATTCTCAGCTTTCTTCCATTTAGTTCTTAGGGCTTCCGTTTCATCCATGTACTTTTTTTCCCATTCGACAATGGTGAGTTGCTCCTATCTGAGCTGATCTTCCATTTTAGTTATCTTTTCTTCCAATTCTTTGATATCCTTTACTGAGCTTTTGTTAGCTTCTATTGGCTGATCACTGAGAAGAGGTGTCATGAGCTCCTTGTTTCGGTTCCTTAGGTTTTCTGCTTCCTCCATATATACTTTGAGCGGAGATTCCAATATTTTGCTCCTAGCATTCATCCTTGCCTTCTCGGTCTCACTAGCTTCGTATTTTCTCTGTACTTCTTGCAGTTGTGCTTTTAAACGTTCGTTTTCGGTCATTAACTCACTGCACTGCTTTTTAGCTGCTTGGACTTCTTTCTCTTTGTTTCTGATGTGCTCTCTTTCTAAGTTCAATTCGGCCGAAAGATTCTTACTCTTTTCTTGAAGCTCATGTTTGTCGTTCATTGCTTGGTCGTAGTCTTCATCAGCCTCAAGCATTAGTTGTTGCGTATCTAGAGCGGTTCGAATCATGTCTTGTACCACAGGCTTGAGTTGAGCAATGTCTACATTCAACCAAGTTCTTGGTATGCTTGGAGCTTCACCTGTGATGGTTGTCTGATTTGTAGATGTACTTGTGGTTCAGTTTCTTCTTTATCCATTTTAATAGCTTTTGTGGCACTACCTTGAAATGTGACATCCATGGGGGAGGGTTCTGCCACCACTCGTATTGGTGTGAAGGGTTCCTCGTCCTCTATTTTCTCTTCCTGATGCTCCTTCTTTGGTATCTTTATGGATTTCTTGCGAGTTGGTGTGGCTTCCTTGATATAAATGGTGGAAGTCTCATTACGTTTTATCATATGCGTACTTTCCTGATCTGCTTCCTTACTTGTGATATTCGGATCGGTAAGCGGCGTGTGGTCATCCGTCTTGAGACCTTCTGCTTCTTCATTGTAGTTAACTTCATTCAATTCCACCCATTGTCCATCATCCTCCGATTCACTTTGAATATCGACATTCAACAGTGAAGTGTCGGGTTCTTGTTGGGCATCTGAGGATGAGCTCGAATTGTCCAATCCTATTTCCTTGTATCGATGGACTTTGGTGAGTTTCCTTTTCGCTTCAAATTCTTGTTGGGTCTGTTGATAGTGATGTCCTTGCACTGGGAGGTTGACTTGTCCTTCCGTATATTGGTGCGTCTCTTCCATTGCTTTAGCTAGCTCTTCCTCCGTAATTGGTCTATTCTCTTTCAGGGTTGTCTTAGGAAGTACATGTGTTCTTTTTTATTTCGGCCCTTCCTCTTCTACTTGCTTGACTTCTCTGAGTCTCTTCGTTCCTCTCATTTTGGGTTGAGAACTAGTTTTTGCCACTTCCACAATCTTTACTCCTTTTTTCTTTTTAGGAAATGTGGCGACTTTGACGTACTGAGCAAGAGCAGTCGAAGATGGCATTTCCTTCAAGTATTCTCTTATGCCCAAAGCATGGTAGATCAAGATCGTTAGTGCAACGCTGCCGTTGAGGAACTTCTTATTATTCCATTGCTTTTTTGCCTCCAATAGTCTTTCTTGGACATATGGAGTCAGATTAATTTGATTGCCAATTTGCTTGATTGCATGGGACAGTAATTGAACAATGATCTTTTGGGGATCCGTGTATCGATTCATGTTTGGAAAGCAGAAGTGTTGGTAAATGAGTCTGACTTCCTCTTCTATATCTACTCTGTTAATGTCGACAAAAGTTCGTGTCTTCGCTCCATGACTCTCTTCCTTTACCATAGTGACACCGTCCTTCTCCCATCCGAATGCCTCCTTAATTAAGTCGTGTGTAAATTGTATGACAACCCATTTGCCTCCTTTATCCATTACTCTGGCTTCGGGCACCAATGGATCATGCAGTGCTGACTGTAAGGTGTTCATGACTTGCGTGCATCTTTGGAAGTCAGGCTTATATATGGGCAATTCAAAATACTTATGAATGCCTGCTTTCTTCATTATGTCGATTATAGAGGGTAGTTCATGCAATACTCTGAAGTCCTAGGACATAATCCGAAAGTGATGATCTGTGTCCATGATTTTTATGTTCCCCAAGAAGAGATACTCTCCTACTGGTTGCTCTTCTCTAAACCAATGTCCTTTGGCTTTTGTGAATTCTTGTACCTCCTCCTGAATTGTAGCCTCGGAGTCTTCAGAAGCCATTTGCACTTGTAAGGAAGAGTGCATTAGCTTCAAAGGAAAGCATGTAGCTGTGTAGTGCAATGTAGTGTTTATTGTCGTTCCATCACTCCGTCTCCCATGGTTCTATGTGTAAGATCTCTTACCACATCTTTTTATTTATTTATTTTTTTTTCTTGAAAGAAAACAAGCGTTAATATAGCCGAAGCATTCATTTATGTACATAGTATGTTCATTCCTAAGAGAGTTGAAGCTAAGACTTAATCTCTCTTGGAGAATGTGCACCACTAGTTTTATAATGTACATCATGTGCCAAATGCTTGACCTCGTATTGTGGCCCTATTATGCATACTTGAGGTGCATTATAGGCTTCATGAGTGCAGTGGGAATCTCTGTTGCTTCGGTTGTCCACTCCTTGCAGTTGCTTGGGTTTCCAAATCCATTTCATGACCACTGAGAGAGGTCGTTTTGTTTCTTTGATTCTTCAGGCTTCATGTGTTCTCTTTGCTTCCATTAGCGTTTTAGTAGTAATGACAGTTCTTTTCTTGTTTCTGGGATGAATCTGATGTGGTTGTGTCATTCGCTTTCCCTGATGTATTGCATCTGCCTGAGTGCTTATTGCCTGCTTAGCCGCCTGTGTGACCTTCTTGGGAATCCATATCTATTGGCGTGATCTCTGAGCTTCAATCAAAGGCTTGGGGATCCATACCTGCAAGAGTCCTGTTGGTGTGGACTTTGGTGTGGCTGACTTTTTTATTTCTGGTTTCTTCTTAAGTGTGGGTGCTGACTTCTTCTCGTTTTGCACCTGATCCTTGCGTAACCACTTGTATTTGTCCTTCCCTTGATACGAGTATCTACTTGTTGTTTTCCAAGATGGTGATCTTTTGGCTGGGTGAGGAGCTCCAGGAGAGTTGGTTTCCTTAGTGGCTTGCTCTTCCTCACCTGAATGTGGTGATTTCGATTCTTCTGTAGACATTGTATAGTTTGAACTTTCTTTGTCTTGTAGATTGGTTTCTGAGATATGAGGATTGGGATCACTTTCCAGTGTCTTTTCTTGGCAGCTGCAAGCACGCATTTTATCAGAGTTATGGACTTGGTAATTATCCATAGGGATGGGCTCCTCGCCTTGGAGATATCATTCGTCTCTCTGCCTAATCCATTCTTTTCTTTTCTTAATGCGTTCTAGGGCTTCTTGTCGGGCCTCCTCTCTAATCCGTTCTTCCTCTTTCTTCCTATTTTGAGCACCTACTAGACGTGCTAACATTTGATCCGTCAATGGCTCCATGAACCTTTTAACTCTACACCCACTTATGTAGTTAGGAAGAATATCTCCATCTAGCGTGGCTAGATTAACTGCTCCACTAGTTGAGATTCTATTGATGATCAGAGGTCCATATCCGCGTTTTTGTAATTTCTTGGCATGTTGTTTTAAGGTGTACACCAAGACTAAGTCTCCCTCTTTAAGTCCTTTTTCTTTTATATGTGCATCATAATATGCCTTTTGTCTTCTTTTGGCTGCGTAGATTCCTGCCACTGCTTGTAACCTAGTTTCATGTAACCTCTTGATTTGGCCGAGTTGTTGGGATAGCTCATGTCCGTTCCATTCATACTGTTGGGCTACTCTCAAGGTTGGGATTAAAAAATCAATCGGCAAAATAGCATTCTGCCCATACACTAAATTGAATGGGATAGTTCCAATGGCACTCTTATATGCAACTCGGAAGGCCCAAATTGCATGATGCAATTGTTTGTCCCAATCCGACCTTCCATTATTGACAATCTTTGTCAATACAATACATAACACCTTGTTGGAACTTTCCGCTTAACCATTGGCCTGGGGATGATATGGGGCTGATTTTTTATGAATCACTAAAAATTCATTCATTAGAGACTCTATTACTTCATTAAGAAAGTGCGTTCCTCGGTCACTCACAATCTCAATTGGTAATCCGAAACGAGTGAATATATTCTCAAAAAGGAATTTAGCAGTGGTCTGAGCATCGTTCTTTCTTGTAGCTTTTGCTTCTACCCATTTGGTCAAGTAATGTGTGGCTACTATGATGTACTCTGCATGAGAGCCTTTGGCTGGTGGGTTGATGGGTCCTATGAAGTCGATACCCCACTTGGAGAATGCTCTCACGCACACCATAGGTCTTAATGGCATGTCATCTCTCCTAATTGGGTATTTAGCCCTTTGGCACGTTTCACAGCTTCGTACATAAGTCTCCACATCCATATGTAGAGTTGGCCACCACAAGCCGGCGAAGAGGATCATTTTGACAGTTCTCTCAGCTGAAAAATGACCGCCCGCGGCACCTGCGTGTGCCATCTCTAATATGGGTAGATACTCTCCTTCATGCATGCATAATCGTAATTGATTATCCTTTCCTCTCCTAAACAATTGTTTTCCCATAAGTACGTAATCCTTGCTCATTTCTTCTAGGGATCGTCTTCTAGTTAAACTTATTCCTTCCTCATGTTCTCTGTTCTTTAGAAATTTGACCAATGTTTTACTCCAATTCGGTGCTATGGTTGAAACTGGTATGGACATATGATCCTCCGGGATTGTCTCCTAGCATTCTGCACAATTACTCACATAATCATGGACATCCTTGGGCATGTCAGGCCAGTACACTCCTAATCTTTTCAATTCCCGAATGGTTCCATACGTTCCTTGGTGTGTTCTCCATTTGTTCACATGTGCTTGCTCAGTTAGTTTCTTTTGTTCCTCCTCCTCAACACATCTTAGCAACACTCCATTGGGTTCCTTATAGTACACACTTCCAACAATAATGTGCAAATTTCTTGATTGAAGAATTGCCTTTTTGCTATTCTTATTGATTGAGTGTTGTGGGCCATGGGTGAGTATAGGAATTAATTTCTCTGCCCACTTTGGACATACTTCCAGATTGAACAAATAAGTATCTGGCAGATCATCGGGTAATCTACATCCTCTTCCTCATAATCTATTACCTTATTCTCTTCCTTCTCATTGTCTGTTTCTTCTTCCAATATTTTTGCTTCTTTTACATCAATTTCCTTTTGTTTCTCTTGAAAAACTTGTAATTCTTCTTCCTGGACTAAGGTTGAGTCATTCTCCACTGGATTCCTTATTTGATCATTCAATTGCTCCTCTTTTACTTCCATCTCCTATTTATCTATGTCCTTAAAATTTATTTCTTCTTCCCTTTCCTGATTACCTGTAATCATTACCTTGAGTCAAAAAAGAATAAAGTTGTTCCTTGCTTGTTTGAGGTGGATGGGGTTCCTTTGAGGTTTGGACTTCCTTCTGGGCTTCTCCATTCAAGAGTAGTTAATGGAAAACCATACCTTTTTATTCTACACCCACTTATGAAATTGGGCATGATTTCTCCATCTATATTAGCTAATTGAACAACTCCACTGTTACTAATTTGGTTGATAATGTAAGGTCCATGTCCCTTCTTCTAAAATTTTTTCTGATGTTCTTTCAATGTATATGCCAAAACGAGATCCCCTACTTGCAAATCCTTTTCTTTAATATGAACATCATGATATGCTTTTTGTCTCCTTTTATCTGCATATATGCTCATAATTGCTTGAAATCTGGAAGCTCCAAGTTTTTCCAATTCCACTACCCTTTTAGATAATTCATGTCCAGTCCACTTGTATTGATTCCCCACCTTCAATGTTGGCATGAGAAATTCTAAAGGTAATACTGCATTTTGTCCATATACCAAATTAAATGGCATTGTACCAATAGTAGTTTTGTATGCCACTCTATAAGCCCATAGGACATGATTAAGTTGTAAATCCCAATCATTCCTATTTGTGTTTACCGATTTTGACAAAATAGTGCAAAACACTTTATTAGTGCTTTTTGCTAATCCATTTGCTTGTGGATGATAAGGAGCTGACTTTCTATGATTAATCATGAAATACTTAGTTATATTTTCAATTATTTGGTTTATAAAGTGAGCCCCCCTATCACTTACCAATTCAATTGGTAAACCAACTCTAATGATAATATTCTCATAAAGAAATCGTGCAATGGTTTGAGCATCATTTCTTTTTGTAGCCTTAGCCTTTGCCCATTTGGTCAGGTAATATGTGGTTACAAGTATATATTCAGCATGAGACTCTTTTGCAGGAGGATGGATAGGTCCAATGAAATCCAATCCCCTCTTGCTAAATGCTCTTGCTGAAATAAGTGGCACTAATGGCATATCATCTCTTTTACTTGGTTGATTTACTCTTTGACAAATGTCACGTCTTTTCACATATGTTCCTGCATCAGGAAAGAGAGTTGGCCACCAAAAACCAAAATATAAAATGAGTTTAGTAGTCCTTTCACCTGAAAAATGTCCTCATGCTACTCCAGAATGTGCCATCTTTAACATTTATGTGTATTTATCTTCAGGAACACATATTCTTAGATATCCATCCATTCCTTTCTTGTACAATTGGTCTCCTATCAATTGATACTCCTCAGAAATTGTCTGTAAATTTCTAGAGTATGCACTAACTTTTACTGGCTGTAATGGTTTATTACTTCTTAACTCCTCAACTATGTGTGCACTCCACTGATCTGGATTTTTCTGGAACCAATACAAAGTTGTAATTTCTGAATTTTGCAAAGATTGACATTTAAGACAATTGGAAACATATTTCTCCATATCTTGAATCTTTGTAGGCCAATGTACACCCATTCTATTGAGATTGTTTAAAGTAACCACCATGGAAGCATGAGTACATGGATTCCAACAATGAGATTTTCTTAGATATTCCTGCTGCTCGTCTTCTGGAGTACAATATTCCAGTATACCAATATGATTTATATGATACAAGTGCCCAACTAGTAATGCAAAGTTCCTACTTTGTAATACCAAATGTGTGTTGTTTTCATGTGTTCTACAAGGTTCCATGGTTAGCAAAGGCACCAAATTCATTGCCCAATCAAGAATACTTTCTATTTTGAACAGATATGCATTTGATAATTCATCATCTAAAGGTGAGTTTGGATCTCTGGTTTGTATTCTGGACAAATGATCTGCTCTTAAATGAGTTTTCCCTTGTCTGACCACTACCTCAAACTCAAATTCCATTAATAGTAGGAACCATCTGACTATCCTACTTGTGTGACATGGTTTGTTCACTAAGTAAAGTAAGGCTTGGTGATCCACAGAGTTTAAACTTGTTAGCTAAAAGATAATGTCTGTACTTCTTTACAGCAAATATCATTCCCAATCCTTCCCTTTCAGTGGTTGTATAGTTTCTTTCAGCTAAATTCAATTGCCTACTAGCATAAGCAATTAGAAAGTCTAATTTGCTTCCTTCTATTGGTTGTGCCAAAACACATCCTAAAGCAAAATTTGCAGCATCAACATGAACATGAAAAATTTGATTCCACTATGGAGTTTTTAGAATAGGTGCTGTCACCAAACAAGTTTTTAAAATCTCAAAGGCTTGGTCACCTTCTATGGTCCATTCAAATTTTGTAATTAATGCATATAAAGGTTTTGCAATATCTGCAAAATTATGTACAAATTTTCTATAATACCCATAGTGTCCCATGAAAGTTTGAAGTTCTTTTACATTTTTTGGTTTTGTTAGATCCACTATGGCCTTAATTTTCCTCTCATTAGTTGAAATTCCATTTCTAGAAACTATGTGACCCAACATTCTCCCTTGCCTCACAAAGAACACACATTTCTCAAGATTTAAACATACTCTGTATGTTCTACATCTTTTGAATATCTTTTCTAGATCTTTCAAATGATCCTGTCTTTTTAATAAAAAATCGCAAAGATCATCAACATAAATTTCCATTATGTTTCTAAGAAATTCTTTGAATATGTGGCACATCAACCTTTGAAAGGTTCAGGAGCATTGGTTAAACCAAAAGGCATAACCCTAAATGCATAGATTCCCCATTCTATGGAAAAGGCAATTTTATGTTGGTCTTCCAAAGCTAAAGGCACTTGATTATATCCTGAAAAACCATCCAAAAAATGATAGACCTCCTTGCCTACAACCCTTTCTAAGAGATGGTCTGTTATTGGTAATGGATAGCTATCTCTTATAGTTGTTGCATTAACTTTTTTCAAATTAATACATACCCTAAGTTTCCCATTCTTTTTAGGTACCACAACTATAGGAGATATCCAGTCTGTGTACTCAATTTCATAGATGAATTTGGCAACCAGTAATTTTTCAATCTCTTCTTTATTTTAGCTGAGTATTTGTCATTAAATGTATAGTGTCTTTGTTTGCTAGGTTTCGCATTAGGAGTAATAGGAATCTTATGTTCACAAATTTTAGGATCAATTCCTTTCAAATCCTTATAACTGTAAGCAAACACATCCCTATAAGTTTAGCCAACTTCATCAATGCTTCCTCCTCTTGATTTGTCATGTCGTCAGCAATGACAATGTGCCTATCTCCCCCCTCTTCTTGAGTAATCACCACCTTCTTAGTCTGTTCTTCATTGTCATATGATTCCCCCTTTTTCTTATCCCTTTTTGGTTTCATTTTTAAAAGTAATATGTCTTCTACTTCATAGGTCTTGAAGTTTGAATGTACATCAACTTGTTGGTCCTCTTCCTTCATCTTTTTATTTTCTTCAGATTTCTGTTTTTTCTCCATTTCTTTGTGTATGCATTTTCTATAAGTTCTTGAGATTTTATCTTTTATAGCATATGTAGCCTCCACTTCTTCTAGAAATTGTGTTTTTCCAATATTTAACATTATCTCTTCCTCCAAAATCTCCTCTACGTTTGACACCTTTATCATTTGTATTCCTATTTGAAAAATATCATATCCCTCTTCATTTTGAAATTTGACTCCCACGTATTCATCATTGGCCAAATCCATTATAGTGAAAATCTGATTCCATCCATAAGGCTAATTCTTCATCTTCAAATTTCTATGGTATGTAACTTTCATCTTGTGACTTCCTTTCTCCTTGACAATACTCTTTTTTTAACAACCTTCTTTTATGTATGTGGTTCCTTATCACATTACGCTTCCAAATTGATGATTCTTTCTCATTCTGATCGTCACTTCCAGATTCTTCACTTGATTCTTGATTTTGGTGTATTTTGAACCATTCGTGAGGGGACATATCACAATACTGCCCATTTCTCAAATTTACTCTCGTTACCCTTCCTTTGCTTTGAAGATATAGGCAATCTCTACCCCAATCTTGCACAATTTCCATTTTTCTCATAAATGGTCTTCCTAGGATGATTTCATATGAGGTAGATTGTGGAAATTCAACTATGGCAAAAGTGTGCTCTATCTCTATTCCACATATTTCCACAATCACCTTTTCCCAAATTCCTAGAGGTTTTTCTATGTGTTCGTTAGCAAGTTGTAATCTCATTTTGGTAGGTATCAACTCATTCTTTCCCCATTTCTCCCAAGTTTGTTTAGTCATGATTGCCACTCCAGATTCACTATCTAATATAGCCTTGGCATGATTGTCACCAAATTGTATTCTCAAAGTTGCGTTCCCTTCTTCACCTTCACAGTATCCTCCTATCTTATCAATAGGTATGTACAACAGTTCTTCCATTTCCTGTGGTTGTGGATCTAGCATCTTTGATTTTGTCTCCCAAATTTTTATATTATGTTGTAATTGAGGATTTCGTTTTACTAACTCTTCCATTGTGGTTTGATATAGAATTGTACAGTGTTTGTCTAGATTGATTTGGAAGGTTATTTGTGAATTTTCTTCCTGAGCAAGATGTTTCATGTTTTTTGTTGCATCTGACTCTTCAATTGTTTTTTTATGATTGTTTATATCTTCAAACTTTTTTTGTGCTTCCTGTATGATTTGTTTACATCTCTGCATTCTCTCGTCCTCTATATCTGGCATAGGAATATACCAGCACATGATCTGTAGGATTTGGTCCATCTTGAATTCTCCCTCTCTATGCTTCTATTAGAGCCTCCATGCTTTTTGGATTTCTTACCTCATTTTGTGTCTTTGTATTTTGTTGTTAGCTATTGTTTGAGTTCCCTACAGTTTCCTCTTCTAGATTTTTACCCATTCTCATCTTTCTTTCCCATCTCCCTTTTTTTTCTGTTTTTCTTTTCTTTTGTAAATAATTTTTTTTTGTGGTCCTGTGTGTGTGTCTCATTTTTTATGCTTTGTTGTTTAGCTTGAGCTCTTGTTATGGCATTTACAGTTACCTGTTCATGATCACTCAATTCTTCTTGTTCCATTATGTTAACTGCTTTTAATGGTATGTTACTAGATGTGTTTTGTTGTTTTTGAGGGTTTCTTGAACAATCTCTTATCAAATGCTCCTTGCCACAGCCCTTATAATAGGATCCTTCTATTCTCAATGTTGGAGATTGTGGACAGTCTCTAATGAAATGTTCCCCCCCGCATCTATAACAGGTTATCTTTTGCCCTCCTTTGAATTGGGGTTTCTGATTGGACATGTAATTATTAGTTATGTACATGAATGTGGTTGGGTCCATTTCAATTCTCCCATTTCCCAAGTCTAAGGCTTGTAGTTATGGTTCTCTCTGTTCATATCCTTCCCAATCTTCCTGATATCCACCACACAAATGGTAATCCTCCTTGTAAGATGATCTAGTTCTTGTGCTTTCTTCTTCTATAGGTATGTATTTTACTGGTACTACATTTTTTGGTAATGGTGGTTGTTGCCCTAGTACATGTCTTAGTTGTTCAGAAACTCCAGATTCTCTTTGTACATTGTGTTGGTTCATATATTCCCTTTCTTTGATGGGTTGTTTATTGTAGAAGCATTCTTCTCTAGTATGGTTTGTCCATTTTATTTCTTAGGTTCAATACTTGAGTGATTTCCTATCTTGCAAATGTTGTGGTTTGTGATAAGGACATTGTTGAACCAAATGGCTCTCTCCGCAATTATAGCACTTCTTATTGGTTGAATTTTTGGTGCTAATCAAATTTGTTTTGGTGTTAACTTCTAGGGCTTAAACAATGGCTTGTGATAATTCTTTCGTTGGTGGAGTTCTATCTTCATTTGTTCTTGGTTGATCAAATGCTAATAAATCTTGTCCTCTATTATCCTCTAGATCTATTGCCTCTTTCACACAGGCCCCTAGATCAGGACATCTCCTATAATACACCAAGATTCTTAATTGTGCACTCCTCAATCCTTCTATGAACAAGGACACTTGTCTTGCCATTGAGGGTACCTCTTCTTTTGGACATATATCAATGTATTGCTTGAATCTCCTGGCAGCCTCTCTCACATTTTCATCTTTTTGTTGTTTGAAACTATGTATTAGTGTAGCTATATTATGTTTAATTTTGGAGAATTCCCCTATAAAGGCCTCAAGGAAGGATTCAATATGTGGGTACATTTCCTTCCTCAATGGAATGAACCAAGATAATGCAGGTCCAATTAGGGTTAGACCAAATGCTTCGAATTGCACTTTATAATCCTCTACTTCTTCTGCCCTAATCAATTGTCTGAACTCTGTAGCATGAGCATGGGGATCAGAATACCCTTCATATTGATTCTTCATGCATTTAGCTACTTGATAGGGCCTAAGCATTCTTCCATGGTTTTGCCACTGTTGTCTCTTTCTAAAAAATCAAATATTCCTTCTGCTTCCCTTTCAAAAGGATTTGGAGAAGTGTGTAATTTCCTCCCTTTTTGTTGTTTAGTAGAAGTATGATTTTCGTTTTGTCTCCGCAATTCTGGTCGCCCTAGGTCTTGCTCCCAAGGTCTCTTGTCTGCACATTGTCCTAAGTCATTAGAATTTTTAGGATCTTGTGAAAATATGTACACACATCCCTGTCTATCCTCATATCTACCATGCTTTTATAGGCTTCAAAGAATCGCGATTGTGAGTGATTTTTGACAAATTTGAGTTCTCACCTTAATGACTCTTGTTCTTGTGCAAGTTTGTTATTTTATTCATAAAATCTTGTTCCCTCAAACAAAATTTTCATGCTTTCTCTTTTTTGATGAAAATCGCGATTTTGTGTCCAATTCTCAAATCTGATCACTTGATGCTCAATTCTTACTGAAATTTTGATTTCCTTCAATTGTGAAACTTATGAAACCTTAGAATGGCTTAGATTAATGCCAAATAGTGCAACTGAGTCAATTTCATTATTTTACTAAAAATCACGATTCTGAGATGAGACTTGTGTTTTTTTTTAACTTCCTTGCTTTTGTACTTTTTGAATTTCATTCCCACCTGGTCTTTTCCAATGTTCTTCAACAACTCCAAATCAATTGTCACCTGCAATTATGCACCACTCAACTATTCACAAGAGATTAGAATTGAAGGAAAACAGCACCTTTAGTCTATATTTTTTATTTTTTGAATTTTTTTATTTTTTGAATTTTTCTTCAACTTATTCTCTTTCCATATTCAATAGAGACCTCATGCAAAACTTCAATAGAAAAAAAGAAATTTCTTTGAATTTTTATTAAATTTTATGATTTTTTTTAGTAATTTTTGTTGGTGCATTTTACCCAAGCCTACATGCTTGATATGCTTGATATTATGATCATTTGTAAGTCACATGTGTAGTCATGTGAACACCTCTTGTAAAAGAGTTCATTTTTATCTCTTGTAAATGGAAAAAGAAAAAAGGAAAAGGATGGCTTACCTCATCCATGATGTAAAAGAAAAGTCGTGGCTCTAACTACCTAAAACCACAAATTTTTGAGCTGAGGGAATATCTCCTAACTTTGGGGATCACTTTTAGGTGGAGCCATTTGAAATCGAATTCAAAACTCCCCCCAAGAATAGCTATAAAAAGAGCAAGAAGGAAGAGGCGATTAGCAAGCCTTGTACGTGACCACTTCATGTCATTTCGTAGAGATTGAAGAGCTTACTCCATAGCTCTATCATTCTACTCCCATTGTGCAAAGACTCATTGCCAATGTGGTTGTAATCATATGTGAATCTATACATTTGTCATTATCTACTTCTCTATTTTGTTCTCTGCTATACTCACTCAGAGCAGAACCTTCAGAAGGTCATATCTCGAGTTCTACTGATCTTTTTTCAGTGTTTTAACATACGATAGATCGCTCTCATTGTCTAGTTTTTATTTATACATTTTCATGGTCATTGGATTAATAATTCTGAAGATATCTGCAATTTACTGCTCACTGGTCTATCTCTGTAGAGCCTCGAGAATGGCAGGCATGTTCCAGACTTTGTAAAAATTTGTTCTCAGTGCTCAGTCCATCATTTAAAGTGTTTTAACTTGGATTGGGAAGCTTGCTAAGTCTATTTTCTATGTCCAAAACGAATGTATCTAATTCCTACCAGGTTAAGAGCACTGTTCATTTTTTCCAACAGGTATATGTCCAAAAATAGCAAGTTTTGGGAGCTAGTCATTTCGCAACTAGTCTGTCTTGACTTAAACTTTTGGGATACATCTTCCAAAGTACTTGGCTGATATTTTGGTGGATTTAGGAAGCTCAAAGGGTCTACTAATCAACTCTGAAGTCTCAGTTGGCTGGTGTGAAGCAGTTTGTAGCAGCACCAACTCATCTTTGGATTGCATCCACCATCTCTTCACAGTGGTATCAGAGCATAGTCAAGCAACATGGGAGATGGATTTCCATCAACAATTGACAAATTGGATCGAAACAACTACCCGGCATGGTCTCTAACGATGGAGGCTTACCTTCAAGGGAGGAATCTAAATGGATTCATATCCAGAGATGAAGCAATGCCAACCATGAGGAACAAAGGGCAACCATCACATGAAGAAGTGGAAGGACTTTCAAATTGGTGTTCAAAGGATGCACTTGCAAGGTCCTATATTCTAAACTCAATCTCTGATTTTCTTTTACCTCATGTCAAGGGATGCAAGACATCAAGAGAGACCTGGAATGCACTTGCTTCTTTCTTCTCTTCCAACACTCGAGCAAGGAAGAACCAATTGTGGATGGAGTTCACAACAATGAAGAAAAGCCCGAAGCAAAATGTGACTGATTATGTCACAAAGATAAAGGAGATTTCCGACCAACTTAGAAGCATTGGAGAGGTAATTGAAGAGGAGCGAATCATTAGACAAATCATAAATGGAATCAAAGCAGACGACAAGTGGGAGTCATTCACAACAGCCATGGATTTATACATGGATATGCATGTACCCAACCTCAACACACTCATGGGCCAACTCTTCACTCATGAAGCAAAGATTAGCAAAGGTGGTGAGTCCTCAAGAGGTAATCAAACTTCTGATAAAGCTAAGGTCAAGGACAAGTCAAAGAATAGGAAGAATGAAGATGAAGGTAGCTCTTTCCAAGCAAACTTTGCAGGTAGATGAAGAGGCAGACGTGGAAACCAAGGCAGTGGGAGATTCCAATCATCTCAACCTTGCAATATATGTGGCTTATCTAACCATACTACTGAAGAATGTTTCAGGAACCCGAGGAACTCAAGAGTAAGAGGATTCAATAGAGGTAGCTATGGATCAAATAGAGGCAGATACAATGGAGGCTACAACAACAAAAACTACTACAACTACAATTACAACTATAACAACTATCAAAGTGGCCATAGAGGAAGGAGAGATTACAATAACTATGCAGAGGAACAAAGTCAAGAAGATTCATTATTGATTATGAATCTATCAGTGAAGAAGGGTAAGGATGATGATCACATATTTTACATTGATTTGGGATGCTCAAACCATGTAGCAGGAAATGTGGCTTTACTTTCTGATTTGGAAGATCCTCATAACAAGCATGAAGTGCAGACAGGAGATGACACAAAGCACTCAATGGAGAAGATAGGTAATGTGAAGACATCAGATGGGAATATGAACCTCTTAAGCAAAGTCTTGTATGTCCCTAAAATTACCAAAATTTTAATAAGTGTTGGACAGATTGTTGAAAAAGGATTGCAAGTTAGATTCAATCGATTTGGTGCATATGTTGAACACCCACGGCAAGGCTTTAGAAGGATTGCCAAAGGAGAAAAGACAGGAAGGCTTTTCACTTTTGAAGTGGAAGATACAAAGAACATAGCTTTGTTTAGCTATGGATCTCAAACTCTAACAGAGTTGGAGATATGGCACAAAAGGCTTGCTCACATTGGTGAGAGGACACTCAAACAAATTTGTAGGGACCAAAGTGTACTTGGTTTGCCTAATATCACAAGGCAACACATGATTTATAAGTGTGAAGCTTGTCAACCCGGCAAGGCTCATAGACAACCTTTCAATAAGAAAGGATATATGTATCAAAATCCTTTGGATCTAGTGCACACGGATGTGTGGGTCCAAGTAAGGAGCCATCTATATCAGTCTCAAGATATTATGTATCTTTCATAGATGATTGTAGCAGGTGGACCATTTTGCTTTTCATGAAGCACAAGGATGAAGTGTTTAATTGCTTTAAGAAGTATATTGCTCTTGTTGAAAACCAAACAGGTAGGACCTTGAAAGGACTCAGATTAGATGGTGGAGGAGAATACTTCTCTTCTGAACTTGATGCCTTCTTGCATGAAAGAGGCATTAAAAGGGAAGTCACTACAAGGTATACACCCGAACTCAATGGTGTAGAAGAGAGGAGGAACAGATCTATTGTCGAAGCTGCAAGGTCCATGCTCAACGCAAGGGATTACCAAACTACCTATGGGCAGAGGCTGTGTTGACAGCCACATATCTCATAAATAGACTTCCATCTAAGTCACTAGATGGAACAACTCCATATGAAGTGTGGAATGGAAGAAGACCTAGTCTAGAGAAAAAATCTTTGGATGCTTAGCCTATGCTCACATTCCTTCTCAAGTAAGAGGGAAATTGGATCCCAAGGCAGAGAAGTGTGTATTCATTGGTTATGATCAAAACCAAAAAGGATATAGATTGTACAAACCAACCAATAAAGGATTTTCTGTGAGTAGAGATGTAATTTTTTATGAAAACAAATCATGGTTTGATGATGATAGGAAAGTGAAGCTGCCATATGACTTGGATGAAGACTTTCCATTACTTCAACCAAAGGAGCCAAAGCAGATTGAAGAAAGTGATTCGGAGATTGACCTAGAAGACTTGGAAAGACTAAAGCTATGGAAGAACAAAGGTAAAGCAAAGATGCAGGATGCCACATATGGACCCGAGAGCTCACATCAACCACTTAGAAGGTCTTCAAGAAAGAAGCAGAAACCAGAGAGGTTTGGTTATGACACTTCTTTGGTCACCAAGCACTCAATCTACATTGCAAAAGATTCAACCAATGAAGAGCCTACCCCATTCGAAGAAGCACAAAGCAAGAAAGCTTGGAGAGATGCAATGGATAAAGAAATGGAAGCCTTGAAGGACAATGACACTTGGGAGCTTGTACCTAACAAGCCGTCTATGAAGGTAATTGGATCTCGATGGATATACAAAATCAAGAGGAATCTAGATGGAAGTATAAATAGACACAAAGCAACGTTAGCTGCTAAAGGGTTTGCTCAAACCCATGGTATTGATTATGAGGAGACTTTCTCTCCTATTGCAAAAATGCCTACAATTAGGGTTCGCATTAGTCGTGCTTCATCTAGAAATTGGAATCTCTAACAACTTGATGTAAAGAATTCTGTCTTGAATGGATGGATTTCTGAGGAAGTGTACATGGCACAACCTCCTGCATATGACGATGCACATCATCCTAACTATGTATGCAAACTAAAGAAAGCTTTGTATGGATTGAAGCAAGCTCCAAGAGCTTGGAATTTCAGATTGGTGACTTATTTGCAGGACCAAGGATTCAAATCTAGCAAGGCGGATACCTCTTTGTTCATAAAGAGGAATGGATCTGAAGTGATCTATTTATGTGTGTATATTGATGATATTATTATCACATACAATGATCTTGAAGGAATCAAACAGGTAAAGAGTCAAATGAAGGAGGAGTTCAAAATAAGTGATCTTGGACCACTCACTTATTTTCTTGGATTGGAGTTGATCTACACAGATTCAGGTATATACATCACACAAAGGAAGTATGTCCATGACATGCTCGTCAAGTTCAAGATGGAAAATACCAAGTGTGCAGGTACACGTATGGAGCAAAATCATAAGCTTAGTGCTTATGAAGGAGAACCAATTGAAGACATCACAAGCTCTCAAAGCTTGGTTGGAAGTTTGAACTATGCAACACTCACAAGGGTGGATATATGCTATAGTGTTAGCATATTGAGTCATTTTATGCATAAGCCGAGAAGACCACATATGGAAGCGGCCAAGAGAGTCCTGAAGTACCTAAAGGGGACCATGAATGAAGGTTTGTTTTATACATTTACTTCAGATATTGAGCTAAAGGTTTACTCAGATGCAGATTGGGCTGGATCTAGATATGATAGAAGAAGCACATCTGGGTATATATCATTTGCAAGCTCAAAAATCATTTCTTGGTCATCGAAGAAGCAACCAACCGTGGAATTACCTTCTACTGAAGCGGAATATAGAGGTTTGGACAATGCAACTCAAGAAATCATGTAGTTAAAGTCTTTTTACACAGATCTTGGATTTCATTCTTCAACACCTCATATTTTTGGTGACAACACAAGCTCACTACATCTAGCAGCTAATCCGGTATACCATGCTAGAACCAAGCATATTGAAGTCCACTACCATTATGTAAGGGAGAAGCTAATGAGCAAGGATATTCAACTATCCTATGTCTCTACAGATATGCAATGTGCAGACATGTTGACTAAAGCTCTTGATGGTACAAAGTTAAGCAGATTCAAGTTAATGATTGGCTTGCAGGAAACCAAGGACAATTAAAGACTTATTTGGAGGGCAAGCATGTTGGGCTTGAGGGGGAGCTGTTGGTGCATTTTACCCAAGCCTACATGCTTGATATGATTGATATTATGATCATTTGTAAGTCACATGTGTAGTCATGTGAACACCTCTTGTAAAAGAGTTCATTTTTATCTCTTGTAAATGGAAAAAGAAAAAAGGAAAAGGATGGCTTACCTCATCCATGATGTAAAAGCAAAGTGATGGCTCTAACTACCTAAAACCACGAATTTTTGAGCTGAGGGAATATCTCCTAACTTTGGGGATCACTTTTAGGTGGAGCCATTCGAATTCGAATTCAAAACTCCCTCCAAGAATAGCTATAAAAAGAGCAAGAAGGAAGAGGCGATTAGCAAGCCTTGTACGTGACCACTTCATGTCATTTTGTAGAGATTGAAGAGCTTATTCCATAGCTCTATCATTCTACTCCCATTGTGCAAAGATTCATTGCCAATGTGGTTGTAATCATATGGGAATCTCTACATTTGTCATTATCTACTTCTCTGTTTTGTTCTCTGCTATACTCACTCAGAGCAGTACCTTCAGAAGGTCATATAGCGAGTTTTACGGATCCTTTTTCAGTGTTTTAACATGCGTTGGATTGCTCTCATTGGCTAAGTTTTAGCTGTAAATTTTCATGGTCATTGGATTAATAGTTCTGAAGATATGTGCAATTTACTGCTCATTTGTATATCTCTATAGAGCCCTGAGAATGGCGGGCATGTTCCAGACTTTGTAAAAATTTGTTCTCAGTGCTCAGTCCATCATTTGAAGTGTTTTGACTTGTATTGGGAAGCTTGCTAAATCTATTTGCTATGTCCAAAAGGAATTTATCTAATTCCTACCAGGTTGAGAGCACTGTTCATTTTTTCCAGCAGGTGTATGTCCAAAAATAGCAAGTTTTGGGAGCTAGTCATTTCGCAACTAGTCTATCTTGACTTAAACTTTTGGGATACATGTTCCAAAGTACTTGGCTGATATTTTGGTGGATTTAGGAAGCTCAAAGGGTCTACTAATCAAATCTGAAGTCTCAGTTGGCTGGTGTAAAGCTGGTTGTAGCAGCACCAACTCATCTTTGGATTGCATCCACCATCTCTCTTCACAATTTTATCCTTAAATCAAGGAAAAAAATTCACTTAGGGTTTTCTTTTTTCAAGATCCATTGATCTTTGACTTATGATTGGTTGTACTCACTATGCTTGCAATCTCACAATGGAAATATAGATTTCAAGAAAGTATGTGATAAAAAAGTACAATTATCAATTCATGCAAAGATAAACTCAACACTTTTTTTTTCAAGTGATTAAACAATCTTTCCTCAAGACTATAACTTCACTTAGGACAAGCAAATGGAACAATCAATTTGCACATAGCTACTTTACTTGACTTTCCTCATTGCAACCATGTCATATTTTCCAAGATTGACAAAATTTGCTTGGTACTTTATCAAAAAGAAATCTAAATATGCAAAGATAATCACATTTCACTTTTCCTTTCAGCAAATTAAATCATTTTTTTGGTCACAACACCTGCAATTTACTCTTAAAGTGTATGAACAACTATCAATTTGCATAAATTCACATACTTCTTTGTCTCAAAAGGTTAATTCATGCTTTCTTTTCCCAAAAGACAAGCCAAAAGAAACCTACCTTTCCACTTTTTCTTACTTGGTTAAAGAGTAATACCTTTCCAATGTGTTCAAATACCATCAACAATGGAAGATCCATCAAGGTTCAAAACTTCAATGAAGCTTTTGCTTTGTTCCCCGACAATGGCACCGAAAAATGTTTGTTGTTAATCTTTGGAGTTGTCCTCTCCAATCATTATAGCACAACAGATCAACTACACATCTTTAAATTGTCAATCTGGAATCCAAGAATAAGAGTTGACATGGCTGTTTTTCTGAGAGATTTATGAAGAAGAAATTAAATAACTAGGGTTTTGATTATCTTGAGTTCTACAACAGCATTTTCAATGATTTTTGTGCCTAAATGTGCCATTTTGACAGTAGAATACAAATATGAAGTTAAATTTCCAAAACGATACCTATATCACACAGACAAGACAATCGCGATTCTATAAAAACTGAGAAATTTCAATTCCAGCATTGATCTTCTGTATTATCTTGCTCAATCTACTATCACTCTCCTCTCTTCATACATCTCACTCAGAAATACACAAGAAAAGTTCACAAATTGCATGGATCACATAATGAGAAGACTCAACAAATCAAGGATAAGAACATGGAAGTAGACACATGATTTTCTGCAAAAAAGCTCCTCACATTACTTAGATAGCATGGAAATAATACAACCAACCTCTTCAAAATAGAAGAAATTATCTTTTATACGTTTTCAAGTATCCCTTTTCACACTGGAAATTTGATCCTCTTTGCCTTCTATTCTAAAAATATGCTATCAAAGAGCTTCCAAAAATTCTAAGAAATGTTGGTGCATTTTACCCAAGCCTACATGCTTGATATTATCCTCATTTGTGAGTCACATGTGTAGTCATGTGAACACCTCTTGTAAAAGAGTTCATTTTATCTCTTGTAATTGAAAAAAGAAAAAAGAAAAGGATGGCTTATGTCATCCATGATGTAAAAGCAAAGTCGTGGCTCTAACTACCTAAAACCATGAATTTTTTAGCTGAGGGAATATCTCCTAACTTTGGGGATCACTTTTAGGTGGAGCCATTCGAATTCGAATTCAAAACCCCCTCCAAGAATAGCTATAAAAAGAGCAAGAAGGAAGAGGCGATTAGCAAGCCTTGTACATGAACACTTCATGTCATTTTGTAGAGATTCAAGAGCTTACTCCATAGCTCTATCATTCTACTCCCATTGTGCAAATATTCATTGCCAATGTGGTTGTAATCATATGTGAATCTATACATTTATCATCATGTACTTCTCTGTTTTGTTCTCTACTCTACTCACTTAGAAGAGTAACTTTAGGAGGTCATATCTCGAGTTCTACGCAACCTTTTTTAGTGTTTTAACGTGCGTTTGATAGCGCTTACTGTCTTCTTTCCGAATATCAATTTTCATGGTCATTAAATTTATAGTTTTGTAGATATCTGCATTTTACGGCTCACTGTTCTATCTCTACAGAGCCCCGAGAATGGTGGGCATGTTCCAGAACTTGATGAATCTTGTTCTCAGTGCTCAGTCCATCATTTGAAGTGTTTTAACTTGGATTGGGAATCTTGCTAAGTCTATTTTCTATGTCCAAAACGAATGTATCTAATTCCTACCAGGTTAAGAGCACTGTTCATTTTTTCCAGCAGGTGTATGTCCAAAAATAGCAAGTTTTGGGAGCTAGTCATTTTGCAACTAGTCTGTCTTGACTTAAACTTTTGGGATACATGTTCCAAAGTACTTGGCTGATATTTTGGTGGATTTAGGAAGCTCAAAGGGTCTACTAATCAACTCTGAAGTCTCAATTGGCTGGTGTGAAGCTGGTTGTAGCAGGACCTAGTCATCTTTGGATTGCATCCACCATATCTCTTCACAGTGGTATCAGAGCATAGTCAAGCAACATGGGACATGGATTTCCATCAACAATTGACAAATTGGATCGAAACAACTACCCGGCATGGTCTCTAACGATGGAGGCTTACCTTCAAGGGAGGAATCTATATGGATTCATATCCGGAGATGAAGCAATGCCAACCATGAGGAACAAAGGGCAACCATCACATGAAGAAGTGGAAGGACTTTCAAATTGGTGTTCGAAGGATGCACTTGCAAGGTCCTATATTCTAAAATCAATCTCTAATTTTCTTTTACCTCATGTCAAGGGATGCAAGACATCAAGAGAGACCTGGAATGCACTTGCTTCTTTCTTCTCTTCCAACACTCGAGCAAGGAAGAACCAATTGTGGATGGAGTTCACAACAATGAAGAAAAGCCCGAAGCAAAATGTGACTGATTATGTCACAAAGATGAAGGAGATTTCCAACCAACTTGGAAGCATTGGAGAGGTAATTGAAGAGGAGCAAATCATCAGACAAATCATGAATGGAATCAAAGCAGACGACAAGTGGGAGACATTCACAACAACCATGGATTTATACATGGATATGCATGTACCCGACCTCAACACACTCATGGGCCAACTCTTCACTCATGAAGCAAAGATTAGCAAAGGTGGTGAGTCCTCAAGAGGTAATCAAACTTTTGCCTTATATTCTGATAAAGCTAAGGTCAAGGACAAGTCAAAGAATAGGAAGAATGAAGATGAAGGTAGCTCTTTCCAAGCAAACTTTGCAAGTAGAGGAAGAGCTAGAGGAAGAGGCAGAAGTGGAAAGCAAGGCAGGGGGAGATTCCAATCATCTCAACATTGCAATATATGCGGCTTATCTAATCATACCACTGAAGAATGTTTCAGGAACCCAAGGAACTCAAGAGGAAGAGGATTCAATAGAGGTGGCTATGGATCAAATAGAGGCAGATACAATGGAGGCTACAACAACAACAACTACTACAACAACAATTACAACAACAACAACTATCAAAGTGGCCATAGAGGAAGAAGAGAATACAATAACTATGCAAAGGACCAAAGTCAAGAAGATTCATCATTGATTATGAATCTATCAGTGAAGAAGGGTAAGGATGATGATCACATATTTTACATTGGTTCGGGATGCTCAAACCATGTAGCAAGAAATGTGGCTTTACTTTCTGATTTGGAAGATCCTCATAACAAGGATGAAGTGCATATAGAAGAAGACACAAAGCACTCAGTGGAGAAGATAGGTAATGTGAAGACATCAGATGGGAATATGAACCTATTAAGCAAAGTCTTGTATGTCCCTACAATTACCAAAAATTTAATAAGTGTTGGACAGATTGTTGAAAAAGGATTGCAGGTTAGATTCAATCAATTTGGAGCATATGTTGAAGACCCAAGGCAAGGCTTTAGAAGGATTTCCAAAGGAGAAAAGAGAGGAAGGCTTTTCACTTTTGAAGTGGAAGATTCAAATAACGTAGCTTTGTTTAGCTATGGATCTCAAACTCTAACAGAGTTGGAGATATGGCACAAAAGGCTTGCTCACATTGGTGAGAGGACACTCAAACAAATTTGCAGGGACCAAAGTGTACTTGGATTGCCTAATATCACAAGGCAACACATGATTTATAAGTGTGAAGCTTGTCAACTCGGCAAGGCTCATAGACAACCTTTCAATAAGAAAGGATACATGTATTAAAATATTTTGGATCTAGTGCACATGGATGTGTGGGGTCCAAGTAAGGAGCCATCTATATCAGGCTCAAGATATTAGGTGTCTTTCATAGATGATTGTAGCAGGTGGACCATTCTGTTTTTCACGAGGCATAAGGATGAAGTGTTTAATTGCTTTAAGAAGTATATTGCTCTTGTTGAAAACCACACAGGTAGGACTTTGAAACGACTCAGATCAGATGGTGGAGGAGAATAGTTCTCTTCTGAACTTGATGCCTTCTTGCATGAAAGAGGCATTAAAAGGGAAGTCACTACAAGGTATACACCTAAACTCAATGGTGTAGCAGAGAGGAGGAACAAAGCTATTGTTGAAGCTGCAAGGTCCATGCTCAACGAAAAGGGATTGCCAAACTACGTATGGGCAGAGGCTGTCTCTACAGCCACATATCTCATAAATAGACTTCCATCTAAGTCACTAGATGGAACCACTCCATATGGTGTGGAATGGAAGAAGACCTAGTCTAGAGCATTGTAAAATCTTTGGATGCTTAGCCTATTGTTGCTCTAAGGGTTGCCCATAATTTTTCTCATGCTATGGCATCCTTTAGCCCTCATGAAAATACCTTCTTTTTGTAAATTAGGAGATGTCCATATGAACACTCTCCTAAACCCCTTTTTGATATTTCTTTTAGTCTATGGTATTGAAGCCTTTTCCATGAAACTCCTTTTTGCACAAATTCAAAATCCCCACGTAGGAAACTCCCCACACGCTCATTTCTTTAAGAATGGGTTGTTAGAAAGAATCTAGAGAGATATGGCCATGTGCTACTTTTTTACTTTTCCAAATGAGCACATGGGGAATTATGCAGAGCCTATAAATAGAGGCTCACTTCTTGTAAAGGAGGTCGCTTGGCCATGGCCTTGGCCTCCATTTTGGTAATGGAAGAAGATGTCATTTGGTTTCATCCAAATCCTTGTGTGCAATGGCGTTGGTCTTGGTGTATGGATTTGCATGTGTGTGTGCATGGTTGGGAGGATGTTCCCCTTTGCTCCTTGTGACGTTGGCCATTGTTGCCATTGCTCCATGAGCATGGGTGAACCTCTCCTCTCATTCTTTGCCCCAACTTGGAGAAGCTTCTCACTTCTATGTGAGGCAGTTAGGGTCTGTTGCTCCCCTTTTCTCAACATTTTGGTGCCGTTGCCGGGGACGTCGGCCTTTAGCCGTTGGTTTTTCCAAGTTTGTGTGTCCATACTTCATGAGATGCACCTTGACACTTGGAGAAGGATGAATACGTGTGGCCTTCGGTTGGTCAAGGGTACCTCTTATTTGTTAATTTCTGAGTAGTTTAGTTCTTTATTTTTGTTTGTTGCACAAAAACAACCCCCAACCCCCTTCTCTCTCTTCTTCATACACACACATCTCTACACACTCACTTAGTGGCATCACTCCCCATCTCTTTCACCTTTGTTTTAGTGGCTACCTTGGAAAGGGGGGTGGGTAGTTACTTCCTCTTGACCCTCCCTCTCATCCATTTCGAAAAAAACCAAATGAAGTATGAATGCAAAACATTTTCTTTGGATTCCTATGTCTCCACATTATAAAAAAGAAAAAAAAAACTCTAACACTCTTAAAATAAGTTGGGTGCATTTCGAATGGCGCATTTCAAATTTAGGGAAGGAGGTATATGGGCTCCCTCTCTCTTCATTTATTGCCATGTAGAATTTCCGTTGTAGCTGTCAGTCTAGGACGCGGTGGAGGAGTTAAAGGACTTCTCTTTAACTCTTTTGCAAACACATGCGATCGTTGAGCTATGTTTGGTAGGTGGGAGGAGGTTCCCTCCTTCCCTCCCAATCTCTCTCTAAGAAAAGTTTTAACGGGTTCGTGCCCTCTTGGCTCCCTCTTCTCACTTTTGTGACCAAGGGTTGAGCTCCATCGAGCTCCCCTTCCTGAGCGCTGTCAGGGACCGAGCTTCACCATGCTCTTTCTCTCTTTGCTCGTAGACCCTCCCTCTCAGAATGAATATGACTGGAGGCACTTCATGGGCTGAGGATCTTCTGCCCCCCAACACCTGTGGTGTGGGCTTGCGAAGTTTCTGTTCCCTACCTTCGTCGAGTTGGGCATCACAGCTTTGTGCTCCTCTTTTGATGAATAGTTGAGGACTCTCGCCAAGAGCCACTGCATGGGTCATGCTCATCTACATACTTCCGCCTATTTGGCATATCTCCAGGCCCTCCTCTCTTCGCCATTATCGGGGTTGGGCATATATTGGGCTCGCCCATCGTCTGTGGCTGGGGGATTCGATATTGATGGCCATATTCCCTATTGATCCTTCGTTACTGTTGCGAATTCATGATGTTGGTAGTGTTGTTCAATGGTCCCTCTCCATATTGTATTTAACCTCGAATCACGCTTCCTCTCCATCCACTCACTCGGTGCATATATCTTCTCATTCACATCATTGGTCGTGGTTGTACTATTGTGGTCATGACAGGCAAGCTGCCCTTTTGCGACGGGCTATTATGGGGCTGAGAGGCTAGTCAATGTTCCATCTCACGATGCAATCCTCTGTGCATGGAGCTCCACGCTACTCTAATCCGGTTGATTGCTTACCTGCACATCATGGGAATCAAAGCCGAACATGTTACTATGTCTATTGGAAAGCCTTAGTGCAGGTTCCTTCCCAGCTGTTGCATGCTCTATGGTCGTGCCACTTGTTTGCATGGAATTTTCCTGAATATGAAGACTAGGAACTGAGAGCATCGTGTAGGATATGTGTTTTTGAATGGATTAATCAAGATATATTTTCCTCAAACCATTAATTGTGTGTGGGCTTCTGGCAAGTACGGGAGGTTCCATATGGCAAGAAAATTCATCCGTCTATACCTACAGAATGATTGATCAGCCTGTTTGTTAAGAAATGCCTATAATCTCTATTATGATGTTTTGGGGATATCACGTGGAAAATAGAGTGATCTTCTATAAATGTTGTATGGTTTCTCATGACAGGCAATCGTCAAATGCTAGTTAATGCAAAATACCAAAGGTTTATGATTAACTTGGGCAACTCTGGTGATGATTGGAGAAGGGATGACACCAGTCCATTGTCATGCACATGACAACCCTCAATGTGCCTAATGCAAAATTTTCACGCCAAGTCTTTCTATGTGCCTATTGTATTTTGGCCTTGCTTCATGTCATAGTCTTAAGTTTTGAGAATGACATTTTGATAGATTTCTTCTAACATAGAATCCAGGACGCCTTTGTGCAAACGCCTTGCGGTGAACAAGGCTATATATGAGGTTCGTATCCTATACGACAGGCTTCAATATTAGAAACTAGCTACACCGAAGGTTAGAGCATCATGTATGGTAGAGACCCGCTCTGATAATCGAGATGAAACCTTTTGGGTTCTTCTCCAAGTCCCCTCTCTTTGCTTTGATGCTCTAAGCTATGCCTAGATCTCAACAGATCCATGGTTGAGTCTATCTTCAACACTCCCATCCATGATCCTTAAGGCACCTCCTGTTTTTTTTCCTCCTCTAATTGGACATACTATTGGAACCGGTATTTGAATCCATTCTGACTTATTTTGGTTTGGTTTTCATAGAATGGTTTTTTTTTTGCTTGAAGAGCTTCAATATGAGTTGTTTATTTTCTTGATCATCAAGCACTGTAAGGGCAGCCAGTATGGAGAGTTTTATGAGGGCTCTGCTTAAATCCCAGCCTCAACATCTTTGTTAAATCCATGTGGATAATTGACTAGACTGATGTTGCGTGTAATGTTGACTTGTCATAAAAAGAAGTTGTAATTTCTGACATTTCTTATCTTGATGTGGTCAAACTTTGTACAAATCCTTAGGACACCAAAGCGAGAACTTCCTTTACTCTTTTAGCCAACACATACTCCAACTTAAGTTGGGCAAGTGTAGAATGCTTCCCAAGGCATTTTTTTATAGTGCTTTGTTTCGGTGACTCCATGTTTGCCCAAAACTTTGGAGGGTGAAACACAATTTGGTGGTAGCCCTTTGGCTTGAGGGAGCTTGTACCACTATACTCCAAGATTTTCAACCAATCTAAATAGGCAAGTGTTCTCCGTTTGATATACTTAATGTGTTGGGAAGTCACAGGATTGATAGGATGAGAATCCACTCATGTTTGTTCCATGTTGTTCTGAGTAACATATTGGGAGTATGTCCTTAACCCCATTGAACACATCTTCACAACTTGAGGCATTCATGATAGTCACTCTGTGAACTTGTTCTTTTTGGGTTATTAAAGAATAATATGCAATGTATGGTCACAATTTAGATTTTGCAACATGGAGCTTCTCTTCGAGGTGTTTTTTTTTAGGTTGTGGATGCATTGGGCTCGTCTTTGAACTCCTTCATTCTAATTATTCATCATGAATCTATCCTGAGAATTACAAGTTGAGACAGTAGTTGTGGGCATCTTATGGTCCCCAGGAATTTTCGATGACCTTTTGTAAAAGGCTACTTGTGTTCTGTCATATTCATTCATTCATGATTGAACGAATGATAATAGTTTCATATGGATGATATTGATACCAAGCACAGGTAACTTGAAGCTTGAAACAAAGCTACTCCTTGTATGAAAGAGAACATTAGGTTGCATGCCTCTTCCCTAACCTTTAAGAAACATGAATTGTTGTCGGGCTCCTTGCTCTTTAGCTGTATTTCTTGAATTGCAGGAATGACACTATTTTCAGGACTTCTCTATAGAAGGAAATCATGCAGAAGAGGATGTCCCTGAAGTGGAAACTAAATTTGAAGTGAATGTTTATCCCATTATTAGATGCAGTCTACTTGCTCTTTTTTCATGACATTTTTAGGCTTGGGAGCTTTTGAGGAGACATTTCCAGCCTAACCAAAGACTGCATAGTGGGAGGAATGCTGGGCTGACTGCCCCCCAAGGGGATTGTGTCGCTCAGCTCTGAAGATTGAAGATTTGCAGCTTGAAGTAAAGACTGAAGACTTGCAGCTTGAAGCCTTGCAAACTGAAGAATTGCAGATTTTGAAGACTTGAAGATTTTCAGACTTGAAAGACTCTACCTTGGGTCGGTTCAGATATGTATGCTCTTCTCTTAGCTTTGTCGAGGACAACAAAGTCTAGGAGGGGGAGGAGTGTTGCTCTAAGGGTTGCCCATAATTTTTCTCATGCTATGGCATCCTTTAGCCCTCATGAAAATACCTTCTTTTTGTAAATTAGGAGATGTCCATATGAACACTCTCCTAAACCCCTTTTTGATATTTCTTTTAGTCTATGGTATTGAAGCCTTTTCCATAAAACTCCTTTTTGCACAAATTCAAAATCCCCACGTAGGAAACTCCCCACGCGCTCATTTCTTTAAGAATGGGTTGTTAGAAAGTATCTAGAGAGATATGGCCATGTGCTACTTTTTTACTTTTCCAAATGAGCACATGGGGAATTATGCAGAGCCTATAAATAGAGGCTCACTTCTTGTAAAGGAGGTCCCTTGGCCATGGCCTTGGCCTCCATTTTGGTAATGGAAGAAGGTGTCATTTGGTTTCATCCAAATCCTTGTGTGCAATGGCGTTGGTCTTGGTGTATGGATTTGCATGTGTGTGTGCATGGTTGGGAGGATGTTCCCCTTTGCTCCTTGTGACGTTGGCCATTGTTGCCATTGCTCCATGAGCATGGGTGAACCTCTCCTCTCATTCTTTGCCCAAACTTGGAGAAGCTTCTCACTTCTATTTGAGGCGGATAGGGTCTGTTGCTCCCCTTTTCTCAACACCTATGCTCACATTCCTTCTCAAGTAAGAGGGAAATCGGATCCCAAGGCAGAAAAGTCTGTATTCATTGGTTATGATCAAAACCAAAAAGGATATAGATTGTACAATCCAACCAATAAAGGATTTTTTGTGAGTAGAGATGTAATTTTTGATGAAAACAAATCATGGTTTGATGATGACAGGAAAGTGAAGCTGCCTTATGACTTGGATGAAGATTTTCCATCACTTCAAACAAAGGAGCCAAAGCAGATTGAAGAAAGTGATTCGGAGATTGACCTAGAAGACTTGGAAAGACTAAAGCTATGGAAGAACAAAGGTAAAGCAAAGATACAAGATGCTACATATGGACCCGAGAGCTCACATCAACCACTTAGAAGGTCTTCAAGGGAGAAGAAGAAACAAGAGAGGTTTGGTTATTGTAGCTCAGTGATGAGTAGCACCTCCTTTAATGTCAATCCGGGAAGACGTGAGGATGGTATGAAGACCTCGAGCAAGTGGAGGCACAAGTGTGTGAGTGAGAAGCACACAAGCATGGACACACATACACACACACGCGCACACACGGCAAGACAAGGAGTGAGAAGCAATGGAGTTCTTAGATTACTTTCAAAAAGCTCTCACAAGTTCATTTCAATTACAATCTAACCCCAAGAATGAGCTCTCTAGCTCTTTTTATAGTTTTTTACTAGGTTTTGGCCTTGTCCAGACCTAGTGACCGGCCTAGTTAAAAATTAGGTTCTCTACCCTATTTGGAGGTTCAAACGAAGTCTAAAAAATGTGAAAACTGACAGGTAGGTACTTCTAAAGCTCCTCAAGCTCAAGGACTCCTTGGCTTGCACGAAATGGAGCTACAAAAATGTGAAATGGTATTTACAAGGGTTTTTAGTGATGAAAATCACTATTTTTGTAGGGATTTCTTCTAACCTTTTGACATACATTTCCTGGAGCTCCCTACTTGCTCCTTCTCCTTGTGTGTCTACCTCTCTTATATGCGTTAGTGTCTTGAAAAAATATTGGCCTACTTGTCAGGTCGTCGTTGACTGCTCTGTCTGCTTGTACTTTCTCTTCTCTCTGACTTCCTTCTTAAGCTTCCTTGCCTAGTGAGTCCTTCAGTTCCAACACCCTCCCCTCTCTCGCGTCTGTCGTCCCTGACAGACCCTTGTTGGGTGGTTCGTTGGATGTAGTACTCGACGACGTCTTGTGCTAAGTGGTGTTCTGCAATGCGCAACCCTTTGGCCAAGTCCATGAGTAAAGCATCCCAATCTACCGGCCCGGGAACCTCTCGATGTGGTATACGTAACTTTTCTGAATGAAGAGCTTGTTCCACTGCAAACAACTGCAATAAATGTGATGGTCTGGGAATGAATATCTCTGAATGATATTCCCAGAATCCCGTGACGAACATTTCTTCAAACGTCTGTTTGAAGCAGGCAGGTAGATACTTGATGCGCGCGTGCCATGCATATACAACATTAATAGATGGTGTTGCACTCATGTCGTAGACGAGGTCCTGATTTCCTTCATTAAATCCAAGGGCTGACAGATGAGGTTCCTTGACATTTTTGAAAGTCCTGAATGTGACCAACATGAGCTCAAAAATTTTCAAGCACATTTGGGCCATGACGTTAGGCACATTTTTAAACCTGACCCCCCAATGCCGAATCGTCGAGATCATGTAGCCTATGGTAGGTTGGCCTTTGGGTGGTGCTAAGTAAACATAATTGAGCCATTTCTCACATCCTTTGTTTGTCAGCACCGTTTTTGTGTATTCCGACCATGACCTTCTTCGAAACACAGGGCAGTAGCATGGGTTGTATTTGATGTACAAGGGCATGTTATTCCATGTTCTGACCATTTCTGGGTAGGTTTCCAGTAGAAGAATCCTCCACATCGGTTGATGAATATTGCCTTGCTTGGCACTCGATGGGATGTCTTCCGGTGCAAACTGTGTAGCCGAGGTTGGTTCTTTTGATGTGTGGCTCTTGATTTCCGCATTGTAATCCGCCATTAGGACACAGAAAGGAACATACAAATCGTCGGATGTGTCGATCCACCTATGATGGGAGAGATTCCTAAAGTAATCCGATTTTATGACTACTTCTTCCAAGCGTGACATAGATGCTATCTGAACTGCCACTCTATCATCATGGGTTGTGGCCACTTTCTCTAACCTCTGCATCCATTCAGGAGCCTCTATTTCAATGGTGTCCATGCCCTCGTCTGTTTGCTTGCCCCCTGGTGCAGGCATGGGAACATATTGATCTTCGAAAGTTTCCTCTATCTCGATTGGCACTAGATCTTCAAGCTCGGGCTCGACAAGGGGAGAGGGCTGACGTTCGTATTGCATGACTTTGCTGCGTAATTCTTCGAGTTCTGCTCTGAGTTTTGTGACTTCTTCGGATGTGTCGTCCAGTTGCTTAAGTAGATCATCCCTTTCTCGTTCTAGCGCTGCATGGGCCTCAAGGAGGTCGGCATGGGTTTCTAACACAGTTTTCATATTCTCTGAGGGAATGGCCTTGAATTTTTCTGGGTCGATTTCCTGCGGGGAACCTTCCATGGCTGCTTCCAAGTTCTCTTCATTCTGTTTCTGCAGCCGTTTATTCTCTTCGAGAGCTGTAGACATGTGTTTTCGTAGGAGGGCCAGGTTGCGTCTAAGTTTGAGATTCTCCGTTATCTGGGAGTGTAGAAATTCATCCATATGTTGTCTTTCCTCTGCATCTGACTGGGGTGGATTGGCTACTAATTGTTCATGTTGTTCTTGTAAAGTGGCATGTTGTTGTTGTAGCAGCCGCTTTTCCCTTTCGAGATCAATGAATCGGAGTTGAAGTTCCTACTTCGAAAGAGTCGTGTGTGTTGGTTATCAAGATGTTGGTAGTGCTGTTGTAGTTGTGACATACACTGATACATATTATTAAATACATTATTGATAGGGGTGGATGCTGGTAGGGTGTTGAATGCAGAGGGGAAGGGAAAGGGAAAGGGGAATGGAAGTGTGGATGTGGTGCTGGAAAATGGTGAAGTGGGAGGTGGGGGAATGGGAGATGGTGGATGCATGGGGGGAGGGAGAGGCGCGGAGGTGGGTGAGATGTCCATAAGATCAACGGTGGATGCAGTAGTGGGAGTGATTGTGAATAGTGGAATTGTGGGTGCGGTGATAGTGGTGAAAGTGTACAGTGGTGTGTGCAATTGTGAATACGAACTGCCCGGAAGTGTGATCGGGGGGTTGGGATCTTGTGTGGCAGCAGTTAGAACTACTGTTTCAGTGGTCGTATGGACAAACGAAGTGGAGATAGGGTGTGTGGGTTGAGTGACGGTCTGTGCTTCGGTATGGGTAGTGGACTCGGAGGCGGTGACAGTAGTGGTTACACTGGTTGTGAGAGATGAATGTGGTGGAGATGGAGGCAGGGGTGGCAACGGGGGTGACGGAGGTGCACTTGATACATGGGTTTCCTCAATATCGTGGACAGTGTGTGTGGTGCCCATGGTTGTGGATGTGCCTTGTGGTTCTGATAATAATACATTCATCTGCTTTCCTGCTCGAGGGGGGCGTCTGCCATATCTTCGTTCCGTTCTTTGTGCTTGTGCAAGGGCGGTATGCACCGTTTCAGGGACGCCTAATGCCTCAGATATCATGTCAAGGGTGGCACGATATTGCTCGTCGACGCCTTCCTCCTCAAGGATCTGATTCATAAGGGCCTTGCCTGCTGCTAGGGACAGTCTATGTTGCTCTTGAACTCTATTATGGTGTCATAGAGCTTTTTCAGTGCTTTCGTATAAGCTGGGGCCCCTTCAAGTACCTGTAGAGCTTCCTGATCATATTCCTGCTCTTCTTCGTTTGATTGCTCCTCGTGTTCCTTCTCTTGTTCTCCTTCTTCTTCACCCTCTACGTCGACGACGTCTGGTTGTCTGGGATGGGGTTGGTCTGTAGCCGTTTGTTGCCCACTAGCTTGTTCTGCCTCAACTTTTGCATTAACAGCGTCGATGATTCTGGCTACCTCCTCATCAGTTAGGTCTTCTAAAGTGAATCCGTGAGGAAACTCTAGGTCGGTTGGTACGGGTGGGATCACCAGATTAGGTCCGTTAGTGCTGTGCCTTGGTAATCTGATAGTGAAGGGTTGCACCCGCCTTGGAAGTCATGGAGTGGTCTCTGGAGTCAATGTTGCACCGCAGGCTTGTGCACAAGGCATCTGAACGGTGCCTCTCATTTTCTTGGATGGTGGTCCTGCAGAGGATAATCGGCGCTGAAACTCTTGTACCCTGGGCCAAATGAGTGCCCTTTGAATTGGTACATCATACGCAAGACATCTGTACACAAACCTGGTCAGAGCACAGCATCCGTACAGTATAGACTTTTGTTTTTTATACCACCTTTGATGAGCCAAGTGGATTTGGTCGATAATCCAGTGGGGCATGTTGATTGTCAAATCAAAGGCATCAGCCAAGTATAAACTAAACCATATCTTTTTAGGTGGCATTGTGAACCTCTCCTGGGCGGGAAATGCAAAGTGTTGCATGACCATTCGCAAATGAATAGCAATTGTAGGCGTCATTGCCACCATGTCTTTTAACTTTGTCAGATTCCTGTTCTTCATATTGTCAGGGACCATAGTCTCTTTCTCCGTAGGAATGTGCATACCTTTCATGTCCAGAGCTTCCCTTACCAAGTTGATAGTTAATCTGAAACGCTTGAGCTCATTGCCCCTTGTGAGAGATGGGAGGACAAAGGAGCTGTATCCCTTTTTGTCTTTGCTCGGAGTAAGGGTGCTAATCAAATAAGAGCATCTTAGAAAATCCGGCTTTGGCAATTGGAATTTGAAGTACTCGTAGAGTCCTGCCTTCTTCCATATAGGTTTCAGTCCTTCATTATTCTGCAGTCTCTCAAATTCCCTACTGAAAAAGTGATACCTGCCCCAGCGCCCATTGAATTCTATCTCGGCCTCCCACATATAAGTGCCTTCACCTAGGGGTCCTGCCACATCACTGAACCAATGAGAGTTTTTACTGACTGGCATAGTGTGCCCTTGTGGAGGGTTCTAAACCGGTATGGCATGTAATGCTCGCAATGCTACAGGCCATCATAGGTTTCAGTGGCATCTCATCCTTGCGTATAGGATACTGAGTTCTCTGACACACATCACACCGTTTCACATAGGTATGTGCATCCATGTGAAGGGTTGGCCACCAAAAGCCCGCAAATAGTATTGACTTGATCACCCGATCTGGTCCAAAGTGTCCTCCTACTACACCTTGGTGAGCAGTTTCCAAGATCTTTAGATATTCACTCTCATGAACACAAAGTCTCAGGTAACCATCTTTACCACGCTTGTATAGATTATCACCAATGAGTGAGTAATCTAGGGCTTCTTGTTCTAGACTTCTTTTCCTAGCCAGAGTCATGTCTGGAGGGAATGTTTTCGTCCTCAGGAAGGATACTAGTGGTTCACTCCAATCTGGCACTTTGGACACTTGATAAAGAGTGGCATGTTCCACAAGTGGTTTAGTGCAACAGATTGGGCATTCCTTGCACAACTTTTGGACGTCAGCCTCCATAGTAGGCCAATGCACTCCGAGTCTCCTTAGTGTCTGTAGGGTTCATTGCTTTGAGTAGTGTTGCTCTAATGCACCTATATGTGCTAATTGCAACCATTTAGCATACTCATCCTCTTCCACACAAGCCAAGATCCCTTGATCTGTGTGTTTGTACATACTACCTGCCATGATGTGATACTTTTGGGCTTTTACTACCTCTCTATCTTGTGTGTTTATTACTGGGTGGTTAGGTCCGTATGTCAATACTGGCACTAATGGCTTAGCCCACTGCGGTACCACTTCCAAGTTAAACAAGTAAGCATCAGGAAGGTCATCTGACACTCCTTGTGGGGCTTCTCCAGATGTGAGCCTAGAGACATGGTCTGCTCGCAAGTGAGTCTTCCCTTTCCTTACCACAACCTCGAAATCATATTCCATTAGCAAGAGAAACCATCTTACTAATCTTCCTGTATTGCATGGCTTGTTTACGAGGTATAGCAGTGCCTGATGGTCAGTAAAAATTTAAAACTTATTTGCAAGCAAATAATGTCTAAACTTTTTAACTCCATATACCATGCCTAATCCCTCTCGTTCGGTGGTTATATAATTTCGTTCAGCTGCATTCAATTGTCTACTAGCATAGGCAATTGGAAGATCCATATTACCTTCACCAGTAGGTTGCGCGAGTACACACCCAATAGCATAATTGGATGCATCCACATGAACATGGAAAGGCTTATTCCAATCTGGTGTGGTTAAGATTGGTGCTGAACATAATCGCCGTTTAAGCTCATTGAAGGAATTCTCACATTCATCAGTCCACTCAAAGTTAGTCAAAAGTCCATACATGGGCTTTGCAATGACAGCATACATATGAATGAACCGTCGGTAGTAACCACAATGCCCCATAAAAGCCTGTACTTCCTTGACGTTCTTTGGCCTAGGTAACTCGGCTATGGCTCTCACTTTCTCTTCATCAGTGGATATGCCATTCTTTGACACTATGTGTCCTAGAATCTTGCCTTGCCTGACCATGAAAACACACTTTTCTGGGTTCAAGCAGACCTGATACTCCCTACATTTGTCAAAGATTTGTCTGAGTTCAGGAATATGGGTTTGTCTGATGTTGGAATGAGCACAAAGATCATCAACATAGACTTCTAAGTTCTTCCTTAAGAACTCTTTAAATACATGGCACATCAGCCTCTGGAAGGTAGCTGGTGCGTTGGTAAGCCCAAATGGCATTACTCTAAAGGCAAAAATGCCCCATTT
This sequence comes from Ceratopteris richardii, assembly GCA_020310875.1. Lineage (NCBI taxonomy): Eukaryota > Viridiplantae > Streptophyta > Polypodiopsida > Polypodiales > Pteridaceae > Ceratopteris > Ceratopteris richardii. The sequence goes on along the minus strand of CM035417.1, from coordinate 73,681,298 downwards.
AGTGGCAAAAGCGGTCTTATGCTGATCTTCTGGAGCTATGGCTACTTGATTGTAGCCCGAAAATCCATCAAGGAAGTTGTACACTTCCTTGCCTGCTACTCTTTCTAAGAGATGTTCTGTGATAGGAAGCGGATAGTTATCTCGAATTGTGGCTGCATTAACCTTCTTCAAGTTAATGCACACACGCAGCTTTCCATTTTTCTTGGGCACCACTACAATGGGGGATACCCACTCAGTGTGCTCAATTTCATAGATGAATCCAGCTTCTACCAGTCTATCTATCTCCTCTTTGATCTTAGCAGCGTAGTTATCATTATATGTATATGGCTTTTGCTTAGAGGGTTTGGCATCTGAGGTCATGGGAATAGTGTGTGAGCATATGTCTGGATCAACCCCCTTCAAATCCTTGTAACTCCAAGCGAATACATCTCTGTATTCTCTTAGCAAGGCTATTAGCTCTTGTTCTTCCTCTTCTGTCAGGTCATGGCCTATGTACGTGCATCTCTCTTCTCCTTCTTCCATGGCTACCACAATTTTCTTTGTGGTTTCTTTGTTATCATAGGCCTTTCCTGATTGTGCCTCTCGTTTAGGCATTCTGATCATGACTCTCCTGTCATCTATCTCATACTTCTTAAAATTTTCCGGGACCTCAAACAAAGATTCTTCCTCTTCTGGTGAGACTTCTCTCTTCTTTCTTTTCTTTCCTTCTTCCTTCGGGGTCACATGTGTAGCTAATCTTACATCATTTGTAAGCTCTCCGTGCCTTTGGGGTTGAGATTCTACTTCATAGAAATATTCTTCATCTGATGCAAAAGGTGGATCCATAATGATTGACTCTAGATCGGAGTCGCTCGCATCTTCAAATGCATCAGGGCTAGGTCCGCATTCTTCTAGAACTGCCTCTCCCATGATTGGCTCTATGGAGAAGACTGAAATGTCATAGCCATCTTCATCACAGTGAGGTGTCCATTGTTCTTCATTGATGGCTACATCCATTGTTGCTAGGATTTTTGCCCAGCCGTGGGGTTCAAATTCTTCGTCAGGAAAAACTACAGGCGCATAGGCTGGGTCTTGAATTGATCTATGTGTTTCTTTTGCACCTATCTCTCTGGCTTCTTCTCTCTTCTCTTCTTCTACTGCTACTTTGCACATCCATAAGTGGGTGTCTTCATGCATCCATGAGGATCCTGACCCTATGGAATGCACCGATTCTGTATCATCTTTGGCTCTATGGATGGGATTCCATTGGATAGGAGGGACATCTCTATGAGAGTAATCTTTGAGATTCACTTTGGTCGTAACACCTAAGTGCTGCAGGTACAAAGAATTGGTTCCCCAATCCTGTACCACTTGCAACTGTCGCATAAAAGGTCGCCCCAAGATCATTTCATAGGCATGGTTCTTGCTAAAATCACATATAGCAAAGGTATGCTCAAACTCGACACCACAGGTGGTGAGAGTTATTCCTTCTAGCAATCCTAAGGGTCTCTCTATGTGACCATCGGCCATTTGTAATTTCATCCTCGTGGGCCTGAGTGCTGGTTTGCCCCAACGCTTCCATAGGGAAGTGGTAGCAATTGCAACACCTGCGCCTGAGTCCAAAATGGCCTTGGTTGTGTAGCCCTGATGAGTGATGGGAAGATATGTGTTTCCCTCTTCACCCTCACTCATGTCTCCTATCTGGTCCAAGGGTATTTCTGGCACTGTTCTTTGGGATCCTACCTGGGAACAAGGTTTTGCTATCTCTGGTACTTGTTTGGCTACATGTTTCCATAGCTCTGGCCTTACTTTGAGTAGCTCTTCTAAGGTGAGGTTGCACTGTACTTTAGTGTTTTTCACTACCTCTGTGTTCCTAGGTATGATCGAGTCTTCGTTTCTTACCATGACCGTGGGTGCTCTCATACAAGTAGACTTAGCTTCCCATGGGCCTGTGAAGTGGGGTAATTCTTGTAAAGAATTAGACTCAAAGTCTAGTCTTTCCTGAGAGTGGGTGCTCTCCTGCTCCTCATAAATGGAGGGGATGTCTTGTGGGAATTGGTCATGTGCATCATCCACAAGTTCAATAGGAGGAGGGACTTCACTTTCTTTAGCCCATTTGTCTTCTTGAATCTCTCGTAAGAATTCTGGTGTGAATCGATTCAGAGAAGATGATGTATCTGGCTCCGTAGAGTTAGGCACATAGGCTTCAGGCACATAGGCTTCAGGCACATAGGCTTCCCGAGCAGGAAGACTTGCTCCTTCACTTGCCTTGTCCTTATGTTGAGAGGCTGGTTCCTTTTCTGATTGTGCAATTAGCTTCTCTATTCTTTCTAACAGACCATCAAAGTGCAACTGTGTCTTCGCTGAACTAGAGATGTTAAATAGGCGACTGGCTTCAAACATGGTCTGAGCCAATTCCACCATCTTAGCACAAATTTTGGTTCGTTCTAGCTCTAGTTCTGCTCTAGGGTAACACTTTTCATGATCGGTTACGGTTGGCCCTTCTTGAATTCTGGCCTGATATGCTTTAAGCATCATATTAAGGTCCTCGGGAGTGGGATCTGCTAGGATTGATCCTACTCTTGGGGGTGGTGGGTTTAGGTGAGGCGGGTTGGAAGGTGGCGGTTCGGATGGAGTTGGGAATGGTGGAGGTGAAGGAGGTGGGGCAGTGTGAGAGGGAGTTTGAGCTGTGAGTTCAGTTATCCTGGCCTTTGTTTCTCTGAGGCTTTCCTCGAGTTCACTCATCTTTTTTGCCCATTGTCTTTTCATTCTTTCACGACTATCTCTCCAAGCTCTAGTCCTCTTCTTTGTCATGCTCTCCGTTTCACTAACATCTGGGCTCTTTTCCCGGCCTACCCCTTGGTTTTGCTGCGCTGCTTGAGCTCTAGTGACTACCTGTACGGGTGCAGTGGAAGTGACACTTCCTGTGGAATCTACCACTAACCCAATAACGTTAATAGGAGTGATTTTTGGCATATTATTAGGATTCTTAGGGCAGTCTCGTAAGAGATGCTCCTTTCCACACTCTTGGAAAAAGCCCTGGATCGTCACTGATTGGGGTTGTGTAGGTGGAGGCAAGGGACAATCACGAATGAGATGATCTCCCTGACATCTGTAGCATGGTCCTTTAGGGAATGGGGTCTTACTTGCCTAGGTTGAGGTCTAGGGTTGGGGTTTGCATACATGACGTTTGTGTAATCTGACTCCCAACTAGGTTCATTTGGCTCTTCACTATAGTAGGACTCACCATGTTCTGGAGACTGCATGTAGTAAGCCTGGGGACTATCAACATGTGTAGAATCAAAGCTATGGTCACTCGGGTCACTTTCAGAAAGCAATGGTGTTACAGGGACTATAGCTCTATTCAAGTTCTCTTCTGCAGCTGCATATTTTACTGGGATCACATTAGTAGGAGCAGGTGGTTGCTGTGCTAGCACTGGCTGGGGTCTTAGTTGGTTTTGGTAGGGTTGGTAGGTTTGTTGAGGTCTCACATACTGCTGAGGTGGGTACTGGTTCTGGTATCTTCCTTGTTGAGGGTATGGTTGTGGGTACGTCTGTCTAACGGTTTGCTTATTGTAGGGACAATCTTGCGCGGTGTGATTGGTGTACCTTCGTTCTATGGTGCAGTACTGGCTACTAGGATTAACTTGGGGTTGAGCCATAATGGGACAGACATTCGCCATATGGTCGCCTCCACAAGTATAGCATCTTTTCACAGGGGCAAACCTTGGGATTTGTTTGCTAGAGACACCTAGTTTCTGAGCTACTTTCTCTGCTAATTCCTCAATTGATGTGGATTGCGAGGAAGAGAGGCTAGAGGCACTATCTGAGTCCTTGTAGATTTTGGAAAGCTCTAGTTCCTCCCCTAGGTTATCCTCGATGTCAATGCACATGCGTACACACTCTTCTATAGTCCTAGGGTCCTTCAGATACACATATGACCTCAATTTGGTACTTAGCAATCCATCCAAGAATAGAGCCACCTGCTTAGCTGGTGTGGGTAGCTCAGGGACAGGGCATCTCTCCAAGTATTGCCTAAATCTTCTTCCAGCAAGTCTCACGGTCTCTTGAGGGGTTTGCTTGAAGTTGTGAATCAGCGAGGAAGTGTTATGTCTTATGCCACTTTTAGAGAATTTGATAATGAATGCCTCTAGAAGTTGTTCTATGCTCCTGAACTGCCTCTCGTTTAGTGGTTGAAACCATGTCAGGGCAGTGTTCCTAAGGGTTAGACCAAAGGCATTGTACTGCGTGAATAGATCCTCCACTTGCTCAGCTCTCAAGACTTGCCTAAACTCAGCCACATGATCGTATGGATCTCCAGTGCCATCGAAGTAGTTCTTCATGGACTTAACTAGCTGAGTCGGTCTCAGAGTCCTTGTGTGCTCTCTAGGTCGTGGTAGAGGGAACTCATCCGCATTTCTTTGATTCCTGTGAGCTCTGAGTATCTCAGGTTCCACCCTATTTGTCTCCATTCTCGTTCTTTCTCTGCCCCCTAGATTGACAAAGCTTACTTCTGGCCTATCTCTACTTCTGTCTCTTTGAATTCCATGAGCTTGGGATGTTCCAGCTCCAGGGTGACCATAGGACACATTCGATCTTGGTTGGGGGAAAACGAATTCACCCTTCCAAGTGTAAGCATGTCTATCATGTTATGTAACCACAAAGATCCTCTCTGAAGCATGATCTAAGTAGGTCACACATGCCTGGGCTATCACGATCCTTAAACTCATAGATCATGATTGTTCCTATATCAGTTGGCTAATCAGATTTATACCTCCAAAAGGCTTCGTCAGTTTCTCGGTTCAGAAGCAGATCTATGCTCTTATTATCTTGGGGAATCCACTCTGGTGTGATAATCCTAGTGAGAATAGATTTGCCTCGGGGGGTCCTCGGTTCTTCACCCCTGTTCCCTTGCTCTAGGTCACCTAAGTCCGTTCCTGGGATCTCATTCCCAAATTCATCTGTCCTATCGGGATGACTGGTGACTACATATATTGTCCCTTCCTTGTCCAAGTATGCTCCATTTTCGAACTTGACAGCTGGGCGCTCTAGTCCAATAGATTGGTCAGGATTCTTAATCTGTACTACAGATCTTCCTAGGCCGTCCTCATAGATGCTAGCACCTAATCGGTTGGTCCTAAGGTATTCCAACTGCGTTTTGTAAGGGCCTTCTACCCTATGCAAGTATGGCACTCTTGAACTTCCCGTAGGTCTATCCATGCCTTGAGACATCTCTGATTCACTAGTCTCAGAGCTAGGGTAGTGTGAGTGGTGGCTCAACTGCTGGGCCCAAGACCTAGCAGTGTGGTTGACACTAGCCTCTGAAGACCTAAGGCTTTGTCTATCCCTTACTAGATGTCGTCCTGATCTAAGGTTCATAAGCCTATTTAAGTAGCCCAATTTGTGCCCAAAGTACAACCTCGTTGCCAATCAATTGGTATCAGTCACTTGATTCTTTTTTAGTGTGTTATCGTGTTTATGATCTTGTCTGATATCGCATCGTCAGGAATACTTGAGTATTTTTCGTACTTTAAGTTGATCGTCCCTCGTTAGATTCTTTCCTTTAAGGTTATCGCATCACGAAGAGATTATGTTTAATCTTGAACTTGAGTGCGTAGGTAGTCTTCAACTTGATTGATGCCTATCGCCGTCCTGGCCTACTCCTATCACTAGTCGTTCTTAGCCTAAGCTAGGAATTGACAGAGGGAGTTGAGGATTTTCCAACCTTGAGTTTCTTTCCTTGCGTTGTTGCCCTGGCGTGCCCAGGACGCATGTTCCCAAGCTTGCACTTACTCTTGCTTAGAATGCCCTCAAGTGCCCTTACTGGACCTGTAAAAGTCCCACGGTTAGCTCAAGACTTAGATTCAAATGACACAATAGACCACTTTCATGCATGTAACTCACAGACCAAATTATCCTTTGCCTTTATGGAAAACAATCCCAAGGATCCCTCAGTTTTCCTACCTCGGGGTATGGTCCTCACGAGCTTTCCAACAAGACAAGAATCACACTAATTGGATTTCGTATGAGAAAGTTATGTCAGTTCAGGCTTCAGGGATTAAAACAGGGTTCAAACAGGCTAACAGATCACAGGATTTTTTCTCAGTAACATATGTGTAAGGACCTCACAAATCACTAATGACTCTCTAATTATGCCCAAAATTACCCCAAAAAGATGCAAGAAAAAACCCTAGAAATTTGGCCAAAAAAGCCTGTCAATCGCGATCGACAGGTCTGTCAATCGCGATTGACAGAGGTGTCCGTCGGGGCCTGTCGGTCGCGATCGACACGTCAGTCGCGATTGACAGTGTCAATCGCGATCGAAAGAGTCGGTCGTGAGTCCTGTCAATCACGATCGATGGTGTCAATCGCGATCGACACCTTTTCCGGGTTTTTCGCCGTGAAATTAGTCGATCGGGGATGTGTCCGTCGCGATGGACACGTGGCTACGCGAAAAAGACAATCAACCGTTGAAATTCAGTCGGTCGCGATCGATGGTGTCAATCGCGACTGATAGAGGTGTTGGTCTTAGCTGTCGATCGCGATCGACGGTGTCAATCGCGATTGACAGGGTCCTACGTGGAAGTCAGTCGGTCGTGGGGTTTGTCGGTCGCGATCGACAGGTCTGTCGGTTGCGATTGACAGGGTCTGTCGATCGTGGCTATCGATCACGATTGACAGAGAAACACGGAATTTTTCAATTTTGTTTAGTGATTTGGAATGTGCTCTTTGTGCTTGTCCTAGTGGTGCACTTAGTTTTCCCAATAGATGAAATTTTCTGTCAATCGCGATCGACAGAGGCTGGCGACTGCGAGATAGTTTCTGAGTTTTCCGTACCTGCGCAACGTGCTGGAGGGGATGATGCTGTTGGAACCTGCAAGAAAGCTCAAAAAGCACGCAAAAACAACGCACGCAATATCACTCTCTCGCTCTCTCTCACAAGTGGAATGAGGGAAATGAAGGTGGAGAAGGTGATATAATCAAAACTGAAAATTTTCGCGATGATGGAGATGGGGATCGGATATGGTGATGATGATGATGGTGATGATGGTGGTGAGGTAAGAAAAAGAGAAATAAGAAGAGTGAAGAAATTACCTACAACGCCAACGTCTCAAATCTACGTCTTACCATCACACGCTCGTCCTTAAAGCTCGATCCCCGGCAACGGCGCCAAAATTTAGTGTAGCTCAGTGATGAGTAGCACCTCCTTTAATGTCAATCCGGGAAGACGTGAGGATGGTATGAAGACGTCGAGCAAGTGGAGGCACAAGTGTGTGAGTGAGAAGCACACAAACATGCACACACATACACACACACACGCACACACGGCAAGACAAGGAGTGAGAAGCAATGGAGTTCTTAGATTACTTTCAAAAAGCTCTCACAAGTTCATTTCAATTACAATCTAGCCCCAAAAATGAGCTCTCTAGCTCTTTTTATAGTTTTTTACTAGGTTTTGGCCTTGTCCAGACATAGTGTCCGGCCTAGTTAAAAATTAGGTTCTCTACCCTATTTGGAGGCTCAAACGAAGTCTAAAAAATGTGAAAACTGACAGGTAGGTACTTCTAAAGCTCCTCAAGCTCAAGGACTCCTTGGCTTGCACGAAATGGAGCTACAAAAATGTGAAATGGTATTTACAAGGGTTTTTAGTGATGAAAATCACTATTTTTGTAGGGATTTCTTCTAACCTTTTGACATACATTTCCTGGAGCTCCCTACTTGCTCCTTCTCCTTGTGTGTCCACCTCTCTTATATGCGTTAGTGTCTTGAAAAAATATTGGCCTACTTGCCAGGTCGTCGTTGACTGCTCTGTCTGCTTGTACTTTCTCTTCTCTCTGACTCCCTTCTTAAGCTTCCTTGCCTAGTGAGTCCTTCAGTTCCAACAAAATTTGGCACGCCCGGTGGAAACACAAAGAGATTTGAGCATAGGAGAAGCAAATTTCAAAGTGTAGAAGAGTCCAAGGGTACGGACAATACTATACTCACTTAAGAGGTAATATTACTTCCATTGGAAATCTCTTAAACTAGGAGGAGCATGAATAGCTCATGATCGCAACCCGATCTCAAAGCTTGAGGGGCCCTTGCAAAGCAACAAGAAGGAAGGTTCGAAGATCAACCAGTCCATTGTTATCGACATCATCAGTAAAGAATATGGCAGCCCAAGTAGATTTGGAAACTTTACTTTCAACATTGAATATCAAATTTCCATCCTTCAGAGGGCTAGCACAAGAAGACCCAGATGAGCACATTAGGAGATTCTTAGCATTATGTAAAACAAGGGGTCTGATTGGAAGAGAGGATGCATTTCTAATTCTTTTCCCTACAACATTGGAAGGGCTAGCAGACAAATGGTTTAGATAGTTTGCTAACAACCATTTCACCACATGGGACTTGATGAAGGAAGCATTTAGGACACAGTTCCAACAAGGGAACACAACTAAAAACATTATTTAAGAATTAGAAAATTTAAGACTAGGTCCTAGGGAGACCTTCCCAGAATTTGTTACCAGGGCTAAGGCATTAATGGCCAAACTGTCAGACCCTCCCCATGATTTTTTATCAAGAAGTGGTTGGCTAAACCACTTCCCATCGCAACACAATGTAAAATAAAGAAGTTGGTTTTACCAACAACCACAATAGAAGAATTTACCAATACAGCTACAAGATTGGAACAAATTAGATAGCATTATGGGGCAAGCTCTTCCAATTTGTCATATCCTACAAAACCTGAAGATCCAATAATTCAGATAAGGAAAGAGTTGGAGGGCTTAAAAAGGAATAAGTCCCATAAAGAGGAGGAGAATGTTGTGGCCTAGTTGAAGAGGCAAATTGAAGCATTGAAGCTACAAAAGGAAGAGGATGCCCAAGCAGAAGAGTTGGCTCAGCTTCGACAAGAGTTGCAGGAACTCAAGGGAGGTGGCATCAAAAGTGGACTATGGTGTACCATGTGCATCAAGCAGGGTCATGTGGTAAGTGAATGTCCACTCTTAAGTGCAACTTTCCAGCTATGCACGAAAGCTAGACATGAGGCTCAAGATTTCCAATCAAGAGGTATACATGCAACAACATATTGGACATAAGGAGTAGCTCTACCACGAACCAATGTGATGGCCGTAGCATCCAATCTAGGTAACAATTACAACCCTAGACATAGGGATAACTTTGGAAATGGGCCAATGAGGTCCATTATCTATTTCAGATGTGGAGAATGTGGTCATTACCAAAGTAGATGCACCCTGCCAGAAAATGCCCCGTTGCAAAAATTGCTCAAAGGCTAGGGACCATTATACCAATTTATGTCCTAAGAACCAGGCATCTTCATTTGGTCCTCACATTCAAATGATTTTTGTGTGCAAAGAAGAAGTTGTAGGACAAGTAAATGTGCCATCCCCATCTACTAGACTGGTGGAGCTAGAAGAAATTGAATCGTTTACAGTGCAGATAAGAAGCAATGGGAAGGATCAATTGCAAATGGGTCAAGAATCAAGGATTAATGGATTGAATAAAGACAAAGAGACATCTGAATACAAAGCCACCACATGTGCAGATACAAGGCAAAAAGAAAATCTCATAGGTACCAGTGATGCCATTGGACATGCATTCAACAAGGCTCATGAGGAGTTTGATAAGTCAATTGGAGCCCAGACTCTCAGGGAATGAAAAGCTTCAAGACTACTCAAGTCCATGAAAAAAGAGGTCAATATTGTTTATTTAATAAAGATGGATCGAAAATTAAGGTCAGAACTCTTGCAGATAATTGATGAGGCTTCCACAACAAGTTAAGTGGCAAAGATTGTTGTTCTTCATAAAGATAAAATTGTAGGGGAAGCACCCCTTGCAGACTATAAGAGTCCTCATTTAACAGTCACTATCAAAGGACATGAGTTTCAAGGAGTCATTGCAGATGGTGGTTTTGGCATTAACTTGATGCGTGAACATACCACAAAAAAGATTGGACTACAACCTTCAAGACTTGCCATCTTCATTGTAACATTGGCAGACCAAAGCATAGTAAGGCCTATGGGAGTGGTCCCTCGAGTCACAATAAAGATACAAGGTACAATCTTTAACTTGGACTTTGTTTTCTTAAGGTTGCCACATGTAGAAGGAAGCTTCCTCGTGCTGATTGGGAGACCTTGGTTAAGGCATGTGTGTTGCATGACTGGGGTAAGGACATAATGTGGGTAAAGCAAGAGGGAAAAGAGTTGCAACAGATATTTTTAGAAGAAGGTCCACACAACCAAAGACATACTAGCATGATGTAGACAATTGGTATTTGTATGGAAGAAGAATTGTTGGATAACCCAGATGCAGACTTATATGAAGAAGCAAATTTATATGAAGACGAAAACATGTTGGCTTGGCTCCATGCATAAGACCCATCTTCCAGCTATGGAATTTTTCCAAACTCAAGTAGAGAGGAAGCCTATGAAGAAAAAGAGGACATCATTTAGGTTACTGATTCAAGTAACCAATCTCAGTCAAAGGCCATAGAAGAGAGAAGAAAAGAAAAGCCCTTAAGTGCAGTAGTGATGAAGCTACTTCAAATCATATATCAATGGTCACTTTGTTATGGATAATGGTATGGATATCATCTATTATGTCAATTTCTATGATAGCAAGTGTAGGGATTTACAAGGATGTGGAAGGAGTAACTACAAGTCTTTGGAAACAAAGGGTTCCATTGGATGAAGAGGCTGAAATAGAAAAAATGACATTTTGCATATTATGTCACATTGTAGCTGAACCAAAGATACAAAAGATGCAGTATGGAGGAGATAATATTCTAATGAAGGATTTAGGGTGGCCCTATCAAATGGTCAGTATGCCCAAAAAGAAGACATAATAATTGAAGTGCAGTACAATTGGAGATTATAGAGGAGTTTCTCTTAGTCACCATATCATGGTTCAAGGCCTACCATCAAAACAACGGAAGATTTATGGATCACCTGGAAGTTGCAAAATCTATCCAGGTTGTATATAGCCTTCTCATGCCATTTTTGCTAAACTTTTTGTAGTTTTTTTCCATTTTCATGCTTCTTCCTTGATCTTTTATGGACCTTCAAAGCCATTTCCCAACCTTCACATAAGAGAAAAAAATTAGGATATTTTTGGGAATTTTTACAACATTTTTAGAATTTCTTCTAGCATTTTTTCATCTTTTTCAATGTCATTTTCTTGATATAAGGGAGGAAAAAAGGAAGCTCTCTGTGGTTTTGGGTCACGAAGTGGCCTAGAAATGTCGAGAAGTTTTTTGAGAAGTTTTCCTAAATTTCTTTTTCATTTTTTTTTATTTTTTTGGATTTTCTTAGTATTTTTTTGATATTTTTCAGGGTATTGTTTCAAAACAAAAGGGGCCCTTGGTGGCTAATTTTAGTTTTTTCCAAAAATAATTCAAAAATCTCTCTCTCTCTCTCTCTCTCTCTCTCTCTCTCTCTCTCTCTCTCTCTCTCTCTCTCTCTCTCTCTCTCTCTCTCTCTCTCTCTCTCTCTCTCTCTCTCTCTCTCTCTCTCTCTCTCTCTCTCTCTCTCTCTCTCTCTCTCTCTCTCTCTCTCTCTCTCCCTTCCCCCTGCCTCTCTCTCTCTCTCTCTCTCTCTCTCTCTCTCTCTCTCTCTCTCTCTCTCTCTCTCTCTCTCTCTCTCTCTCTCTCTCTCTCTCTCTCTCTCTCTCTCTCTCTCTCTCTCTCTCTCTCTCTCTCTCTCTCTCTCTCTCTCTCTCTCTCTCTCTCTCTCTCTCTCTCTCTCTCTCTCTCTCTCTCTCTCTCTCTCTCTCTCTCTCTCTCTCTCTCTCTCTCTCTCTCTCTCTCTCTCTCTCCCCCTCTCCCTCCCTCCCCCCTCCCACCTCCACTGCCCCCCCGCCCACCCCTCAGACCCCCCCCCCCCCCACAGTTCTCCCCCCCCCATGACCCCCCACCATCCCCCTACCTACCCCACACCCCCCCACCCCCCCCATGACCCCCCCTCCCCCCCACCATCCCCCCACCGGCCCCCCGCCCACCCCCACCCTCCACCCACTACCCAACCCCCCCCCCACCGTCCTTGCGCCCACCCCCCCCCATGACCCCCCAACCCCCCCCCCCCCCCCCCCCGGCATCCCCCCACCCACCCCCCACCGCCCCCCAACCCACTCACCCCCCCTAGGACCCCCCAAACCCCCCCCCCCTCCCCACCCACCCACCCCCCCCCCCTCGCCCACCCCCCACCGCCCCCCTCCCCTATATTTCTTTTTAGGGAGTAGCATGCATGCGGTAACCTCCTGCCGCTTCATCCCACTTGTATATAAACATGAGTACTCAATAGAAAGGTAGGGTGATGTTGTGTATCTGTGATGTTTGGTACACAGTAGTACATAAATCTGTATGAGAAAATATTGGTAAGCTTGCAAGTTCAAGTCTATACTCATTGCCATCCGATTCAACAGCCCTAATAGCTCTCTCTCCAGTCATAGGTGATATGGTACATATATTTATATGTTCCTCAATGCTACTAAGCATCATATTTTATACATAGTTAATATGCATGTGCAACGAAGCCCCTCACAAATATGCACTGAAGAAATCAATGCTTGGCTACGGTCAACATCACTTGCACATGCATTGCAAGGTTGAAATGAGTTGTCACGAGGAGAGCCCAAAATCATAAGCATGAAGGTTGACAAAAGGGGAGCATCATTGCAAACCTGGAGGATATCTTTACAAGGACAAAGAAGTCATTTCTTATGTCATGGTGATCGTGTTGGAAGTTAGGAGCTTGTTTCGAGAAATAATACTATTGATAGCATTTGTGTTTGCATACTGTGTACATCACATATACATATGTGTATAACTCACGATCATTGGCACATATGATTATGAGCAGAAGTTGTTCATCATTTCAGTGTCATACATACGGTTACCCTCCTTCAAGCATCAGAGTGCTAATCACTATATGAAGCAACTCCGATGGGTTACATTGTGGATATACTATAGGCAATTTGCAGATTTGTATACACATCATTATACCCGTGACAAAATATGAAGTTAATACTATACGCAAGTTACACATTGCAATTCACATTAAAAGTTAATATGTTTTTTTGGCTCCAATTCATCTTGAAGATCACTTCAAGATAATCATGCTATGAGATGTGTTCCTAGTAAAGATGTTCACGTGCTATCATGAGCACAATTTGTAAGATTACTACCGTGTATTCCTTGATTACATCGTATTGAAGTCAATTTCTATTTCATTGTTAAGATCCGAGTAAGACAGGACAAAGCTTCTACTTATGCACAACTCTTGAGGATTACGCTTTACTTTACACTTCCACACATGTTTCTGGTTATTCATTTCCACTCACTCATTGTGGTATCAGAGCCTTCCATAACCCTTCTTGGCCTTCATTAGCTCTTGTTACTATTAAAACTCATTGATGATGTATTGTAAATCCATTGTAATCATTCACTTGAACAAATCATCTTCATATTTGTTCAATGTTGTTACAAGTTTATTGAAGAATTATTTTGGAAGATCTAGCACTGAAGGAGGCTATCATCATCATGCTATGAAGGAAGATTAGAATTAAAGAAGCATCAACCATCATAAGGCAATCAATCTTGGTGATTCCGCATTGAAGATCATCATCAAAAGAACACATATCATTGGAGGCTTAATTCAGGGTTCATCAATAACTAGATATTTTGAAGGATTACAAATGATTTCAAAGTGAAGAAGTTTGAAGAAAAAGCTCATGAAGGATTATACAAACCACAAGGTCCAAGGATCGGGATTCAAGTTCAAAGGCTATTATTGGCATCAAAAATCATATACATTGAATTCCATTAGTTCCAAGATTCCACATCTACAACGAGAAGGTGTTCACCACATAGGTAGCATTTATTTGGTAATGTACATCAACTTGGTTTCTCACTTGATAGTATTCTCTCTATGATCCTTGTGCACTAAAAACCATGGTTAAGATCAATTCATTACATGGATCTATCTTGGAGATACCCATTCTTTAGCATCAACCTCTTCTAAGCCTTCTCATAGGAATCCATTTTATGCCAATGATCATCCCCATTGTTAATTGATTGTCTACCTCATCAAAAAGAAGATCCAAAAAACATCTCATATAGCCCTAGTCCATCTTACATCAGCTTGTCAAAGCTATGTCTCTCTTATTTGAGACTTGTGCACACAAATAGAAATTTTACTCGCAGCCAAGTGCTACTCAAGCACTCTTTCCATCATCAAAGAAGCTTGAGAACATTCAAAGTGGCCGAGGCAAAGACCGCGATCAAAGAAGAAGACTTCCTCATAGTAGGAGGAAGAAGGACATTCATCCAATATAAGAAGAAGACTTCCTCATAATAGAGAGATGAAGAAAGTGCATTCAACACACTCATACAAAGGTAAAGAAAGTTATTCAACTTGGAGACTCATAAGCACTTTATATAAGCTTTCATAAGTCACTATGACTTATATTTATCTACAAAATCAAACAGTTGTGATAGACACTCATGCACTAAGAGTCATTTTAGAAGAATTGACATATACAAGGGCTGCATATCATCACACAAATCTGATCTCTTTGTAAAGCATATTCAAGGTAGTCATCTTGGATTGAACTCCCTTCATCATTAACCAATGTAAGGACCAATATATATATAGTTGATCACAATAAAAGTGGTGTGACCACTTGAGAAATAGTTGTGGAATATTTTACCTACACACATAGATGGTGAAATCACAAATGAAGAACAATCAAGAAGTTGGGATCTTCATTAGCTTAATTTCTTTATATACATGGAAACTATCAAACAAGTGAAGGAATAGAATCACTCTAGAGCTAGAGCTTTGCCCACTCCAAGATGAGCGTGGAAAACACAACCTATGAACCTTGGAAATAGGACAAAATTAAGTTGTTATACATAGATGGAAAAAGCCATAGATAAAGCCTTTTGTTGCTTTGCAACTTGTTTTGAAACTTCATCATGTACTTTGGTCCAAGTCACTATCATTATGAGCTTATCCATCAAGCTTTTATACTTCTTTATTTGAAGTATTCTATATGAACTATCAAATCGAAGGGAAGTTACTCTTGAAGATCAATCACATGAACCAAAGATTACTCTTGGAGATCAACCACATGAAGAAAATACTACATTCTTGAAGATCAACTACATCAAGCAAGGACTACACATTTGAAGAGAAGTTCAACTACATTAATCAGGAACTACATATTTGAAGAGAAGGTCAACCACTCATTTGAAGAGAAGTTCAACCACATCGAGGACTACACATTCAAAGAGAGGGTCAATCACATCAAGGACTACACTTATGAAGAGAATTTCAATCACATGAATTAAGGAATACATTGATGGACAACATCAAATCAAAGGGCAATAACAACAAGGGGAGAAAGGAAACTACTACTTGAAGATGGAAGATAATGATGAATCCAAGCCTAATCAATCAACAATCAAAAGGAGCTCTCTATCAAGAAGGAAAGGCCATCAAGGTCAAGAAGGAAGTCATCATCAACATAATAGATAATAAATCAAATGTAAAGGCTACTACTTTGACAATCAATGACTATGTCAATATCAAAGAGTCTACATATCCAAGAAGAGCATGAAGAAGAATCATCCATAGAGAATGGAGCAAAGAATAGAAAAGAAGGAAGTAGAACCAAATATAGAAGAAAAGATTTGAAGGCAAATGAAAAGTGAAATCAAAGGGGAGATAGCAGAAAGAGGAGACAACATCAAATATGATCGGTAGAATTTGAAGATTGAAGGGGAGCTATCGGAGCAAGCAATCTCCAAATCCACCACTCTTAGCACTTCCCATTTTTTCATAGAATATCCATAAGCAAAGCTCTTTATTATTTTCCCATATGACCCTAGCCTTAAGAAGCACCTTCACATGACCATACCGTTAGAAACTTTTCCATACATACCTTACCCATTGCACACCAAAGATAAATCAAAAGGTAACTTCCGACGTAATTGACAACTTGCGAATCATACCTAAAATCAAGGAATTCGTTTAGTCTTTTAGAAAGTAGCATACATGCAGTAACCTCTTACCACTTGATCCCACTTGTATATAAACATGGGTACTCAATAGAAAGGTAGGGTGACTTTTTGTGTGTCTATGACATATATTCAGGTTTCCTGCCCCTGCTTCTCTTACTCTCTCTCTCGAATGCATACATTGCATCTCTACATGTATAACTTCACTCTCCTATTGTGTTACATTTATAAATAGTGTATTGCAGTACCGTTCATATTGCACAAGTCATTGCTTGTGTGTAATGGACACATAGTCATGCGATCACAGAACATGCTATGTCTAGAATTATTTTTCATGTGTTGAGAAAGTATGATTATGTGTTTGCTACATAGTAGTACATAAATCTCTATGAGAATATATTAGTAAGCTTGCAACTTCAATTCTATACTCATTGCCATCAGATTCAATAGTCCTAATAGCTCTCTCTACAGTCATAAACGATATGGTTCATATATTTATATGTTCCTCGATGCTACTGAGCATCATATTTTGTATATAGTTAATATGATTATGTAGCAAAGCCCCTTGCAAACCTGCACTGAAGAAATCAATGCTTGGCTGTGGTCAATATCACTTGCAAATGCATTGCAAGGTTGAAATGAGTTGTCATGAGGAGAGCGCGAAATCACAAGCATTAAGGTTGACATAAGGGGAGCATCATTGCAGACCTAGAGGATACATTTACAAGGACAAAGAAGTCCATTTTTACGTCATGCTGTGTTGGTGCAAATGATCAAGCCTACACATTTGGCTTAGTATGGAAGACAATGAGTGGAACTAGGACTTGATGATTCATGTGAACTATAGCTTGTAACTACTTGATCATTTTTAAAAAATTAATTCCTTCGAGAATCTTGTAAAAGCTTATATATAGTGGTGAAGAATATTAGCTATGACCCCAAATTCAAGGAATATCTCCTAAATTAGTGGAAGTTACTTTTTGATTGGAGCCAAGTTTGAATTCAAAATTCAAACTTAGAAGAAATACTTATAAAAGACCTTGTAAAATCACGCGGGTCATTGTGCCTCATTTAGAGCTCATTCCTTGATCATTTGTAGAGCTTGAGTAGCTCACACCATAGGTCACTCAGTTCATCATCATCATTGAGCATCATTACAATGCCAATGACTTTGTACAATCATGTTCTATAGTACATATAGCTCATTGAACATCTCCGTTTATTTCTGTGCTATGAATGCTTAGAATAGTCAATGTCTTCTAGTCATATCTTAGTGAATACGCAACCATTTTACATAATCTTTGGCTTGAACCAGCTTGAAGTCTACGTTTTGCTATCAAAATTTCAAGGCATTTGGTTAGGCATTTGGGAGAAATCGTCTTCGAAGTTCTCACTAGTCATCTACTAGTTGTTCCCTAAAAAGTCCGGTGTAAGATCTAATTTGCTAAAATTATTTCTCAGAGCATAGTTGATCATTTTAAATGATTCCACTTGCAATCATTAGCTATCTAAGCTAATTGAATTCTCTCAAAAGAAATTTTGTCAATTGCTACTCTATTGTGAACTCTGAGAAAAAAAGTTATTAAGTGTATGGACTAAAATAGCAAGTTTTTCAATATTATCTATTCTTGAACTAGTCTGTTTTGGATTAATTGTTTCAAGCATCAACTCCAAAGTACATAGTGTCACAAGGAAGGAGATAAGGAAGAGAGATCACAAACACTCTCTCACTCTCAAGGAGAAGCACACATACAGATTGAGGCAAGGAAGAATGAACTTCTTCTTCTTCTATTACATAAAAAGGAATGTACAAGAATGACCTAAAACAAGAATACAACAAGTGCAATATATAAAGATCAGTACATAAGGAAAAACCTAATGTCCACGAATGAGTGAGCTGGTAAGGAACGAATGTGCCATCACTCTCGGTAGATAAATCTAATAAAGCCCAATTAAGTATCCCTGAGATATACCGGCATGACCACTATACATGTCAGAGAAACGAAAAGTTGGTATGTGTCATCCTGGATCATCACATGTTGAGCTTCATATCTCAACACTCCCCCTCAAGCTCAATGCCATATCCTGTAATCCAATCATGTCCCAAAACTTTTTCAACTTCTCAGCTCCAAGTGCTTTCGTGAAAATATCAGCAACTTGCTCATCTGTTCTCACATAAACAAGATCAATATCACCTCCTAATACCTTCTCTCTGATGAAGTGATAATGTACCTTGATATGCTTTGTTCTAGCATGGAAAATAGGATTCCGTGCAAATTGTATGCTGCTAAGATTATCACAATAAATAGTGATAGGCTTTCCCACTTCCACACCCAAATCTGCAAGTAGCATTTCTAGCCATGATGCCTCACATGCTACCATTGGAGCACCTCTATACTTAGCCTCTGTACTCGACAAAGCAATAGTGGGTTGCTTCTTGCTGCTCCATGTAATAGTTGCACTCCCAAGTGAGAATAGAAAACCACTAGTAGATCTTCTATCTGGAACACTAACAGCCCAATCTACATCGGTGTATCCATAAACCTAAAAATCTACACCAGCCTCATAAAACAATGCATAATCCAAAGTAGCACTCACATAACATAGAGTGCACCTCAGATCATCCAAATGTGGCTTCCTGGGAACCTGCATAAACTGACTTTCAAGTCCAACAGTATAACTTAGATCAGGCCTTGTAATTGTGAGATATATAAGACTTCCCACAATTTTCTTCTACATAGTAGCATTTTCCAATGGTTCACCTGATGTAGTATCCAACTCCAAATTCTAATCTAATGGCATAGAAATTGGCTTACAATCAACCATACCATACTTCTACAGCATGTTCAAGGCATATTGCCTTTGCGACATCCATATACCTGTTTATGCATGTATAAACTCAATGCCCAAGAAATAGCACAGCACACCAAGATCTTTCATGTCAAATTCCTGCATAAGAAGTTGCTTTACCTCTTTGATGCTTCCTTCATTATCACCACCTACAATCAAGTCATCAACATAAATAGCCACAATAGTGATGCCATCATCAGCCTTCCTTGCATATAGTGAGTGATCTACATCACACATAGAAAACCCAATGCTGGTTAAGTAATCAGCAATCCTTGCATGCCATGCACAAGGGGCTTGCTTCAGCCCATACAAAGTCTTTTGAAACCTACAAACATATTCTGGATGCTTTGAATCTTCATATCCTTGTGGCTGGTCCATATATACTTCTTCCTATAACTCACCATGTAGGAAAGCATTCTTCACATCCATCTCATGCAAAGTCCATCCTTTTGTTGTAGCTAATGCAACAAGTGTTCTGACAGTAGACATTTTAGCTATAGGGCTAAATGTTTCCTCATAATCAATGCCATATGTCTGTGGATATCCTTTAGCTACCAATCATGCTTTATACCTACTTATGCTACCATCAGCATTATGCTTTACCTTGTAAACCCATTCGAAGCTTATGGGTTTCTTTCCTTGCGGCAATGGAACCAGCTTCCATGTATCATTCCCATAAAGTGCACCCATCTCCTCATCCACAGCTTTTTCCCAATCTGCATTTCCAATTGCATCTTCAAAGCAAGAAGGTTCAGCATCTTGTATTACCTTTGTCATGTAGGCACAATGACGAGCCATGTAACTATCATATGTAAATCGTTGCACTGAATTCCACATCCTCCTAGATCTTCTTGGTCCTAGGTCACTTCTCCTTGTATCATCTGCATATGCCTTTCTTACTCTTGGAGTCTCTATAGAGGGCAATCCAAGTTCCTCATCAAGACTCTTTTTTGAACCGCTTGAATCTCCATCAACATCTTCAAAACCTGCACATGTTTTATGACCAATAGAAAGCTTTTCTTTACCTTTCTTGGATGTATTTGATGAAGTTGTTGGATTGAAATTTCCACGTAATCTTCCACTCCATGGATTTGAGTTGGAACTATTGCTTGGTGATGCATCTGGTCCACTCAAAAATTGAGATTTTGCACTTGATTTTTCAACATTTTCTTTGTCATTTGATTCAAGATTCAGTCCTTCTTTGGCATCTGCATAGAAGCTTGACATTTCATTGAATACCACATCTCTTCTCACCTTTACCTGTTGTGTGAGTGGGTTATAACATTTATATCCCTTTTTCTCAAGGGAGTATCCAATGAAGACACACTTTTCTAATTTTGGATCAAGCTTCGTCCTCAATTCATCTGGGACATGTACAAATGCAATACAGCCAGAAACTTTCAGATGTGATAAGTTTGGCTTTTTACTTGTAAACTTCTCTTCAGGTGTAACTTGATATACAACAGCAGTCGGAGTTATGTTCATGATGTATACAGCAGTATGCATAGCTTCTGCCCAATAACAATGAGGCATATTCTTCTCAGCCATCAAGGCTCTTGCTATTTTTGCAATATGTCTATTTTTGCATTCAGCAACACCATTCTGTTGTGGTGTGTACTTGCATGAAAATTGACGTTGAATTCCATGATTTTTTAGGAAATTGCTAAACTCATTTGACACGTATTCAGCTCCTCCATCAGATATTAATGTCTGAATGTACTTCCATGTCTACTTTTCCACCATAGCTTTAAAATTATGGAAGTGAGTGAACACATCGCTCTTCTCTTTCATGAAATATACCCATACTTTGTGTGTATGGTCATCAATGAAAGTAACATAAAACCTGCAACCGCCCATAGATGTGGTCTTTGTAGGACCCCAAACATCTGTATGTACTATTTCTAGCACATTCTCACTAACATGCTTGTCATGTGGAAATGATGATCTTGACTGTTTACCAAATTGACATGCTAGACATACCTTTTGCATCTCTGAAACCTTGAAATTTGGTAGTCCATGAATGCCTTGCTTTGAAGTCATATTCATAAAAGAGAATCCTCTTGTTCTTCTGCATAATTGTTGTATTCTTTCCTTGATTTGTAGCCTCCTTTGTAGTTGTTATTGTAATTGTTGTTGTAGTTGTTATTGTAGCCTTGATGATGGTTGAATCTTCCTCTTGATTTTGTATATCCACCTCTTTTGAAATCTCTACCTCTCTAATTCTTGAAGTTCCTATAACACTCATCTGTAGTGTGATTTGATAAACCACAAATATTACATGGGGAAGAGTTGAAAGGTCTGGCCTGATCTTGCTTACCTCCTCTACCCCTAGCTCTTCAATTTCTACCTCTCCCTACATAGTTGGCTTGAGAGGTTGTACCTTCATGCTTAATCCTCTTACTTTTCCCTTTATCTTTATACTTGCTTTTATTTGTGTATAGGAAAGAAGAGCTATTACCTCTTGATGGATCTCCATTCTTGTTGAGCTTGGCTTCATGGGTGAAGATTTGCCCCATGAGTGTGGTAAGATCTGGAATCTGCATGTCCATGTACAAGTCCGTGGAAGTTGTGAAGCTCTCCCATTTGTCATCTGCCTTAATGCCATTGATCACTTGTTTAACCAGTTGCTCCTCTTCAATTTCTTATCCTATGCTTCCAAATTGGTCAGCCACATCCTTGACTTTGGTCACATACTCTGAGATGCCTTCCTTGGGTTGCTTTCTTTGAGTGGTAAACTCAATCCATAATTGGTTCTTCCTAGCCCTTGTGTTGGAAGAAAAATATGAAGACAATGTTTCCCATGTCTCTTGGGATGTTTTACAGTTCGTGATGTGTGAAAGAAGAA
Organism: Ceratopteris richardii; assembly: GCA_020310875.1. Classification (NCBI taxonomy): domain Eukaryota; kingdom Viridiplantae; phylum Streptophyta; class Polypodiopsida; order Polypodiales; family Pteridaceae; genus Ceratopteris; species Ceratopteris richardii. The sequence continues at coordinate 73,659,606 of CM035417.1, read as the reverse complement.
AATCAAAGATTGAACCTTGCTAATGCATCTTTGGCACACCATGAATTGAGTCTTTCATGCTCCTCTCTTGTAGGTTGTCCTTTGCTTCTGAAAATGGGCATCTCCTCATCTCCTGAGATGTATCCATAGAGACTCCTTCCTTGCAAGTATGTCTTCATCCTCAAGGACAAATCTTGGTAGTTGTTCTTGTCCAATTTATCAATGAAAGAAGGAAAACCATCTCCCATTTTACCTAAGCATTACTCTAATACCACTGTTGGGAAAAGATGGATGGACACTTCGAGAAATGAGTCGGTACTGCAAATTCCTGCTTCGTACCATCCCTCTTCCACTTCATAGTTGAGTTTTAGGCCCTCTTAGCTTTCCAATGACATTAAATAAGTGCCTATGTACTTTGGAAATAATGCAAGTAATGATTCATTCAAAATAGACTACTTTCAAATTCACACTCCATCAAAAAACTTTCTACACACCTTCTGCTTGTTAAGCTTAGTGCTTCCAATACAATAGGAATTAGGAAACTTCCTTTTGGAGATATCAAAATAGCTTAATGAGCTAATGATTCCAAGTGGAATCACTTAAAATGATTCACTACACACAAAGCAATCAATTTAGCAAGTGTAGCTTTACCCCCGATTTTTTAGGACCTCTGTAGAGAATGACCAGTGACCACTTCGATCAGTTTTTCTCCCAATCCATTAAATGGAATATCTACCAACTTTGTCAGCCCATATTAGACATAGAGGAATTCCAATTATCTATAGAACATTAAAAATGATGTTTGCGATATGAGAAATACCAAGTGACTATTCTGAGTGACAATGACAGAGAGATCATCAGATGTGAGCAATGATCTATTGTATTATATGACAATGTTTTACATGATCACCGGCATGATAATCAATGCCCAATGATGGGGAGAAGTGTAGGCTATGAAGTAAACCTCACTCTCTTACAATGTGATCACCTAATGGCTCGAGATTGGAGTGATCTAACCGTGAGATTTTACATTCATCTTTTATAGATGCTTTATTCAAAATTTGAATTTGAATTCAACTTTGGCTCTCATTAAAAAGTGATCCCCAAATCTAGGAGATATTCTCTCTAAATGAAGTCGTAGCTTTTCCTTCTAACTAACTCCATGAGTGTAGTGGTAGTTACAAATATTCCTCCAATTCAAATAGATGCTATCAAGAGGATCAAAAGGAACTACATTCAAAGTAAAGGTACATTCATTATTCACAAGTCTTGAAGAATTTATTGCATAGGTGAAGAAAGGATGGGAGATTCTCTCCAGATAGAGAAATTGGATAGAGAAAACTATCATGCTTGGTCAATGAGGATTATGTAGCAAGAATGAAGGACATTGCAGATGCACTAGGAGCAGTTGATGAAGACATTGAAGAGGAAAAATTGGTAAGACAAATTCTCATAGGTTTGAGAGGAGATGCGAAGTGGAAGCCATTCATTCTATCTACTGAATTGTCACTAGATCATTTCACTCCTGATTTGAATTAATTCCTAGGACGTATGCTAACCTTTGAGCAGGATGTCAAAGTTGATATTGATAAGATACAGGTCAAGCAATCTATTCAAAGGACAAGAAGAAAACTAAAAAAGGCATGCAACAACTGAATGATGATGAAGGCACTACTAGTCAAGCTAACTTCCTAAGAGGAAGAGGTGGTCGCGAAGGAAGAGGAAGAGGTAGAAGCAATAAAGATGGTGTTAAAGCTTGCTAGATTTGTGGTAAGACTAATCATTTAGCTCACGAATGTTGGCATAATAATTAGAATGGTAGAGGATATAATCAAAACTTTAATTCAAGAGGAGGAGTGGTAGAAATCAGAGAGGTAATTTCAGAGGTAGAGATATAAGTAGAGGTTTCTTTGGAAGAAATGTAGGAAGAGGCTTCCAAAGTCAATCCTACGATAATACCTACTACAACAATGCTTCAGATTAGAAAGAGGATTCAACGTTAACTATGAATGCAACTTGTGAAAGACCAAGTGAAGATCAAGGAGTCTTCTACATAGACTCAAGATGTAGCAATAACCTGAGTGGCAACATAGCTTTGATGACTGATTTGGAGAATAATGTGAGTAATCATGTAGTTCAAATAGGTGATAACACAAAGCATAATGTGAACTCCATTGGATCAGTAAAGGCCAAGGATGGAAGCACTCTTTTGAGTAAGGTTTTGTATGTTCCTACAATCCCAAAGAATCTGATAAGTGTAGGACAAATTGTAGAGAAAGATTATGAAGTGAGGTTCACTAATGATGGACTTTTTTGTGGAAGACCCTAGCAATGGGTATAAACAAATTGTTTCACGAAAGAAAGAAGGAAGGCTCTTCACATTGAAGATTCAAGGCAATGTTGTTCATGGCTTGTTCACTTATAGGGGACATAAGATCTCTGAGTCAGATCTTTGGCACAAAAGGCTTGGACATTTCAATGAAAGAGGTATTAAAGATATGATTAACAATGGTTCAGGGCTTGGATTGCCTAATGTTGCAAGTCAACACATGACATACAGATGTGAAGCATGTCAATTAGGTAAGGCTCATAAGCAATCATATAATAAGCATGCCTTCATGTATTCAAAGAAGCTTGAATTGGTGAATACAAATGTGTGGGGTCCATCAAAGGACTTTAGCATTAATGGTTCGAGATATAATGTGATTTATGTTGATGATGCTACCAGGTGAATCACTATATATGTGATCAAAGATAAATCAGAGGTGTTCAATACATTTAAACATTACCATGTGTATGCAGAAAGAGTTTCAGGACAAAAATTGAAGAGACTAAGGTGAGATGGAGGGGGAGAGTATTGCTCTAATGAGTTCAGTGATTACTTATGGAACATGGGTATAAAAAGGGAATTTATTTGTAGGTACTCTCCTCAAAAAAATGGTGTAGCAAAAAGGAGAAATACAACTCTTGTTGAGTTTGCAAGGTCAATGATGAAAGAGAAAAATTGCCCTAATTATTTCTGGGTTGAGGTTGTGAATACAGACACTTATTTGGTTAATAGACTTCCATGTAAGGCTTTGAATGGTATGACACCATATGAGGCATGGTGGGGTAAGAGACCTACCTTAAACCATTTCAAATTGTTTGGATGTTTGGCTTATGCATATGTTCCATCTTAGTTAAGGCATAAATTGGAACCTAAAGCTGAAAAGTATGTGTTTATTGGTTATGATGATAATCAGATGGGCTATAGGTTGTGGAGTCCATCCACAAAGCAATTCCTTGTGTTGAAGGATGTTACATTTGATGAGCAAAGTACTTGGTATGCAGGTACAAGTAATAGTCATGCAGGTGATGAAGAAATATTGAATCAGAAGAAGAGTAAATAAAAGGTTCAAATATTTGATGAAGAAGAGAATAATGAAGCACTAGTTGAAGTTGAATAAATGCCAAGGTTTGATCCAGAATGTAATGAGCCAGAAACTTCAAGAAGTTCAGAACTTAGAAGATCAACAAGGCATAAATGCAACCCACAAGGTATAGCTATGATACTTCATTTTTTACTACTAAAGATTATGACTATATGTTGAACGGAGAGGAAGACCCTTCTACATATGATGAGGCAAAAGTATGATGTGAAAGCTATGCAAGAGGAGTATGATGCATTGATGGAGAATGACACATGGATTTGGTTCCTAAACCAAATAATCAGAAAATCATTGGATGCAAGTGGATCTACAAGACAAAGAGGTATGTAGATGGAAGTGTGTCTAGGTATAAAGCTAGACTTTTTGTGAAAGGGTATGCTCAGACATATGGAGTAGATTATGATGAGACTTATAGTCATGTGGCAAAGATGATAACTATAAGGACTCTCATAGCTATTGTTGCATGTAAAGGTTGGAAGTTATGTCAATTAGATGTGAAAAATGCTTTTCTAAATGGTTATATGTCAGACGATGTTTTCATGGAACAACCAAAAGGTTTCAAGGATAAATGTCATCCAGAGTATGTATGTAAGCTCAAGAGAGCTTTGTATGGTTTGAAGCAGGCCCCAAGGGCATGGAATTACAGACTTGTGAAGTTCTTGAAAGAGCTTGGTTTCCAAGTGTCTAAGGCAGATAGTAGATTGCTTGTTAAAGCAAGTGATGATGGGTTCATTAACATTTGCATATTGTTGGAGTTAAACGTCTGCGGAAGCACGCGAACAGCACAAGGAAGAAGAAGAATCTTGGAGCACAACACACAAGACTGAAATGTATTACTAGAGAATGTACAAAGATAAGTAGCCCATTAGGGCAATAGGTGTATATACAAGCCGGGGGAAAAAAACCTCCTAAAGAGGGAAAAAAGTGCCCTGGCGGTCTTAGAGTGTTCACACACATCACTACCTAAATATATCAACAAATCCCCCCTAGGAGTGATGCGGTGAACAAGGAGCTGGCACTCATGTATAAGCAAGTGCCAAGCTATGTGGAAATCACTCCACGAAAGGAAGTAAGCCCAAAGCTTTGCGGAAAGCTTCAAACTTCTCCCTAGGCAGAGCCTTCGTGAAAAGGTCTGTAATGTTCTCCTGCATGGGCACATATGCCAAGCTGATCTCCCCAGCAGAGAACCTCTCCCTGACATAATGATAATGCACCTCAATGTGCTTAGTGCGAGCATGGAACACAGGGTCCCTCACAACTGCCAATGCGCTCTGACTGTCAATGAAGATGGTGGTGGCAGAGGACTAACCAACACCCAAATCAGCCATAAGGCATCTGAGCCACACACACTCAACAGTAGCTGTGAAAGCTTCCCTATACTCAGCCTCACAACTGGAAGTGGCCACAGTAAGCTGCTTCTTGCTCAACCAAGATATACATGAGCTACCAATCATGAAGCAAAAGCCACTAGTGGACACACGAGTGTCATAGCAACCAGCCTAGTCTGAGTCAGAAAAAGCATGCAAATCTAGCAGTAGTGATCCCCCCTTGGGATAAAATAACCCAAGTAGCCAAGTACCACTCAAGTAGCGAAAGATGCGCTTAACCGCCTGCCAATGCTTGACACCTAGGCAATGCATAAACCTGCTCATCTATGAGACAGAAAACTGAATATCTGGCCGAGTAATGCATAAGTAAATCAGGCATCCAATAGTCTGCTGATAGAGGACAGCATCAAATGCATCTCCAGCATCATGAAGACTCAATCGTAAACCTGTCTCCAATTGGAGTGGCAATAGGCTTACAGTCTTCAAGGCCAAAACTCTGCAATAATGTGTCAATATATTTTGTTTGACACAAAGCCAATCCACCATCAACTTGCATAAACTGAATGCCCAAATAGTGATGCAAATCCCCCAAATCAGACATCTCAAATGAGGCATGCAAATGAGCCTTAAAATCAGAAATATGCTTCTCAATAGGACTAGTGAGCAGCATGTCATCAACATAGACAACAATGATCAGAAGCACATCATTAGCACGCTTAACATATAAGGTGCTCTTAGTTGGAATGTTCACAAAACCATGTGTTGGAACAGGACAATCAAAAATTGGTGATTATATAAAGGCTAGAAGTGAAGAGATGAAGAAAAGATTGAAGAACTTCATGAAGTAAAGAGAAGATTCAGATAGTAAAGTTCTTCAAACGTATGTACATTAGTTTTGTAAATACTTCAATATACTTGAAGTAATGACAAATCAACACTCATATATATATATATATATATATATATATATATATATATATATATATATATATATATATATATATATATATATATATATATATATATATATATATATATATATATATATATATATATATATATATATATATATATATACGTGTAGATGGTCGTATTAGAAGATAGAGATGAAATATAGATGAATGATGATGTGTAGTGGATGTATCATCCATCAGATGTATGAAGAGTTGAATAGAAAGAATGTTCAGAGAATTGCACGTCGATCTTTTCTCTAGTTCTCCTTCTGTGTTTGATTTTATCAAAAATCCTTTTGTACACATCTAATTCCATAGTTAATCTATCTATTATTAAAGTTTGAGAGTCCAATTCCCAACAGGCTGAGAGAATTTTGTGTAGGAACATCTATATGTGAGAAAGTGTTGAGTGTCTTCTGAAACAGGTGCAGTTTCGATGATCAAAGAAATGATCAGTTCTCAGTGCACAGTGTAATGTTTTACACAAATTAGGAGTAAAAATCTAAGTTGAAAGGTAAGCCATCTATGGCTAAAAGCATTTGCTTAAACGGGTTCTAGATTGGGAGAACTATGTGTTAGAAGTTGCAGGTGTCAAAATCAACTCTACAAGAAGGCAGTTTCATACATAGGTAGATTGTTTGAAGTATTTCTCATAATCTACTAGAGCTTTTGAAGTATTTTAACTTGGAGGAGGTGTGCATAACTCTAGGCAACATATTCTACAAAGTTTCATCAGAAACTTTACACAAATGATTAATCAATGACTGATTAATGTGCAGCAGACTTTCTATGAAATGACTTTCTTCATAGTTAGCTAATTTCTTGATAGTTTGCTGATTGTCTTCCAAAATCGGTTGGAGTTTAAAGTTATTCTTGATATAGAGGTGATCTAACATCAAGAATAGCTTATTATTTTGGAGATTAACACTCTCCATCAGTGGTATCAGAGCAAGAAGTATTAAAATTGAGGAAAGGAAGACCCCGATTGTTGTAGATATACAAATTTCACATTTTGAAGGTTCAAAAGGATAAAGTGTAGTTGAAAGACTGAAGGAAGACACATAAAGGTTATCAACAGGATCAGAAGGAGCAACATTGGAAGCTAAGGTATATTCATTTTTTATAAGGATTAAAGATTTGATAGTACAGGTGAAAAAGGATGGGAGATAGTCTCCAAATTGAGAAGTTGGATAGAGAGAACTATCCACCTTGGTCTATGAGAATGGACTCATCTTATGAGCAAAGATCTGATGGGATACATCACAAGAGAGGAAGAAAAGCCAGAGTTCAAAGATCCTGGTGTTCCAACTAGGGAGGAGCTTGTAGATATAAAGATTTGGATGAAGAAGGATGCTCAAGCAAGGAGCATAATCTACATGGCAGTGAATCATTATTTGCTTCCTCATATCAGAGGACTTGAAAGTGAAAGTGACATTTGGAATGCTTTGGAAGAGCATTTTCAGAATACAATCAAATCAAGGAAAGCTTCATTATGGGTAGAGTTTACTACATTCAAGAAGAAGGCTTCACAATCAATATCTGATTATGTGACAAAGATGAAAGACATTGCTGATTCTTTAGGTGCAGTTGATGAAGATATTGAAGAAGATAAGTTGGTAAGACAAATTCTTACAGGGCTAAGAGGAGATGAGAAGTGGAAGCCTTTTATTTTCTCTACAGAACTTTCATTAGATCATTTCACTCCTGATTTGAATCAATTGTTAGGACATATGCTAACTTTTGAGAATGATATCAAAGGAGATGTTGATAAGAGTGCAGGTCATGCAATGTATTCTAAAGACAAGCAGAAAGCTAGCAAAGGAAAGCAACAATCAGTTGAAGATGAAGGTACTCCAAGTCAAGCAAACTTCCTAAGAGGAAGAGGAAGTGGCAGAAGTAGAGGAAGAGGCAGAAATAACAAAGATAATGTCAGAACTTGTTGGATATGTGGTAAGACTAATCATATATCTCATGATTGTTGGCATAATAATCAAAGCAATGGTAATTTTAATCAGAACTTTAATCAAAGAGGAAGAGGTGGCAGATACCAGAGAGGAAACTTCAGAGGTAGAGGTGGTAGGAATTCTTTTGGAAGAAGTGGAGGAAGAAACTTCCAAAATCAATCCTACAATAACACCTACTACAATTATGCATCAGATCAGAAAGAAGATTCAACTCTTATTATGAATGCAACATGTGAAGCCTCACATGAAGGCATGAGAGTATTTTATATTGACTCAGGATGTAGCAATCATCTGAGTGGAAATATTGCTTTGATGACTGATCTAGATCATAAGGCAATCAATCATACAGTTCAAACAGGTGACAATACAAAGCACAAAGTAAAGTCAATTGGTTCAGTTAAAGCCAAAGATGGAAGTACTCTCTTGAGTAAGGTTCTATATGTTCCTACAATTCCAAAGAACTTGATCAGTGTAGGACAAATTGTAGAAAAAGGATATGAGGTAAGGTTCACTAATGATGGAGTTTATGTTGAAGACCCTAGTCAAGGGTATAAACAAATTGTTACAGGAAAGAAGGAAGGAAGGCTCTTCACATTAAAGATACAAGGTAATGTTGGACATGCTACGTTTACATATGGAGAGCAAAAGGTGTCTGAATTGGATCTTTGGCATAAAAGACTTGGACATTTTAATGAAAGAGGTATCAAAGAAATGGTTAACAATGGTTCAGTGCTTGGATTGCCTAATGTTGCAGGTCAACACATGACATACAGATGTGAAGCATGTCAGTTAGGTAAGGCTCATAAGCAATCATATAATAAGCATGGTTTCATGTATTCAGAAAGACTTAAATTGGTACATACAGATGTGTGGGGTCCTTCAAAGGACTTTGGTATAAATGGTTCAAGATATTATGTCATATATGTTGATGATGCTACCAGGTGGATCACAATTTATGTGATCAAAGACAAATCAGACGTGTTTAATACATTTAAACACTATCATGTACATGCAGAAAGAATTATAGAACAAAAGTTGAAGAGACTAAGGTCAGATGGAGGGGGAGATTATTTCTCTAATGAGTTCAGTGATTATTTGTGGAATGTAGGTATAAAGAGAGAGGTTACTTGCAGGTACTCTCCTCAACAAAATGGGGTAGCAGAAAGAAGAAACAGAACTCTTGTAGAGTTTGCAAGATCCATGATGAAGGAGAAAAATTGCCCTAATTATTTGTGGGCTAAGGCTGTGAACACAGCCACATATTTGGTCAATAGGTTGCCATGTAAAGCTTTGTAGGGTATGACACCATATGAAGCTTGGTGGGGTAAGAGACCTACCTTGGATCATTGTAAAATATTTGGATGCTTGGCATATGCATATGTGCCATCACAATTGAGCCATAAATTGGAACCTAAAGCAGAGAAGTATGTATTCATTGGTTATGATGACAAGCATATGGGTTATAGGTTGTGGAGTCCATCCACAAAGCAATTCCTTGTGTCTAAGGATGTTACATTTGATGAGCAAGGTACTTGGGATGCAGGTACACTTAATGTTCATGCAGATGTTGAAGAAGTTGTGAATCAAAAGAAAGGTAAATCAAAGGTTCAGATATTTGATGAAGAAGAGAACAATGAAGTACAGGTTGAAGTTGAAGAAGTGCCAAGGTTTGATCCAGAATGTGATGAACCAGAAACTTCAAGAAGTGGAGAAGTCAGAAGGTCATCTAGGCACAAATGGAAACCTACAAGGTATAGCTATGATACTTCATTCTTGACTACTAAAGATTATGCTTACATGTTAAAAGCAGATGAAGATCAATCCACATATGATGAAGCCAAAATTGGGAAAAAGCTATGCAGGAGGAATATGATGCATTGATGGAAAATGAGACTTTGGATTTGGTTCTTAAACCAAATAGTCAGAAGATCATTGGATGTAAATGGGTCTACAAAACAAAAAGGTTTGCAGATGGAAGTATATCTAGGTACAAAGCCAGGCTTGTTGTAAAGGGATATGCACAGACATATGGTGTGGACTATGATGAAACTTATAGTCCTGTTGCAAAGATGACAACCATAAGGACTCTCATAGCAATTGCTGCTAGCAAAGGTTGGAAATTGTCTCAATTAGATGTGAAGAATGCATTTTTGAATGGTTATATTTCAGATGAAGTCTACATGGAACAACCAGATGGTTTCAAAGATCAAGTGTATTCAAATTATGTGTGTAAGCTCAAGAGAGCTTTGTATGGGTTGAAGCAGGCCCCAAGGGCATGGAATTATAGGCTTGTAAAGGTCTTAAAGGAACTTGGATTTCAAGCACCAAAGGCAGATAGTAGCTTGCTAGTCAAAGCAAGTGAGGATGGATTTATTTATGTTTGTATTTATGTTGATGACATAATACTTATAGGAACAGATGACAAAGGTATACACATGATTAAGAAGCAGATGGAGAAAGAATTCAAAATCAGTGATTTGGGAAATTTGTCATTCTTTTTGGGAATGGAGATTTCATATACTCAACATGGAATATATGTAACTCAAGAAAGGTATCTGAAAAATTTGCTAACCAAATTTAAAATGGAAGATTGCAGGATAGAACCAACTCCAATAGAAGTGAATCATAGATTGATTAGATATGGAGGAGAAGAATTCAAAGATTGAAGCTTTATCAAAGTTTGGTGGGTAGCCTGATTTATGCTACATTAACAAGACTTGACTTATCATATGCAGTTGGAGTTCTATCTCAACTCATGCATTGTCCTAGAAAGGAAAATTGGATTGCAAGACAAAGAGTACTTAGGTACATCAAAGGCACACTTAAAGAAGGTTTGTATTATGGATTTACTTCAGATACAAGAGTCAAGATATACAGTGATGCAGATTGGGCAGGTAATTCTGATGATAGAAGATCAACACATGGATATTTGTGTTATGTGGGAGATAAGCTAATTTCATGGTGCCCTAAGAAGCAACATATAGTTTCTTTATCATCTACAGAAGCATAATACAAAGGCATGGTAGAAGCTGCAAAGGAAGTAATATGGTTAAAGACTCTTATGAAGAGTTTTGATATTGTTTAGAGTACTCCTATCATTTGTGGAGACAATATGAGTTCTTTATATTTGGCAACAAATCCTGTATTCCATGCTAGAACTAAACATATTGAGATTCAGTATCATTTTTTGAGAGAAAAGGTTGTTGATAAAGAAATAGAAGTTATGCATACTCCTACAAAAGATCAACTTGCAGATATGATGACAAAGAGTTTAGATGGACCAAAGTTGCAAAGGTTTAAAGATATGGCAGGAATAAAGAAGATGCAGGTAATCACAATTGATGATTGAGGGGGAGCTATTCGAATAGGACAATCAACAATTGGTGATTATATAAAGCGTAGAAGTGAAGAGAGGAAGAAAAGATTGAAGTTCAACCTCATGAAGTAAAGAGAAGATTCAGATAGTAAAGTTCTTCAAACATATGTACATTAGTTTTGTAACTACTTCAATATACTTGAAGTAATGACGAATCAACACTCATATGTATATACATACATACATACATATATATATATATATATATATATATATATATATATATATATATATATATATATATATATATATATATATATATATATATATATATATATATATATATATATATATATATATATATATATATATATATATGTGTGTGTGTGTGTGTGTGTGTGTGTGTGTGTGTGTGTGTGTGTGTGTGTGTGTGTAGATGTTCATATTAGAAGATAGAGATGAAATGTAGATGAATGATTATGTGTAGTGGATGTATCATCCATCAGATGTATGAAGAGTTGAATAGAAAGAATGTTTAGAGAGTTGTGTGTCGATCTTTTCTCTAGTTCTCCTTGTATGTTTGATTTTATCAGAAATCCTTTTGTACACATCTACTTCCATAGTTAATCTATCTATAGTTAAAGTTTGAGAGTCCAATTGCAAATAGGCTGAGAGAATTTTGTGTAGGAACATCTATATGTGAGAAAGTGTTGAGTGTCTTCTGAAACAGGCACAGTTTCGATGATCAAAGAAATGATGAGTTCTCAGTGCACAACGTAAAGTTTTACACAAATGAGTCAAAATCTAAGTTGAAAGGTAAGCCATCTATGGCTAAAAGCATTTGCTTAAACGGGTTCTAGATTGGGAGAACTATGTGTTAGAAGTTGCAGGTGTCAAAATCGACTCTACAGGAAGGCAGTTTCAGACATAGGTAGATTGTTTGAAGTATTTCTCATAATCTACTGAAGCTTTTGAAGCGTTTTAACTTGGAGGAGGTGTGCATACTCTAGGCGACACATTCTACAAAGTTTCATCAAAAACTTTACACAAATGATTAATCAATGAGTGATTAATGTGCAGCAGACTTTCTGTGAAATGACTTTCTTCAAAGTTAGCTAATTTCTTGATAGTTTGGTGATTGTCTTCCAAAATTGGTTGGAGTTTAAATTTATTCTTGATATAGATGTGATCTAACATCAAGAATAGCTTGTTCTTTTGGAGATTAACACTCCCCATGACCATGTGCAATCAGATAGGCATGTATCTTCTCATACCAAGCACGTGGTGCTTGCTTTAAACCATATAATGCCTTCTTTAACCTACACACCTAGTTTTCATGCCCTTTGTGCACAAAACCACAGGGCTAAAAAACATATACTTCTTCATGCAAGTCACCATTTAGAAATGCAGTTTTAATGTCCAACTGATGTACATTCCAACCATGATGGGTTGTAAGTGCACAGATGCTCCGAACACTAGTCATAGGACATGTGGGTGCAAAGGTCTCATCAAAATCAATGCCTCTTTCCTGTGCATAACCCTTTGCAACAAGCCTAGCCTTATACCTGTCAACTGTACCATCAGGTTTACGCTTCAACTTGTATACCCACTTAGTACCATTGGCTTTCTTGCCAGGAGGCAAGTCACATAAAGACCAAGTACCATTCTTCATTATAGCATCATATTCAGATTGCATAGCAGCCATCCAATTTTCTGAATTTTGTGCTTCATCAAAAGAAACAGGCTCATTCTCATCACAGAGAATAGATGCAGCCATAGCATAGCAATTTGATGCAAAGGAGGCACTATGAGAGCTTGAACGAGTACAATATGACAAAGGTGAATCTAATTTCCTATCACGCAAATCCTGCACTAGCCATTTTCGCATAGTTTCTACCTCCTCAATATCAGCTCTCTCATCAACAAGTGCATCATGTAAATCTCCATCAGAAATGGAATTATCTGCATCATTACATGAAACCTACAAAGGCTGAGAAGTTGCCTCATTAAGACCAGCAGTAGCCTGTCCACCTGTAAAAAGAGGCATCAAAGTATCATACATGTCTTTGGAGCTAACAGATGTCTCCTTAGTACATGAAAGCAATGGCTGAATAGCATCTTCCACAAAAACAACATCACGGCTAACCAGAATGCGTTTAGTCTGTGGATGATATAGACGATAGCCTTTACTTTCAGAACTGTACTCAACAAAAATACATTTTACTACCTTATCATCCAATTTTCTGTGATGTTGTTCAGGCACTAGTGCATATGCCAAACAACCAAAAACCCACAGATGAGCAACAGATGGCTTGCGATCACGCCAAGCCTCATATGGAGTGATAGACTGCAACGCTTTAGTGGGACACCTGTTAAGTACATATGTTGCACACATGACAGCCTCAAGCCAGAAACTATGTGGTAAATCCTGACTCTTGACCATACACCTTGCCATCTCCATGAGTGACATGTTCTTCCGTTCAGCAACTCCATTCTGTTGAGGTGTATACGGCACTATACACTGGTGTTTTATCCCATGTTCAGCCAGAAATGCATTAAAATCAGAAGACATATATTCCCCCCCTCGATCAGAACGAAGGGTGCCCATTTTACATCCTGATAGATTTTCAACCAAAACAAAAAACTTTTTAAAGCACAAAAACACTTCGGACTTTGCCTTCAATGGATATACCCATGCATGCCTGGAAAAATCATCTATGAAAGTCACGAAGTAAAGATAGATTCCAAAAGAAGGTGTCTACATAGGACCACAGACATCATTATGTACAAGCTGCAATTTCTGCGTAGCCCGAACTGACCCATCTTTTGGAAACTAGGAACGATGCATTTTGCCCAAAATACAGCCTTCACATACATGTTTTCCAGGTGCCTCAAGCTTGGGCAAAGAAGACACCATATCATATTTCAGCAAGCGTAGCAAACTAGCAAAATTCAGATGACCAAAGCGTGCATGCCAAAGCTTTGCATCTGACATAGCCTGAGAATCATGAACTGCACATGCCGAATCATTCATAGATCTTTCATAGTTTATGAGCTTATACAACCTACGACATAAAATGCCAGAAGAAATAATAACATCCCCGTTTGATAGATCATGAACTGTACATCTGTCATCAACAAATTTAACAACCAAGCCAATCTTGGCTAATGCAAGAACTGATAACAGATTCTTCTTGATCCCTGGCACAAATAAAGCATTTGACAAGGTGAAAGAACTACCATCACCAGTAGTCAGAATGATCTTACCAACTCCCATAACAGGATAAGAGGAGTTGTTGGTGCATGTGACAGTATTCCCTGTAGGGGCAGGCTCGAGTGAAGAGAAGAAACTGCGCTGCAAGCTAATATGTTTGGTCGCCCCACTATCAAAGTACCAAACATCTGAGTCCACTGCAGATATGCACTGCTCATGAGGAGATGGGTCAAAACTGCAAACAGTAGTAAACGCCCATTCTTCTTCCTGCATAAGATTAGCAGACTCTATTTTTTGTGTAGAGGCTTCTGAACCATTCCAGCCTCCTTTTTCTTTGCCTCTTTTGCAGCGAGTTTTGGATAGTTCTTTATGATATGATCATTCCCTTTACAGTACTTGCAAAAAAATTTCTGCTTTTATGATTTCTTCTCATCTTTATCTTGGTTCTTCGAATGTGCAGCATTTGCAGATTTCTGCTTACTAGTAGAAGAGCTCCATTTTCCTTTGCCCTTCTGACTAGCCAGGAAAGCTTGATCTACTACACGCATAATGGACCTATTATGTCTAGACTGATCTTCCTGTAGCAGAACAGAGACTAACTCCTCAAAAGACAAGGCATTTGGATTGCCTTTCATCATCAATCGAAGAGTAGAAGCAAAACTCTGATATGAATCAGGAAGACCATTCAGAATGGTCTGCACAAGTGAGCTATCTGGTATAACCTCATGAGCAGAAATCAATTATTCCTTCAAGTCTTTGATCTTTGTTAGAAAACTGTCCATAGAATCACCTTCATTCATGTGCTCACTCTCCAACTGTTTTTGGAGGTAAGAAACACGAGCCTCATTCCTAGCCTGGTACAATGTGGTAAGTGTATCCGAAGCATCCTTTGCTGTTCTGCAAGAGCGAATGTGAGGAATAATAGCACGTTTGACAGACAAAGCTATCAATGCATGTGCTTGAGCATCTCTGCCATGCCAAAAAAATTTCTCTGCAATAGGTGCAACAGAAACAGCAGCACAAACAGGAATCTATAGAATATCATCTTCGACATCATCTCCATCAGCTTAAGCACCTGTATTTGTAGTACCTGTAGTTGCAGGTGTAACAGGTCCTCTTTCAACACCCTACACAATGTTCCACAGTCCTTTTGCAACCAATACATGTCGCATCATATAAGCCCATAATGGGTAGTTGGTACCATCCAACTTATCCTCAACAGCCAACATACGGAATACATCACTACTTTTAGCCATGGCCGGTGACTAAAATACCTTGATGCAGAAAATGGATTGTATCTCAAAAACTTGAACGGAACTGTCCAAATGAGTTCTGCTAAACCTATAGCAGACTTCGATGCTTATACTAGCGAATCGAAACAGGTATATACCTTTGGCACAAAAAGACAAAATAGCTTGTATAAGCATTGCGATAGTGCGTTCGGAGGCCGAAACGAGCTCAGATCGCAATTTTGGCACTGCACAACAAAGCTATTTTGATCTTTGAAACACCCTGAGTATGCTCACCAAATTTGGTGCGAATCTGAGACTGCAACCGGAGGAGTGTTGATGACACCCTAGATGAAGCGACGACCTGCTCTGATACCAATTGTTGGAGTTAGACGTCTGCGGAAGCACACGAGCAGCATAAGGAAGAAGAAGAAGCTTGGAGCACAACACACAAGACTCAAATGTATTACTAGAGAATGTACAAAGATAAGTATCCCATTAGGGCAACAGGCGTATATACAAGCCGGGGGAAAAAAACCTCCTAAAGAGGGAAAAAAGTGCCCCAGCGGTCTTAGAGTGTTCACACACATCACTACCTAAATATATCAACACATATATGTTGATGACATAATTCTTACAGGTACATATGAGAAGGAAATACAAAGTCTTAAGAAGTAGATGGTGAAAGAGTTCAAGATCAGTGACTTGGGAGACTTGTCATATTTCCTGGGAATGGAGATTTCATATACTCAACATGGAATGTATGTGAATCAAGAAAGGTATTTGAAAAATTTCCTAATCAAGTTTAAAATTGAAGATTGCAGGGTAGCACCTACTCCAATGGAGGTGAATCATAAACTGATCAAATATGGAGGAGAAGAATTCAAGGACATGAAGCTATATCAAAGTTTGATTGGTAGCCTAATTTATGCTACATTGACTAGGCCTGATTTGTCATACACAGTTGGAGTGTTGTCTCAATTCATGCATTGTCCTAGGAAAGAACATTGGATTGTAGGACAAAGGGTGTTAAGGTACATTAAGGGTACACTCAAAGAAGGTTTTTATTATGGATTCACATCAGATACGAAAGTAAGAATATATAGTGATGCAGATTGGGCAGGAAACTCTGATGATAGGAGGTCAACATATGGTTATCTATGTTATGTGGGAGATATTTTAATCTCTTGGTGTTCTAAGAAGCAACATACAGTTGCTTTATCATCTACAAAAGAAGAGTATAAAGACATGGTTGAAGCTACAAAGGAGGTTATATGGTTGAAGACTCTCATGAAGAGTTTTGACATCAATCAGAGTACACCAATCATTTATGGAGATAATATGAGTTCATTGTATCTAGCTGCTAACCCTGTTTTTCATGCCAGGACTAAACATATTGAGATCCAATATCATTTCTTGAGATAGAAGGTGATTGATAAAGGAATTGAAGTCATACACACTTCTACAAAAGATCAGATTCTAGATATGTTAACCAAAAGCTTGGATGGATCTAAGCTATAGAGGTTCAAAGACATGGTAGGTATAAAACAGATGGAGAAAATCACAATTGATGATTGATGAGGAGCTGTTGGTGCAAGAAAATCATGAATTGATGATTAGGACAAGGTTTGAAGTCAAAGAATGAAGCAAAGATCAACATATGAAGCTTGAAGTTTAGTGCATGGTCAGAAGATGAAGACTTGTATATACATGTATATTAATCTTGTAATTAGTTCATAAAAACTTTGTATCTATGGTGAGTTGAGATGTAAACATCTATATAGACTTGATATGGATGTACTAAGAGTATGAGAGATGATGAGTGACAAGTTTTAAAAGTCATTAGAGACTTTAGAAAGTGAGAAGAACATGAATTATCAATCAGATGTATGATTTCTCTAAATAGAAAAAAGTTGTGCCTCGATCTTTTGCACACTGCTCCTTTCATGATTGATCATTTCACAAATCCTTTTGTATATGTATAAGTCCATAGTTAATGCATCTACGGTCAAGATTTGAGAGTCTAATTGGAATCAAGTTGAGAGGATTTTAAGTAGGAACATTTACATGTGTAAATGTGAAGATAGGTGCAGGTGCAAATTCGATGATGATGTTTTGATCAGATCTCCCTCCACAATGTAAGGTTTTGAGCAAGTAAACACTCATTATTTAAGTTGAAAGGTAAGATACTTGTGGCTAAAATTATTTGAATAAACGGGGTCTACTTTGGGAGCACCATGCATTAGAAGTTGCAGGTGTCAAAGTTGACTACACAAAAGAACAATTTCAGACATAGGTACATTGTTTGAAGGAAATCTCAAGATATGCTAACTATTTTGAGAAGTATTAACTTGGAGAAGGTGTGCAAGCTTTAGTTCACATGTGATACAAAGTTTCATTAAAAATTTTACACATTTGGTTAGTCAATGAGCGGATTAAGTGTAGCAAACTTTTCTGAATAATCAGTTCTTTCATAGTTAGTTCAAATCTTGATACTTTAGTATTAGTTTTCTAAAATTGGTTGAGTTTATGCGTTGTTCTTGATATAGAGATGTTCTAACATCAAGAATAACATGTTATTTTGGAGATTAACACTCTCCATCAAATAGAAGAATTACTTCTAGCTATTTATCTTTTGCAGGTAATAAACCCATCTCATGGTCTTCTAAGAAGCAACCAATTGTTGCTCTATCTTCAACAGAGGCTGAATACAAGGGATTAGCAAATGCTACACAAGACACTATTTGGATTAGGTTGCTTTACTCAGATTTGGGACATCACACTCATTCAGCAATGACCTTTGGTGATAACACTAGTTTTAAAACCATGATTGGATTACAGGATATTCAAGAAGATTGATGAAGCAATGAAAGCCAAGATGTTTGTCTTGAGGGGGACCTATTGGTGCAAATGATCAAGCCTACACATTTGGCTTAGTATGGAAAACAATGAGTGAAACTAGGACTTGATGATTCATGTGAACTATAGCTTGTAACTACTTAATCATTTACCATTGTAAAAGATTAATTCCTTGGAGAATCTTGTAAATTCTTATATCTAGTGGAGTTAGGAAGAATATTAGCTACGAGTCCAAATTGAAGGAATATCTCCTAATTTAGTGGAAGTTACTTTTTGGTTGGAGCCAAGTTTGAATTCAAAATTCAAACTTAGAAGAAATACTTATAAGACCTTGTAAAATCTTGTGGGTCAGTGTGCCTCATTCAAAGCTCATTCCTTGATCATTTGTAGAGCTTGAGTAGCTCATACCATAGCTCACTCAGTTCATCATCATTTAGCATCATTACAATGCCAATGACTTTGTACAATCATGTTCTATAATACATATAGCTCATTGAACATCTCTCTTTACTTATGCGCTATGACTACTCAGAATAGCCAACTTCTTCTCATCATATCTCAGTGAATACTCAACCATTTTACATATTGGCTTGTTGGAACCAGCTTGAAGTCTAATTTATTCTCTGAAGATTTTAAGGTATTTGATTTAGCCATTTGGGAGAAGTTGTCTTCTAAATGCTTAGTAGTCATCTACTGGTTCTTCCCTAAAAAGTTGGGGGTAAGATCTAATTTGCTAAAGTTATTTCTCAGAGTGATCATTTTGAATGATCACTTGCAATACTGATTGCAAGTGATCATTTTAAATGCTTCCACTTGCAATCATTATGTTGCCTCATCAATGTTGGCGCCATTCCCAATGACATCCCATCATTTTTCCTCCACTAATAGTTCTGCACTTTTCCCGAGACGTGTTCATACAAAGAGATCTCAGTTCTACACGGAGTTTGATACTTGATCTGCCGCCCAGCCATGCATGTATTCCCTAATAACCTCTCTCTCTCTTTCCATATTTAATGAGTGACCCATGGCTCTACACATGGGTGCCACATGGCACTCATGTGTCACCCCATCTAAATGAACTAAGAGGTGGTTCACACCTTTTCACAAAGGTTACTCCATATAACATTTCCTTCCCCTTAACTCCATTTTTGTCCTCAAAAATGGTACTGGAAGGTCTAAAGAAAGAGGTAATAAATGGAATAGTGCTCCCACTAAATTCCCATGCATAAAAATACATGGTCATGTCTCTGTGTTGTTTCCCCATATCCTTCCCCTTAAGAAGACCCTTGGGAAGGTAATCTAAAGTTGGGAAACCGTCTCTGAATTGTGCTAACCCGCTCTCATGTGGCACTATCTTCTGAACTATCTTTCCACTTTACGAGACACTCTTTATATAATTGACTTCTCGTCTGTTTCTCTTGAGTGCATAGTATGCTCTCAGGCTCATGTGGAATAGATTCAACAAAAATAGGCTCTACTACCTCACTATCTGGAATGAGGTTGCCAGATTCACCCAACCTTTAAGCCCGCTAACATGAAAAACAGGATGAATTTGACTTTTTCTAGAAGTTGGAGCTGGTAAGCCATCTTTCCTATTCTCTTAAGTATTTGGAAAGGTCCACAATACCTAGGAGATAATTTTGGACAAGGTCCCGTCTTCATGGTTTCAGACCTAGGTGGAACTCTAAGATAGACTTGCTCTCCTACCTCAAAGTTAATATATCTCCTTTGAGGGTCAGCATAGGCTCTAGCTGTATCCCGAGCTCTCCTAATGTTGTCCTTAGTAAGTCTAAGCATATCGTTCATCTCTTCCAAGAAGTCCTTTGTAGCTTGAACTTTCTCATTCTGCAATCCTATTGCATAAGGAGCTCTTGGCAGAAACCCATACATAAGCATAAATGGACTATGCCCAGTGGAAGAGTGCTTGGCACTATTATATCCAACCTCCACTATAGGTAAGTACTCTTCCCAATTAGTTTGCCTTTCATTCACATATGCTTGAAGCATATCCTCTAGGATTTGGTTAATCCTCTCTGTTTGCCCATCCGACTATGGATGCTCGACCGTACTCATGCTAAGTTTCGTATCCAACCTTTTGAAGACTACTCTCCCAAAGTGGCTAGTAAACTTCCTATCCCGATCGAAAACTATGTCTAAAGGAAGACCATATAACTGGTATAGGTTCTCTACAAAGAGTCTAGCCAACTCTAGTGTCTTCACTCTAGTACGTGTCGGAATAAACCTAGCCATTTTGGTTAACCTATCCACATTTACCCAGACCGAGTTGTGCCCTCTCTGTGTCTTAGGTAATCCGACTATAAAGTCCATGGAGATACTCTCCCACTTTCCATTAGGAATATCCAATGGGTGGAGTATTCCTCCAATCCTCAATCTCTCAGCTTTGTTGACTTGGCATTTAATGCACTTAAGCACATACTCTAGGACGTCCTTATGAAGTCCAGGCCAATAAAAATGCCTCTTAACAAGTTCATAAGTCTTGTTAACTCCTGGGTGTCCTGCACTAAATGTGTCATGACACTCATACAAAATATGCCGTCTCATCTCAAAATCTCTAGGGACACACACCTTACCTTTATATAACAGATATCCGTCATGGACATTGTAATTCTTCCACTTGAATCCTTCTTGAGTACCCGACGATACTCCATCCTCACTGGAAACCCATATATCATGACCCCCATTCTCTATGGCTTCCCAAATCTCGGAATATGTAGGATCAAGCATACATTTCCCTCTAATGGACTCAAGTAGGTCACTAGTGATCTGAGTAAAACTCAGTCCATCGAGCATAGGCATGTGGCTAAGTGAATCAGCCACTACATTAAATTTTCCCTTCCTATACCTAAGCTCATAATCAAACTCATGAAGGGTCTCTGCTCATCGGGCCTTACAAGCTTTAAGGCATGTTTGATTAGAGAGCCACTTAATGCTCTCTTGATCAAACATTATCATCACTTTGGCACCATATAAATAATGACGCCACTTCTTCAAAGCATGGACAATTGCATACAACTCCTTCTCATAGACGTAGTAATTCTTCTGAGCCGCTTCTAGTTTCTTACTCTCAAAAGCTATTGGGCGACCATCCTGTACTAAAACCACTCGTATGGCAAAGTCACTCGTGTCAGTCTCAACCACAAATGGTTTATTGGGATCTACTATATGTAAAAGTGGAACTGCAGCAATTGCTACTTTCAACTTCTCCATACTTTTCTTCTGTTTGTCTCACCAATGAAAGGCTTTCCCTTTCCCTTTAAGTTGTTCCGTCATCGGAACAGAAATTTTGGCATAATTCTTAATGAATCTACGATAGAAACCTGATAAACCTAGGAAGATATGCAGCTCTTCCTTGCAATAATGTGTCAATATGTTTCATTTGACACAAAGCTATTCCGCCATCAACCCGCATAAATTGAATGCCCAAATAATGATGCAAATGCCTCAAATCAGACATCTCAAATGAGGCATGTAAATCTGCCTTAAAATCAGCAATATGCATCTCATGAGGACCAATGGGCATCATGTCATCAACATATACCATGTTGAAGGAGATAGTGAATAGTCTTCAGAGATGAAGTGGTGCTGCAAAACCTACTTCACATCAGCCAAGAACAAGTGATGGAGAGTGTATTAGGCCTCTTTGGCTTTATAATTATCACAAATAATCATTTATGTGCTTTGGAATATGATCCACTAATCAATGGATCAAAACAGATGAGTAGGAAGGTGATCCAAGATCATAGACTTGCTATTTTAGTCTTTACACATATTCAATAGAATGAATAGTGCTCTCAGCCTACTAACAATTAGTCAAATTGCTTTTGGTGGTACCTAACTAACTTAGATAGCTAACAATCATGAGTTATTTCACTAAAAAAGATGGACTACACACTAAGAATGATGCTTAGCAAATCAGAGGACTAGCTCGACATTTTTGGGGTGCTTTAGACTACAAACCAGAGAGTAATGAAGGGAAGATATCTCATTATTTAGAGAAGCAATAACCATGAGACTTTGTAGCTAAGACGTAGACAGTATGCAGGTTCTATAGCACTTGAAATCACATCAAATCATTAAACCATGCACAGAGAACAAGCTCTAAGAAAATCACAGTTATGAGATAGTCATAACAGAGAAGTGAGGTAGTGGTATGATCAAAGCATATGCATTAGATCAAATAGTAATACAATGCCATTGGCAATGTTCAATTGCTCAATGTGAGGGTAGTGAAGTGGCTATGGAATGAGCTCACTTATCACTTGAATCCCTCTCAAAAATGATCTCATAATCGGGGCACACCACATGAGAGTGATCATGTATGACTGTATGGAATTCATGCTAATTATCCAAGTATGTAGGCTTGGTCTCTTTGCACCAACAACTCCCCCTCAAGCCTAACATGCTTGTTCTTCATTCATCCTTAATCTCCTACAAACCAATCTTCATCTTGAACGTGTTCATCTTGGTTCCATCCAAAGTCTTTGTGAGTATATCTGCACATTGGAAATGAGTTGATACATAGGACAATTGAATGTCCTTGCTAAGAAATTTCTCTCTTACATAATGATAATGCACTTCAATGTGCTTAGTCCTTGCATGATACACACGATTAGCTACCAAATGAAGTGAACTAATGTTGTCTCCAAAAATCATTGGAGTGTAAGAGTGTAACCCCAAATCTGTGTAAAGTTGTTTGACCCGCATAGTGTCTTGTGTTGCATTTGCTAAGCCTCTGTATTCTACCTCTGTAGATGACAAGGCCACAGTTGGTTGCTTCTTAGATGACCATGATATTAGCTTTGAACCTGCAAAGGACAAGTATCCTGAGGTGCTCCTCCTATCATCCTTGGAGCCAGCCCAATCTGCATCAGAATACATCTTTATGTCCAAATCAAAAGTGAATGGGTAAAACAGACCTTCATTTATGGTATCCTTTAGATATTTTGTTTTCTTGAAGGGCTTCAACTTCTTCTTGCATGGCTTATCTCCATTCCTTCTTCTCATTGGCTTCTTCAAATGAAGAAGGTTCTTCTATCAGTCTTTACTGGTGTACACAGAATGCTTGGTGAATAATGATGTTTCATAGCCATACATTATGGCTTTTTTACTCTCCCTTTGAGATCTTTTGAGTGCTTGGTTGGAGGATTCTAGAGTTTCTTCCAATTGCTTGAACTTAGTCTTGCGTTTGGACTTTGAAGCCTTGAAGTCAATCTATCCTTCATCCTCTAAATTGACATCCTCTGATATTTGTTGATCTTCTTGAGTGAGAGTTGGAAAATCACTTTCCAAATCATAAGGTAACTTGATCTTCTGGCAATTATCTTCAAACCATGAATTATTTTCATCAAACACTACATCCCTACTAAATGTAAACCCTTTGTTAGTGGGATTGTACAAGCTATAACCCTTCTAATCTTGGTCATAGCCAATGAATATACACTTTTCAGCTTTTGGATCAAGCTTCCCTCTAATCTGTGAAGGTATATGTGCATAAGCAATGCACCCAAAGATTTTACAATGGTCCAATGAGGGTCCCTACCATTCCATGCTTGATATGGTGTCATTCCATCCAAGGATTCCGATCAGAGCATGTTAGTCAAGTATGTGGCTGTGGAAATAGCTTCTACCCATAGGTAATTAGGTAGTTTCTTTTCATTTAACATTGATCTTTCAGCTTCTACTATTAGTCTATTCCTCCTCTCTACTACTCCATTAATTCGGGAGTATATCTAGTTGTGACCTCTCTCTTTATACCTCTATCCTATAAGAATGAATCAAATTCATGTGAGAAATACTCACCACCTCCATCAGATCTAATCCTCTTCAAGCTTCTTCCTGTCTGATTTTCAACCAATGCCAAATACTTTTTGAAACATGTAAATACTTCATCTTTATGCTTCATGAAGTAAATAATTGTCCATCTACTGTAATCATCTATTAAGAAACATAATACCTTGAACCTAAGATTGATGGCTCTTTGCTAGGACCCCACACATCAGTGTGTAAAAGCTCCAAGTAGTCTTCATACATGTACTCTTTTTTGTTGAATGGCTGCCTGTGAGCTTTGCCAAATTGGCATGCTCCACATTTGTATATCATGTGTTGCTTGGACAAATTTGGAATGCCAAGCACACTCTGATCCCTACATATCTACTTTAAGGTTCTTTCACCTATATGGCCTAGCCTTTTATGCCATATCTCTAGTTTAGATAGGGTTTGATCTTTGTAATTGAAGAGTGCAATATATCTTCAACTTCAAATGTAAAGATTCTACTGGATTTCTCACATTTTGCAATCCTCTTGAAACCTTGTTGAGGGTCTTCCACATATGCTCCATGCCTTGTAAATCTGACATGTAAGCCTTTCTCAACAATCTACCCAATACTCATTAGGTTTTTTGTTATGGTTGGCACATATAAAACCTTACTTAAGAGGTTCATGTTACCATTAGAATCCTTGACATTTCCAATTTTCTTAATTGAGTGTGTAGTGTCATCATGTATCTCTACTTCATGCTTCCCTTTAGTTTCTTCAAGATCACATAGCAATGCTACATTTCCAGCAACATGATTGGAACAACCAGAATCAATATAGAAAAGATGCTCATCATCTTTACCTTAGTTGGATGTCATGTTCATGATGAGTAGAGAATCCTCTTGGTCTTCTGTATAGTTGTTATAGTCTCTTCTAGGTCTCCTTTGGCCTGCATGATGACCTATTCTGTCACGGGTATTGATCCACTGGAACAGAAAACTATTTGATTGAATCCCATTGATGAGACGATTTCTAATTGGTTAGAATCTAAAGATAAGCAATCTCAACCTTACATTAGTAAAGACCAATTAATCACCTGTAACTTGGTATGGAAGACAAGTTAAAACCAAACAAAATTAGTGCCAAAATCGTTGAATAAGAATGAAATAATTTGCATCTTATGGAATTCCAGGATACCTTTGCCTAGGATTACTAGGACGTGAAGAGTATTGACCCTCGTATTTATCAACACCAGATAGTGCTGCAAACGAATGCTAAACCAATTCAACAACCTATCTACCGCATGAACCTTCACTATGCAATATAAGTTAAAGAATAACTTGATCATCTATTGAAGGTTGGTATTATTATATCACCCATCATTATCATCTCCAAAAAGAACAAGTAGCTCCGTATATGTGCAGATTACCAAAAACTCAATAAGGCCACCATACCTGATGTTTTTCCTCTTCCTTTCCTTCATAGTATGCTTGATGATGTTACTGGATGGGAAGTCTATTCATTTCTTGATGGATACACTACTTACAAATAGGTTCATATGACTACTGCACCTATACCAAAGACCACCAGTTATTGGATGGGAAGTCTTTGTGTGTACCCTAATGTGGTTTGGTCTGCATTGCCCCAAGTATGTTTCATCGTTGCATGCAAGATATCTTCTCTCCCTACCTCACCACCTTCATGAAAGATTTTCTCGATGACTTCTTGGTCTCTAGTATATGAGTGGATCACTTAACTGAGTTACAGTTATGCTTTCTTAAGTGCCATGAATATAGGCTCTGCTTGGATCCAGCAAAGTCTGTCTTTTTTGTTCAGTATGGGAAACTCGTGGGTCACATCATTTCGGCCCAGGGCATCTAGGTTGATCCCCACAAAGCTAAACTGGTTTTAGAAGCTCTTGCCCCACTATATGCTAAGGAAGTCCTTCGTTTTCTAAGAAAAATGTGAGGGCATGGTCATCACCTATGGTGGTTGGCACATCTCACTGTCCCATTGAACAAATTAATTAACCTCCCTGCGAAAGAAATTCACTAGTCTCTGAAGTGTCAGCTTTCTTTCGATCACACCATGGGAGTTACCTTTTCACGCTTTCATTGGTGCTTTAGAGATAGCCATTGGCAGTGTCCTCACTCACGTTATGGATAAGTGGTATAGACCAGTTTATTATGCTAGTTGAAGACTTGCTAATGTAGTAAAGAACTATTTAGTGATGAAACAGGAGTTTCTTGGATTAATCATTCTATTAAAAAGTATCATCAGTATTTATTAGGCCACAAATTCACTTTCCATGTGGATCATGTTCCTCTCATCTCTCTTGTTCAGAATCAGGCAGGTATTGGTAGACTGGTCCGATGGGTCCTCCGGTTACAAGAATTTGACTTCGACATTATACATCGACCTGGTACACACCATGCATTGGTTGAGTTTCTCGCCTATTTCGATTCCGGCACTTGATTGAAAGAACTTGGACAAGCTTGTAGGAGGTAGAAAAGTGAGTTGTGAAGCGAAAAAGTTTGGTCTAACCAACAGGCACAAGACTAGCCCTTGAGCTTATGGAGACTCATATAGACCTTATAGGCATGCGATAAATGGAATAAAATTCACTATGTACTTTGGAGCATCAAGGAGAAAAAGTCAATACAAAACAAATAGGTTTGTGCATTGATTATCTCAAAAAGCTTACTATCTTTGGAAGAGATAATGAACTTCAAATGCTCATAGCGACCAGCATGATTACAATTATAAAACATCCTTTTATGGGAGTGATACACATAGTCTTGAGTGAGTATAATGCATAAGAGTATAAGGAATAAACAAGATATGCTATTGGACTAAACCAGACACTCAACGGTGGTACCTCCTATTTTTCAGGAATACGTAGAGATTGACCCCGAGAGAGAAAAACTGTGATTTCTCCCAATATACTTAATCAAATGCTATGAAACTTTACAGGCATCAACTAGACACTAATAACTTTTCACTGACCAATTTTTCATCCAATTTTGAGCTCGTTAGAGAAAGTGGCAGCCTCTACAATCTTACTATTGGCGAAGAAGATGATGCAGAAAAATGAAGGAGCAAGACAATGATGGTCACAAGTGTATGCATATTGCTTCCATGTATTGTACAAGTGTTTGAAGTCTTTATATGGACTTTTCAAGTGCTCCACAACTTCTACAAGTGGATTTTGAATTCAAATGAAGGTAGTAATAGTTGTTGGAGGGAATCAATTCACTTTTCTATCCTGTTTTTTGGCGCTCGCACGAACTCCGAAGGCCTCGACTCTCCTCCCGCTAGTTGCTTCACTGTGAGCTGCTTGAGCCTCAACTTGAGCCTATTGTTTTTCTCTGATTCAGTCTTCAACCACCCGCTGCCACGTGCTACTTGCCATTGTGTCATCGACTCATCTATCTAGCCAGCTGCTGAGGCCCACCAGCGTATGTACTATGTATTATTAATATATACTTTATAATATAACTATATAGTATAGAGTATGTAATATTTAATATATATTATATAATATGTATTTTGTAAATGTTTAAACTTTAATAAAAAGTGAAGATCTAGTTTGATCTATGTTTAGGTGATTGATTGATTGATTTGATTACACCTCAACAACCACAAATATGTGGAAGTTTAGCTCTCTCTTTCTACTTTTACATTTATAGAACTCTAGGCTTTTGAAATGGTAAAACTTCCATGAGAAATCTTTTTTAAAAAATACAATAAGTGAGCATAAGAAAAAGAACTCTCCAACAGATATTCCTTCGGCATAATCCAAGCCATAGTTTTCGATGTAGATCAAATCCACCTCAAGCATAGATAGCTTTGAATCTACAAGCTTTATTCCATCAAGTGCCTTTGTCATCATATCTGCTACTTGCTTTTCAATAGGAACAAAAGAAATGTAAATCTATTTTCCATGAGCTTCTCCCTGATGAAGTGGTAATGAACCTCTGTGTGTTTGGTTCTTGCATGGAAAATAGGGTTTGCTGCTAGATGCATGGAACTTACATTATCTCCAAATATATGAGGTTTGGAACTCACAAGTCCCAAATCTGTATACAATGCTCTTAACCATATTTCCTCTTGAGTTGCTATGGTCAAGCGTTCGTACTCTGCTTCAGCTGAGGATAAAGCAATTCTTGGTTGCTTCTTGGAACTCCATGACATTAGCTTCAAACCTACAAATGCTAAGTAACCAGAGGTACTTCTTCTATGATCCTTAACTCCTACCCAATCTGCATCTAAATAGATTTTGATATCCAAATCTAAAGAGTAAGGATAAACTATACCTTCATTTATTGTACCTTTGAGATACTTAAGTATTCTCTTAGCCGCATCCATGTGTGGTCTTCTCGGTGAGTGCATGAATTGACTAAGCACTCCCACACTATATGAGATGTTTGCCCTTGTATGAGTAGCACATATCAAGCTACCTACTAAGCTTGGATAATCTTTAATGTCTTTGATTTTCTCACCTCCATAAACACTAAGTTTATGATTCATCTCCAAACGTGTACCTGAAGGTTTAATGTTCTCCATTTTGAACTTGAGAAGTAGATCATGAATGTATCTTCTTTGAGTCAAATACATTCCTTCATCTATGTATATGACCTGCATACCTAGGAAATATGTGTGCTCACCTAAATCACTGATTTTGAACTCCTCTTGCATGTGTCTCTTGATCCTTTGAATGCCATTCAAATCATCACATGTCACAATAATATCATCTACATATACACATAAATAGATTACCTCATTGTGATCCATTTTGATGAATAGAGAAGGACTTGAGTTGCTAGGTCTAAACCCTTGATCTTGAAGGTATGTAACCAACCTGTTATTCCAAGCTCTAGTTATTTGTTTCAATCCATACAATGCTTTCTTAACTCTGCAAACATAGGATGCATGATTAGGGTGTTCAAACCCTGGTTGTTGTGACATGTATACCTCTTCACTTATCCAACCATTTAAGAATGCATTTTTCACATCAAGTTGGAGAAGTATCCAATTCCTTGTAGCAGCTACACTTATCAATGTTCTGATTGTAGTCATCTTTGCAACTGGTGAGAATGTTTCCTCATAGTCTATACAATGTTTTTGTGAGCATCCTTTGGCAAATAATCTTGCCTTGTACCTACAAACTAATCCATCAGAGTTTCTTTCAACTTTATATACCCATCTACAACCAATTACCTTTTTATTTGGTGACATTGGAACCAAATCCCAAGTGTCCATCTCCTTCAATGCATCTATTTCTTCTTTCATGGCCTTTTCCCAATTAGGGTTTCCCTTTGCCTCTTCATAGGTTGATGGTTCTTCTGAAATTGAATCTTTTGCCAAGTAGATTGAATGCTTTGTAACAAATGTGGGATCATATCCATACCTTTCTAGTTGTTTCTTCTCTCTTGTTGATCTTCTAGGTGCTTGTTTGGAGCATTCTCCAACCTCTTGCAACTTTGATTTGCCTCTTGAATTCCATAGTTTGTAATCCTTTTCTCTTTCATCTTGGTCATTGTCTGCATCACTTCTTGGATCCTGGACTTGCGCATCATGCTTGCTTCCTAATTGATGAGAATTAGAATCAAAATCATATGGTGGAGTTACCTTTTGTTTGTATTCATCATACCAAGACCTATGTTCTTCAAACACAACATCTCTACTTGTAGTGGATTGTTTTCTTGAAGGATTATAGAACCTATAGCCCATTTGAGTTGAATCATATCCAATAGACACTACCTTTGCTACCCTTTCATCTAGCTTACCTCTTACGTGCGATGGTACATGAACATAAGCTGCATAACCAAACACCTTGATATGTCCAAGACTAGGTTTTCTTCCATGCCATGCTTCATAAGGAGTCATACCTTGAAGTGATTTGGATGGTAGTCTATTAACAAGGTACACAACAGTTGAAATAGTTTCTATCCATAGATAATGTGGAAACTTCTTCTCTTCAAGCATTGTTCTGGCTAATCCAAGCAATCTCTTGTTTCTCCTCTCTGTAATTTCATTCAGTTGGGGAGAGTAACTGGTAGTCACTTCCCTTTTGATACCTTTATCCTACAAGAACTCATCAAACTCTTTGGAGAAGTATTCTCCCCCTCCACCAGATTTGAGCTTCTTGAGTGATCTACTTGTATGATTCTCCACATGTGCTAGATACTTTTTGAAGCAATCAAACACTTCATTCTTACTTTTGATGAAGTATAGAATAGTCCATCTGTTATGGTCATGAATATATGAGACATAATACCTTGATCCTACCAATGAAGGTTCTTGACTTGGTACTTATACATTTGTATGTAATAAGTCCAATAAGTTGTTGTGGATGTGACTTTTGTGGTTGAATGGTTTTCTTTGTGCCTTTCCAATTTGACATGCATCACACCTGTTGATCATGTGTTGCTTTGATATGTTTGGAAGTCCTAGAACACTTTGATCCCTGCATATATCCTTTAAGGTTCTTTCATTCACATGAGCAAGTCTTCATACCACACTTCAATGTCACTTAGGGTTTGAGACCCAAAAGTGAATAGAGCTATGTTCTTGGTTTCGCCTACTTCAAAAGTAAAGAGCCTACCATGCTTCTCACCTCTAGCTATCTTCTTGAAGCCTTGACATGGATCTTCCACAAAAGCTCCATGTTGGGTCACCCTAACTTGCAAGCCTTTTTTGACTATTTGGCCTACATTTATTAGGTTTTTAGTGATAGTGGGTACATAGAGAACCTTACTTAGAATGTTTATCCTACCAGAAAGCTTTGACATTACCAATCTTCTCCACATTGTGCTTTGTATCATTCCCTATTTGTACTTCGTCTATGCTTTGGACTTTCCAAATCAGATAGAAGAGCAATATTGCCCGCAACATGATTCGAACATCCTGAATCTATGTAGAAAAAAATGATCATCTTCTTTACCTTCTTTGTGGCTTAGATTTATAAGAAGCAATGAGTCTTCATGTGGTTGATCTTCTGAATAATTGTTGAAGTCCCTTCTATTATAGCCTCTATTGTTATTTTTGAAGTTGTGTCCATCTCTACCTCTATTGTTGCCATATCCACCTCTTCCACTTCCTTTCCAGGTCTTCCCATTGAGTTAGCAATTTTGAGTGGTGTGGTTGGTCTTATCGCATATGGCACAAGGTTGAACATTTTGACCTTTGGCTTTTTCATGCTTTGGTCCTTTCTTCTTCCCTTTCCACTTGCTCTTGCTTGCGAAGTTGGCTTGGGAAGTCTCCTCTTCATCTCCTTCCTTCTTCTTGCCTTTTAGCTTTTTATCTTTCTTATCTGCATATAGAGAATGAGTTGAATTACCATGATAGGTATTACCTTCCTTTATGTTATTGTTGGCCTCTTGATTGAAGAGTTGTCCAAAAAAGATGTTGAAGTCTGGATTTTGCACATCTATGATGAGATCATAAGTCGTGGTGAAGGATTGCCATTCCTTATCACTTCGAATCCCATTGAGAATTTTCCTCATGATAGCCTCTTCTTCACTCAGCTCTCCAATGGATGTTGACTAATCCGCAACCTCCTTGACCTTGGTAACAAATTGTGATGGTTTGTTTAAGTGTCTTCTTCATTTGGTTGAACTCGTTCCAAAGATGATTCTTTCTTGCTTTGGCACTAGCAAAAAATAAAGTCTCGAGGGCATCCCAAGTCTCTTGAGATGTCTTGCATCCTCTAATATGTGGTAATAGAAAGCCAGAGATAGATTTTAGTATGTATGACCATGCTTGAGCATCCCTTGTGCAACAAAGTGTGAGTTTATATTTCTCCTCTTGTGTAGGTCCTCCTTTGGATCTTGGAATAAGCATAACTTCATTACCTGCTATAATTCCATAAAGGTTCCTACCTTGAAAATAGGCTTCCATTATAATTTTCCAAGCCATGTATTTGTGTCAATCAAGCTTCAGGATCAAGTCGATTTTAAATTCAAATGAAGGTGGTAAGAGTTGTTGGAGGGAATCAATTCACTTTCCTACAATCTAGGAAAAGTGAAGATCTAGTTTGATCTACTTTTGGGTGATTGATTGATTGATTTGATTGCAACTCAACCACCAAAAATTCATGGAAGTTTAGCTCTCTCTTTCTACTTTTACGTGTAGAACTCTAGGCTTTTACAATGGTAAAAGATCCATGAGAAATCTTTTTTTTTTTAAATACAATAAGTGAGCATAAACAAAAGAACTCTACAACGGATATTCCTTCGACACAATCCAAGCCATAGTTTTTTATGTAGATCAAATCCACCTCAAACATAGTGTAAGCTTGATGTTCCAACACTGATGTAGCTGATTTGAACCCTCTAGTTATTTATACAGCCCAACTCGCTAGTGTCATGAGACTATGGAGTCTTGCTACCACGTACGATGATACTATTTACTCCTTTCAAAAGACTGGACTCTTCCCAGATTCCTTATCTCTACCAGAACAAAGTAAACTAGCTACGTACAGCAAGTGGTTTACCATCAAAAGCAATCAACTCTATCATCATGATCTCTCTATTGCATAGCACCTTTCCAGCCACCAACCCTTTATGATTTGTCATTCATCAAGCTTTAGTATGAACTTTAACTTATCATTACAGTCTCCACAAAAGAGGAAAAATTACCTTAACATGACACTTGAATGCAATAAAGCTTCAACACCAAATAAAATGTAGTAGGTGTACCTTTGATTGTTGAACTATAAAAGTGAACCATTGCTTGTTGAAGCTTTTGAAGATCCACAAATATATTGTTGCATTTAGTGTAAGTAAATCCTTGTGTAGATAGGATCTTTGATTGCTTCTTGGGAATATTTGGATGATAAACAGAGGTAGGCATAGTCTTCTATGAATAGATATTGTCCAATAGTATGCATCACATCCTCATTAGAAGTTTTTTTTTCCACACTTTATATGGGCATGGAAATATACTTTGAGATATACCTTGTCCTTGTAAGGCTTGCCTCTGAAGGGTGTACATTGCAGTATATGTGAAGAGAGATGGTGGATGCAATCTAAAGATGAGTTGTTGCTGCTACAAACAGCTTCACACCACCAACTGAGACTTCAGAGATAGTTAATACATCCTTTGAGCTTCCTAAATCCACAAAAAAATCACCCAAGTGTTTTGGAACAAGTATCTCAAAAGTTTAAGTCAAGACAGACTAGTTGCAAAATGGCTGGCTCCCAAAACTTGTTATTTTTGTTCATACACCTGTTGGAAAAAT
Organism: Ceratopteris richardii; assembly: GCA_020310875.1. NCBI lineage: Eukaryota > Viridiplantae > Streptophyta > Polypodiopsida > Polypodiales > Pteridaceae > Ceratopteris > Ceratopteris richardii. Next base: position 73,626,317 of record CM035417.1, on the reverse strand, counting down.
GAATAGCTCTCTCACCCTAGTAGGAGTTAGATAACATCCTTTTGGATATAGAAAAAAGACTTAGATATCTTTCTAATCCAAGTTAAAACACTTCAATTGATGAACTAAGAACTGAGAACAAGTTTTAACAAAATCTGGAACACACTCGCCATTTTTTAGGCTCTATAGAGATTGACCAGTGAGCAGTAAAATAGAGATTTCTCACAAATTATAAATCCAATGACATGACATTTTGTGAGCATAAATAAGACTTGGAGATCTATCTAATTCACTTTACAAACCTAAAAAAGGTTATGTATAGCCCGAGATATGAGCTTCTAAAGTTACTATTTTGAGTGAGTATAGCAGAGAACAAAACAGAGAAGGAGTAAATGATGAATGTATAGATTCACATATAATTACAACCACATTGGAAATGAATATTTTCACAATGGGAGTAGAATGATAGAGCTATGGATTAAGCTCTTCAATCTTCTACAAATGAACATGAAGTGGGCATGAATCAAGATCTCCCTTGGCAACTTCCTTCTAGCTCTTTTTATAGCTACTTTTGGAGGTAGTTTTAAATTCGAATTCAAATTACTTCACCTAAAAGTGATGCTAAGAGCTAGGAGATATTCTCCCAGTTGATGATTCATGGTTTTTGGTAGTTCTATCCACGAACTTCCTTTTTACATCATGGATGACTTAAGCCATTCTTTCTTTTACAATTACAAGAGATATAAAGACTTTCATTAAGTGCTCTAGATGATTTTCATGATCAGTACTATAGATCAATATATCATCGAGAAAATCAACTACAAATTTTCCCAAGTATGGCTTAAGCACTTGATTCATTAAAGTCATAAATCTTGCGGGTGCATTTGTCAATCCGAACGGCATCACTAAAAACTCGTAGTGACCATACTTAGTTCGAAAGGCTATCTTGGGAATTGATGATAACCTTGGTGCAAATCAATCTTTGAAAAGACTTTAGCTCCCTTTAGGTTGTTGAAAAGATCCTCAAACAGTAGCATGGGATACTTAATCCTTACAATAAGATTGTTTAATGCCCTATAGTCCACACATAGCCTTAAAGTTCCATCTTTCATTTGTATAAGAAGGATGGGTGTGGCCCAAGGAGACTGGCTTGGCCGAATAAATCCTTTATCTAGATAGTCTTTAATCTATTTCTCGACTTCTAGATTTTGGACATAGGAGAGGCAGTAGGGGTTTTGCGATTTTGGCTTGGTTCTCGGAAACAGATCAATTGCATGATCAATGTTTCCATGAGAGGGTGGCAAGCCGTGGGGAAGCTCCTTAGGGAACACATCTTTAAATTCCTTCATTAATTCATTGAATTTAACATACACTTCATGAGGAGTAAAAGATGAAACGTACGAAACTTGATTTGTATTATTAGAATCAATTACATCAGTGTTAAGGACCAGAAAAGCTTGGCTCCTAGCTTCATTGCTTACAAGTTTCTTTAATTCTGTGTGTGAAATCAAAGGGGTGCTTGGAACGTTGTGTTCGCCTTGATCTTATACAACACCCCATCACGCTAGAATTCCAAAGTTTTTGTATAGTAGCATCTGGACAATGAAGGTCCAAGACTCCAAAGCCACTCTCTCCTTAGAACCAAATCTACCCACTCCATGTTCATAATTTAGAAGTCCAATTTATCTTTATAATCTTGGATTTCTAGTTCCAAATTTGAAATCATGGTATCCCAAATTCGAGTATCTTTCCCATGCATCATAGAGACAATATATTTATGAGGAGAAGGACTCTGAGGAAGAGCCAATTTTTTCACAAGTGCATAATTTATAAAATTATGTGTGGCCGAATCGTCCACCATAATTCGGATGGTGTGACCTTTGACTCACCTGTGGAGCTTGAACAAATGATGTGACTAAATTCTTGAGGTTGCCACATGTGTTTGGAGACTTCGCACTTATGGGTACTATCACAATGCATGATCTAAACCTTCTTTGCACTTGAATTTTCATCCAAATTCAAAGTTTGAATCATATGAATCTGTTGTTTCCCCTTACCTTTGTTTATCAAAGAGGCCTTATTATCTCTTCCAATTGGGCAAGCCCTACTACGATGTCCTGGCTTGAGGTATTTAAAACACAATTTTTCCTTTTTTGCTCTAACATGATCTTCTTGAGAAAGCACATGTCTAAAAATAGGAGGTTTTTTGGACATACATTTAGATGATCTTGGCCCTTTATCCTTGTGTTTAGTGTTATTCTTTTGGGAATAACCACTATCTTGTTGGACATCTAAACGAGAATTATCTTCATAAATATGTGCAACCTTAATTGCTTCATCAATCGATTTAGGCGCATGTCTCCTAACCTCATTATGGATTCGCTGATTAAGTCCTCTGATAAAACCATGAAGCTGATGGAAGCCATCCAGGTTTTTCAGTTTCAAAATAACGTCTTGGTATTCTGAAATATAAACCGATAATGGTCTTCTTTTGTGTTGAGTTCTATCCCATATCTCCATTTACGTTCCTCCTCATTCTCGAGGAGAAACTCTTTTTTAAAGAGACGTGTGAACTCAATCCAGGTTGAAGGTTTTTTATGAGTCTCAATGAGACTCATCCACCATGTATAAGCCTTAGGGTAAACAACATCTTTATTCCTATCCTTATCTTCAACTAAGAAGTAAGGTGGACACAGATCTTTTCCTAAGGAAAGATCTACGGGATGACTTTGACCTACTACTTTCCCTGACATATTATCAAAAAGTGGAGCACGAGGAGTCATCAAACTAAGATGACTCATGCTACCAGTCAGGGGAAATAAGTTTGCTTAGGAAATGGATATAGCTGGATCCTTCTCCATCAAAACAGATATCGGCGAGGTTGTTATCGTGTCGGTACGGCTACCAAGAGTAGCCCTACCTACCTCCTTGGGCTTCTAGAGTAAGTCCAGAATAGCCCTAAGGTGACTTTGAATTCTGTCAAAAGATTGACGAAGTTCCGCAACGTTTGTCAGGACATTAGACAAATATCCAAGGTCCTGCTCTACTCTCAACATCCTACATTCAAGATCTTTCCTCTTGTTTAAGGTGGTGTTGATGTCCCCTCGCATCGTGGTACCCTCAACGTCCAAAATTAATGTTGTGTTTTCTACATTTGATGCATCAAATACATGACTAGGAGTTGAAATTGTTTGTGCAGATGTATGCAATGCACGTGATACTATTGATGGTCTAGTCATGAGTAAAGATGTTGCTAAAATAGGAACCAAAACATACATCGAAGCACTAGTACTACTCGTCAAAGTGGTGTGGCTTGAAGTCCCCTCCATCGCACACAATCTGTTTACAAACTTACTTAGATTCCCTAGCGTAAGTGGTGTGTGTGATAAAATCAAAGGTACAATGCACAAAATTCACAAGAGGACTTCCCTGATTAATTGGTGCTTTGTTGTGGACTTGATTCTAGCAGAGAGTGCTAGAATAACAAGGTCACTTGAACCTCCAGATCTTCACAGCTTCACTTGTCCTTCCTTTGATCTTGTCTAAATACTTTAGCTATCTTTGGCTTTAATTACCAAGGATTTGCACTTGGGTTTGGTTGGGGATAACAGCAAGCTCAAGAACAGGCCAAAATCTAAGTTTTCTTGGCTCGGGGTGATAGAATCAAAACAAGAAAAATATGCATAATAACATTTTATCGATAGCACGTTGCCTTAATGGTTTAGGCACTTCAGACCGATTTCGGAGGTTCAAGGGTCGATACTCATTGCCCACCGATTGAAGATTTGATTTCTTTTGTGTTGCCTTTGGTAGGAACTTTTGCGTGTAGAATTGATATCTCTAGAAAACAAGATGAGCAACGCACATTCAGCAAGCTTAATGTAGCGATGTACAATAGCGCATGCGTGTAGAAAGGTTCAGAGATCAAATTCGACCAGCTACCATCTTTGGATTTCCTTTTCTTTGTATTGTCATAGTGTTAGATATTGTAGCTCACGATTGTGGTTGGATCAAAGCTATATTCTCCAGCACACCATGGGTTCAAGACCCGTAGGCCATCAGCCTTCTCTTTTGCTTGTGATGAGAAAGCTTTCAGCAGCGCTTCACTAAGTATATCATTAAACTGAAGATTACCTGATCACCAACAAAGCTTGGGCTTATGGCTAAAGGAATTGCCGCATCTTCTACAGGTCAGAGGTACGAGAGCCCTTGCGCATAGCAAGAAATCACCTTTTATTTTTGTTGTTGTGGACAGCCTGAAAAAATCATTCTAATATGTGTCTATAGATAAGCAACAGGTAGGCGCCTTGCTTAATTGGATAAGTGAACCTCTCCTCTACGAAGAGGTTGCGGGACCGAATCCACTATGATCACTTCAAGAAGAAGTGTTTATTTTGATAATCTCCTCTTGCCTTTGCTCTCTCAAGAAGAATTCAGGATGGTTCTTCAGCACACCCGCGAGCAAGAAAGATGGCCGCTCACAAAATTTGACTCTTGGGCAGGTGGTTCTAATCATCAAAGTGTAGCCATGTAACTACATGTGCACCAAGTGTCCCAATTAACCATAGTTAACTCAAGTGGATGCTTCTAGAAGTTTCTATAGCTCTTTGGGCAAAAGACTCTTCTCATGTAGCACATGGGGGTTGAGCCCAAGACCTCCTCCTTCACACCCTTAAGTTTTAACCACTAAGCTAAGTGGATCACTTGATTACAAAAGTAAATGAATTTTTAGTAAGTCTAGACTCGAGATCTTTGGTCAGAGATACGGATGACCAAACGGTGTCCGATTTCAGATTCATCTAAACCGATCAGGCCCTTAGATCATACACTTAATTTATTACAATCACCAAGACACCTGGGGAGAGATCAACAAAGTGTTATATCATCTAAGGTTAGTGTCAACCATACAACTAGGTCTTGGGCCCAGTAGCTTAGAGATTATCCCTATATACTCAATTCTAAAACAAGTGATTCAGAGATGTCTCTTAACATGGAATGACCAACAGGAGGTGCAAGCAAAGCTTATTTATAGACACCAAAAGGCCCCTATAAGACATAATTGGATTATATCAGGACCAACTAATTAGGTGCACACATCTATGAGGATGGTCTAAGGCGATCAATGGTCCAAATCATTGAAGTATGTAGTTGTTGAAGAAAACTTAAATAGAGCCTTAGTGCGAGCATCACCATTGATTAAAAAAGTGAACCAAGTGATCACAGTTTTCACTTGAATCATATCAATAGTCCACAAGCTTATTATATTCATTCACCTAATCATAATGAGATATACTATTACGAAGAAGCGAGCAAACCTACTTTGGGGCCAGAATATGCTAATGTCGTGTAAACAAATCCTAATTCTAGGCCCCAACCTAGATTGATCAAACCCCATGCACCTAGAGGACCATGCTACAGATGTCAGGGAGATCACTTCATTTGTGATTGCTCTATGCTTGCACTGATGCATCCCCAATCAATGACAATTCAAGGCTTTTTTCAAGATTGTGGAAAAGACCACCTCTTACGATACTACCCAAAGAACCCGAACAATGTAGCGAAGATCACTCCCATTAATGTGATTGGGTTAGTAGTAGATTCTACTAGAAGTGTAACTTCCACTACCCCATTGCAAGTGGTCACTAGAGCTTAGCTGTTATAGTAGAACCAAGCCTTAGGACAAGAAAAGAGTTCAAAGGTTAATGAGACTGAAAGTATTACCAAGAAAATAACAAGAGCTTGGAAAGATAGCCATGAGCGAATGAAAAGACAATGGTCTAAGAAAAGGAGCGAGCTTGAGGAGAGCTTAAGAGCAATGAAAGACAAGATAATCAAATTCACCTCTCAAACCCACTCTTATGCATCACCACCACCACCACCATCATGCCCATCACTTTCTAATACACCACCTTCTAATACACCTCATATAACCTCACCACCACCTAGAGTAGGATCATTCTTAGCAAATCCCATTCCCAAGGACTTAGACATGATGCTTAATGCATATCAGGCCAGAATCCAAGAAGGGCCAAATGTAACAGATTATGAAAAAAGTTACCCTAGAGTTGATCTAGAGATTGAAAGAACAAAGCTTTGTGCTAAGATTTTGGAAAGGAAGCCACCTACCACAGTAAGGACAAGGCAAGTGAAACAATGAGCATTCCTCACAAGGAAGCTTATGTGCCTAATTCCACAGAACCTGACACTTCTTCTTCTATGAATTGATATTCCCAAGAATTTCTAAAAGAAATTCAAGAAGAGAAATGGGCAAAAGAAAGTGAAAATCCTCCTCCCATTGATCTTGTGGATGACTTACATGATCAATTCCCACAAGATATTCCTTCCATTTATGGAGATCAAGAGGATGCCCAATCAAGTGAACAATTAGACTTCGAGTCTAATTCCTTGTAAGAAATACCCCATTTTAAAGGTCCATGGGAAGCACAATCTACCTGTTTGAGAGCACCCACGTTCATCATAAGGAATGGAGACTCAATCATACCTAGGAATATAGAAGTAGTAAAGAACACTAAAGTGTAGTGCAATCTCACTTTAGAGGAGCTACTCAAGGTTAAGCCAAAAGTGTCGAAACATGTAGCCAACCAAGTGCTTGAAGCAGCAAGACCTCATTCCCAGGTAGGATCTCATAAAACAGTGCCAGAAGTACCCTTGGATAAGATACGAGACATGAGCAAAGGAGAAGAAGGAAATACATATCTATCTATCACTCACCAGGGTTACACAACCAAGGCTATTTTGGACTCAAGCATAGGAGTTGCAATTGCCACCACTTCCCTATGGAAGCGTTGGGGCAAACCAGCACTCAGGCCAATGAGAATGAAATCGCAAATAGTTGATGGTCATACAAAGAGACCTTTAGGGCTACTAGAAAGAATAACTCTCACTACTTGTGGTGTAGAGTTTTCCCATGTATTTGCCATATGTGGCTTTAGCAAAAATCAAGCCTTAGAGATGATTTTGGGAAGACCATTCATGAGGCAGTTACAAGTAGTAGAGGATTGGGGAACCAATTCCTTGTATTTGCAACACTTAGGTGCTACGACCAAAGTCAATCTCAAGGACTCTTCTCATAGAGATGTGCCCCCTATACAATGGAATCCGATCCATACAACCACAAATGATATGGATTCCATGAATTCCAAAGGATCAGGATGCTCATGGATGCATGAAGACACTCACTTATGGATGTGTAAAGTTGTAGAAGAAGAAGAGAAAAGAGAACAAGCTAGAGAGGTAGGTGCAAAGGAAACTAGTAGATCAATTTGAAACCTAGCCTATGCACCTGAAGTATTTCCAGACGAAGAATTTGAGCCTCATGGTTGGGCGGAAATCTTAGCAACAATGGATGTAGCCATCAATGAAGATCAATGGACACCATAGTGGCTATGACATTTTAGTTTTCATGATAGAACCAATAATAAATGATTCGATTATAGAAGAATATGAGCCTAGCATGCATGAACTTGAGCAAGAAAGTGACTCAAACCTAGAGTCAATTATTATGGATCCTTTTTGTGCTTTAGAAGAAGAATGCCTATGCATAGCATAAGCTCACCCTCAAGTAGGAGAAGAGCTTGCAAATGATTTGAGATTAACCATACAGGTAACCACCAAGAGTGAAGGCAAGAAAAGAAAGAAAAGAGAACTCCCATTAGAAGAGGACGAATCTTTGTTTGAGCTTCCTAAAATTTTTTAAGAAGTATAGAGGATAGAAAAGTCATGATAAGGATGCCTAAATGTGAAGCACTAGCAAGAGAGGCCTATGGTAACAAAGAGAAAACTAAGAAAATCATTGTGATCATAGAGAAAGATGAAGAATGATGCACATACATAGGACATGATTTGACAAAGGACAAGGAGCAAGAGTTGATAGTTGCTAAGAGAATACAGATATGTGTTTGCATGGAGTTATAAGAACTTAAAAGGAGTAGACCTTGACATTTGCTCACATACAATTCCCATGACCTTAGAAGCCAAACCCTCTAAGCCAAAGCCATACACATATAATGATAATTATGAGCCAAGATCAAGGAAGAGATAGATCATTTGGTAGAAGCTAGATTAATTTATGAGATTGAGCACACTAAATGGGTTTCCCCCATTGTAGTGGTGCCCAAGAAGAATGGAAATTTTCATGTTTGTATCAACTTGAAAAAGTTTAATGCAGCTACTATTAGAGATAGTTATCCGCTTCCCATCACTGAAACATCTATTGGAAAGAGTGGCACGCAAGGAATTCTACAGCTTCCTTGACGGATTCTTTGGCTACAATCAAGTGGCCATTGCCCCAGAAGACCATCACAAGATGGCTTTTGCCACAGAGTGGGGCATATTTGCTTTTTGAGTAATGCCATTTGGTCTTACCAATCCACCAGTTACCTTCTAGAGGGTGATGTGTCATGTATTAAAAGAGTTCTTGCGTAAAAATTTGGAAGTCTACATGGATGATCTTTGTGCTCATTCCAACATTAGACAAACACATATACCTGAACTCAGAAAAATCTTTGATAAATGTAGAGAATATTTGGTCTGCCTGAACCCAAAAAAGTGTGTCTTCATGGTCAGGCAAGGAAAAATTCTAGGACACATAGTGTCAATGAATGGCATATCCATGGACGAGGAGAAAGTTAGAGCAATTGCAGAGCTACCTAGGCCAAACAATGTCAAGGAAGTACAATTTTTCATGGGGCATTGTGGGTATTACTAATGTTTCATTCACATGTATGCAATCATTGCAAAGCCTTTGTATTCCCTTTTGAATAACTTTGAGTGGATGGAAAAATGCAAAAACTCCTTTAATGAGCTCAAGATATGATCATGTTCAGCACCAATCTCGATTACACCAGATTGGAAAAAACTCCATGTTCATGTGGATGCATCCAATTATGCAATTGGGTGTGTACTAGCACAACCTACTAGTGAAGGTAATATGGGTCTTCCCATTGCTTATGCTAGTAGACAATTGAATGCGGCTGAACAAAATTATACTATTAGTGAAAGAGAAGGATTAGGCATGGTATATGTGATTAAAAAGTTTAGACATTATTTGCTTGCAAATAAGTTTAAATTATTCATAGACCATCAAGCATTACTATATCTAGTGAACAAGCCATGCAACACTAGCAGATTAGTAAGATTGTTCCTCTTACTTATGGAATATGACTTTGAAGTTGTAGTTAGGAAAGGTAGAACTCACCTTAGGGCAGATCACCTTTCTTGACTGAATTTAGGAGAATCTCCTCAAGGAGTGTCGGATGACGTTCCTAATGCTTACTTGTTCAATGTAGAGGTAGCGCCTGAACAGGCTAAAAATATAGTGCCTATTGTCACCTTTGGACTCAAACATCCTGTATTGAGAACCAAAGATAAAGAAGTGGTGAGGTCTCAGAAATATCACATAATGGTAGGCAGCATGTACAAGCACACCAATCAAGGCATACTGTCTTGCTGTGTAGATGAAGATGAACATGCAAAGTGGTTGCAAATAGCACATGTAGGTGCACTACAGCAACATCACTCCAAGCATCAAACCATACAAACGCTGCAAAGGTTAGGGGTATATTGGCCAACAATGGAAGCAGATGTCCAGAACTTATGCAAGGAATGCCCAATCTGCAGTATTAGACCACCTGTGGAGCATGCTACACTATATCAAGTGTCCCTAATAACACATTGGAGTGAACCATTGATAAACATCTTGAGGACAAAAACATTCCCTCAAGAATTGACATTAGCCCAACAACGGAGCTTACAGCAAGAAGCACTAGATTACACACTCATAGGTGATAATCTATACAAAAGAGGAAGAGACGGCTATCTTAAATTGTGTGTTCATGAGAGTGAATATCTCAAGATCTTAGAGACTGCTCACCAAGGAGTAGCAGGAGGCCACTTTGGACCAGATAAGGTGATTAAGGAAATAGTTTCTGCAGGTCTTTGGTGGCCAACACTTCACATGGATGCACCAACCTATGTGAAGAGATGTGATACTTGTCAGCAAACTCAATATCCAATATGCAAAGATGAGATGCCATTGAAACCTATGATGGGTGGACATGCATTCTCTAAGTGGGGAACAGCCTTTGTTGATCCTATTAATCCCCCATCTAAAGGCTCACATGCTGAATACATCATTGTGGCCATCGATTATCTGATTAAATGGGTGGAAGTGAAGGCAACAAGAAAGAACGATGCACATACCACAACGGAGTTCCTATTTGAGAATGTATTTACAAGATATGGTTTGCCTATAGAATTGGTGAGTGATTGTGGCACCCACTTCTTGAATGAGGTCATTGAACACTTGTTACAAGAATTCATGGTGGTTCACAAGAAGTCGGCTCCATATCGCCCACAAGCCAATGGCCAGGCCGAGAACACGAATAAAATACTTTGTAATGTTCTCACTAAATTGGTGAATAATAAACACTCTAATTGGGAAACAGCTACACCACACTGTTTGGGCATATCGAGTCGCCTATAAAATAGTACTCCAAGCCACACCCTTTTTAGATGGTATTTGGCCAAAATGTAGTGCTACCATTAGATTTCTTGATGCCCACACTGAGAGTAGCACAAGAGCATCAATGGGCCGATCATGAGCTCTCATCTAGAATCTTTGATCTAGAACACTTAGGTGAAACAATTTTGAGAGCAGTAGTAGGGATTTATGCAGCTAAGAAAAGACAACAGGCATACTTTGATGCCCATGTGAATGATAAGGGCTTAAAAGTGGGAGACTTAGTCTTGTTCTACACATTGAAACAACACACATGGAAGTTGGAGAAGCGAGGCTATGGACCCATGATTATTAATAGAATATCAACAAGTGGAGTAGTCCAATTAGCCACCCTAGAAGGAGACATCCTACCCAGTTATATCAGAGGATGCAGAGTGAAATTATATCAAGAATCCCTCACAAAAGGAATGCTTACTCAACTCAACACTACCAAGAAATGTAAGGAAGAGGAAAAATGAGTTTGAGAAGCAGCGCGCCAGTAATCTCCCAAAATGGAACATTTACAATTTGATCCCAAAGGGGTCAATGAAGGATGACCCCTATGCTATGTTGGAAGTGAGGTAGGCCCTTAGGCTCATGTCACAGGTCCATGGTTCCATAGTTCCAGTCATGTACAACATTAATTCCAACAATCTTCCATATTGACAAAGCATGAACATACCACATCTTAATCATACAAATGATGAGATAAAGATAGAGAAAGAATAGACGACATGTGTAAGGTTTTACGTAAGCCATCGCTTACTCATAGTATCATATATACCAATGTTCAGTGTACAATGTGGGAGCAAAACTCTCAACCACTCTATGTGATGAGAAATAGATGAATGAGTGAATGTACAATGTAACAAACATATTCAGATGTATGGGCAGTAATCTGAATATACATGAGATGTGTGACCTTATAGGTTATAGAAGAGTGAATATGAATGACTGAATGAGGAAGGATCAGTGTGAAACTGATGGTCAACAAACCTACATCTAAACTTAGGCTATGGAAGACCCTAATTCAGATACGTGTGTGAAAAGATCACATACTTATAAAGTAGCATAGAATGCTAATAAGATTGTTGCCGGAAATCCTCAAACTCATGTGAACACACCTTCTCAAACACCTCATCAAAATATGCATAAAGCATATACGTATTGTTTCTCTTGTACCTATGCCGAATAGGACTCCTCCTGATATGAACGCCACAGCCTCCATAAACTTCAAGTAGTACCTGTGTGCATAAAGAGAATATGTACCTGAATACTTAACATAAGATGTGAATCTTATGTTAATCACCATCTAATGTCTTTGAAGTAGCCCGACATCTTCTATGTAGAAGACAATCTTTAACCTAATATCTTCCTGTAGAAGATAATCTTCAAAATCATGTAGATGGTCCCATCCAATGTCTTTGAAGTAGCCAGACATCTTCTTGTAGAAGATAATCTTCAACCTAACATCTTCTTGTAGAAGATGATCTTCAAATACATCATGTAGATGGGCGATCCTCACCTTCAAGCTGCTAATGACCAAGTCTTCTTGCCATGAACAAGAGATAACCTCCTCTCCATGAGGTAGAGTGTGAGCACACCCTTCATCTTCTCCAAGAAGAATCACCAAGAAGAACTCCATAGCTGCTCCTCAACATGCTTCAAGTTAGCACCATGGCTGCCCCATGTGCTAGAAGAAACACCACCTCTACTGAGGTCCAAGCTCCAGAAAGCTTGTGTTGATCCTAGGTGCAGGATGAATACAAGTGAGCCAAGCACTTGTTTATATAGTATTCTTGTACTTTGAAAAGCAAACCTCCAAAAGCGAATAAATCCACGATCTTCACGATCGCTAATTGATCGCTATGCGAAAAAAAAACAAGATCAGTTCGGGCATTCCGTGATTGCGATCTGTCCATCCATAAATTTTATTGCAAAAGCACAACTTAAAAGATAAGTTCCACGAACGCGCTGAGTGGGGATTGAACCCTCGTGGGCAGGTTGAAAGGCGTCTGCTTTGACCATGAGCGCTCGCCGCTTTTGTTGTAGAGCTCTTATGAGGACTCCATCCTATGCTTTAGTTCTGGACACTTTTGACCAATAGGATCATTGATTTCCAACAATCCCCCCTGCAATGTCATATTGGTGCAACCTGGACTGGATCTGCAATCTGTCACAAACTGCAAACTATCACAAGCTTCAAGCTTGTACTCTCACACTTCAGAAAAAGTCTTCTTCAAAACTGAAATTGACTTTCCTTCCAAAAAACTTGAACTTGTTGAATATGAACCATAATACTTGAGAAAATATGCAAACTAGATATCCAATAGTGTACACATCAAGCAATCACTGCTTGAAAACTAATATAGCATGAATTGTCTCTGAACCTGCTATCTCCTGTCTTCAAAAACCTGAAAACATACACTAGGATCCATATATTTGCATTTACCTTCCAAAAAGTTTTCTCAACATACTTCTGTTGCGTCATGTAGATACACTAAACAAGAACTGAATCCTAGAACCTGTGACTGACAACTCACAACTTAGTGTATTATGAACACTGCTGGTTCATCTCTGACTGTACTCAAGTCAATATGAGTCAAAAAATCTATGATGTCATCATGTCTTCATCCTTTAAATCCTTCATACCTCTTTCCTTCAGAACTTGGTATAAACATATATGTGCGCACTTCTGAAATATACCTTTCTAAAATATCAAGCTTCTCTTCAAATAGAACTCTAGAACCTTCTCCTGAACAGGAACATCCTAACAGGAACTTTCTCCAAACATTCTTCTTCTTCCTTCTTCTTTCAAAGCTGGGACATAAAGAGAACCAGACAAAGGAAATATAGGAATACCTGAAATAGGAATACCTGTAGGTATGACTTTGCATTCTTTTACATATGGCTTGAAAATAAGTCTTCATGTTTCATCACCCCCCTGGATGACTTAACACTAGTATCCAGTATTCTTCAAATATATCAGACTTTATGAAATGTGGAACGTATTCCTTCATAAATCTGATGTTCAGTGATCAGTACCTGTATCTAAAACAAAATCTCTGAACCCTTTTTATTAGCATTGTGCACATGCCAATAGCATTCCATGTCATTCTTCAAATTTCCAAAATCTAGATTAAGGTTAGCTGAACCTATAATAAAACCTTGCTGAAAGCTTTTTAGGATTCATAACCTTCTGTAACATAACAAGTATCTTCTTCTATCTCTCTGCAACACAAATCTGATAGAATCTGAATCTTTGACTTACTTCTTCCAATGTTAAGAATCTTCACAAACAAAGGATAGACAATTGAATCATAAATACTCAAGATCATATAAGATCATACGAGATCAATGATCTCTCCTGTGTAGAATCTGCTCTTATCAAACCTTCATGTCTGAATGTTTGATTTGTTACCTGAATGTCTCCAAGTGTCCATGCTTCTCAAAAAGTTGTAAAACTTTTCTTCAAACAAATCCTTCAAGGAATCTGCAATTCCTACTTGAAACATAAGTGGACAAACTTCTCACCTTGAGAACTCCAAAAGCTGCAAGTTGATACTTCATAACTTTCATATTTTACACGGGTGAAATGTGACAGTACCTGCTTGACTTTCTTTTGGCTAACTCCACTTCTCAATCAAGTGATAGGATCTAATGGAACACCTTTTTGAATACAAACATGTATCCAAAAATCTAGACAATCATAGAAAGTAGATTCTTCAAATGACCTGTACATCAGCAAATCTGAATTTTCTGAAGTTTTTTTTTTTTAAATACTCAATATGAGGTAACCTTTTCCAAACATAAAACCTCAACCCAAGTCTTCAACATCTGCTACAAAACTCTTTTACCTTAAGAGTTAGATAAAGAAGAAATATACTTCTCTACAACTTGTCATATACCAAGTAGCTCTGTATTGACAGTCCAAGAATTCTTTGAGGGAACATATAAGCTGCCTGCTTAAAAGCTTCAACATAAAACATAACTCATACATATATGAGTTAAAACATATATCTGCTGCTTTTCTTTCTCTCAATGCAATTCTTTGTCAAATCTACTAAATCATGACCAAGTGTAATGCAAAACAAGAAACTGCTTCTTCTTTAAACAAGATGTTCTCGTAGACTTGTCTTTGGATGTAGAGGATAATATAGGAAAAGTATATGGAAAATATATGAGAAAAGGAAGCCTTACTTTTCTTTTGGAAATGATGGACTTTCTTTTTCTGCATCTTTCTTCCACCTGATGATGTTAACAACTTCAAACTTCTCTTCCATACCTTTTATTATTTTCATCTTGAAGTAGCAAACACTCTTGACTTCTTCGAATGAACTTTTCTCTTCCTCTAATGCTAAGAGTAAGAGATAAAACAAACATGGTATATAAATGGAAGTGAATATAGAAGCATGTTTTATCATCTCCTCATATATGTGAATCAAAATTCTACTTCAAATGTCTGAAATGACTAAATTCACCAATCGTTGTCTGAATGATGAATTGCCCTTCTAGAGCTACCTTCTCTAGATACATTTGTACCTTGATATCCAACCAACTTACAACAGAAAATTGGCTCAAAAAACTCATCTCATCTCTGCGCTTGTCTTCTTAGATGAACTTTCTTGCCATGAAAGAGATCTCTCAAAACTCTCTACAAAAATCTCTAGATGCCTATTTTGATGTACCCTTTAACTTTCAAATGATGAAAGCGTATAAAAGCATTCCTTAATTTCTTCAAATCTCTTCATAACTGTTCTTCTTAGATATGACCTGCAAATGATAATCTGATAGTAGAAACTGATACCTGTGATTTGATGTCGATCTGATTTCTTCATCTTCTCTAAACCATTGTTCTTCCTAGAATTTGAAATAGTCTTCTCTTCATCAAGTCTGGGTCTTCAAACAATAATTTTGTAAAGTATTTGCATACTCTTCCAAAAATATTTGGCTGCTAACAGATCATCAACTCCATACTCCACACTGATGAATACACATGTAACTGAATTGTCTAATTCTCAAATCTCTACTCATCTAGATTAAGTGTGTATGTCAAATGTCAAATATTAGAAGATGCCTTCAAATCATATATTGTAAATCTGGAAGTCTTGGAACCTGGGATTATGAATGAGCCTTAATGCATTGATGCCAAAGATCTAAAGTTCTGAAACCAAAACCTTAGTGCTCTGATACCAAATGTTGGAAGTGAGGTAGGCCCTTAGGCTCATGTCACAGGTCCATGGTTCCATAGTTCCAGTCATGTACAACATTAATTCCAGCAATCTTTCATATTGACAAAACATGAACATACCACATCTTAATCATACAAATGATGAGATAAAGATAGAGAAAGAATAGACGACATGTGTAAGGTTTTACGTAAGCCATCGCTTACTCATAGTATCATATATACCAATGTTCAGTGTACAATGTGGGAGCAAAACTCTCAACCACTCTATGTGATGAGAAATAGATGAATGAGTGAATGTACAATGTAACAAACATATTCAGATGTATGGGCAGTAATCTGAATATACATGAGATGTGTGACCTTATAGGTTATAGAAGAGTGAATATGAATGATTGAATGAGGAAGGATCAGTGTGAAACTGATGGTCAACAAACCTACATCTAAACTTAGGCTATGGAAGACCCTAATTCAGATACGTGTGTGAAAAGATCACATACTTATAAAGTAGCATAGAATGCTAACAAGATTGTTGCCGGAAATCCTCAAACTCATGTGAACACACCTTCTCAAACACCTCATCAAAATATGCATAAAGCATATACGTACTGTTTCTCTTGTACCTATGCCGAATAGGACTCCTCCTGATATGAACGCCACAGCCTCCATAAACTTCAAGTAGTACCTGTGTGCATAAAGAGAATATGTACCTGAATACTTAACATAAGATGTGAATCTTATGTTAATCACCATCTAATGTCTTTGAAGTAGCCCGACATCTTCTGTGTAGAAGACAATCTTTAACCTAATATCTTCCTGTAGAAGATAATCTTCAAAATCATGTAGATGGTCCCATCCAATGTCTTTGAAGTAGCCTGACATCTTCTTGTAGAAGATAATCTTCAACCTAACATCTTCTTGTAGAAGATGATCTTCAAATACATCATGTAGATGGGCGATCCTCACCTTCAAGCTGCTAATGACCAAGTCTTCTTGCCAAGAACAAGAGATAACCTCCTCTCCATGAGGTAGAGTGTGAGCACACCCTTCATCTTCTCCAAGAAGAATCACCAAGAAGAACTCCATAGCTGCTCCTCAACATGCTTCAAGTTAGCACCATGGCTGCCCCATGTGCTAGAAGAAACACCACCTCTACTGAGGTCCAAGCTCCAGAAAGCTTGTGTTAATCCTAGGTGAAGGATGAATACAAGTGAGCCAAGCACTTGTTTATATAGTATTCTTGTACTTTGAAAAGCAAACCTCCAAAAGCGAATAAATCCACGATCTTCACGATCGCTAATTGATCGCTATGCGAAAAAAAAAACAAGATCAGTTCGGGCGTTCCGTGATTGCGATCTGTCCATCCATAAATTTTATTGCAAAAGCACAACTTAAAGGATAAGTTCCACGAACGCGCTGAGCGGGGATTGAACCCTTGTGGGCAGGTTGAAAGGCGTCTGCTTTGACCATGAGCGCTCGCCGCTTTTGTTGTAGAGTTGTTATGAGGACTCCATCCTATGCTTTAGTTCTGGACATTTTTGACCAATAGGATCATTGATTTCCAACATGCTAGACAAATCTGGGTGCCCAAGACCTACTTACACACTCAAGTAGCTTCACATAAGCTCAAAATCTTGAATAGCCATTCGCAATCATGCATATAATATACTTCATGGCAAACATCCGCACTCGCCACCTCCGCACCTCAAATCACACCTAGGATTATCTAGAAATGGGTACCCAAAGAGCCCCAAATCAAAGATGACCTAGTCCAGAGACCTTTACATGTCATCACTATCAAAAGATGCCATCTCACATAGAAAATTTGGAGAGTTAAAGTCTATAATAAACCCCTCACCCAACCCTTGTGAACTACTATGCACAAACATAGATGCATTTGAGTACATTGCAAAGCTAGAGTATGCACATAGGAACATTACTGGCCTCCTAACTCTCACTCTCACACACACAATACACCACTTGACTAACCTCTACCCTCAATAAACAACATGTTGGTATTGTAGAGGGAACATGGTATTATCATGTTTCCTACACAATGTTAATGTGATTTTCTTCTTCCAATAGATAAGCATCAGGAATTACTGGCGATATCATGGCTTATATGGCAAGAATTAGTTCTCAAGTAGGCACAGTCAATAGGTGGTTGATATGGAGAGTTTACCTATCATGCCTGAGACAACTAAAAGAACAGAGGAATTGCAGGCTATAGATATTATACCAATACAAGACCCCTGAACACCCATACCATGCCTGTAGGCAAGACCTCTCATTGGTTTAGTGAAGTAGCAGGACCATTAGGCAAGGGCTCATACCTTTGGGAGGCAGAGCTAGAATTCAATGGAAAGGGGAGCAAGTACCATTTCTTTACGTGAGAATTTGAAAAGTTATAGAATGCAAAAGCGTTATGCCTAGTATGGTAGAAGGTGGGATTAGATGCATACTTTGGTGCTCAACTTCCCAAACCTAACTTCATGAGATGCTATTATCTTATCAATACTCTGACTCCTAGTAAGCATCCCCAAGTGTAAAGCATGTTTGTGCTCCCATCTCTTACAAGGAGAAATGCGTTGAAGAGGTTTAAGTTAACCAATAACTTAGTGTGACAGGCCCTGTACATGAAAGGAATGCACAGACCCACCGAGAAGGAGGTTCTAGTACCCGATAACGTGAAGAATCAAAACCTTACTAAACTCAAGGATATGGAACAAGCCATACATGCATATCAACTACACCTTCCACATCTGGATGTTCCAGGTCCAGTTGATTAGGATAAATGGTGATAGACTTGGCAAGAGGACTACACATACAAGAACATCATCTTGCCACTGATGTCATTGAATGTTATATCAAACATTCCCTACAACAAGGGTCTGTCCGAGACAATAGATGTGAGATGGGGGGTGTTGGTAGTAGTCAAGGAAGTTAGGGCATTACAAGACAAGGGAGTCAACATAAAGAGTCAGAGCAAAGGGACATCTAAGCAAGACCAAGTAGGCAAAGCAGTCTAAGAAGATTCGGTAAGTAGGCCATACAATTTTTTCAAAGATAAATCATTTTTAATAGTGATTTTCATCACTACATGAACATTGTAAATATCATTTTTGGTAGATTAGACTCCATTTTGTTCAAGTCAAGGAGTCCTCAAACTTGAACAATATTAGATCTAAGTTCATAGAGATTTTCATAATTTTTATACTCCATTTGAGCCCCCAAATAAGCCCTTGGATCTAAGTTTTAGCTAGGCCAGATACTAGGTCCAGACAGGGCCAAAGCTAGTTATAAAACTACAAAAAGACCTAGAGAGCTCATTTTTGAGGTTAGCCTGTTAGATTTTTGAGATATTGTAAGAGATTTCTTGAGTAATAGAAATCACTCCAATGTGCCTCTCTTTGTTCTTGCCTTGTGTGCGTGTATGTGTGTATGTGTGTGCATGCTTGTGTGCTTCTCACTCACACACTTGTGCCTTCACTTGCTCATAGTCATCATACTAGTCCTCACATCTCCACAGATTGACATTTATGAGGTGGATCTCCTCACTTGCCATTGTGCTACAGTGACAATCTGCCACAATGTTCCAAAGTTGTTTTGCAACAAGAACATGCTTCATCATGTAAGACCACATTCGATAGTTCGTCCCATAAATCTTATCTTCAGTTTGAAGCATGCCAAACAAGTCATTTCTGCCCGCCATTTCACTAAAGAAAAAGAATGTGACATAAACTTTACTTCAAGGAAAATTGAAACGAATGCTAAAATTTTAGCTCACAAGCCCTCATTTTGATGGCAATTTTGAGTGCATGAATAACTTTGAAATGGGGGTAAAACCCCAATACACCTGGTGGAAATGTTTCTTGGCTGCTAAAATCCATTGTTCTATGCTTGGAAGTCAATCTGCACTATTAAAATTGCACACACACTGCGAGACAAAAAACTAAAACTTGAGAAGGAGTTGAACCTCCTCTGATACCACAGTTGGGTGTGTGTAGAAGTGCGAGAGACACACAAAAATCACACACAATGAGCACAAATGCAGCAAGACACACACACAGAGAAGGTGGATGGCTAGAATAGCTCTCTCTATTGATGATGAACTGAATTGAAGTTAGAGCTAAATAATAATCCCTAAGTACAAATTACAACCACATATGAGTGTAGAAAATATGTGGTAACATGGGGAAAAAACCTCTAGCTAGCACTAGAGTAAAATGTTCCCCTGTATAGGGAAAAGGTTCACATCAAAGCTACTCGAGGAACACATAAGTGTAACATCTAGGATGAGAAAGATTATCAAGCACAAGCCATAGGTTTTCCAATAATAGCTAACAAGTGTTCTTTTTGTGATACAAATAAAGAATAAAGTGAGCCAACTTTTCTTCCTTTTACAATAACCATATTGCCTTTTGATATGTGAAAGGACTAAGCACAGAAGACCACCTTGTAACGAAGGTCCTCAAGTTGATCAATTGACATCAAAGTGCATGATAACTGAGGTAAATGGCTTACATTATGCATAGAAAATTTTGAGCCATCAATGAAGTGCACAACCACATCTCCAATCTTGAGAATTTCACACTGGTAAGAGTCACCAAGTCTCACAATACCAAGAGAATTTGTTGCATAAGTAGAGAGCCATTCTCAATGTGGTGTCACATGGAAAGAAGCACCTGAACCTATGTAGCCATGTGTGAGAAAGAGATTCAGCCATAAGAGCCTCAATAGGCATAGTACTGTCAACTCTCAACACATCAGCATCATTAGAAATAGAATTGTTTTCTTCAATCTTCAGAGTCAAGTAGATGGTACAGGTAGTTGTTTAACATGCCCATCAACATTCTAACCTTTACCTTTAGCATTCTTTAATGAATATAGTATTCTTTCCTCATATGTCCTTTCTTATGACAGTAATGGCATTCCATATCCCTCTTCTTTGATTTACTTCTACTCTTGTTCTATAGACCATTCTTTTCCTTATTCTTGCTCCTACCACATTTTTTATTCTTTCCTTGGTAAGAATCACAAACATTATATACATCTCCACTCCCAGTGTAAACCATAGATTTTCTACAAATCTCCTCACTCAAGAGTGCTCCACGTATGTCATCATAGACCAGTTTACCACGTGGTGCACTATTGCTAATAGTTATGTAAAACATATCCCATGATGATGGCAAGGTGCATAACAACAAGACTACTTTTATTTCATTATCAATCTCCATTTTTTGAGCCTATAATTGAGAGGATATAGCATCAAACTCATTTAGATGAGAAAAAACACTATTTGTATCCTTCATAAAAAGTTCATGTAACTTTCTCATCAGAGACACTTTATTTGATGTTGTTTCTTCTTCATATTTGTATTTCATAATTTCTTCCAAAGCTCCTCTATGGCCTCCTCTGAATTAGCACATCTTTAATCTAATTCTTCCATAGAGCAAAGTTTGTGCCATAAAATTCTTGTATCTAAAAATGGTCTTCTCTGTGAAAGTTGTATCTCCTTGTGGGAACACTAGCACTAGACCTTGATCCACCATAAGTGCTTGAGATCCTTGATGCCATGATGATCTAGAAGTGGCTAGAATGATAATGGAGCTGGAAGAGTCCAAACACCACTAAGGCTCAAAAAAGGATGACCAAGTGTCAGATTCTAGGAAAAAATTCAATGGTCTCCCCAAAAAAAATGGATTAATGAATAGAACTAACCAACCAAAAGGATTATGTGAGAATATATGTGCTCACACCAATAAGTATGTCAAGAAGTAAATCAACCGCTATATAGTTGATAAAACAAAAATATTGGAAAACTTTTGCTAGTATCCTTTAGAAAATGAGCATATGGCCAATGAGAAAAACCCATAAATCTGCAAGTACTGACATGTAGACTTGCATAGTCAATCACCGACTCCACTACGTACAATCAGTTGACTGAAAGAAGCCAAATATGCTTATCGAGCACCTATGAACAACTATCATGCATATCCTATGGTGATGCTAGGTAAGTCTTCCACCTACATCACCAAAAAGACCTCGGCATTTGGGTGTCTCCTAGTTAAGAAAACCTTACCATGGACCTCTTTATCAACATCAAAGGCTTTATGCAAATCTGTAATTGGTATATCAATGACCACATGGACATAGATAAGCAATATCCACAAAAGCATACATGGTGTGTATGTGCTCAATATATGTAGTAAAATGGCATTGAAAGGCTGAATTCATAGCCCACAAACTCACCAACAACATTTGCAAGTGTCTATCAACTTTGTGCTTTAGGCTCAAATATTTTCATAAGCTTGTGATGGCTACTTCCACCACAACTAAAAACCTTTCAAGAAACTTCTAGATTTACTACTGTGACTAAAAACACAGACCCAAAGGTGAATATTTGTTGTTTGAGAAGTACAGAGCACTCTTCATGATGTTCTTAAACCTCTGTAAAGAGAACTATGTGTGAAAGTAATCCAAAATGGCTCTAAGAATCACCCAAAAATGCTTCAAAATAGGCTTTGAAAGCAAAGAATGAAGCTTTGAGGGCCCAAAACATGTTCAAGGTAATGTGAACCTTAGTCTTTCCCTTCTTTAAACACCACGAGAGTGTAGCTTGGTGGCAAGAGATTTCCAGTTAAGTGAGCTCTGAGGGGAACAGTACTAGGACTTAGGTGACTTGAATGACAAGGTATGCCAAGGTATATACCTTGGTCTCTACCTTGGTCCTAAGCCTTGGAGAAAGCCTTGGGTGTGCGAGCAAGTGCTCACTTCCCTCACACAAAAGCAGCAAAGTTTTTGCATGGAAATGCTATAATACTAGTGAAGTATTTTGATGGTGATGCACCATGGTGGAATCTCCTTCTCAAGAGGTCCAATACAATATCCTCATAGCAAAAAACCAAGCTCTAGATGCCACACATAATACTCCTCACATGCTTGTAGATTACACAAAAATTCAAAGTACATAGAGAGCATGAACACAAACTCCTTAGATGTTACAAATGCAATCAAACTTATAGTTTGTGGCTAACCTAGCCACTATATGTTTTATTAAAGAACATAGAAAAGTGGCAGGTGGTCATTTGACCTTTCACATGAACACTAACACTAACAAAATGTGCATGAAAAATGGAACGATCTACATTGTCATGTGGAACCTATAAAGGCTAAGAAATTTCCTCATTTGGACCAACACTTGATAGTCCACCTATAAAAGAGGCACAACAAAGTCTCATACACATCTTTGGAGCTAATTGATGTCTCTTTACTACACGAAAGTAATGGTTGAATTGCATCTTACACAAAAACAACATCATAGATAACCAAAATGCATTTACTCTATGGATGATATAGACGATGGTTTTTTCTTTCACAAATGTACCTAAGAAAAATACATTTTACTACTTTATCATCCCATTTCCTACATTGTTGTTTAGGAAATAATGCATATGCCAGACAACCAAAGACACACAAATGAGAAACAGATGGCTTGCAATCATTCCAAACATCATATGGAGTAATAGATTGTGCTGCTTTGGTGGGCACCTATTAAGTACATATGTTTCACACATAACAACCGCAAGCTAGAAGCTATGTGGTAAAGCTTGACTTTTGGTGATACACCTCACCATCTCCATGAAAGACCTTTTCTTTCTTTCAAAAACTCTATTTTTTAGGTGTATATGACATTGTAGACTCATGTTTTATCCCACATGCAGCCAGAAATGCATTAAAATCAGAAGACATGTATTCCCACCTTGATCAGAATGGAGGGTGCCCAATTTACATGCTAATAAATTTTCAACCATAATGAGAAAATGTTTGAAGCACATAAACACTTTGGACTTTGCTTTCAATGGATACACCCATGCATGCCTTGAATAATCGTCAATAAAAGTCACAAAGTAAAGGTAGTTCCCAAAACAAGGTGTCTGCATGGGACCACAGACATCACTATTAACAAGCTTCAATTTACAAGGAGCTAGAAGTGAACCATCTTTAGGAAAGGAAGAATGCTAAATTTTGCCTAAAATATAGCCTTCATAGACATGTTTACAAGGTGCCTCAAGTTTGGGCAAACAGTACATCATTTCATATTTTTTGTAGGCATAGCAAACTAGCATAATTTAGATGATCAAAGTGTGCATGCCAAAGCTTTGTATCTGAGATAGTCTAGCAATCTTGTACTACACATGCTGAATCATTCAAAAATTTTGCATATTCTATAAGCTTATACGTTCCATGATGTAAAATGCTAGAAGCAATAATAAAATCTTCATTTGAAAAATCATGAACTGTACATCTGTCATCAAACAATTAGACAACCAAGCCAATCTTGGCTAATGTTGAAACTGACAACATATTTTTTCTTGATCCCCAGAAAAACAAAGCATCTAACAATTTTCAAGAACTACAAAGCTTTGTAGTAGGTGTGGAAAGAATTGCAACATGAATAGGAATCTGAAGATCATCATCTTCAATGCCATATGCATCACCTTCAATAACTATATTCATAGGCGTAGAAGGGATTTTTTCAATACCACAATATTCCACAACTTTTTTACTACCTATACATGTCCCATCATATATGCCCATGAATGTGTAATTAGTACCATCAAGCTTGTCCTCAACAACCAACATATGGAATACATCATTGTTTTCATCCATTGCCACTGACTAAATACCTTGATGCAAAAAAATGATTGTATCTCAAAAAGTTGAATAGAACTACCCTATTGAGCTCTAGTAGACATGTAGTAGACTTTGATGTGCTTGTAGTGGTGAACCAAAACATGTATATATGATTGGCACAAAGGGACAAAATGCCTACACAACACTATGATAGTGCATGTGCCCCCCATGGTTCTAAGTGTATTCATACATATCACTACCAAAATATACCAACAAAAACATGGGAGAAATATTATCCCCCTCCATTTTATTTAAAAACATTTGTGTACCTAACACTTTCCTTATCTACAAGAGCTTTGAACTTCTTGAAGTAATAAAAAGCATCCGATGTATGCCTCATGCAATAAAGTCAATCCATCGTTGTAAAATCATCAAAAAAGGTTACAAATTATCTATTACCTCTCTTTGAGCTCTCCTTTGTTGGCCCCTAAACATGTGTATGAACGAGATGAAGTGGATGATAACTCACATAGTAACTCTTCTTATATGGTAACCTAGTTTCCTTACCCAATTAGCAAGCTTCATACAAGTTCTTGATATTGCGATTGTGAATATTTGGTAATACAAGCACTAACCTCTTCTTCTTCATGTCCTTCAACCTCAGAGTATTGATATTTCCATAGCGTTTGTGCCAAAGATCCAATTTTGCTACCTTTTTTCTTCCATATGTGAAGTAGGTTATGTAGTTGAAGTTAGGTTTCACATTCAATGTGAATAGCCTTTCTTATATGATCACTTATGAAATGTTGAATTTTGGAGTTTATTTTATTAAGATTTTAATGTGCTTTGTGTTTTGATATAGAATTTGAAGATTTGTGAGGGCATGGATGGGCATGGACTTATTTGGATGTATCTAGAAACAAATAAAGAACTCCAAATGTTTTGTAAATAAAAGACCGACGTAGGGCTTTCTTTTTAGAAATTCATAAAAATAGTGGTTGAGATAAGGATTGCTATAGAACACAATTTTTTTAAATAAAATCTAAGGCTCTCCCTAAAAGTGAGAAAAATTTTACTCACATGCCTACTTTTGAAACCATCTGCCCTCATTGTAACTCTATATGACATAATAAATAGCTATAGATACACGTACTTTGGAGATTCATCCAATAGAGTGTGTGGGGGGAGATTGCATCCAATCTAAAAATAGGCAGACTTGAGGACTGTCTCTTCAAGATTTTCTAGTGATTGAATCTACATAGCTACTCAATCATCATGTTTGCATCCTATTTTTTTCAACCCTTTTTAGCATTTAGGGGTTTCAATTTCAAATCTATCATGACCCTCCTATGTAGTGTGTCCTCCTATTAGTGGTACTTGCTTGTATGGTTCTTTGAAGGTTTCTTCTATCGAAATTTCAACCATCTCTTTAGGTTTGGGTTCCATGACTGGCAAAGGTGGTATTTCATATTGTAGTTACCTAGCTTGAAGTTCATTTACTTGTTTCTAGAGATTCTCCAATTCTTGTGTATTTTGTGGAAGAGGGATTGCTCTAGGTACCTATACGCTGGGCTTTGCTAACTACTTCTTTAGATCAGCATGCTCTTCTTCTAACTTGGTGTATGACTCTAGAAATTTAGCATGCTCTTCAAATAGTATGTGGATGCTATCTGAAGGAACCGCTTGGAACCCTGTTGGACTAATGGTGGCTCTAGGAGTTCCGTCCATGGAAGCTTCTAGGTTGTCTTGATTTTGCTATTGGATTCTCTTATTCTCTTCCATTGTTGTTGACATGTGTCATTGTAAATGGCATAAGTTCCTTTGTAATTTGGCATTCCTTGCATTTTGTTCATGCAACATCTCTTCTAAATGCTATAATGCTTCTATATCTACCCTTTGTACTTTGTATTTATCTCATTGTATACTTGTTGGAGGGTAAGATATTCTGCTTGTAGTCGATAGTTATCTTCTTCTAGTGTTGTCACTCTGATCTAAATGTTATTGAGACTCACTCACTAGGGCCACATTTCCCTCTTCTAATTGTTGATGTTTGTGTTGAAGCAACAAAGTGCATAGAATCTTAGTATTAAATGTATTATTTATAGAAATCGATGCAAGATTAATAGGGTTGAATGCAAGGGGAATTGGGAGGGGGTATGGGAGTTATGAATGCTTTGCTTGATAGTGGTGATGTTGGTGGAGGAGGGATAGGGAATTGTAGAAGTGTAGGGGGAGGGGGTGGTACTGTGGGTGGTGATATGTCCATAGGATCAAAGAGTGTTGTGCATGTCGATGCTACCATGAAATTAGGGACAATAGGTGTGGTGCAAGTGGTGTTTGTGTACAGTGATGTTGTTACAAATGGATTAGGACCCCAAGGGAAGGATGTAGATGGTCAAGCAAGGGCTTCCATGAGGGGGTACTAGAATGGTGGTGGGGTGGCCACAATGGTAGTGGGTCAAAGGGTAGAGTAATAACAATTAGTGGTGAATGGAATTTGGGTGCTAGGGGTGCTCGGGAAGCCTAGATTTCCTTCTATGGGGTGCAGGTGACCTATCATGATAATCATTAAGCTCGAGGACTCCTTGGCTTGAACAAAATGGAGTTGGGATTATCATAAATGGGATTTACAATGATGTGTAGTGATCAAGATTGTTGTTTACAAGGATTAGGACTAGAAAATTTAATAGGCCTAATTTTCGGATCTTTGTTGACTACTTTGTTTGTTGATTGTTGGTTGGCCTTTTCTCTACCCTGACTCTCTTTCACTATTCTTTCTCATGATCCCTTCACCACCTAGACCTCCTTAGCTACTGTCAACTACCATCCCACCAAGAGACTTTCATAATTCACTAATTTGAGGAACATTCCAGTTCAGGGTCCCCCTTCAGAACAAACAGAGTGTATGAACACACACTCTCATTGGTTCAATGAGCTGCTTGGGCCACTAGGATATGTTTCACATATTTGGGAATCCAAGTGTGAGTTCAAGAACATCTCAAGCAAGTTCTAGTACTTCTCTAGAGCTTTTGAAGAGCTCCAGAACACAATAGACCTAAAGGCCATTTGGAAGCATGTAGGATGTAGAATACTTCAATGATCAATTTCCAAAGCCAAACCTAATGACATGTTATTACCTGATTCACCCTCTACAACTACGAACAAGTAAAGATATTTATAGACATTTTGTAACACCATCCTTGCTACATAACCAAGAGATGAAGCTATTCAAGCTATCATAATATTGGTTTCGAGAAGCCCTCAACATGCAAGGAATGCACATTCCATCGTATAAGGAAACCTTAATACCAAAGGCTATGAAGAAGAAGAAATCAGTGAAGCTTAAAGACATGGTAGCCATCACCCTAAATTTATCAATGTCACTAAGTATGTGCATGAAGAATTTTTCCTTTCCAAGGAAAGATAGATTCACCCAGCCCCAGAAAAAGATATGGTTCAGTCTACACTCGGTAGAGACTACATGTTTGACTATCAATCTCCCTCATTGGATAATTAATCAACTCTATGCAGCTCATGCAAGATGGCTACACAAGTTTGTGCTGAATGGATGTTGTGCAATTACCCATACCATTTACAAACATTTGGAATATGATGTACCCATTGGGAGAGCCCTTACATGGGCACAATTATAGTTATTCAAGAGTAGGAAGGCATCAATGTTGCAACCAAAAACAATGAGAGGCACACTTCCATGCATACAATTGTGAGGTGTGATCATGACACCAGACATCTCACCCATAGGGGAAATGTTGGTACATTTGGAAAGTCTTGATGCTTGACCAAAAGATCAAGGTTTACTTCATATCTTGAGCATGAATGTTCATAAGTCACATGTGAACACCTCTTGTAAATATCTTGAGTTTAACTCAAGATAAATGTAAAAGGCAAATCTTGAGAGAATCTCATAGCTTTATGAATTGTAACTCACAACAACCAAGTGGTCGGAATCAAATTAATTAGGAGCCTAAAACATAGGATTACTTTTAGGTGGAAGATTCAAAATTCAAATTTGAACTCATCTATAAACGCTCATGACTTTTAGTTGTGAAGGAGAGAGTAGTACAAGGACACATTGAGCCTCAAGATTGTGGGCACACTTAGCGCACACATGTATGAGTAAGCCTACAACATCTTCTTTGTATCATACATTCAATATATTACAAATTTGTTTCAGATTATGCAACTATCTCATGTTCACTATTACGTGCTGCTAGACTCTCAATTTTAGTGATTTTGTTTTGAGGAATTCTCTACGTATACTTACTCTTTTATTGTGGTTCAACTTGGTACATGTAGCTTAGATCTTCTAGTTATATTCTATCACATTTCACTTCATTTGGTTCAGAGATCTGCGAGATATGTTCATTACAATCTGCCTATGTTTGTTGTCTGTCATCCTCCTAAAATGCCGGGATTACAACCCTAACTTCTTAAGATTATTTCTCAGCATCTACGCATCCTAAATTAGTGAAATAACTTCCTATAGCAAGCTTATGGGTCAAGTTAGATATGTCTAAAAGCTCTTGGGTCAATTGTAATCAATGAGTGAGCACTGAATGAAATACTGAGCAGGTTACAGTCCATAAATAGCAAGTTTTTACAACCCTTTAAACTTGGAGGTAGTCTGTTTTGATGCAACTATTTGAAGATCATGTTCCAAAGCACATTATGGGTCCAAATGCATATTTGGGAAGCTAAAGGTGTCTACTAAGGTAATCTGAAGTAACATTGGTAGGTGTGGAGCAGGATTTGTGCAGCACCAGCTCATTTCTAGAGTGTATCCAACCATCTCCTCACAGTGGTATTAGAGCAATCATCAACTCAACATGGGAGATGGATTCCCATCATCAATTGACAAATTGGGTCAAGGAATTGCTCTGTTTGGTCTATTAAGATGGAAGTATATCTACAAGGTAGAAATCTTTATGGTTACATATCTAGAGATGAGTCAATGCCAATACTTAGAAGCAAAGGGCAACCCACTCAAGATAAAGGTTATCAACATGGTGCTCAAAGGATGCATTGGCCAGGTCATACCTTCTCAACTCAGTTTCTGATTTCTTACCCCCACACACTAGGAATTGTAAGACATCAGAAGAAATCTGGAATGCACTTGAAGCATTCTTTTCTTCAAGCAGTAGAGCAAGAAAGAATCAAATGGATGGAGTTCACAACACTCAAAAAGATTCCCAATCAGAGATTCTAGTTGTTCAAATCATGTAGCAGGAAATGTGGCATTGTTATCTGACTTGGAGGATCCGAGGAACAAGCATGAGGTTCAAACAGGAGATGATACAAGGCACTCAGTTGAAAAGATTGGGAATGTGAAGACCTCAGATGAAAACATGAATCTACTCAGTAAGGTATTGTATGTACCTACCATAACCAAGAACTTGATAAGTGTTGGACAAATTGTAGAAAAAGGCTTGCAGGTAAGGTTTACAAGAAATGGAGCATTTGTTGAAGATCAAGGATTCAAGAAGATAGCCAAAGGAGAAAAGATAGGTAGAATCTTTACATTTGAAGTACAGGATACTAGAAATATAGCACTTTTAAATTATGGAGGACAAACTTTATCAGAATTAGAAATGTGGTACAAAACATTAGCTCACATAGGAGAAAGAAGTTTAAAGCAAATATGCAGGGATCAAAGTGTGCTTGGATTGCGAAATATATCCAAGCAACATATGATATACAAATGCAGTTCATGTCAATTTGGGAAGTCTCATAGACAACCATTTATGAAGAAAGATTACATTCATGGTGATGTATTGGAGCTAGTCCACAGAGATGTTTGGGGACCTAGCAAAGACCCTTCAATTTCAAGATCCAGGTATTATGTATCATTCATTGATGATTGTAGCAGATGGACCATACTTTATTTTATGAAGCACAAGGATGAAGTATTCAATTGTTTCAAAAAATATCTTGCTCTTGTTGAAAATCAAATAGGGAAACATTAAAAAGGCTAAGGACAGATGGAGGGGAAGAATACTTCTCCCATGAGTTTGATGCATATCTCCAAGATAGAGGCATCAAAAGAGAAATCACCACCATATATACTCCAAAACAAAATGGAGTAGCAGAAAGAAGGAATAGGACCATTGTGGAGGCAGCAAGGTCCATGATCAATGAGAAGAAATTGCCCAACTACCTATGGGTAGAGGCTGTATCCACAGCCACCTATCTTATCAACTGACTCCCATCTAAAGCATTGGATGGGATGACACCATATGAAGCATGGAATGGAAGAAGGCCTAGCCTAGATCATTGCAACATTTTTGGGTGCATAGCTTATGCACATGTTCCATCATAGATCAGAGGTAAAATGGATCCCAAGGCAGAGAAATGTGTGTTCATAGGTTATGATCTTAATCAAAAAGGGTACAGGTTGTATAATCCAAGTACTAAAGGTTTTATTGTTAGCAGAGATGTTGTCGTTGATGAAAACAACTCGTGGTTTGAAGATGATTGCAGAAAATTCAAACTACCTTATGACCTAGAAGAAGTCTTTCCTACAATTCAGAAGGTAAATAGTTAACAATGTGAATATTCAAGTGATTCTGATGATGATCAGAAAACATCAAGGAGGAATTTCAAGGTATGGAGCAACAAAGGAAAAGAAAAGATGCAAGACTTGAGAGATTGCAAAATCCTCTCAACAAACAATAAGGAGATCAAGTTGGGAAAAGAAGAAGCCATAAAGGTATGGATATGACACCTCTCTTGTCACTAAACAGTCAATCTATATTGCTCAAGATATCAATTCAGAAGAACCATCAACCTTTGAAGAAGCAAAACAAGAAATCTGAATGGAAGGAAGCAATGGAGGAAGAGATACAAGCACTTCAAGAAAATCAGACTTGGGACCTAGTTCCCAAGAACCAATCCATGAAGATCATTGGATCTAGATGGATCTATAAGGTAAAAAAAATTCTGATGGATCAATAAATAGGTACAAAGCAAGATTTGTGGCTAAAGGATTTGCTCAGACCCAAGGGATTGATTATGAGGAGACTTTCTCTCCTGTGGCAAAGATGCCAACAATCAAAGTTCTCATACACATAGCTGCTTCAAAGAATTCGAACATCTATCAATTAGATGTAAAAAAATGCATTTTTAAATGGTTGGATTTCACAGGAGGTGTACATGGCACAACCTCCTGGATTTGTTGATGATGTACATCCTGAGTATGTGTGCAAACTCAGGAAAGCTCTCTATGTTCTCAAACAAGCTCATGGAGCTTGGAATCATAGATTGGTTACATTTTTGCAGGACAAAGGATTCAAGATGAGCAAGGTTTATTCTTCACTCTTCACTAAGAAGAGTAACTCTAAAGTTATATATCTATGTGTGTATGTAGATGTTATACTTACAGGTAATGATGTAGATGGAATCAAGAAGATCAAAGCCCAAATGAAGGAAGAATTCAAGATAAGTGACCTAGGATTGCTCACTTATTTTCTTGGATTAGAAGTTGTCTATATAGATAAAGGGATCTTCCTTACCCAAAGGAAGTATGTTGAAGATATAAATGCAAAGTTCAAGATGTAGGATGCTAAGGTTGCAGGTACTCCCATGGAGGTCAATCACAAGTTAAGTGCACATGAAGGGGAACCTATTGAAGACATTACAAGCTACCAAAGCTTAGTTGGAAGCTTGAATTATGCAACCCTAAATAGGGTAGATATCTGCTATGGTGTAAGTGTGCTTAGCCAATTTATGCACACTCCTAGAAAACCTCACATGGATGCAGCAAAAAGGATATTGAAGTATCTGAAGGGAACTATGAATGAAGGATGTATGATCCTTATACATCTGATTTAAGTGTAAAGCTATTCACTAATGCAGATTGGGTAGGATCAAAAGATGATAGAAGAAGCACATCTAGATATTTATCCTTTGCAGGTACAAAGCTCATTTCTTGGTCTTCCAAGAAACAACTCACAGTAGCACTCTCTTCAACTGAAGCTGAATACAGAGGATTGGCAAATGCAACTCAGGAAGCAATGTGGATCAAGACTCTATATACAGATTTAGGGTTAGATTTTGGCACTTCATACATATTTGGAGACAACATGAGTTCTTTGCATTAAGTTTCTAATCCTATCTTTCATGCTAGGACTAAGCATATAGAAGTCCATTATCACTTTGTTAGAGAAAAAATAGCAAGCAAAGAAATACAATTGTCTTATGTGTCTACACAGATGCAATGTGCAGATGACCAAAGCACTTGATGGAAGCAAACTCAACAGGTTCAAATCAATGATTGGAATGCAAGAGATACCTATGGATTGAAGACTCAAGCATCTTAGGCTTGAGGGGGAGCTGTTGGTACATTTGGAAAGCCTTGATGCTTGACCAAAAGATCAAGGTTTACTTCATATCTTGAGCATGAATGTTCATAAGTCACATGTGAACACCTCTTGTAAATATCTTGAGTTTAACTCAAGATAACTGTAAAAGGAAAAGCTTCAGAGACTCTCGTAGCTTTATGAATTATAACTCACAACAACCAAGTGGTTGGAATCAAATTAATTAGGAGCCTAAAAGATAGGATTACTTTTAGGTGGCAGATTCAATATTCAAATCTGAACTCATCTATAAAATTTCATGACTTTTAGTCACGAAAGAGAGAGAAGTACAAGGACACATTGAGCCTCAAGATTGTGGGCACACTTAGCCCACACATGTATGAGTAAACCTACAGCATCTCCTTTGTATCATACATTCAATATATTACAAATTTGTTTCAGATTATGCAACTATCTCATGTTCACTATTACCTCCTACTAGACTCTCAATTTCATTGAGTTTGGTTTGAGGAATTCTCTATGTATACTTATTCTTTTATTGTGATTAAACTTAGTACATGTAGCTTAGAGCTTCTAGTTCTATGTTATCAAATTTCACATCATTCGGTTCAGAGATCTGTGAGATATGTTCATTACAATCTACCTATGTCTGCTGTCTATCATCCTCCTAAAATCTCGGGATTACACCCCTAACTTCTTAAGATTATTTCTCAGCATGTACTCATCCTAAATTAGTGAAATAACTTCCTATAGCAAGCTTATGGGTCAAATTAGACATGGCTAAAAGCTCTCATGTCAATTGTAATCAGTGAGTGAGCATTGAATGAAATATTGAGCAGGTTACAGTCCATAAATAGCAAATGTTTACAACCCTTCAAACTTGGAGGTAGTCTGTTTTGATGCAACTATTTGAAGATGATGTTCCAAAGCACATTATGGCTCCAAATGCGTATTTGGGAAGCAAAAGGTGACTGCTAAGGTAATCTGAAGTAACATTGGCAGGTATAGAGCAGGATTTGTGCAGCACAAGCTCATTTCTGGAGTGTATCCAACCATCTCCTCATAGGAGAGGGTTGTACCTTCATATATAATCCATCTTCCCAAGCCAAGCACAAAACAAACATCTAGAGTAGAGCCTTTAGCCCCTCCCCACCCATCTGAGTTTGAATTTCTAATCATGGGGAGTTTACACGAGGTGCGCACATTTGATTTCAAACAGATGCTATAGGGAGTCAAATTTTCTAGTGTGGATATCTGTTATGAAATTGAAGTCACTCCACAACCAATAGGAAGGACTAGCAACCAAAAAGAGTTCCATGTTCATTCAAAACAATAGTAACATGCTACTCGCACACAGGAGCAAGGGAGACCAAAATGGGAAGAAGATGAAAAAGAAGAAGAAGAAGAAGAAGAAGAAGAAGAAGAAGAAGAAGAAGAAGAGGAAGAGGAAGGAGCGCCCACATACACATCTGAGCTTAGACAATTATGGTAGACCATGGAGATCATTTAGGCCCATGTGCTCATGTGCTCATGGAACATCCATTAAAAGCATAGGAAGTTGATTAGTAGTTCATAGAGCCCTTATGGGCATTATCCTAGATTGTCGGTGTAATAGAAGCCATTATAAGAATTCATGTGCTCATGGAACATCCATTAAAAGCATAGGAAGTTGATTAGTAGTTCATAGAGCCCTTATGGGCATTATCCTAGATTGTCGGTGTAATAGAAGCCATTGACCATATGTTACAAAGGCCATGAGTATAGTATGATGAGAGACATCTCCACACGCAGCAATAATCAGGTAAAAGCATTCAGATTCCACTAGCCTCAACTACAACAACAATATCTGCCTCTATCACCATTGATGTCACAACCACCTCTACACGATTAACATTCATAGAAACCATAAATCTAACTAATGAAACCACTGTACAAACTCCCCTAGTTTCACCTCTTCTAATTCCATCACCAATTAGAACCCTTGAACCTCACACAACAACCACAATTGAAACACTAAGTCAAGTTGAAAGACCCATATTTCATATTCCCCCTAACTTACCCCCTAGAGTGGTTGAATCCATTCTAATCACAATCCAAGAAGTACAGGTAACCACTCTCATTCCACCACTCAAGTACAACTTACCCTTGACATGATAACTACACTCTAGTTTCGCATTTCATAGCCCCATCTCACGCTCAATTTTTTTCCTCCATTGACAACCTAGTGTATACTACCTCTACATTGGAAACCTCCCAATTCCTATCCAAATCAGTCCTTGTATCTAAGGATTGAAAAAAACTATTTAATTTTTAATGGCACGATGACCAGGGGGGACCTCTGATTTATGAACTATGCTCACTTTGTTCTTGGTTGCAGAGTGGATGTCCTTTGTGGTGAACAACTCAGAAGAATATAGACAGTGTGAAGAGGAGCAGCCTACATCAAACCAAGAAGATAAAGGGGAAACTCCCACACGAGTGGTATATGTATGTATGTATGTGTACATATATATATATATATATATATATATATATATATATATATATATATATATATATATATATATATATGTGTGTGTGTGTGTGTGTGTGTGTACGTGTGTGTTTGTGTATATATGTGTGTGTGTTTGTGTGTGTCTATGTTTGTGTTTAAAGACATCTTGATAATATCTCAATAATTTCAACAATTCTCCTTCTTCCCTAACGGGCACATCATTTCCTACGAAAGTGCACCGTTTTTCTCCTTCTTCAATAGTCACAATCACCTTCCTTGTTTGTTCCATTATAGTTGCTTCATGCTTCATGCTTGGGCGTCATTATGGCAGCTTTCCTATCCTCAACTTGGTATTTCTTAAATTTCTTAGTCATTTTGAACTCTTTTGATTCATCTTCCTCCTTTCTCTCTTCTTCTTTTTCATGATCTTTTCTCTTAGGTTTGGTTTTCTTATCCTCTTCTTGTGGGCGGATATCATCACGTTCTTATAGTTGAAACATAGGACAATTTTCCCTACTTCTATTTGTGAAGGGACTGAAGCTCCTATGTGTGCTAAGAAAGCTTCATCTGAATCAAATGGGATTTTCATAACTACAGAGGTATACTCTGATATTGTCCCAAAGCATGAATGAGCAATGGGCATCTTTGAGGGTTCTTCTAGAATGCCAGCCATGAAGACATCATAGCCTTCCATACCCTTCCATGTCACAACGTTGAGTCATATATTGTTCATTGATGGATATATCTGTTGTTTCCAAAATTTGCATCTAGTCAGAACTTTTGAATTCTGCATCATTAAAGATCTTGGGCATGATACAAGTTCCACAATATACCCGGAGTTATGTGGAATGACGCTTTGTTTTATCTCTTTAACGTTTATTATAGATTTCTTTTGTTCATGTGAAAATGCAAACACGAGTCAGTAGAAAGTCGTAGTAAATGAATCGGTTTTGGAGATACGAAGGGGTGGTAAAAAAAAGGATAAAGAAGATCAATAGAGCAAAAGAAATGAATTTCAGAAAAAAATGAAAAGAAGAGAAGAAGAAACATACAAAGGAGCAAAATAAAAGATAGATTGAGCTTATTGCTAAAGCTACAACCGTAACACTCTCTTTGTACTTAAGTATCCATATGAGAAGTAATAGTGTAACTTGATGATGATGATATTGCAATTTGTGATTATGAAGAGCATTCTCTTATGTGTAGTAGCTTTTGCACTCCCCGAAATTTCTCCAGTTCTTCCTATGTAGACTCTAAAGAGAGTGTCTCTGAATTTTCCTCAAGAGATTTTTGGGGAACTTTTTGTTTTTCTTTTTGGGTGCACAATCCATAACCATTTTTTTGGGTTTCTTTCTATTCGTTCACACACAAATTTCGAGTCTACTTTCTAAAGAAGTAGTTCCCTTTTTCACCCTATAACACATTTGGCGATGTCCTTGGGTTTTTAAAAGTAAGAATGTCATATGTCCAACTGAAGAGAGCATCTTCTTATATAGAGTTGGAGGAGGCTCTCCAAAGTACATCACATGTGGGATAGTTCCCCTTGAAAGAGAATGAATACAATTGTAGAATCAAATAGAAAGGTATCCAAATATAATGAGATATAATGAATATGAAATGAAGTGTCTCTCAGATATAAAATGGACATGCACTCACATGGATACAAATGGAAATGAAGTAGATGAACTCATGTCATTAACAACCCCTCTATAGCTCCACTTTGGAGTGAATGAATGCTCTAGAGTTCCACCAAGTGATAAAGCAGAATTGGAGGTAGAGCCTTTATGAACATGTCGATCGAGTTCTCTTGAGAGGTACACTACTCTACAGTAATCTCTTGTGATAGGAGCTTCTTGTGGATGAAGTGGTATTGGATCTCGATGTGCTTGTTCAAAGCATAACACTAGATTTTTGGGGATGGCTGAGACTTACTACCTATTGATATGGATGCATGTAGGCATATCCTACAAAATACCAATGTTAGATAATAAACGTCAAAGCTATATGGCATCATATGCTACAAAGTTGAATGCTTTCTACTTGGCTTTGATGGATGATAGAACAAGTGTAAGTTGTTTCTTACTTTCCCAAGAAATAGTTCCTAAGCCTAGGTATCCAAAAGTAGATCATCAAGAATCAATATTACTGACCCAATCTGAATCTGAATATTTCGCAATATCAATGCCCCTTTTGTACCAAAGACCATGATGTCCAGTGAGGGCAAGGTATTATAGTAATCATTGAATAGTTTGCCAATGTCGCTGACAAGGTTGATGTGCAAAGTTATTGAGTATGCCAATTGCATAGGCAATATCTAATCTCATGTTGGTCAAGCAAAGTACAGATACAACTAGCTATCATTAATCATGCACATCCATGAGTGATGATGAGTCCTTTGTTGTGAGCTTGATGTTAGGATCAAGTGGTGTAGATATTGATCAACACTTTTCCATGTTATATCTAGAAAGGAGATCACAATAGTAGTTCTTCAAAGAGAGGAATATATCTTCTTTGATTTTCCAAGTTTCCATGCCTAAGAAGTAGTGAAGTAATCCAATATCTCTCATGGAGTACTCAACATGAACTTGCTTGATGATAAATTGGATGTGTTTGTCATCTGAGCCTTTCAAAATCAAGTCATCTACATAAAGGAAGATGATTGCAATAAGGTATTCCTCTTAGTAGATGTAGCGTTAGCATTCCTAGAGCTTCTTTGAAATCTATTGGCTTTGAACAACTTGTATATCATACTAGGCCCTCTGAGCTTGATTAAGTCCATAAAGTGATTTGTGAAGTTTTTATACATGATCTTCATTTCCTTTGATCTTGAAAACTTTAGGCTATTCTACAAATACACGTTCTTGAAGATCACCATTGAGGAAAGCACCTTTACATCTAGTTGGTAAATGGGCCATTTGAAGTGCGAACTTAAGGCAAGAATGACTCTAATATTTGTAAACCTTGCAATAGGGAAAAATGTTACTTCATAGTGAATACCATGCCTTTGCTTATATCCCTTAGATAATGTACATGTGGTGGACGTGCAGGATACCAGTTTGCACAGAGTAGATCCTTTTCGAACTAATTCAAGCTATTTCCAGAGTCAAGTCATCTCAAAAATTGGGGCCAGTTAGTTTTAAGAAATAGGGACACAATTGTGAAGAATTGTGCTTATAGATTCTTGACGCAATCCTACCTATGGATTCCAGAAGCAATCATCCATGAAGAATCACACCTATGATTTCCAAAAACAAGTGCCAACCTACGGATTTTGGAAGTAATCTCACCAAAGAATTTTGAAAGCAACAAGCCATGAGGAATTGCCCCTACAATTTTTGAAAGCAAGTGCCGATCGGCTAAATTAGTGTGCCACCCAAATTATTGTTACACACCCGTGAGCATTCCTACTACACAGAGGCTTTGATGAGAGGGACATTAACTGCATTCAACATCTATGATGCCAACTTAAGGTTGCCATCTATAATGCCTTTTTGGGGGGTGTGAATCCAAGATCCCAGCAAGATTCACATGTGTAAATGGACAGATTGGGGAATCAAAGCCATTAAGACATAGTTTGGTGAGCTAGGCACTATGAGTATAAAAGGAATTTGGAAGAGGCATGGGATACATAGAGATCGAGGGGGGACACACACCATATACATAGAGAAGGGTGGATAGACATAGAGCTACACATGTAGACATACTAAAAAAACGACACTAGAGGGGTGAAAGAGAAGCATTTGTGAGACTCTAGGTGGAGTGCAATAACAAGGACATGACTTGTACACATCATTGGGGGTGAAAGCGCAATACACTACTGGTAGGATAGTTATTTGCATGACGTGAAAAAAGACACTCATGAACAGATGCTTGCAGATAGATAAGTGATAGGACAAGGAAACTATAGGGTACACAGATGAAGGTAGAGAGAGTCATAGAGTAGAATCGAAGGATAAACAAAATGAAGCTGGAGGTTCAAGGTTTGAAAAGCTTGGGTAGCAACATCGGACAGAAGATGGAAGTAGCTAGAGTTAGACCTTCAAGGTGAAGATTGTTGTGGTTGGAAACTCTCAAAGGTCTACATGCAAGGTACTAGTGCATTGCCATAGAACTGCCAAGGTCGAGGATTGGTGAGGTGGTGATTCTTGTAGTAGGGCTATTCAAAGGCAATGGGCAGACAACAAGCAAAGGAAAATTTAGTAGGCTTCCACTTTCGCTCCATCGACTTAGAGAGAGAGAGAGAGAGAGAAATCTTCTTCCCTCCCTCTAGTCTTGTAGTGGTCCTTCCAGTGGTGGAAAGGACACTAAGGTTCGGGAGGCGTCCATATATGTGACATCACATCCATCTTTGATATAAGCATCTGTATTACTTTACTAGGGATTTTTTGAAGCATCTGTATTACTTTACTATTGTGCTGGCATTTAGCAATCGTGAAATTTTTGTACGAGTGTGCTTCTGAGCAAAAGATTTCCCTTGGTTTGAAACTGTATAAAGACTCGATGGATTCATGAAGTTTTAATTCTTCCTCACTGATGAATATAAGATTTCAGTTCAATTATACCTTGTCACATGTTGTTCCTACTATTTTGGTTACTTCTTTTGGGACTATACGAGTTTTCTTGTGTTGTCAAATACACTACAAAGTAAGTCACATGTACGGTTGAAAAATGGAGGATGCTCTAGGTAGCCAAGAGTCATGGTTGACACACTTCCTCCTTAGTCTCCTTATACAAGGTCGTTCGTAGTTGAGCCCTTGAGGTTCTACAATTTTTGGCATGTCAGGTGGGACCAAGGCTTGGTAGCATTGTCAAGACATGCTCGAACTCATTCATGCCCTACATGACTCATTCCATAATGAAGCATCACTACACAAGAAAAGATTCAAACCACAAAGTAGAGGTGAGTTGGAAATGGCTCAAGGGGATCTAGTAGCCATTCTCTTTAGGATTAGAATCATTTTTCCCATCTTTAGAGGAGCTTCAGCAGAAGACCTAGATGATCACATTCAATAATTTATGGCATTGTGTAAAACTAGAGGATTAGAAGGGCAAATAAATGCCTTCATGGATTTGTTCCTAACAACTCTAGAAGGACTGGCAGAAAAATGGTTTAGTCAATTTCAAGATAATCATTTCATAACTTGGCAAGAATTGAAGGCCAAATTCTCCTCTAAGTTTAGACTAGGGAATTCTACAGAACAAGTTCTGGACAAGCTAGAGAATTTGAGCCTGGGAAGGGACGCGTTCATCTCAGAAATAATGACCTGAATGAAGGCACTCGTGGCAAAGCTACGTGCAACACCAAGAGATTTCCTAATAACAAAAAGGTTGGAAAAAGTGCTATCGACGAGCACCAGGCACAAGCTTAGGGATCTACTAACACCAAATGCCTCCATCAAAGAATTTGTTGCCATTCCCATAAAATTCAACAGGCCAGATTGCACTTCAATGACACTCCATTGCACCTAGAGAGGTGGACGAATATCTATGTTGGAGATAGATGTCTGCGGAAGCACGCAAACAGCACAAGGAGAAGAAACTTGGAGCACAACACACAATACTAAATGTATTACTAGCGAATGTACAAAGATAAGTAGCCCATTATGGCATTAGGCATATATACAAGGGGGGGGGGAACCTCCTAAAGAGGGAAAAAAGTGCCTCGGTGGTCCTAGAGTGTTCACACACATCACTACCTAAATATATCAACAAATCCCCCTTGGGAGTGATGCGGTGAACAAGTAGCTGGCACTCATGTATAAGGAAGTGCCAAGCTATGTGGAAATCACTCCACAAAAGGAAATAAGCCCAAAGCTTTGCGGAAAGCTTTAAACTTCTCCCTAGGCAGAGCCTTCGTGAAAAGGTCTGCAATGTTCTCCTGCATGGGCACATATGCCAAGCTGATCTCCCCAGCAGAGAACCTCTCCCTGACATAATGATAATGCACCTCAATGTGCTTAGTGCAAGCATGGAACACAGGGTTCCTCGCAACTGCCAATGCGCTCTGACTGTCAGTGAAGATGGTGGTGGTAGAAGACTGACGAACACCCAAATCAGCCATAAGGCGTCTGAGCCACACACACTCAATAGTCACTGTGAAAGCTTCCCTATACTCAGCTGCACAACTAGAAGTGGCCACAGTAGGCTACTTCTTGCTCAACCAAGATATACATGAGCTACCAAGCATGAAGCAAAAGCCACTAGTGGACACACAAGTGTCATAGCAACCAGTCCAATCAGAGTCAGAAAAAGCATGCAAATGTGGCGATAGTGATCCCCTCTTGGGATAAAACAACCCAAGTAGCCGAGTACCAATCAAGTAGTGAAAGATACGCTTAACTACCTGCCAATGCTTGACTCTTGGGCAATGCATAAACCTGCTCATCTGTGAGACAACAAACTGAATATCACGCCGAGTAATGCATAAGTAAATCAAGCATGCAACAGCCTGCTGATAGAGAACAGCATCTCTAGCATCATGAAGACTCAATCATAAA
Source organism: Ceratopteris richardii (assembly GCA_020310875.1). Lineage (NCBI taxonomy): Eukaryota > Viridiplantae > Streptophyta > Polypodiopsida > Polypodiales > Pteridaceae > Ceratopteris > Ceratopteris richardii. Next base: position 73,584,667 of record CM035417.1, on the reverse strand, counting down.
CCTGTCTCCATAGGATTGGCAATAGGCTTACAGTCTTCAAGGCCAAAACATTGCAATAATGTGTCAATATATTTCGTTTGACACAACGTCATTCCACCATCAACGTGCATAAACTGAATGCCCAAATAATGATGCAAATGCACCAAATCAGACATCTCAAATGAGGCATGAAAATCAGCCTTAAAATTAGCAATATGCCTCTCATGAGGACCAGTGAACAGCATGTCATCAACATAAACCACAATGATCAGAATTACATCATTAGCACGCTTAACATATAAGGTGCTTTTAGTTGGACTATTCTCAAAACCATGTGCAATCAGATAGGCATGTATCATTTCATACCAAGCACGTGGTGCTTGCTTTAAACCATATAATGCCTTCTTTAACCTGCACACCTAGTTCTCATGCCCTTTCTGCATAAAGCCACGGGGCTAAAAAACATACACTTCTTCATGCAAGTCACCGTTCAAAAATGCACTTTTAATGTCCAACTGATGTACATTCCAACCATGATGGGTTGCAAGTGCACAGATGCTCCGAACAATAGTGATACGGCATGTAGATGCAAAGGTCTCATCAAAATCACTGCCTCTTTCATGTGCATAACCCTTTGCAACAAGCCTAGCCTTATACCTATCAACTGTACCATCAGATTTATGCTTCAGCTTGTATACCCACTTAGTTCCAATGGCCTTCTTGCCAGGAGGCAAGTCACATAAAGACCAAGTACCATTCTTCATTATTGCATCATATTCAGATTGCATAGCAGCCATCCAATTTTTTGAATTTTGTGCTTCATCAAACGAAACAGGCTCAGTCTCATCACATAGACTAGATGTAGTCATAGCATAGCAATCTGATGCAAAAGAGGCACTATGAGAGCCTGATCGAGTACGATATGATAGAGGTGCATCTAATTTGTTGTCACACAAGTTCTACACCAGCCATTTTGGCATAGTTCTTGTCTGCTCAATATCAGCTCTCTCATCAATAAGTGCATCATGTAAATGTGCATCAGAAATGGAATGATCTGCATCATCACATGAAACTTGCAAAGGCTAAGAAGTTGCCTCATTAGGACCAGCACTAGGTTGTCCACCTGTGAAAAGAGGCAACAAAGTATCATACATGTCTTTGGAGCTAACAGATGTCTCCTTAGTACATGAAAGCAATGGCTGAATAGCATCTTCCACATTAACAACATCATGGCTAACCAGAACGCGTTTAGTGTGTGGATGATACAGACGATAGCCTTTACTTTCAGAACTGTACCCAACAAAAATACATTTTACTGCTTTATTATCCAATTTTCTACGATGTTGTTCAGGCACTAATGCATATGCCAAACAATTAAAAACACGTAGATGAGCAACAGATGGCTTGTGATCATGCCAAGCCTCATACGGAGTGATAGGCTGTAGCACTTTAGTGGGACACCTATTCAATACATACGTTGCACACATGAGAGCCTCAAGCCAGAGACTATGTGGTAAAGCCTGACTCTTGACCATACACCTCGCCATCTCCATGAGTGACCTGTTCTTTCATTCAGCAACTCCATTCTGTTGAGGTGTATATGGAACTATACACTGGTGTTTTATCCCACGTTCAGCCAAAAATGCATTAAAATCAAAAGACATATATTCCCCCCCTCGATCAGAATAGAGGGTGCCCATTTTACATGCTGACAGATTTTCAGCCGAAACCAAAAACTGTTTGAAGCACATGAACACTTCGGAATTTTCCGTCAATGGATATACCCATGCATGCCTAGAAAAATCATCAATGAAGATCACGAATTAAAGATAATTTCCGAAAGAAGGTGTCTGCATAGGACCACAGACATCACTATGTACAAGCTGCAATTTCTGAGTAGCCCGAACTGAACCATCTTTTGGAAAGGACGAACGCTGCATTTTGCCCAAAATACAGCCTTCACAAACATGTTTTCCAGGTGCCTCAGGTTTGGGCATAGAGGACACCATTTCAGATTTCTGCAGGCATAGAAACTAGCAAAATTCAGATGACCAAAGCGTGCATGCCAAAGCTTTGCATCTGACATAGCCTCAGAATCATTTACTGCACATGCCAAATCATTTACAGATCTTTCATAGTTTATAAGCTTATACAGCCCACGACATAAAATGCCAGAAGCAATAATCACATCACCATTTGATAGATCATGAACTGTACACCTGTCATCAACAAATTTCACAACCAAGCCAATCTTGCCTAATGCACAAACTGATAATAGGTTCTTCTTGATCCCTGGCATAAATAAAGCATGTGACAAAGTGAAAGAACTACCATCATTAGTAGTCAAAATGATCTCACCAACTCCCATAACAGGATAAGAGGAGTTGTTGGCACATGTAATAGTATTCCCTGTAGGGGCAGGCTCAAGTGAAGAGAAGAAATTGCACTGCGATGTAATATGTTTGGTCGCCCCACTGTCAAAATACCAAACATCTGAGTCTACTGCAGACATGCACTGCTCATGAGAAGATGGGTCAAAACTGTAGATAGTAGTAAATGCCTATTCTTCTTCCTGCACAAGATTAGCAGACTCTATTTTTGGTGTAGAGGCCTCTGCAACAACCATTCCAGCCTCTTTCTTCTTTGCCTCTTTAGCAGCTAATTTTGGACAGTTCCTTATGATATGATCATTCCCTTTACAGTACTTACAAAACAATTTCTGATTTTTTTATTTCTTCTCATCTTTATCTTCCTTCTTCGAATGTGCTTCATTTTCCTTTGCCCTGCTTACTAGTTGAAGAGCTCCATTTTCCTTTGCCCTTCTGACTAGCCAGGAAAGCTTGATCTGCAACTCACATAATGGACCTGTTCTACATGGACTGATCTTCTTGCAATAGAATAGAGACTAACTCCTCAAATGATAAGGCATTTGGATTGCCTTTCATCATCAACCGAAGAGTAGAAGCAAAACTCTGATATGAATCAAGAAGACCATTCAGAATGGTCTGCACAAGCGAGCTATCTGGTATAATGTCATCATCAGAAATCAATTGTTCCTTCAAGTCTTTGATGTTCATTAGGAAATTGTCCATAGAATCACCTTCATTCATGTGCTCACTCTCCAACTGTTTTCGGAGGTAAGCAACACGAGCCTCATTCCTAGCTTGGTACAATGTGCTAAGTGTATCCCAAGCATCCTTAGCTGTTCTACAAGAGCGAATGTGAGGAATAATGGCACGCTTACCATACAAAGCTATCAATCCATGTGCCTGGGCATCTCTGCCATCCCAATGAATTTTCTCTACAGTAGGTGCAGCAGAAACTGCAGCATGAAAAGGAATATGCAGAATATCACCATCTTCGACACCTTCTACATCAGCTTTAGTACCTGTAGTTGTAGCAGTTGCAGGTGTGATAGGATGTTTTTTGACACCCTGCTCAATGTTCCATAGTCCTTTTGCAACCAACACATGTCGCATCATATAAGCCCATAACGGGTAGTTGGTACCATCCAACTTATCCTCAACAGCCAACATACGGAATACATCACTGCTTTCAGCCATGGCCGGTGACCAAAATACCTTGATGCAAAAAATTGACAGTATGTCAAAAAGTTGAACAGAACTACCCATAGGAATTCCGCTAGACCTGTAGCAGACTTCGAGATGCTTATACTGGCGAACAGAAACTAGTATATACCTTTGGCACAAAAAGACAAAATAGCCTGCACAAGCATTGTGATAGTGTGTTCAGAGGCCGAAACGAGCTTAGACCGCAATTTCGGCACACAGATCGAAGTTGTTTTGATCTCGGAAACACGTTGAGTATGCTCACCAAAATTTGTGCGATTCTGAGACTGCAACTAGAGGAGTGTCGACGGCACCCTAGATGAAGCGACGACCTGCTCTGATGCCAATTGTTGGAGATAGATGTCTGTGGAAGCACACGAACAGCACAAGGAAGGAGAAGAAGCTTGGAGCACAACACACAATACTAAATATATTACTAGAGAATGTACAAAGATAAGTAGCCCATTAGGGCATTAGGCGTATATACAAGCCGGGGGAAAATACCTCCTAAAGAGGGAAAAAAGTGCCCCGGTGGTCCTAGAGTGTTCACACACATCACTACCTAAATATATCAACAATCTATATGAAATGGTATTTGTAGAAGAACACATAGTGGCCAAGCTACAAAGGGAAATAGAGGAACTGAGAGAGTGAGAGACAAGGGCAAGTCTTTGGAGCATTGTGTGCCACCAGCTGGGGCATCCACAAATCCAGTATCTTAATAAAATAGTCTACCAATTCTATGGGAAATGGGGGCATGAAGCTCCAAATTGCTACTACATGAAGAGGGTGGTGGAATCCCAAGCACTTGCATATTCGAGACAATCAACTAGAACAGTGCCGCTCATGGTGCCAATGTCCCAACCGATGGCAAATCTAAGAACTATTCAAGGTAACACTCTAGTAGCACCTACATTTCATGCTACTCATACCAACATTGGAATGCAGAACAACACGGGTGATCACGCCTCAATGTTCAAAAATAGGCCTCGATGGCCCATCTTATGCTTCAAATGCGGTGAGTATCGCCACATGCAAAATTTTTTACTTTTATTGGAGAATGCACCCTTTATGCTCCAATTGTCTAGAATCCACTGATCACTACACCACAGATTGCCCAAAGAAGATGACGGCAACTTATAATACTATAAACAATGCTTTCCTCGTTTCAATGGAACTGCTAACCAATATGGGCGAAGCCCGATAGTCAGCAAATGCTCAAGTAGTACAACTCTATGAACTCTCTCCAATAAGAGCTATGACTAGGGCCCAGATGATAGACATAAGGAGGGAAGAGCTAAGGAACAAAGAAAGCCTACGGCAACAGAAAAATGGTATGAGCTAGACACCTACTCAGGAGAGCAGGACCTTCACACAATGGCTCAAGAAGAAAGAGGTTAAAAAGGTGGAAGCGAGCCAGTAAACTCCAAGAATAGAGAATGTGGAAACCAAGGAAGAACGAGTTGGAGTTTGAGGTCTACAGAAGCAGGTGAACAGCACAAGGATGAAGAAGAAGCTTGGAGCACAACACACAATTCTTAATGTATTACCAAGAGAATGTACAAAGATAAGGGACCCATTATGGTTATAGGCAAGTTTACAAGCCGAGGGAAAAAAACCTCCTAAAAAGGGAAAACAGTGCCTTGATGGTTGTAGTGTGCTCACACACATCACTACCTAAATATATCAACAAATCCCCCTTGGGAGTGATGCGGTGAAAAAGCAATTGGTACTCATGTATAAGGAAGTGCCAAGCTATGTGGAATCAATCCGCAAAAGGTAGTAAGCCCAAAGCTTTGTGGAAAGCTTCAAACTTCTCCCTAGCCGGAGCCTTTGTGAAAATGTCTACAATGCTCTCTTGTGTGGGGGCATATGCCAAATTGATCTCTCCAGTAGAGAACCTCTCCCTTTTAGTGCACCTCAATTTTCTTAGTGCAAGCATGGAACACAGGGTTCCTTGCAATTGCGAATGCCCTATGACTCTCAATGAAGATGGTGGTGGCAGAAGACTAACCAACACCCAAATCAACCATAAGGCATCTAAGCCACACACACTTTATAGTGGCTGTGAAAGTTGCCCTATACTCGGCCTCACAACTAGAAGTTTCCACACTCGATTGCTTCTTGTTCAACCAAGATATGCATGAGCTACAAAGAATGAGGTAAAAAGCACTAGTGGACACATGTGTGTCATAGCAACCAGCCTAGTCAGAGTCGAAAAAAGCATGTAAATCTAGTGGTAGTGATCCTCCTTGGAATAAAACAATCCAAGTAGTTGGGTATCACTCAAGTAGCAAAAGATGCACTTAATCACCTAGCAATGATTGACACCTTGGCAATGCATAAACCTACTTAGCTATAAAACAACAAATTGAATAGCTAGCTGAGTAATGCATAAGTGAATCAAGCATCCAACAGTCTATTGATAGAGAACAACATTAAATGCATCTCTAGCATCATGAAGGCTCAATAATAAACCTGTCTCCATAGGAGTGGCACTAGGTTTGCACTCTTCAAGGCCAAAATGCTGCAATAATGTGTGAATATATTTTGTTTGACGCAAAGCTATTCTGCCATCAAATTGCACAAACTCAATGCACAAATAATGATGCAAATGCCCCAAATCTGACATCTCAAATGAGGCATGCAAATCAGCCTTAAAATCAGCAATATGATTCTCATTAGGACCAGTGAGCAGCATGTCATCAATTTAGACAACAATGATTAGAGGCACAATATTTTTACACTTAATATATAAGGTGCTCTCAGTTGGACTATTCTCAAGGCCATGTGCAATCAAGTAGGCATGTATCTTTTCATACGAAGCATGTGGTGCTTGCTTTAGATCATATAATGTCTGTTTCAACCTGCACAGTTTGCTTTCATGCCCTTTTTGTACAAAACCACAAGGCTGAAAATTATACACTTCTTCATGCAAGTCACCATTCAAAAATATAGTTTTAATGTCCAGCTGATGTACATTCCAACCAAGATGGGCTACAAGTGCATAGATGTTACGAACAATAGTCATTCGACATGTAGAAGCAAAGGTGTTATCAAAATCAATGACTCTTTCTTGAGCATAACCTTTTGCAACAAGCCTAGCCTTATAACTGTCAAATGTTCCATCAGGCTCATGCTTCAACTTGTATACCCACTTAGTGCCAATGGCCTTCTTGCCAAGAGGCAAGTCACATAGACCACATACCATTCTTTATAATTGCATCATATTCTAGTTGCATAGCAGCCATCCAATTTTCTGAATTTTGTGCTTCATCAAACAAAATAGACTCATTCTCATCATAAATACTAGAGGCAACCATAGCATAGCAATCTACTGCAAAAGAGGCACCATGAGAGCCTGAACAAGTACGATATGACAAAGGTGCATCTAATTTTCTATCTCATAAATTCTGCACTAGCCATTTAGACATAGTCTTTGCCTTCTCTATATCATTTCTCTCATCAAAAAGTGCATCATGTAAATCTACATCAAAAGTGGAATGATCTGTATCAACAAGTGAAACCTATAAAGGCAGAGAAATTACCTCATTTGGACCAGCACTAGACTATCCACTTGTGAAAAGAGGGAGCAAAGTGTCATACACATATTGGAGCTAATTGATGTCTCCTTTGTACACAAAAGTAATGGTTGAGTAGCATCTTCCACAAAAAACAGCATCACGACTGACCAAAATGTGTTTAATATGTGGATGATACAAACAATAGCCTTTGCTTTCAAAACTCTACTCAACAAAAATACATTTCACTCCTTTATGATCCAATTTCCAATGTTGTTGTTTAGGCACTAATGCATATGCCAAACAACCAGAGACATGCAAGTGAGGAGCCTCATATGGAGTGTGTTAATTCACAGAGAGCAAAGGTCATAGCAAGCAATCATGCATATGTTGCACAGTGATAAGAAAAGGATGGGATGATGATGCAGATTAGTAAGGAATATAAATTATTTAAGTGAATTCCAACCACCATATATTCTCATCTAACATTGGCACGCACAATGGACTTGAATCCCACATAGTGCATACCAATGTCCTAAATTTTCTAAATGCTTCTACCTTACAAGAAAAATTCGGCCTTCAACTCGTGAACATGCAAAGTCATACCATTTTATCTCAGGCATGGACTTCTGCTCAAGGCCATAAAATCACTCTTAATCCCGCCAAAGTATAATGCCTCCTCAAATCAACTAATAAAAAGATTCAACAAACGTTTACAGATGCCAGGACATCATTTACTGTCGCCGCCTTCCCTTCTTCAGATGATGATATGGATGAAGATTAGAATTACTATTTTTGTAAAAATTGGGTTTAGGTCCTCCAAGTCTACTAGTGTTAGGGACATCAAATCCTTTTGAAGCATGTAGCGAGGAGGGAGAGGGTCCACATGTACACTGTCGATCGAAGGTAGCCAGTGACAAGTATCTATGGAACTCGCCTTCAGCGTCCAGAGCAGAGATTGAAATTTGGTTAATTTGATGTTTTCTTTCTCCATCGTGTCATTCTATCTGTACAATCTGTTGACTATCTTAGTAGTTCGTGTTAATTAGTTATAGTCTGATTAATTTGTCTATGGTGGTGATCATTTTCAGCGTTGAAGGAGAATTATTTATGCAATACTATATAATCAACTTACTATATGAAAGTTGTCATCTATAAATGTAGTTACACTATTAGTAGCTTTATTGAGAGGGGAAAAATATTATAGGGCCTTTGTTTATAGACCCCTATCCATCCAAGAACCTGATAGATTATTTCTATCACTATTACCTTTATCGGATACAGTAAGTCAGGACAGAGATTTAACATGTGATAGAGTGCAATGCTTTAGTGGGACACCTGTTAAGTACATATGCTACACACATAATAGCCTCAAGCTAGAAACTATGTGGTAAAACCTGACTCTTGACCATATACCTCACCATTTCCTGTTTCGAGAAGACCATTCAGAACAATCTACAGAAGTGAACTATCGGGCAAGACTTCATCAGTAGAAATCAACTACTCCTTCAAATCTTTGATCTTTGTAGGTAAGCAACATGAGGTAAGCAACACGAGCCTCATTCCTTGCTTGGTATAAAGTGGTTAGTGTAGCCCAAGCATCCTTTGTTGTTTTGCAAGAGCAAATGTGAGGAATAATGGCACGTTTGACAAAAAATGCTATCAATACATATGCCCAAGCATCTCTACCATCCCAATGAAATTACTTTGTAGTAGGTGCAATAGGAACCGAAGCATGAACATGAACCTGAAGAATATCACCATCTTTAATGCCATCTGCATCAGCTTCAAAGACTATATTTGCAGGTGTAATAGGATGTTTTTCAACACCCTACATAATATTCCCCATTCCTTTTGCAACCAATACATGACCATACCATTTATCCTCAACAACCAACATACAAAATGCATCACTACTTTCAACCATGGCCACTGACTAACAATACCCCGATGTAGAAAAATTATTGTATCTCAAAAAGTTGAACAAAACTACCATGTCAAGTTCTGCTAAACATGTAGTAGACTTTGAGGCACTTATACTGCCAAACCAAAACGTGTATATATCTTTGTCACAAAAATATGAAATTGGGTGCACAAGCACTATGATAGTGTGTTTGGAGGCCAAAAGGATCTCAGATAGTGATTTTGATACCATAGAGCAAAGCAGATTTTAACTCCTTATCGCCCTAAGTATGCTCACCAATTTTCGTGCGATTTTGAGATTGTGACTAAAGGGGCATCGACAATCCCCTAGATGAAGGAGTGACCTACTCTAATACAAATTTTTGGAGTTTGAGGTCTAGGAAAGCACGAATAGCACAAGGAAGAAGAAGAAGTTTGGAGCACAACACATAGTACTGAATGTATTACCAAGAGAATGTACAAAGATAAGTGACCCATTAGGGTTATAGGCATATATACAAGGGGGGGACCTCTTAAAAAGGGAAAAAAGTGCCCAGATGGTCCTAGTATGTTCAGAAACATCATTCCCTAAATATATCAACAGAATCATCTCACTAGTGGAAGAAGAAGGGTTGATAAAGGATGCATGAAGGGAAGGGCAAAGACCAGCCACATCAATGTTAATCTAGCTTACACGAGCACCTTTCGACCATGGGGAAGAGTTGAGTAAGGGAACGACGATCAAAGATGCATATCAAATGACACAGCAAGATCTTAGATGTAAGATACCAAAATTGATTAAAAGTACCCTAACAATGACCCTCTCGATAACCTAGATTCAAGGAAATAGGTATCAGTAAGTAAGCCTCTACGAATTGTTGTTCATGAATGACACATTTACAAGTAAAATGCTAAGTATTGTTGCCTTGCTAGGAGCATAAGCCTCCTTAGAGAGAAGCTTAAACAATTGCTTTATAATGCATGCCACATTGACTAATTATGATAGTCTATGAGTCATAGTCAACATAGGTGGAAAAGATATTTCAAAGGTTATTATAGATGGCCGATCTCAAATCAACCTGATTCCAAAATCCACAATGAAAAGATTGCCCAACAAAGGAGGCACAATTTATTGTAATGATGGAAGGTGAGAGTCAAATCAAGCTAGTAGGAGTAGTGGAATGAGTTGCATTAATAGCACAAGGATCCAGATTTATCCTAGATTTTGTGATACTTGGGCTTCCATTGGAAACATGAGGTTTCCCACTACTTCTGGGGTGACCTTAGCTCAAGAACACAAAGGTCATCCATGCTTTGGGGGTGGGATTATATGTGGGTATATGACCAGGAAAAGTTAAAGTAGTTGCAATTAGAAACAGGTCTGGATTATGCGCACAAGAGCATTGCCTCCTGTAGAGAAGGAATGGATGATCAGGGAACTGGTCGCTCAAAACTGGGCTAGCAGACAAGGGGAACCAAAATAGAAAGAAGAAGCCATGGAAGATCTCACACCTACTACATCATTACATGTAGTAAGGACAATCAAAAAAGGGTCAAAGGGGTAGGAATAGTAAAGTGTACCATCACGGTCTAGATATGGAAATCCAAAGGATGGGCCTCATAAGCATAGAATGTTAGGCAAGGGCAGCAAAGGAAAAATGTACGTAGCAATTCTAGTTAGAGATCTCTCTAAGGCCTTAACAAGACATAAATAGGGAAGACAGACAACACGAGGGAATGAACAAATGTCTCACGAGAGCTAGAAGAGTCAAGATTGGTCATCTAATGAAGTTGTGACCAATTAGGAAAGATGCAAACTATCAAAACAGAGCACCTATTTCTCTAGAACTAGGTAGAGGAAGTAGGAAGGTGCAACAAATCATAGGTGGATTATGGAAAGTTTCCGCAACTTGGTGAACATACCTCAAGGCATAATCAAATTTCAAAAATATGCTTGGATGGGGATATGAGAAGGAAGCATGTCACTTAACTATGCTAAAGGATGAGCCTTTACTTCTTGTAAATATATCCAATCTCAAGGTATACCACACCTAGATTAAGGAAAAAAGTACCATTGTACATATCCTAGCTTTTGTTAAATGTAGACTCCATAAAACCCATTGATCTCCTTCTTTTGGTCCTCAGTTCTAGAGTAGAAGCTCTCTTCACACCTCTATTTTGGTTCCATACTCTTATTTTTTTTCACTTTGGGGTAAAGCAAACTTTGGAAGTGGGCACTATACATCTGGTGGATGTTCAAGATATCAATTTGCAAAGAGTAGATATTGTGGTTGGAAACTCTCGAAGGTCTATGTGTAGGGTACTAGTGTGTTGCCATGGAACCGCAAGAGGTTGGGGACTGGTGAGATGGTAATTCTTGCAATAGGGCTAGTTGAAGGCAACCAACAAATGATAGGTGAAGATGGATTTCACAAGCCTCCACTTCTGTGTCGTAGATGCAGAGATAGAGAAAGCTTCTTCCTTCCCTTTGGCCCTATAGTGGTCCTTCGAGTGGTGGAAAAGACATCAAGGTTCGAGAGGTGTCAGTACCTATGACATCATAGCTAGCTTTGATATAAGCATCAGTGGGTGTACCTACAACCTTTGTATTTGCCATCTTGAATTTTGAGAGAATATCTCCAATGTACTTCCTTTGAGTGAGGAACATACCTTTCTTTGTATATACCACTTCCAAACCTAGGAGGTGTGTGAGTAAACCAAGATCATTGATCTTGAACTCCTCCTTCATTTGAGCTTTGATCCTCCTAATTCCATCTGCATCATTTCCTATAATGATTATATCATCCAGATATAGTCATAGGTATATGACCTCTGAATGTTTCCTCTTAATGAAAAGGGAAGGATCTACCTTGCTTACAATAAAACCTTTATCTTGTAATTAAGTGAAAAGTCTATGATTCCAAGCTCTAGGAGCTTAGTTCAAGCCATACAAGACTTTCCTCAAAATGAGGACTCTAATAGTAGGCATTTTTGCAATAGGTGAAAATGTTTCTTCATAATCAATACCTTGTCTTTGTGCAAATCCTTTGGCTACAAGCCTTGCTTTCTACTTGTTAATTGAGCCATCAGAATTCTTCTTTACCTTAGATATCCACCTTGAGCCAATGACCTTCATAGATGGATCTTGGGTACTAACTCCCAAGTTTAATTCTTTTGTAGAGCTTCTATTTCTTCTTCCATCGCATTCCTCCATTTCGGCTTCTCCTTGCTTTCTTCATATGTAGATGGCTCTTCATATTTTGAGTCATGTGCTATGTATATTGAGTGTTTAGTGACCAAAGAAGTATCATAACCATACCTTTATGGCTTTCTCTTTTCTCTAATAGATCTTCTTATAGTTTTTTTAGGTGATTCTTGTCACGATGAAGGAGATAAGGAAGAGCGCTCACACACACACTCTCACAATTGAAGAGAAGCACACACTCAGATTGAGGCAAGGAATAAATGATCTTCTTCTTCTTCTTCTTCTGTTACATAAAAAGGAATGTACAAGAATGACCTAAAAACAAGAATACAACAAGTGTAATATATAAAGACTAGTACATAAGGAAAAACCTAATGTTCACAAATGAGTGAGTTGGCAAGAGACAAATGTACCATCACTCTTGGTAGATAAATCTAGTACATCTCAATGAAGTATCCCTGACATATGCTGGTGTGACCACTATACATGTCAAAGAAATGAAAAGTTGATACGTGTCATCTTGGATCATCACATGTTGAGCTTGATATCTCAACACTCCCCCTCAAGCTCAACGTCATGTCCTCTAATCCAAGCATCTTCCAAAACTTCTTTAGCTTCTCTGCTCCAAGTGCTTTAGTGAAAACATCAGCAACCTACTCATCTGTTCCCACATAAACAACATCAATATCACCTGTTAATACCTTCTCTCTGATGAAGTGATAATGTACCTTGATATGCTTTGTTCTAGCATGAAAAATAGGGTTCCGTGCTAATTGTATACTGCTAAGATTATCACCATAGATAGCGATAGGCTTTTGCACTTCCACACCTAAATCTGCAAGTAACATCTCCAGCCATGATGCCTCACATGCTGCCATTGCAGCACCTCTATACTCAGCCTCTATACTCGACAAAACAACAGTGGATTGCTTCTTGTTGCTCCATGTAATAGCTTCACTCCCAACTAAGAATAGAAAGCCAGTACTAGATATTCTATCTGGAATGCTACCAACCCAATCTGCATCGATGTATCCATGAACCTACAAATCTACACCAGCTTCATAAAACAGTGCATAATCCAAAGTAGCACTCACATAACGTAGAGTGTGCCTTAGAGCATCCAAATGTGGCTTCTTGGGAACCTGCATAAATTGACTTTCAAGTCCAATAGTGTAGCTAAGATCAGGCCTCGTAATTATGAGATATATCAAACTTCCCACAATTTTCCTGTACATAGTAGCATTTTTCAATCATTCACTTGATGTAGTGTGTAACTTCAAATTCTGATCTAATGGCATATAAATTGGCTTACAATCAGCCATACCATACTTTTGTAGCATATTCAAGGCATATTGCCTTTGTCACATCCATATACCTGTTTTTGTATGTATAAACTTAATGCCCAAGAAATAGCACAACACACCAAGATCTTTCATGTCAAATTCCTACGTAAGAAGTTATTTTACCTCTTTGATGCTTTCTTCATTATCACCACCTACAATCAAGTCATCAACATAAATAGCCACAATCCTAATGCCATCATCACCCTTCCTTGCATATAGTGAATGATCTACATCACACATAGAAAACCCAATGGTGGTTAAGTAATCAGCAATCCTTGCATGTCATGCGTGAGGAACTTGTTTCAGCCCATACAAATCCTTTTGCAACCTACAAACATATTTTCGATGCTTTAAATCTTCATATCCTTGTGGCTCACCATGTAGGAAAGCATTCTTCACATCCATCTGATGCAAAGTCCATCCTTTTGTTGTAGCTAATGCAACAAGTGTTCTGATAGTAGACATTTTAGCTACAAGGATGAATGTTTCCTCGTAATGAATGCCATAAGTTTGTGCATATCCTTTTGCTACCTAACATGCTTTATACTTGCTTATGCTACCATCAACATTGTGCTTTACCTTGCAAACCCACTTGTGGCCTATGAGTTTCTTTCCTTGTGGCAATGGAACCAGCTTCCATGTATCGTTTCCATAAAGTGCAGCCATCTCTTCATCCATAGCTTTTTCCCAATCTGTATTTCCAATTGCATCTTCAAAACAAGAAGGTTCAACATCTTGTATTACCTATGTCATGTAGGCACAATGGCAAGCCATGTAACTATCATATGTCAATCGTTGCACTAAATTCCGTATCCTCTCAGATCTTCTTGGTCCTGGGTCACTTCTCCTTGTATCATCTACATGTGCCTTTCTTACTGTTGAAGTCTTCACAGAGGGCAATCCAATTTCCTCATCAAGACTATTTTCTGAACCGCTTGAATCTCCATCAATGTCTTCAAAACCTACACATGTTTTATAACCAATAGAAAGCTTTTCTTTACCTTTCTTGGATGTATTTGATGAATTTGCTGGATTGAAATTTCCATGCAATCTTCCACTCCATGGATTTGAGTTGGAACTATTGCTTGGTGATGCATCCGGTCCCATCAAAGCTTGAGATTCTGCACTTGATTTTTGAGCATTTTCTTTGTCATTTGGTTCAAGATTCAGTCCTTCTTTGGCATCTGTTTAGAAGCTTGACATTTCATCAAATACCACATCTCTGCTCACCTTCACCTATCGTGTGAGTGGGTTATAACATTTATATCCCTTTTACTCAAGGGAGTATCCAATGAAGACACATTTTTCTGCTTTTGGATCAACATTTGTCCTCAACTCATTTGGAACATGTACATATGCAATACAACCAAAAACTTTCATATGTGATAAGTTTGGCTTTTTACCTATGAACTTCTCTTCAAGTGTAACTTGATGTACATCAGTAGTTGGAGTTTTGTTCATGATGTACACATTCGTATGCACAACTTCTGCCCAATAACAGTGAGGCATATTCTTCTCAGCCATCAAGGCTCTTGTTATTTCTGCAATATGTCTATTTTTGCATTCATCAATGCCATTCTCTTGTGGTGTGTACCTACATGAAAACTAATGTCAAATTCCATGATATTTTAGAAAATTGTTGAACTCATTTGACATGTATTCACCTCCTCCATCTGATCTTAATGTCTAAATATACTTCCCTATCTGCTTTTCCACCATAGCTTTAAGATTCTGAAAGTGAGTGAATACCTCACTCTTCTCTTTCATGAAATAGACCCACACTTTTTGTGTATGATCATCAATGAAAGTCACATAAAACCTGCAACCGTCCATAGATGTGGGTTTTGCAGGACCCGAAACATCTGCATGTACTATTTCTAGCACATTCTCACTCTTGTCATGGGGAAATGATGATCTTCAGTATTTACCAAACTGACATGTTGCACATACCTTTTGCATCTCTGCAACCTAGAAATTTGGTAGTCCATGGACAATCTCCTTTGACTGCATCAATTTCAGCCTTTGCAAGTTTGCATGTCCAATCTGTTTGTGCTAGATCTCTATATCAACAATAACTCCTGTACCTTTTGCAAACATGGCTGCATTCATTTCACAAATTTTCACATTTAAGGTGAACATTCTACCCACTTTGTTTCCTTTGGCAATCGATCTTCCATCCCATTTGTATTCTTCTACATATAACCCATCAGCATTAAACCTGACTTGTTATCCCTAGTCAACCATTTGTCCAACAAAAACCAAATTCTTTGTTATATTTGGAACATGCAGCACATCAGCAAGGTGTTTTAGGTTCCCATCCTCCATAGACAATGCTATATTTCTTGTATGCTCGATAGGGTGTGATGTGTCATCACCTATTTCAACATATCCAGGAACTTGCAATTTTTGCAAAGTACTAAACCATTCCGCATGACTCGTCATGTGATTTGAAGCACCTGAATCAACATACCAGACACTATCATTCGATTTTGAAACACTGGCAGACATCGTGTTCATCATGTGATGTTGAACCATGAACAGCTTCTCAGAATCATCTGCACTTGTGGATGCATAGTTGTTTTGCTGTCTTTTGTTATTTTGATTCTTCAACCTACAATTACGTTCAAAGTGTCTAGGTTTACCACAATTACAGCATCCTTTACTATCATTACTTGAATCATTTCTTTGGAAATTTGTGCAGCCTCTTTGGCTCCCCCTGCCTCGAAATTGTCCTCTTCCTCTTGCATGATTATGTTGTTGACTTTGGTCTTGGTTATTGTTTCCTCTTCCACTTCCGAAACCTCTACCTCTGCCTCTTCCTCTGCCAGAGTAGAATACCTACTGAGAACTAGATTTTCCTTGGGAGTTTGAATCCTCACCAAGATTATTTTCTTCAATAATTAGCATAGATACTAGATCAACAAAATTTGAAACATTTTCCCTAGTCTATATAGAAGTTCGGAATTGTTATATGTAGCTCCTAAACCACGAAGGCACACTTCCACTTTATCATTATCATCTACATTCACACCAATAGATGCAAGTGAATCACATATGCTTTTGATTTTCAGAGTGTAGTCACTTATCGACATGCTCTTTTTCTCCAATGTATGCAGCTAATTCTTGAGTTGCAATTTCAGTGTCTTTGTATTGGTCTCGTACAATGTGACCAAACTGTTCCAAGCCTCTTTCAGCGTCTTGGCATCCTGAATTTGATTAATCATGCTATCTTGTATGCTAATAGATAGCCAATACATCACCTTTCGTGGTCCTTGATTCCATTCCTCATATGCTCTTACCTGTTCTGTAGTCCGATTCCTCACTGGTAACTACAAAGCATTTTTGTTCTCTCCTTTGGTGTACTTCCAATAGCCTTTTTCCCATTAGGTAATTCATCATTCTGAATCTCCAAGCATGGAAGTTGTTCTATTCCAGCTTATCGTTCATAAGCTAACTCATTCCATCTGCATTTGCCATTTCTACAGCAATTCACAACACTGCAAAACACTACAAGCAACACTTCTCCTTGAACACTATCGCACTATGACGTGATAGTTTGATCTCAAAAAAACACAGTTTTCGTGTATCAACAATACACAAAATCCCTTGGAATTTTGGATTTAAAAAATATCAGTGTGTTGAATACGATGCAAGTTCCCCAAGCTCTCTACAACCACGCTGGCTCTAATACCATGTCACGAGGAAGGAGATAAGGAAGAGATCTCACACACACACACTCACAATCGAAGAGAAGCACACACTCAAATTGAGGCAAGGAAGAAATGATCTTCTTCTTCTTCTTCTTCTTCTTCTTCTTCTTCTTCTTCTTCTTCTTCTTCTTCTTCTTCTTCTATTACATAAAAAGGAATGTACAACAATGACCTAAAAAGAAGAATACAAGTGCAATATATAAAGACTAGTACATAAGGAAAAACCTAATGTCCGCAAATGAGTGAGCTGGCAAGAAACAAATGTGCCATCACTTTTAATAGATAAATCTAGTACAGCTCAATGAAGTATCCCTGACATATATTGGTGTGACCACTATACATGTCAGAGAAACGAAAAACTGATACATGTCATCTTGGATCATCACATGTTAAGCTTGATATCTCAACAATTCTACCACATCTCTCATCTCCTACAGTTTAGCTTTGCCTTTGGAGTTCTAAGTATTGAATTCCCTTCTTGGAGTCTTCTGATCATCATCAGAATCACTTGATGCTTCAAGTGTTGGCTCATTCCTCTTTGATAATGTTGGAGAGTCTTCCTCTAGATCATAGGGAAGTTTGAATTTCCTGCAATCATCTTCAAACCAAGATTTGTTTTCATCAAACACAACATGTCTACTTGAAATGAACCCTGTTTCTCTTGCATTATATAGCCTATAAACTTTTTTATTAAGGTCATAGCCAGAAAAGATGCATTTCTCTACCTTTAGATCTAATTTGCCTCTAATTTGTGAAGGTATGTGTGCATATGCTATGCACCAAAAATCCAACAATGATCAAGGCTGGGTCTTCTTCCACTTCATGCTTCATATGGTGTCATGAGATCCAATGCTTTTGATGGGATTCTATTAATCAAGTATGTGGTTGTGGATATAGTCTCTACCCACAAACAATTTGGTACCTTCTTCTCATTTAGCATTGACCTTGTAGCCTCTACAATTGTTCTATTAGTTCTCTCTACCACTCCATTTTTCTCTAGAGTATACGTGGTAGTAACCTCTATTTTTATTCCTCTCTCTTGGATGTAGGAATCAAAATCATGGGAGAAATATTCTCCCCCTCCATCTGACCTTAGTCTCTTCAAAGTTTTTCATGTTTGATTTTCTACAAGTGCTAAATATTTGGTACAGCAAGTACACTCTCACCCTATTGATTTGCTTCATAGCTCTTTCACCTATGTGAGCTAACCTCTTGTGCTAAATTTCCAACTTGAATAGAATTTGACTTCCATAATCAAATATTTCTTATATCTTGGAGTTCAAATATAAATAATCTCTTTCTATCCTCTTGAAACTTTGATGTGGATCTTCAACAAACACTCGATTCTTTGTGAATCTGACCTGCAATCCTTTTTCAACAATCTGACCTACACTTATGAGGATTTTGTTAATATTTGGTACATACAATACCTTGCTCAATAGGTTCATATTACCATCTGAGGTCTTCACATTTCCTATCTTCTCCACTGGATGCCTTGTGTCATCTCCTGATTGGATTTTATGTCTATTCCTTGGATCCTCCAAGTCAGAGAGAAGAGCTACATTCCTTGCTGCATGATTTGAGCAACCTGAGTCTATATAGAATACATGTTCATCTGCTTTACCTTGTTGCATGGTCATGTACATCAGAAGAAGTGAATCTTCTTGTGCTTGATCTGCATAGTTCTTATAGTCTCTCCTTCCTTTGTATCCTCCTTGGTGGTTTTTGTTATTGTTTGAGTTGTTGTTGTAGCCATTATTGTTGTTGAATCTACCTCTTGAGCTTCCATAGCCTCCTCTATTATAACCTCTTCCTCTTTGGTTTCTAGGATTACTCAAAAAATTCTTAGTAATGTGATTAGTTAGGCCATATATGGCACATGGAGATGAGCTGTGAGCTCTTCCCCTGCCTTGTCTTCCTCCTCTAACTCTTCCTCTTGAGCCTCTACCTCCTACCTTGATCATGAAACTTTTTACCTTTGCCTTTTCCATCTTTGTTTTTGTTCTTATCTCTACAGAAAGCAGAGGATTGATTACCTTTTGAGTTTTCTCCATTCTTCATAAGCTTTGCTTTATGTGTGAACAATTGTCCCACGAGGGTGTTGAAATCAGGAACCTGCATGTCCATGGTCATCTTCTTGAGTGTGGTGAATTCCACCCATAGCTGATTTTTTTATTTCCTTGGTGCTTGATGAGAAGAATGCTTCAAAAGCACTCCAAGTCTCTTGTGAAGTCTTGTAACTCCTGATGTGTGGAAGTAAAAATTTAGAGATTGTGTTTAGAATATATGACCTTTCTAGAGCATCCTTTGAACACCATGTGTTTAACCTCTCTTGTTCTTCTTGAGTTGGTTAACCCTTACTTCTGAGGATTGGCATCATATCATCTCCAGATATGTAACCATAGAGGTTTCTCCCTTGAAGATAAGCTTCCATTCTAAGTGACCAAGCTGAGTAGTTACCTCAATCCAATTTGTCTATGGATGAAGGAATTCCATCTCCCATGTTGATTAGTTGCTCTGATACCACTCTAAGGAGATGGTGAGATAAGTTCTATAGATGAGCTAGTGCTGCACACAACTTGCTCTACACCTATCGATTTAACTTCAGGGATGCTTAATAGATGTCTTTAGCTTCAGAATGATACATTTGGAACCACCAAGCCTTTTGGAACATCATGCTAAATTGTTTGCTTCAAAACAGATAACTAGAATATGTAAGAAATGTGAAGAACCTTCTATTTTCGGAAGAGAAAGGCCTAAATATTATGTTTAGATCTCACAAGTTGGTATAGATTGACTAGAGAGCTTTTGCACAAATCTAATTGAATTGCATAGCTAACTAAAGCAAGCTATTTCATGAATTTATTTGTACCATTGAGAAATGAATCTAGAAAGTCAAGGGGGTCATCCCGACTTTTCAAGATGTAGAAGGTATGCAAACACAGTCACCTTCCTTAGTTCATATCTTGAAATCTACTAAAACAAAATTGATGAAATTGATATTAGATAGAAGAGACTTCAACCTAACTATCCCAAGTTAAAGTATAGCAAATGAATGAGTATATGCAAAGAAATAGATTCCACAATATCTACGTAATGAAGAAGATCCAACACTATATAGTAGGTAGAAATATACTTCAAGAGATGTATCAAAATGTATGTGCTAATGAACATATGATACAAAAAAAGTGTAATGGACTACACAAAGGTAGTGTGAGCTCAATATATGATCAATGTTTTAGCTCAATGCCTCTTAGAATAGCTCTCTTTTCTCACTTGGAGTCAAGCTAAATAGACTCAAATCAATGATTTGATTGCAAGAGACTTTGAAGGATTGAAGACTCAAGCTTCTTAGGCTTGAGGGGGAGTTGTTGGTGCAAGGAGAAAGCCTAAGTTATTTTCGTTAGCTCTTGGATTATTGTAATAATCTACATCACTTAGATATGAGCATGTAAACCTATGGTTCTGTTCCAAGGTCTAAACTTATGTGGTTATCTTGGTCAAAAAGTAGAAGGCATCTTGGAAAGAGGGATCCATAATCCATAATTTTTTTTTGGGATTAAGATTTAAATCATTCCTAAAGTCTAGTGTCGGTCTTAGGTGGATGACTCACCATTTTCAAATTCAATATGTATAAATAGACCATTTCATAGTCATAAGATATATAACCTTTTGTGAGAGTTTTGAGCTAAAATTATGAGCATACATTATACTCACTTCAAGTGAGAGTAGTCCTCCATATATCCATTCTATCATATGTGCAATATCAAAACACACTATGATCCATTCATCTTGAGTTTTCATTCTTTGTGTGCTGCTATAGTACCTTGAGGTACAAAGTCAACTTCGATGGTTTATTTCTCTATGTGTAAGTACCCAATTCCTAAAGTTTCACTTGGATCCCTTTGATGGTACCCTTGTGAGCTTACATATGAAGTTTCATTATCATTGGATCAGTAGAGCTTGCATTATGAATGTTCAAATGTGATTGTGTCTCCACTTCGTCTTGTTCCCCAGTCCCCTCATCAATCCAACACCACAAGCTCGCCTAAACAACCACATAAAGTGATTGATTCACAGTGCCAAAACCATGCATGTTAGAGTTCATAGTTGGCTTTTATATAAGATGTCAAAGTGTCTAATTTTGTAACTATCATGCCCTCCATTCAAATCACCAAGAACACCTTCAGATGTTGTCCCCAAACTGTCTTTACCTTCTCTATTCCATGCATAGCCTACTTGTCCTACATCCACATAGCTTTTCACATTTACCTACTAAAAAACAATAAAAGAAAGTTTTTTGCATCTATATGGATACATAATCTTCTTCTCATATACGTGCGTACACACATACACATGTGCATATATATATATATATATATATATATATATATATATATATATATATATATATATATATATATATATATATATGTATGTATGTATGTATATATATATATATGTGTGTGTTTGTGTATATATATATATATATATATATATATATATATATATATATATATATATATATATATATATATATATATATATATATATATATATATCACATGCAATATACAACATATATACACACTTAAACATACATAAACTCACATGCACACATACGTATATACACTTGCATATGCACTTATACATGAAATCACGCAAACATACAATGCACACATGCATGCACCGTGCTCACATTATAAGCACAACGCAAACACATGGATCTATCCTTACACATTCACTAACACAAATAAATAATAAATGTAGCTTCTCATGCTATCAAGAAAACCATGTAAAAAATGATTCAATCGTGCAAAGCAATATGCATTAGAAGGTATTTAAGGGTAGAATTGACCGAGTTCATTTATGTAAATGACTTCTCATATGAATGTTATGAAGTTGTGTGCCCCTCTAATTCAATATTTTATCTCGTTTTTTAATTCATTATTTCATTTACATGCAAATTCATTGGATATTAAATCCACAAAAGTAGGAATAAGATATTTCTTCGAAGTTCATATCAACTGTCTACACTTTGGTTTCATTTCATGTCATGATGTCAATACCTTCCTTCAGAGGAGAGAAAGGGTGGTAGAGAGGGAGGTGTTGCCACATCTCACGTGATATGTCTAAAAAATGGGGACATGCTCGGACTTTTAATCACATCCACATACTTTTTATAGATATTCTAAGAGGATTATTTTTAGAGAAAGCTAAAAGCATGTCTAACTAATTCAATGGACCTCTAAATTATCATGTTCACTCAACAATTAGAAGCATCAACAAAAGCTCACTAAATTATGACTTTAACCCTGCCATGACTCCTTTTGTTAAGAACATGAAAGGGCGCACACACACACATATACATACATACACACACACACATATATATATATATATAGCAAGAGTATGCATAGAATCATGGAATCATTCAATAAGTTTGCATGTGCAAGTAGTATGTTCACACGCATGGAACAACGTGAATAAAGCTAACATATAAAACAAATATAGTTAGGCCCACCCCTTTTTTCTTTTGTATGGCTCTTCCTCTTTCCTTTTGCATGGAATCATGGAAAAGAAAGGGGACATTTGCTCCTCCAACTTCCAGAGACATCCCTTTGTTAAAAAATCTACTTATTTTGATCTCATGTTAAATAATCCATGTTTTGTTTCCTCAATGATATCTACATTTGTAAGGGTTTTCACTATTTTGGGAAGGAAACTCTTTTGAAATTGTTCATTTCTCTTTCTCTCTACTTTAGATTTCTTCTCTCACATATTCTTGGCCATCTTTAGCTTGGAAAGGTGCCTTCTTAGCCTTAGAGTATCACAATTGAGTTCCACATGCAAACGGTCAAAGGTATGCATGTTCATATAGTCACATCGTCTAGTATTACTATAATTAAATATGTCTACGCACACTTGACTTTCCTTTTCTGCTATAATTGATTGCTTTTTAGTTGTAAGGATCTTTTTAAGTGAGTGCCAGTGATATGTGAGCAACATGGGATGTTCTCCAAGGGCTACAAGATATTTGAAAACAACGTTTTCTACAAATTTTTATTTTGAAATTTCTTCTTCTTAGCATTAGACCAAGATTTGTGTGCTTCATTTGATATTGTTTATTCGGATCGTGTAAGCGTTTCGCTTTGAAAATCTGTTTTCAAATGGAGGTTCAACAAGCATCTACTCTTGTGAGCTTTAAATTTGAAAGAACAATTGTACATATTAATGGGCATATTATTCGGATCGTGTAAGCGTTTCGCTTTGAAAATCTGTTTTCAAATGGAGGTTCAACAAGCATCTACTCTTGTGAGCTTTAAATTTGAAAGAACAATTGTACATATTAATGGGCATAGTATCTACGAGACCTCTGTATTCCACAAAACAAAGAGGTAAACAAGTTAGACAAGATTACAACTGATTTAGACTGGACAAAGGCCATTACATGTCCAACCTGACGATTGAACACAAGACCTCTGCCTCAAGAAGCTAGTGCCAAACCAAACCACCTATGAGACATGGACTTCTTTGACAATTTTATGAGAGTGACATTAACCACATTGATGCCGATGGATGTTCAATCAAAGATCCTGTAGGTTTACAAAAGAAAAGAAAAGAAAAATATATATTTGAAAGCTAAAAAGAATAAAAATAAAGTTCCTTTTGGTCCATCCACGTGGCGAATCGTTTCAATAAAACTATTTAAAAAAATACTTTATATTCATTATAATTCGTGAAAAATGAATTTGTATTTTATTTGTTTTCCTTTTTGAGGTCTACTCCTCTTTCCTATTACGTTGAAGACTTTCTCATTGTGACAAAACTATTCATTGAATGTTCTCACTACCATTTCCTCTTTAAGTCAAAAAAAATATTTTTTTATGAGAAGGTTGAACAATCTAAACTCTAATTTTTTTCGGTTTTAGAACCTTCCATTCTCACATGTTGATGCTCCTAACGTGGAAACCTTTTCATACAAATCGATGACAACTTATATTCTAAAATCTTATGTTGTATGTTTTGAGGATCTTATACCTCTTTTTTTATGCTCCTATTTGTGGACACAATACAAAAGTGAGCCCACATAGAAGATATGTAAAAGTGAGCACCACCTAGAAGAGGTATGCAAAAGTGAGCCCCACAGAAGAGCTATGCAATGGATGAATGGCAAAAACATTGAAGATATCCCCAACTTTACTAAATACAAATTAGAAAAAAAAATCCACCAAACCTCGAGTCACAAATGCTGCCTAGAACGATCCTACCTCAAGTGGACATGAAGAAGGATTTTCTCCTTTGTATGTCTCAAAGAAGAGAAGGCCAAAAGGATTATTTTTTCTCCATAAGCTAAAAGAATCTCTAACTAAATCAATGGACCTCTAAACTATACCACAGCTTCTCTTTATGAACATGGGCAACATGTGGCCTCATCAATTGGAATCATGAAGAAAAACCCCATAAAAATGACTCCAACCCTTCCATGACTCCTTTTGTTCAGCACATGAAAGCATTGAGGGTTATATTTATTTCAGAAGGGGGCAATAGAATCATGGAATCATCCAAATAATGTTAAGTTTGCATGTGGTAGGCCTACCTCAACTCTTAGAACACATTGTAGGCATGATTAATTTCAATGCTTGAATTTGGAAAATAATGCAGATAGACTTCATTTTTCTCAAAAAGTGCCAATAAATATGTTTTTCTCTATGCAAGTGGAAAATTGGCTTAATTTATATTTTTTTTTCTTGTTGTTTATTCTCATTTTCATTTATGTTTTCCAAGGACTGACCTAAAGAGGAAAGAGATGAAGAAGGGGAGTGCAAGTAGGATTGCAGACAACATTTATTGCATCCGTTTTTGTATGAAATGTAGTTTTCTAGTCAAGTATAGTTATGTGTAGTTTTCTAGTCAAGTATAGATAACTACAATAACACTCTAGGATCGTTTCTTATTAGATTTGTCAAATAAATGTGAGCATGGACATAAATGAGTTCAAATTCTCTAAAGACATGTGCTCATTTGGAAAGTAAAATGCCCTTTAAATTGATGAATTCTCCTTTTCTCTAGTCTAGATTTTTTTATTTTTTTGCATCTCATTGTCCATCTTTAGTTTGGAATATGTTTCAAATGGTTAGCTACTTTTTTTAAGGTGTTTCATTAGCCATGGAATATCAAAGTTGAGCTCCCCATGCAAAAATAGATAAGTGTGCTCAAATAGTCACAAATAGAGAAGTATGTCTATTTAGAATTATCCAATATAATGAATCCTTCTTCCCCTCTAAAGAAATTTTAAGAGAGTTGTAAAACAATGAAAGAAAGGGGGGCTTGGGTATGTTTAAGAGGCCCTTAGATATTTGAAAACATTTTTTCACAAGATGTGAGATTTGGTACTTTGACAATAATATAAGTGTCCAATTAGCCATTTTGATGTTGGCTACAAAAGAAATTTTTGCATGTTTGAAGCCAAATACCAATAAAGTTCCTTTTCTTCAATAAAATTCCTTTGGGTACACAGAAGTATCACATTGTCTTAACAAAGCTCCTTAAAAAAATCCATGCCTACATACTCATTCAATTCAAGCCAAAAATGAATTTGAATTTTTTGTTTTCTACACCAATGCTCTTTTCCTTTTTGCAGGTATTTTTCTTTCCTATTAAGTTGAACAAAGCATCTATTAGGTAGAGGATCCATAAGTTTCGTTTGTAATGGTTTAGTATAAAATTCTAATGGGTTAAATATCTACTTAGATCATGATGTGAACATAACAAAGAAGTTTTAAAGGTTTATACTTGACAGTATGAAATCCTTTTGTGAAGATGAGGAATGAATAGCATCCACAAACTAGTGGTCAAACCTAGAGGTTAGTAACCAAACTAATGTCCTTTTGAGATATTATATTACACATAAAAATTCAATTTCTAAATTTTTCATATGCATGCTTAGATACTTTCACACTGATTTGAATCTTCTGGTAGATATTTAAGCAAGTTTTAAGATCAGAAAATTCAAGATGCAACGAGAAAATGATAGATTGAAACTCTACATATATCAAGATAGATCTCCTCAAAGTTTCAAAGAGAGACACAGTGTTCTTGAAGTTTCCAACAAGACCTAGGACTTCAATAGAGAAAAACAACATCCTAAACAGTCTTTCTCATGCTTCATACCAGAAAAAGTTTCATATACTACATTATCATCCAATCTCCCACATTAATAGATGATACAATTTTTTTCTAGGGGAGGACAACCTAAAAAGTGATATTACCATGTTGTAGGAATAAGATAGCTCATTTCATGTTTTTGTTAAATAGGCCAAAGAGGTAGTTTGAAATATTTGTCACAAAGAGTACTTACTATCTTGAAGAGGTTTACCACTTAATTGTGGCACTTGACAAATGTGAAACCCTAGATCCCAAGTACTTTCCCATCTTCAACATTTACGAAAATGATCTTTGAAATCACAAGAGAAGGACACACAAGAGTGAAGAAGGAGATCGATGCATGAAGAAATGTGATGGTTGGAAGGGCTCTCTATTGATAGATGATATGAAATGATTGGAAATATGTGAATGAGTGAAGTGGAAGCTATAACTAAATCCCTTAGTATTATGTACCATCACATATGATTATATCTTGTATATGTGGTTACATGGGGAGAAAACCACTAGCCAACTCTAGAGTAAAAACTACCCATTTATAGGGAAATGGATCACATCAAATTTACTCAAGGGACACATAAGTGTAACAAACAACCCTAGACAGAATGATGTGAACACATATAGGGAGCGACAGATCATCCCCCACAAGTAATAATAGGGAGTGACAGATCATCCCCCACAAGGTAATAATAGGGAGTGATAGATCATCCCTCACAAGGTAACAAACCTAAAGCTTTGCAAAAAGCTTCAAACGTTTCTTGTGGAAGACCTTTGGTGAGTATTTCTACCACATTATCTTGTGTAGGTACATATACAAAATCAATATCTCTAGCATGAAGGCACTCTCTCACATAATGATAATGAACCTCAATGTTCCTTGTGGATGTATTCAACGTTGGATTTCTTGCAATCACCAATGCACTCAAACGGTCATTGAAAATATGTGTAGGTGCATCAATATCCATGCATATATCCATCAATAAGCATCTTGGCCACATACACTCCACTATAACTATAAATATTGCCATGTACTCAGCTTCAAAACTTGATATGACCACAATAGATTGCTTCTTACCCAACCAAGAAATGCATGATCCTCCAAGGAAAAATCAATTACCCTTAGTGGACACTCATGTATCATAACAACCAGCCCAAACACTATTTGTAAAAGTATGGAAGCATGGTTGAGAATCTCTACCATGAAAGGCAACCAAACTCAAAATGCCTTTGAGATAACTAAACACATGTTTTACCACTTCCCAATGCTTAGTGCCACAATTATGCATAAATCTACTCAACAAAGAAACTGCATATTGTATGTCCAACCTTGTATTACAACCATACATCAAACATCCACAAATTGATGATAAAGATAAGTATCAAATGCATCATTTGGATCCTCATTTGAGAACCTAAATCATGTTCCCACTAGTGTTGAATAGGATTCCAATTCTTATAACCAAAACAATGAATTAATACATGAATATACTCTACTTGATGCACAATAATTCCCCCCTCAATTGGAGACAAACTGGGTGCCAAGATAATACTCCTAGAGAGCAAGGTATGTGGCATCAAAAGTATGCTGCTAATCAGCCATAACCATATCAAATTTCTCATCACGTGACTCAATCAAGAGAATATCATTAACATAAAGAACAAGCACTATAAGACCAATCTCATCTTTGCATACATAAAGTGTGTACAAAGCCTTATGCAAGTGGAAAAGCATATGCTCTTGAACTTCACTAACAAATCCAGGAGGTTTCTTCACATAAACCTCTTCTTGAAAATCATCATTTAGAAAATTTGTTTTTGTATCCAATTGATGCATTTTCCAATCATGAAGGTCATCCAATACAATCATAGAGCACATCTTAGTCATGCCAAATTAAGTGTAAAAGTCTCCACATGATCAATGCCGCATTTTTAAGCATCACCTTTTGCAACTAGTCTATCTTTATAGCTGTCAATGCTACCATCGGGATTTCTTTTAATCTTGTAAACCCAGTTAGTACCAATGGCATCCTCACCTTTTGGAAATTCACATAACTTCCAAGTACAGTTTTTGTGACTAGAATCCAATTCCAATTCCATTCCACTCATCCAATTTGAATCATCACATGCATCTTCAAAAGTGAGTGGCTCTTCATTACATCCAATTGCAATAATAAATACATCCACAAAATCACTTGATGCATTGTGAGAGCTTGATCTTGTCTTACCAAGTAAAGAAGCAATCAGTTTGATATCTTGTAATGTCTTTTTCAACAATTTTGTCGTAGATTGTGCATCCTTGATAGACATGCATTCCTCATGTAATACATCATCAAAATGTACATTATTTGTGGGTTAAATATCATGATGATTTTCAGCCATGTTTAACTATGAATTTTACAAATCTTCAGCCATTTTTGGCTAGCCATTTTCAGCCATTTTTGGCTTAATTTACTTTAGCCATGTTTGACTAGCTGTTCTCAACTCTTTGAGCCTCATTTGGATGGTTAACATGTCCATAGTCAAGCACATCACTTTGAAACAAAGGGATGAGTGTACCAAACACATCTTGTGAAGTAATTGTTGACGGAAATCACATTCAAATAAAGGATAAGATGAATTTTCAAAAAATACCACATCTCAACTTGCAATAGTTTTTTCTATCAATGGATATTATAATGGATAACCTTTACTCTCACTACAATGTCCAATAAATATACATTTCTTTGCCTCGCCATCAAGACCAAATATGTGCATATGAATATTCATTGGCTTGCACTCATTCCAAGCCTCATAAGGTGTAATGACTCTCAATGCTTTGGTAGGACAATGTTTCAATGCATAGTTTGCACACATGAATCCTTCCATTCAAAGATTATCTAGAAGATGTCGTCCTTTAACCATACATCGTGCCATTTCAAGAGATGTTCTATTATTTTGCTCTGCTACACCATTTTCTTGAGGAGTATATGACATTGTACATTGGTGAGCAATATCTCTTTCATAAAGAAAAGCATGTGACATGTATTCACCACCATGATCTTTGCTTTTAACCATAAAAAATATAAAACTTATTGCTATAAAAAATTTTAACCATAGATAAAAATATTTTAAATTAAGAGAAGTTATCATTCTTTGCTTTCATAAGATACACCCAAGTATGGTGTGTTGCATCATCAATGAAGGTAAGAAAGTATACATGTTTTCCAAAAGATGGAACTACATCACTATGAACAAGTTGCAATTGTCATGTAGTATGTGTAGCACCATCTTGGGAAGAGAAATATGATACATTTTTCTAAGTATACAACTTTCACATGCATGCTTTGCAATGGAATGAAGTGTCAAAGAATCAATAAGAATATCCCTTTTTTGCAATTAAAGAAAACGATTGAAGTTCAAATGATCAAAATGGGCATGCTATAACTCTCGTTTCAGCCACAGAAGAAGCATGAGTAAGCAAGGCATTTGGCAACTCTCTTATATGCATCCAAGTCACCCAAAACAATCCATAAATTCCTCAACATCACAATAACATCACCATTGCTGAAATTATGAACCATACATTTGTTATCAACAAAGTGTACATGGTCCCCCATTGACAATAATATGATTCAAAATCAATTTTTCCTTGATATTGGTAACATACAATGCATTCTTTAGAGAAACAATGCCTCCATTTGCAGTCGTGAGTTGAATTTCTCCAACCTCAATAATAGGATAAGAAGCATTGTTTGGACATACAGCATTTCCTGTCTAGGGCACATCTTTGAAGATATAAAAAATCTTTTGCATGAAGAGGTATGCTTTGAAGCACCACAATCAAAAAACTAATCTTAATTAGTCTCATTCACAATAATACATGTAGAATGTGATGATGAATCATAATGACATGGAGAAAAACATGCCCAACCTTAAGCAACACTACATTCATCATTCTTTTCATTAGATGTATTCTCAACAATAGACATGCCAAATTCTTTTTCTTTTCGTTATGCTTGGCAACATTTCTACATTCATCGATGGTATGTCTAAGCTTTTGGCAATACTTGCATCTCTTGTTCTTTTGCATATCAACATCAAGAGAGAAAGATGTGGAAGAGTGTCACGAGGAAGGAGATAAGGAAGAGATCTCTCACACACACTCTCACAATCAAGGAAGCACACACATAGATTGACACAAGGAAGAATGATCTTCTTCTTCTTCTTCTATTACATAAAAGGAATGTACAAGAATGACCTAAAAACAAGAATACAACAAGTGCAATATATAAAGAACAATACATAAGGAAAAACCTAATTTCTGCGAATGAGTGAGCTGGCAAGAAACAATTGTGCCATCGCTCTCGATAGATAAATCTACTAAAGCTCAATTGGATATTGAAGATATTTCATGAATAGTTTCTCACGCGTTGGTTTCTTCTCTCCTACTTGGCCTATAGCAAATGAACTTACCGTCATGTGTGTGACCCTGGTCACCTAGTTAATACGAGTAACAAACTTGTGGCTCAAGGCGGGTCAAAGGGGGGGTGGGGGGTAATGTCCCTCTCCATCTCTATCTGCATTTACTGTGATGTATGGGGGGATTCATCTTCTTCCTCCCTAACTATTGGCTTTTTCTCAGTTGGGGTCGAGCCCTTACGGGCTCCCCCTTCTTGTTGAGCAGCTCTGAGGGGCAAACGAAATCCCCTACTCTACACTCATCCAGGAGTGAACTCTGAGTTTTCCCTTACTGGATTGGAGCTCAACTCCCTCTGTGGAACCTTAATGTCGAAGTCACGGCCCTGTGGCTCCCTCTTCATCTCAGAACGACTTCCCCAAGCGTTGGGGTGAGTCCTGCTCACCGGATTCCTAAAGAGAACAACCATGCTCAGGATCTGCAGTCTCTCAAGTCGTGCAGCGGGCCCTCAACTGTTGCCCTCATCAATGATTTTCCTTGCACCAACCTATCTGAATGTGTGGATGTTGAGCACTCTGGTGGTGAGCGATGACCTCCTTGGATTTCCCTCATCTCATCTCTCTGCTCATGGGCTACTCCTTCCATCACGATCGCCATGCTCCTTGCCATTGCTGCTCAGGTGTATGATGTTCACATCAGTGCTGGGTTGAGTCTATGAAGCCCCTTTTTTGGGTTGCCATTTTTGCTCGACTGCTTCAGGTTCTCCTCAGTCCAGCATCTGCAGAAATGTGCAATTAGTGGGAATTGAGCCACCGGCTCCCACGGTGACTGTCAAAGATTTTCCCGAAGAAATGCTCGTGCTACTCCCGTCCTAAGTGTGCTGTTGTAGATACCTGTCGAAGAACGGAGGAACTTCATCATACTAGGAACCTTGTGGAGCATTGACAGTCACAACACTTCACTATCCAAAGAACCTACAATACTATGTGGTCATGAGAACTTGCTCGTGTATGCAAATTGCACTCTCAACAGGTCGATGAGGTGCACAAGGCTGGGGAAACTCACTGGCATCCAACCAGTCATGGCTAAATCACACAGTATATGAGGTCTCATTCTCCCCCAGCCAGTCTGTTCTTCACAGCCGAAACTTTTTGTCCCTTCTCTCTGTCTAAATCAAGAGACCATATGCAGCAGTGCTAGTGATTTCCCCCTTCCATCAAGCTTAATCCCCTGCTTATGCTCTGATTATGGTTTGAGCTCTGTAGACATTTGAGGCATGGTGTTGCTCCATTCCTCCTTTTTGCAGTTTAAAGGTGTAAGACAAGCAGTTTTCAAGTAAAGGAAATTCATATGATATAGCTAGTAAGCCTCTCCAAACTGTCGAGCTGGTGTTGTTTGCTTTTTCCTAGGATAGCTTCTTACTCAGAGTGCTGAAGGAAGTTGGCAGATAAAATCGAGAAAAAAAAAACAAACATAAGTTTTGGGGCTACTGAGGCACAACTGTAAGTTTCCTCCTTCACCATCTTCTCGATAGGCTTGAGCTCCTCCTGTGTCCAACTTCTCATGCCATTCAGGGTTGGTCTTGCTTGCCAAACACGAAGAAGCATGAACCTCAAGCTAAGGACATCCAAGTGAGTGTCGTGGAGAATCGACCAGATTATGCTGCAAATCTCAAAGACAAGAACGATTTGGTGCCCATAAGGATAGAGGTTTTCATATTTTCATACTTTTAGTTGTGGATTTTCTAGCAATAGATGCCTTTTTTCTCCTTATTTCTTGCTATGCAGAAATATGCTCGGCTATGCAAGTCATCCTCCTTTGTGCATGTAATTTGTGCATTTCCATATAGATGATGATCTTTTCAGTCGAATGCAAGGGAATGTGAATACGAATTTTTTATTTACCCTCTGAATGGTGGTACATAAGACTCCAAGAGTCTGAATCAAAGGTGCAAGACAGAAGTTTTAAACCTTGTTGGTGTTATCACTTGTTGAAAAAAACAAGCACAATGGAACTGATTTCAAACAAGAACAGTATTTCAGGATAAAGGAACTAATGAGGATCATGGTCACACTCCACTGGTTGGGAAAATGACCAAAAGGATTGAACTTGCTGCAAAAAGCTTTGAGGAAGGCCTCACCTAGATAATTTCAAGGTTCACTCATTTAGAAGTTGTGGCTTTTTGGCAACTGATAAATGGTGCTCTACTTAAGCAGATGCAATAATATGAGCACCCTTACGAGTTGGTCTGTATACAACAAAACAATAGGTAATTTCTGACCCAAGGCAGCTGGACCACAAGAACTCCATATTGTGTTATATGGTGACAGCTCTCTCGATGCAAAGCATATTAGTGTCATGACCAATGGAAGCTGAGGTAGAGATCACAATTATCAGTCTGCAGCTGAACAATATAGGGAAAAGCGTGGTAGTAAGAATTGGTTCCTTTCCTGCTCTGTCTTGTTTTTGCGTTTGTCCATGGAGTTGTTGGACTTGCGTTTGTCAAGACTTGTCCAAGATTACTGCATATCTGGCAATAGAGGCTGCTATTTACAAGGTTGGGCTGACTGCCCCCATGGGAATTGTGTCACCTAGCTCTGAAGACAAAAGCATTTCAGATTGAAGAAAAGACTGACGGCTTGAAGATTGGAAGTGCTACAGATTTGAAGATTGAAGACTGATGTGCTGCAGGTTCAAAGATCAATGAAGAGTATGAATTCCTGAAGACTACAGACTACAGAATGGCAGATTTATAGACCTAGAGCTTCTCAGAAGTCAAGACTCAAGCTTGAACCAGTTCAGTTATGTATGCTCTTCTTTAGCTTTGTCGAGGATGACAAAGTCTAGGGAGGGGAGAGTGTTGGGTTGTAGGGTATGCACACACCCTCAATGGTGCATGAGAACCCTCACTAGACCATGAGAATAACCCTTTTTTGTATATATGTGAGTGTCACATATGAACACTCTCCTAGAGCACTTTTTAATATTCTCTTATACCATAGTGAAGAGGTCTCTCATATATCTCACCTTTTTGGCCCGTCTAGGACATTCCTACGTAAAAATCCCACGCATGGAGTTTCTTGGGATTTGGTTGTTACAAGACTTGATTTTGGAATATCCTAGAATATATGTTAGTTAGAGAGAGTTTTCCTCATGGACTAGGATCCTTGACTCCCTATTCTCCTTGTTTTCAAGCATGTGGCAAAGCATGGGGCTATTGCCAATGGCTTGAACATGTGGGAGGTAGGGGTGGATGAGAGGAGAGTCACTCTTGAGCTTTCCTTCTTGCTTCCATGCAAGGTGGTGAGGGTTCTTGGTCATTCCTTGCTACAACCTCGACACTCTTCCTCTTCCAGAGTAGAATACATGCTCAAACCTGCTTTTCCTTGGGAGTTTGAATCCTCACCAAGATTCTTTTCTTCAATAATCAGCATAGATATTAGATCAACAAAATTCAGAATAATTTCCCTGGTTTGTATGGAAGTTCTGAACTGCTTATATGCAGCTCCTAAACCACAAATGCATGGTTCCACCTTATCATCATCATCTACATTCATGCCAATAGATGCAAGTGAATCACATATGCTTTTGATTTTTAGGGTGTAGTCACTTATCGACATGCCCTTCTTCTCCAATGTATGCAACTCGTTCTTCAGTTGCAATTTACGTGCTTTTGTATTGGTCTCATACAATGTGACCAAACTATTCCAGGCCTCTTTTGGAGTCTTGGCATCTTGTATGTGCTTTGCAACGAGACACATTGTAGTAGGAGAGCTTTGAGAGAATTCCAAAAATCCTTCCAGTAATGTATATACATCGATTGATTCATTTTTAGACATACTATTCAAATTACTTTCTTAATAAAAATGTACCTCATTATGCACTACATACAAAGAAGCAAGAGTATCTCAAGCTTGTTTTGATGTGGTGCATGAATGGATGGTGGAGCAATATGTCGCTTCTTAGAAAGAGCAATCAATGCATGAGCTTGTGCACCCTTTCCATCCCATTTTGAGGCGGAGAGTCATAGTCATTGTACTTGAAAAAGAACTTGGATCTATGATAATAGGTTGCATAATAGAAGAACCACCAGATCGTGTATCAACATCTACCATTGCATTCCTCAATTGCTTTGCAGCAAGAACATGCTTCATCATGTACGAACACATTGGATAGTTGGTCACATTAAGCCTATACTCAGCTTGAATCATGCCAAAAAAAGTGGCTTGCCATTGTACAAAATAACTCAAAAGTAGCAAGATATGAACTTCAACAAAAGTTGAACTATAGCTCACAATCTATGAATCCATTGGAAATTCTGACTACATGAATGCCTTCTAAAGGGGAAAATTCCTAGCGTGTCTGATGGAAATGTTCTCTAAGTGTCGAACCTTGTACTTTTATGCTTCAAAATAGATTTGCACCAAAAACTACTAGGTTGAGAAGATGCTAAATCTACTTAGATACAACTATTGGGTGTATCATAGAGTGAGGAAGCACAAAAAGAATACACATGAGAGCAAAGAAGGAGATCGATGCATGAAGAAATGTAATGGTTGGAAGAGCTCTCTATTGATAGATGACGAAACATAATCAATAATATGAGAATGAGTGAGTTGAGATCTATAAGTCCATACCTAATTAAGTACTGCATACCAGCACATATGAGAATACTGTACATATGTGGTACATGGGAAAAACATTCTAGCCATATCTAGAGTAAAAAGTGCTCATATATAGGAAATAGTTCACATCAAAGCTACTTAAGTGGCACATAAGTATAAGAATGTATGGTCTCCTTGATCCATTGATCCCCTCTTATAAATTTCCCACTAACTAGCTCCATGAATACATGGAGAGTAATCCTTCCTTTGTTAGTTGCTTTATAAATGGGCTTATTAGCTGTGTTGATCCACAATATTATGATGGTAAAAAAGAGGTATATCCTTTCCATAATATGTGTTTATGAGTTTTGATGATATAAAAGGAAATACTCATGGATTGTTTATGGAAGTGTTGCCAAAGAAACGTCTTAGTGCTCTTGCTAGCATGAGTGATCAACTCATCTATGGTATATGCTCTCTCTCTCTCTCTCTCTCTCCATGTTTGAATTCGTATGGCCTAGCATATATGATTAGATTGATTGGGCTAAGAGGTTTCTTTAGCATTTACTACCCTAGACTAAACATGTAGGTCATCAAGCTAAGAAGAAACCATCCCTTTTTTTATGGAATTTCAATCGAATCCTATTCTCCCTTGCTTGAACTAATTGAGAAAATGAAAAATGTACAATCAATGGGCATAGTGCCCATGGAATCCCTTGTATCCCATAAAGGAGGGGCATAGCTAAAGTTACTAGGTTTCTACTAAGAAACAACATATAATCAAGACTTACAACATTGTCAAAATAGTTATAACCACGAAGGACTATTTAAGGTTGGGAGAAGAGTGGCAGGTAGCTAATCATTACCTCACATTTGATATTAGGTGTTGTGTGTGTGTGAGAGAGAGAGAGAGAGGGAAAATTTGAGTGAAAGAGAACAAGTTCTATTGCAAGAGCTACGCAACATCATCATCTCCAAGGACTTTTGTAAGCAACCAATTGTAAATTTCTAAGAAAAAAAGCGGTCTTGGAGCTTCATCCTCTCAAAACGTCATATGAATACTTTGAATTTATGTGTGGGTGGATAGATTATAAAAAACTTGGGTCTATTTGCGAATCATGCTTGTGCAAAAGTCATCAATGTTGGAGTTCGAGGTCTATGGAAGCACATGAAAAGTATAAGGAAGAAGAAGAAGCTTGAAGAACAACAAAATATTGAATGTACTATGAAGTGAATGTACAATGATAAGTGACCCATTAGGCTTATAGATGTATGTACAAGCCAGGGGGAAAAACCTCCTAAAGAGGGAAAGAAGTGCCATAGATATCCTAAGTTTGTTCACATGCATCATTACCAAAATATATAAACAAATCCCCCCTAGGACTGATGCATTGAATAAGAAGTTGACACTCATGAATAAAAAGTATACCAGGATATATAGAAATTAATCAATACACAAAAGGAAGTAAGCCCAAAGCTTTGCAAAAGTTTCAGCAAACTTCTCCCTAGGTAGAGCCATTATGAAAAGGCCTACAAGATTATCCTGTGTGGGCACATAAGCCAAACTAGTCTATCCAACAAAGAATCTCTCCCTGAAATAATGATAGTGCATCTCAGTTTCTTTGTGTGAGCATGGAACATAGGGTTCCTCACATTGCTAACGCACTTTGAGTGTCAATAAAGATGGTGGTGGTAGAAGAGTGACCAACACCCAAATAAGCCAAAAAGCATATGAACCACACACACTCAACAATCCCTTTGAAAACTGCCCTATCCTCAACCTCACAACTAGAAGTAGTCATAGTATCCTCCTTCTTACTCAACCAAGATATGCATGAGCTACCAAACATGAAGGAAAAACCATCGATGGGCACATGAATGTCATAGCAACTAGCCCAGTCAAAGTCAAAAGAAGTGGATAAATCTAGTGGTAATGATCCCCTTGGCATTAAAAAATCCAAGTAGCTAGGTACCACTCAAGTAGAAAAAGATGCACTTAACCACCTCCCAACACTTGAAACATGGGCTATGCATAAACCTACTCATCTACGAGACAACAAGTTGAATATCAAGTAGACTCATGCATAAGTAAATTAAGCATCCAACATCCTATTTATAGAGAAAAACATCAAATGCATCTCTGGCATCATGAAGGCTCAACTATAGACCTGTTTCTATGGGAGTGGCAATAGGTTTGAAAACTTCAAGGATAAAAATGCTACAATAATGTGTCAATATATTTTGTATGACACAAAGTTGTCCCTCCATCAACTTGCATAAAGTCAATGCCCAAATAATGATGCAAATGCCCCAAATCTAACATCTCAAAAGAGACATGCGAATCAGCCTTAAATTTAGCAATATGATTCTTATTTAACCTAGTGAATGACATATCATCAACATAGAAAACAACAATCAAAAGTGCATTATTTGCATGCTTAACATATAAGGTGCTTTCAGTTGGACTGTTCTCAAATCCATGTGCTAGCAAGTATGCATGTATCTTCTCATACCAAGTACGTGGTGTTGCTTCAAACCATATAATGCCTTTCTAGCCTTTAGACTTTGTTTTCATTCCCTTTTTGCACAAAACTATGGGGTATGCACTTCTTCATGTAAATCATCATTCCAAAATGCAATTTTTATGTCCAATCAATGTACATTCAACCCATGACGAGTTGCAACGTGCACAAATGCTATGAGAAGTGGTCATTTGGCATGTGGGAGCAAAGGTGTCATCAAAATCATTGCCTCTCTCTTGAGCATAAACTTTTGCAACAAGCCTATCCTTATACCTATCATTTGTTCCATCATGTTTACATTGTAGCTTGTATAGCCATTTAAACATAACAACCATATGATCTTCTTAATTTTATGCTTCATCAAAAGAAACAAGCTCATTCTCGTCACGAAAACCAAGGAAAACCATTGCATAGTAATCTGATGCAAAGGAAACACTATGTGAACCTAAACAAGTATGATATGAAAAAGGTGCTTCTAATTTTCTATGTCTCAAAGTCTACACTAGCAATTTAGGCATAGTTTTACCTCTTCGATGTCAATTCTCTCATTAACAAGTGCATCATGTAAATCTGAATAAAAAATGGAATGATATACATCATCATTTCAAACCTATAAAGGCCGCAAAGTTGTCTTATTTGGTCCAACACTTGATTGCCCACCTCTAATAAGAGGCAGCAAAGTATCATACACATCCTTTGAGCTATCCAATGTCTCCTTGGTACATGAAAGTAAAGGTTGAATTGCATTTTCTACAAAAACAACATCACAAGTACCCTAAATGTGTTTATTCTTTGGATGATACAAACCATAACCTTTTCTTTGAGAAACATACCCAACAAAAATACATTTCATAGCCTTATCATTCAATGTTCTATGTTGTTGTTAAGGTATGATTGCATATGGTAGACAACCAAAAATATAGAGATGAGCAACATATGTCTCGCGACCATGCCAAGCCTCATATGAAGTGATAGATTGCAATGCTTTGGAGGGATACCTGTTAACTACATATGTTGCACACATAATAGAATCAAGCCAAAACCTATGTGGTAAAGCCTGAATTTTGATCATACACCTCACCATTTTGACAAGAGATATGTTCTTCCTTTCAACAATCCATGTACACTGATGTTTCATCCCACGCTCAACCAAAAATGCATTAAAGTCAGAAGACATATATCCCCTGATCAAAATGGAGGGGGTGCTAACAATTTTTCATCCATAACCTAGAACCTTTTAAATCCTATAAACACTTCGGACTTTTCTTTCAATGTATGCAGCCATGCATGCCTAGAAATAAAAATAACAGCAATACACATATGAAGGTGTCTATATATGACCACAAAAATCACTATGAAGAAGCTACAATTTATGAACAAATCTAATTGAACCATCTTTTGGGAAGGAGGAGCACTAAAGTTTGCCCAAAATATAGCCTTTACAAACATTTTTACAATGTGCCTCAAGCTAGGGTACAGAGGATATGATTTTAGATTTCTATAGGCAAAGCAAGCTTGCAAAATTCAGATGGCCAAAGCATGCATGCCAAAGCTTTGCATCTCAAATAGCCTTAGAATCATGAAGTGCACATGCTAAATCGTTCACAAATTTTTGATAATCTATGATCTTATATAGACCATAACATAAAATGTCAAAAACAATAATAACATCACTGTTCAAGGTATCATGAATTGTACATCTATCATCAACAATGTTGACAACTAAGACAATCTTGGATAATGTTGATGTTGATAACAGATTTTTATTGATCCCTAGCACATATAAGGCATATGAGAATGTGAAAGAATTGCCATCAGTAGTAGTCAGTATGTTCTTTCCAGCTCCCATTAAAATATAAGAGGAGTTCTTAGCACATGTGACACTATTCCCTATAGGGGCAGGCTCAAGTAAAGTGAAGAAACTACATTGTGAAGTAATATGTTTAGTTGCATCACTATCAAAGTACCAAAAATCCAAGACTTTAGTAGATATACAATACTCACAAGCAAAAGGTTCATAGCTTCAAACAATAGTAAATGGACATTCTTCATTCTAGACAAGATTAGAAAACTTTTGTTAAGTTGTAGAGGCCTTTGCAACAACCATTCTAGCCTCTCTCTTCTTTGCCTCCTTTGCAACCTGTTTGAGACAAATCTTTCTGACACGAGCATTTGCCTAATAGTACTTGCAAAATTCTTTGTGCTTTTCAATTTTCTTGTTAGATTTGTCTTCCTTCTTTGATTGTGTAGCATTAGCACATTTCTACTTACTAGTAGATGCACTCCGTTTATCTTTGCCATTGCAATTAGCTAAGAAACCTTGATCTGCAACATGCATGCTTGATCTTTTGTGCTTAGAGTGATCTTCCTGCAACAAAATAGAGGCCAACTCCTCAAAAGTTAAGGCTTTTGGATTTCCTTTCTTCAAACAAAGAGTAGAAGCAAAAATTTGATATGAATCTAGAAGAACATTAAGAATAGTTTGCACAAGTGAACTATTTGACAAGATTTCATTAAAAAAAATCAATTGCTCCTTCAAATCTTTGATCTCTGTCAAAAAACTATCCATTGAATCTCCTTCATTCATAAGCTCACTCCCCAAGTATTTTCCAAGATAAGCAACATGAGCCTCATTTTTGATCTGGTATAATGTTGTAAGAGTATCTCAAGCATGTTTTGCTACCTTGCATGAACAAATGAGAGGGATAATGGCATCTTTGATAAAAAGAATCTATCAATGCATATGCCGGTGCATCTCTACCATCCCAAAAAAATTTCTATATAGTAGGTGCAATAGGAACCCATAGCACGATGAGGAAATTGAAGATCATCATCTTCAACACCATTTGCGTCACCTTCAATCACTCTATTTGTAGGTGTAGTGTGATGTTTTTCAACACCTTCACAATATTCCACACCCCTTTTGCTACTAATACATGATGCATCATTTGTGCCCACAATGGATAATTAGTAGCATTCAAATTATCCTCAACAACCAATATGTAGAATACATGATTGCTTTCAACCATGCAAAGTAACAAAAAATCTTGATGTAGAAAATTGATTGTATCTCAAAATGTTGAACAAAAATACTTATAAGATCTACGAGACTTGTAGCATACTTTGAGGTGCTTGTACTGATGAACTCAAACACACACACACACACACACACATATATATATATATGTGTGTGTGTGTGTTTGGCACAAAAGGAAAAAATCACTTACACACATTTTAATAGTATGTTCGGAGGTGGAAATGAGCTCAAATCAAAATTTCAATGCCACATAGCAAAGTTTTTTTGAAAACCTAACTTTCTCGCATATGCTCGACAATTTTCATGCAACTTTGAGGTTGTGATTGGTGGGGTGTTGACAACACCCTAGTGGAAGCAATGATCTGCTATGATACCTGTCATTGGAGTTCAAATTCTTCAAAAGCACATGTACATCATACGGAAGAAGAAGAAGTTTGGAGAACAACACAATAGTGAATGTATTACCAAGTTAATGTACAAAGATAAGTGGTCCATTAGAGTTATAGGCATATACACAAGAATGAGGAAAAAAGTTCCCAAAGAACGAAAAAAGTGCCCAATAGTTCTAAGTGTGTTCATACACATCATAATGAAAACATGTCAACAATCAGCTAAGGGCTCATCCTATTTGTGTTCCCACTGAGAGAAGAACACGGCCAACGTACAACCTCGTGAGTAGTTGCCCATGCAAATAGAGGAGGGCAAGTGATCTTCCTCTCTCCCTCTTTACTACATGAAAGAACAATGGCTTGAACTTTATTAAAAGCCTTCAACGGATTGCTCAACATCATCTATGGTATAAAATCCATATTCGGCACTTCCATCAACCTACTCTATGACCTCACGAGGGGAAATGGAAGGTTCAGGACTACCGAGGTTCATTGCTTGGAGCATATCTTGAGGTAGGAGAGTCCAATTTCAAATACTCAAAAGCCTATAGCTACTTTTCTTTCCTCTCTAATGCGTGTCACATGCAACCCTTTGGTGACCATTGATCACTTGTAGGAATGGTTTTATTTGACTGTTAGGATAGACAGCTATGGTCAAAACTCCAAAGGATTGATATCCTTTCTTCATGATTCTCATGGGTGTATTTTTATGTGGTGAGGGATAATTTATATTAGTTTTTGCATTTAGATTGGTAGAGAGAGGGGTCAAAGAATGTGTTTACCTTCTATGCCTTCAATTTAACAGACGAGATAGAACAGGGTTATGTTTTATCATTTCCATATTTTTCATTTATTGAATATTATGCTTTAAAACATAGTCTATGCATAGAAGTTGAATTATTCTCATTTTTCCATTAAAGAGTTTATATTTTCCTTTTTTTAATTCATGGAAATCTATGCATGAACTCATTGAACTACATAGATCAAGGAAGAGGAAAAAAATAAGGTTATTATTCATTATTGGGAAAGCATGCTTTTATGCATATGAATTTGGAGGGGTTATGCTATGTGAAGACTTTTAGAGGAGGGAGGTGTGAACCCTCCCTCGACCTCTTATAGATATGGGCTCTCACATTAATGCCAAGTGGCACACTCATGTATCCATCTTTAGGGAAGTGAAGTATATGGTCCAAGTACATGGTTGGGAAGAGAAAGACACGTACAATCCTCTATGAGTTAACTCCAAGTTCATAGCTAGCAGAGATCATCATCATCATCTTTATGCATTGGAATTTGAGCCTACACCATCCCAAAAGTGGGACCATCAAGGAGATTCAAACATTGGTATCAAAGCTTAGTTGAGGAACTTGGGCAACACGGAGGTAAGGAGCCTCAAATATTGGGCACTTGGGAAGTGCTTGACCATGGATGAGTCTCAAACTAGCCACAAGTGAAGGTGCATGGGCATTTGGGCACCAAAGGAGGGTGGCCATGTGAAAAATAGGTCCATCCATTGGAATTTGGGGCTAGGGAGGCACTCGACCTTAAGAAGGGGCCCACCAAGTTATAGAGAGGGCCCATAAGTGAGCATTGAGGACTACGTTCAATCTAAGGGGGAAAGAATGTCACACAATCCTAGTAAGAGGTGGATGAACCACACCTTAAGAGAGATGATTAGGACGTAATCATCAAACGTGGTGTTAGACGGCCGCCGAACAAAGGACAATTGTACTTAGACAGAGGTTTTTAATGTAGAAACAATTGTACTTAGACAGAGGTTTTTAATGTAGAAAGAACCCTTCTGAAAGTACGCGGTACAGAAAGATTCGCGTAAAGCCTTGTAACAAAACTCTATTTAAAGCAATGAAAAGCGACGAGAGGGCAATCGGAGAGAGTCCCCGTTTTTTGGGAAGTTGCTAGTATATTGTGAGAATTCCCGTTTTGGGGTTACTTTTACTGCTTCTGCTGTGTGCAACGAGTAGAGTGTCTTGGTTCCGTCCTGCCTGTGCACTTTCTCTGCGTAATCATTCGACTGTGTATGGGTGATACACTGTGTGTTACGAGTCGGTACTGCGATTGTGAGATTCTGTTCGGTAACGAGTTAAAGAGTCCCCTGTGTTTTGGGAATTGCACGTATAAGTGTTGTAGGTGTAGAACAAGAGTAACTCTGTTCTGTTTCGTCTGCTTCCTCCCCTCTCCTGTGTATGTGTTTGTGTGCGTATGTGTGTTATACGCAGCGTTACGAATTGATACGGTGTTGCAGAGATTTCACCCGGTAATGAT
Organism: Ceratopteris richardii; assembly: GCA_020310875.1. Taxonomy (NCBI): domain Eukaryota; kingdom Viridiplantae; phylum Streptophyta; class Polypodiopsida; order Polypodiales; family Pteridaceae; genus Ceratopteris; species Ceratopteris richardii. The sequence continues at coordinate 73,541,042 of CM035417.1, read as the reverse complement.
TAAAGTATTTCCTAAGTGTTAATCGACAGGAATATGTTTGTCTGATCGTTCGTCTGTGGAGCACGGACGCCTAGAGAACTAACATGGTTCGGTTGTGAGTTATGAATCTCTGTGAACGACTGAGTAGGTAGTATATCTATGTTCGGATTAGTACCAGTGGTGTTCTGAATACGAGTAGAATGATGATAAAGTGCGCGACAAGTTATAGTCAGTAGGACTTGCAATTTGAATGTGGTACTCGGTAAAGTCGTAAATTGTGCAGAAGGATTTTGTGGTGTGTTCGTGTTAAGTTACCAGCAGTGTGCTTTGTGTATTGATTCTCAGTCCAGATTACTGCTCAACGGTGATAGCAGGTAGATCTTGGAGTACGGGATTTTAAGACGTTGGTAGCCTTGGTTGATCAGAAACAACTACTGAGCTAAGACGCGCTGACCGAGTAACGAGTGAGTGAGAAGTTGGGAAAATAGTATAGGGCCTCTGTCTAACAGACCCCTACCACTCCCAAGGACCCACGAGGCTAGAGTACGTTTACTTTTACGGTAAGATTCACTACAGAAAGACGCGGATATACATATTACACCGTGTTGATTTGATAGAAAGCGATACTGTTATACGTTTAACAGTGGCTTTGGGGTAAGTGGTTAGCCCATCATACTCCTAACTAAGAGGTTATGAGTTCAATTCCCAACATCGGTATCAGAGCAAAGTGTTCCAAGTATTCATGGAAAATTCACACTCTGCCAAGGAATCAAAGTGTGAATTTTCCTTGAACACTTGGAACACATTGCTCTGATACCAATGTTGGGAATTGAACTCACAACCTCTCAATTAAAAGTATGATGAGCTAACCTCTTGCCTCCAAAAGCTACGGTTGAGGATTACTTCCTAATCCTCCCTCTGAAAATGTGGTTCATCCACCTCCTAATAAGATTATGTGATATTTCTTCCCCCTTAGATTAAACATAATCCGCAATGTTCACTTATGGACCCTTTCTATAACTTTGTAGGCCGAACTTCTCTCTATAAATTGTAAGGACAAACTTCTTCTTCACAAAAAAGAAGTGATACATTTGTTCGATCCTTCTCTTCTCTATGACTTCATAGAAGTTTTAGAATTTTTAGGAATAACACTAGCAAGAGGCATATGGTAACGTACGTACACTCTCTTTCTCTCTCTATATGAGATGGAGTGTGGCAAGAGGCATATGGTAACGTACGTACACTCTCTTTCTCTCTCTATATGAGATGGAGTGTGGCAAGAGGCATATGGTAACGTACGTACACTCTCTTTCTCTCTCTATATGAGATGGAGTGTGGCAAGAGGCATATGGTAACGTACGTACACTCTCTTTCTCTCTCTCTCTATGAGATTTGTGGAGTGTGGCATATGGTAAGGTACGTACACTCTCTTTCTCTTTCTCTCTCTATGAGATTTGTGGAGTCTTCTCAAATGTCCTTTTCCTTTGAGATCCTTTTGCCACACCTTATCCTCTCATTCCCATAACCATTTGAACAACCCCTTATGTTTTGCGAGTGTACGCAATCGCACATTTTGTACTCTTTTGTTTTGTCCACTTGAGATTTGAAGGTTGTGTATGGTCCACACTTTTCTATGTTCTTCTTTTGCTTTCCACATCTCTTCATTCTTTGTCATACCTTACGTCCTCCAAAGGCATGGGAATTCCAACGCATATCTAAGAGCCATTCTCATGTGGTGTAATGACTACTTGGTATTAAATTATGTCCACAAGAATGTATTACAATGAGTTAACACAAGAGATTTGTTCCCAAACTTCATTTAGACTTTTATAGATGGACAAGGTGGCATCATCACCTCATGTCTAGACCCATTCACCCTCACTCTACTAATTTGTGTAGTTTCACATACTTTGGATGCATGGTTGATGGATCATTGTCATATCTTTGTATGCATTACAAGAGCCAAGAGAAGCCAGCTTCTTCTTTCAAATAGAGACATCCCTTTTAAATAAAATGAGACTACATATAGTTGATTCTGTAAATAAAGAGTACCAGATTGCTCTCATCAATTGCCAACAACACCAATATTGGCTTGGAACCTGACCAATATTGACTCAGAAACTAGTTTCTAAGGAGGCCAAGTATTCCTTCAAACCAATGGACTTAACAAGTGGCCTTTTCCACATCTTTTTACCTACTTATATATCAATTTATTCAATATCCAACATGTGCATATCCATCTAACCCACAAATGACACTACATCTTTTTCATATCTTATCACATGTTTTTATGCTCCTTCATCTAATTAAAACACTTATCATCTTGTTCAAGATGCAACGTTTGGTACTAGAAATCCTACATCTTTTCTTTTGAGTACAATGAATTGGAAAGACACACACACCAACCTCATAAGGTAGAGGCACCCATCTTGGGAAACTGATTGACATCCATCTTGGGGAACTCATTTACACCCATCTTGTGGAACTCATGGATATGTCCAACGAGGATTTGAACTCAGAAATTCCTCTCAAAGATTCAAAGCATCAACCACTAGACAATGCGAGCTTGGACAATCATACATCTTTTTGTCGTCTTTTCGTCCTAATAAATCTCCCACGAGTACTTCATCTCATTGCAATATCATATAGCATTAATGAAAATGTTACATGTTTGATTTTCCTCCAAAATGCTCGTAGATCTACACAGACAATATTTCCTATTCTTTTAGGTTGTCCACATCTATGCTTTTGAAGATTTTGCTCACCAAAACCTAGATTCTTTTTTGGGTTCTAATAGAAATTCAATATATATCCATAACCACATAAAATATTGGCACAAAGAGCTTTATAACCAGCAAGTTTAACCACATATATATCCATAACCACATAAAATATTGGCACAAAGAGCTTTATAACCAGCAAGTCTAACCACATGGGGACAGCACACTATTATTGAATCCATTATGGAGGATGGAGGATGATGTAAATAACTTTTTTTTGGGGTCTTCATGAGGTTTGCATGAGGTAGGAAAGATCTAAATGCTAACCTTCTTCAAGCTCACATTTAGTTCTACACTCTCATGTAATGAGCTCTCAACCACCCGCTAAGAAGCACACTTGAGAAAAGTCACAAAAGAGAGGAGACAGACACATGAAGGTGCTGATTGATTTGAAGGTGGAGGAGGAGGCAGGGAGGCCCCATGCTTTCCATTGTAGCAGGAGAAAAAAAATGCAATAAACGAGGGGGAAGAATAGTTTAATTCTCTGCGGATACACAGGGAAGCGGAGGATGTGCGAAATGGGTAAGGACGACCTTCTGGTTCGTCCTCATCCACTTCGGAAAAAGAGAAAAAAAGCTCTTTCCTTCCTCCCCCATCACTTCGCAGCTATCAATTAAAGGGCGAACCCCGCTTTCTCATCTCCATCCTCCACCTGCGGACCTGTATCTGTACGATCTTCCCCTCCTACTCGTCCGCACATACTGCTTGCGTTTATAATACTCTTGCACATACGGGCACTCACTCTCTTCTCTCTCCTCTCTCTCTCTCTCTTTGTGTGAGCGTGTGTTTGATCGTGTCTGTGTTCGCACTTTGTCTCGCTCGGCATGGCCATGCGGAAGGAGGACACCATAAAGCTCGTCAGTGCCGAGGGTTTCGAGTTCGTCATCGATCGCAAGGCGGCCGTAGTCTCAGACACTCTCAAGAGCATGCTTAACTCCACGGGTAAGCTGTTTTTTCCAGATTGAAGCTGTTTCAGTGCTCTTTTGCACTCTCTACTTCTGCATGCTACTATACTGCACACGAGAATATTTTCTTCTCTGCGTCCGTTAATGTATATGAGCGTGTCTTCCTTTTCCTCTCTTGTGTGCTCTAGCAAGCCAGCGTTAACAGTTGATCATTAATGGTAACTTGGAGTTTTTTCAATAATGTAGATTCATGCGTACTCCTTTTTGTTGTCATGCCAGACATGAGAGGGGCGTAGTAGTTCCTGTCCATTATTTTTCAGCATTCTCATATATTTTCAAGTTCAGAAGCGTTCATTCATGTAGTTGTGTTCATCGTCTGTTTAAATGTCTTCGTCTTTTTTTCTACATGAGAAAGTTCAGAGCTTTGCGTATAATGTGTCCTTATTGTCACAGTTATTTCCTGTAGTTCTCTTCACACCTATGATATTGAATCGACATTCGAATGATACAAACCTTTCCAAATTCCTTGTCCTGAACGAAAATGTTCATTTGTGCAAATAACCCTTCTAACAGCATTTTCTTCTCCAGATTACATATTATAGTCTCATTCTGGAAGTTAGTGGCACTCTAATCTTTCTCATCTATGGCACTTCCAGAGGTCTCTCCATCTCGTCAGATTTTGCCATCTAGTTTACGATTTTGTGCAGGGTTGAAGCCTTGTATCAAGTGTTTTTCGCATTGGGAGGTTTTTATTTTTGCTAAATGATCGCTATTTTTAGATGATTTCATGCAGATATTGAACATGAAATTTGGTAGGATGGAAGTAGATATTATTGTTGCTAGTTTGCTAGCTTATTTGTATTCAATCTCTGTCTTTTTTCACCACAGGAAGTAATATTAGAGATGCAGAACTGGGCGAAGTTAAGCTTCCGGAGATAAGCACCCCCGTGCTTGAAAAAGTTTGCGAGTTTTTCTACTGGTCGCTGCAATTTTCAAAGTAAATTTCATTAGCCTGATCTGAATATTCGCATTGAGTTTGCCACGTGATTAGTGTTTGAAGGCGATACATTGAAGAATAGAAGCACAGACACGCGCGGGGATACAGAGAGAGAGAGAGAGAGAGAGAGAGAGAGAGAGAGAGAGAGAGAGAGAGAGAGAGAGAGAGAGAGAGAGAGAGAGAGAGAGAGAGAGCCCACGAAAGCATAAGCAGACAATGAGGGACATCAAGAAGATTGCCAGGAACATGTTTATATTTGATTAGCAACTCGGGTTCACAAGAAGGCAATGAGAGCTTGGTATGAAGAGTATTAGTACCGCTCACAGTTGCGCACAATTTGGCGTCGCAGGGCATACCCCCAAGCACTAAAAAGGGCTGGATAGAAATACAGGCTGTGACGGGAGGGAGGGAGGGAGGGAGGGAGGGAGGGAGGGAGGGAGAGAGATGCGCACAATTTGGCGCCGCAGGGCATACCCCCAAGCACTAAAAAGGGCTGGATAGAAATACAGGCTGTGACGGGAGGGAGGGAGGGAGGGAGGGAGGGAGGGAGGGAGGGGGGAGGAGGGAGGGAGGGAGGGAGGGAGGGAGAGAGAGAGAGAGAGAGAGAGAGAGAGAGAGAGAGAGAGAGAGAGAGAGAGAGAGAGAGAGAGAGAGAGAGAGAGAGAGAGAGAGAGAGAGATTTCTTTTTCAGTGGCATTGAGACGGAATTCGATATTGAGCCAGAAATGACATCCGACTTGATGAGGGCAGCGAATCTTCTGCACACGTGAAGGCTAAAGCGAAACATCTCCGTTCACGAAAGGAGAATGATGGAAGCTTGATAGTTTTTAAACTTCTGTCTAGGCTTATCGTTTGCCTGTTTGTCACCCTCTCAAGTTGTAAATTGCTTTGCTAACAGAAGCTTGGCATCCGATTGATAGAGCTGCTGTAAATTATGGAATGGATCTTCACACATAGAGGGCCTCTAATAGGCCTTAGCTTGCTGGCTTGAGCATCTCCGTGGTACATCTCTTTTCGTCCGGCTGAGTTTTCGCCCTAGATAGACTTCGTATACGTTTGTAATGAAAGGATTGCAAGTATTCTGTACAGTGAAATGGTTTCGTCTGGATATACTCTTTGTCATTAAGTTTCCTTGTATTAAGTTATCTTCGAACACTTGTGGAACGGGGTTTCTAACAGAAACTTGAATTCTGGAAGCTAGGAAAGTTCTCACTAGAAGAGAAACGCTTGAAAGCTTTTAGCTATTGTCATCAAACCGTTGCAGCAGCAGCTGATTGCTATTTAGTTTTCTGTGAAAATTGCATTCTCGAGTTCAAAGTTCTGCAATCGTAGAACTTGGAAGCTCGCAGGTTCTTTAGGGACATCGATGCACACTATGATTTTGCTTGTAGTTCACTTTAGGGAATCACGCTAGTCTTTATTAGTTCTGGAGGGTTCGTACATTATTCGATGCTTGTCACCCACCAAATGTCTCTCTGTGAGTGTGAGAGTGATTTTTTTCAAGTTGCTGGTTTGAAGTTAAGATATGGAATTGCAGAATGCTGGAAACTTTTGCAGGATACATTGATCACCTACATGCGGCCTGCTCATAAGATACTGCACCAGATGCATGGTGCCGATCCTGGTCATTACTTCGATAATAGCGAGTTCGCACTCCATGAAAGAGGTATGCTATCTATGTACCAGATTTTGAACTTAATAAGAATCCCATTTGTATTTGTGTCGGTCCATGGCTCCCATATTTTGCTTATCCAGGCCTGCAGAGCCGCTTGATAAACAACCGACTTCAGGTTTTTTCTATTTAAGGCAGGTGGCATCGCTTCAGGGAATGCGCTTGTGATTATATATAGGAGGAATTCCTTTCGTAGAATCTGTTTTTGTCTGTAGTTCCATAGCCATCTGTTAGGGTGGCAGATTTGCACCGTATAATATCAAACAGGACAACGCTGTTTATCATGGCCTAACTGGGACAACCGGCCCTTCATTGCTGGTTCTTCTGCGTTATTATTAGTACGTCAGTGATCTAAAACTTAGGAAATGGCAAAGGTCAATATACTTGCGATGCACAATATGTTTTATTGTTTATCCTGTTGGATACATGCTTCTTTTCCTTTGGTTTAGAAAGCGTTCCATTTGTGTTCCCCTCTTTGGATTTCCATTGGAACAGGCGTTATTCATCTTTGAAACTTTCCATCACTTGGCGATCATCTGATTGTGGAGGCTTCTTTGGACGGGCGGGCTTTAGAACAAAACTTCGTGAAACCCTTCCATGAGCTGGTAGCTTTCTTCAGTGTTCCTGCCCCCCTTATGAATGACTAGTTTGTTGAGCGAGACATGGCTAGTGAAGGACTGGTGTTTTGTTTTGCCAATGATAAATAGCGTGCTGACAATTTTAATGATTCGCTTTTGTGAAGATCGATATTTCATTCATTGGGGCGTTGAAATTCCCTGAGCCTAGGTTACGGAGGTAGCCACTCAAAATGCTGGATCATATTCATATTGATGGCAGGGAATTGTGGGAGGTACACAATTTTTTTCCTATTGCGAAATGTATCAAGGGAACATTGCAGGACATGTGAATACATTTCGGTGGCAGGGAATAGCGAGGGCACTTATTTTGTCCTCTTGCAAGGAAAGCCTCTAAGCAGAAAATACCTGATTCTTTGTAGGACACTAGAGGGAAGTTCAAAGTTTCTCTATAATTCCCTCTCGTCTATGACGAGTTCTCCATGTTAATTTCAGTCCATTCTATCGAGTTACAGATTTCAGTCCCTTGTCTTACAAGGCCTTTCAGATTGCTTGAACTTAGGCTGTTTTCATGATCCAATTCTTTTATCAAGCCGAAGAGGCTCCACCATTGGTAGAATTCTAGATTCTGACACTAGATTCTACTGGTTAGGAAAAAGAAGGATAATTGCAGTTTTTTTCTCTGTGTTGATTCTTTCAAGGTGCAAGAGGTATCCCAAATTACTTTACCTTTTTTTTTAACGCACTGGATTGTTCCTATCTTAATCCCAACTCGCTAAATTCTTCATTTGCTGTATACTTCTTCAAAGACTCTTTTTCTTAGATTGTCTGAAAGGAATAGTTTCTTGGGACAAACAACTGTAGTAGTGTACACTATCAGGTACAAAGAATAAGTCCAATTATAAAAAAGAGGGAATTAATGTATGATATTTGATTCAAATATGTAAACTGATTGGTGAATGGCAGTTGCAAAGGCAAGCACGAATATTCTAAGTCCGAAAAAGTCTTCTGAAGAGATCACTTGTGAAGGAAAAAGCTTTTGAAGAGATCACTTGTTAACACAGTTTTTTTTTTTTTTTTTTTTTTTTGAGAATGATGGGTAGGCGATGTAGATATGCCTTTCAAAGGGATGTAATATTTCAAAGGAAGGAATCTCAGAAATGAAGAGAAGGTCATTTATTAACGCTTCTCTAGATAATGGCAGGCTGGAAGAAAGTGCTTTGCAAAGGGATGTATCAATTTAAAGGAAAGAAATTAGGATATGGAGAGGCGATCATTTGTGAACACCTCAAGCTCCTCCCTAGAGAATGGCGGGTAGGAAAGTTAATAATGCACTCCAAAGGTATGCGAGATACTGAAGGATAAACAGAAAACTATTCTATTACTTCAAGAAGTAGATGGTTTAACGTTTGGAACTTTGGAAGTCGGGGGGAGGTTTACTACTGAAGCACTTCAAAGGGCCTTCTCATACCATCTTATGCAGCGAGAGGGGAAAGGTTGTTCTAGAGGATATCCCAAATCAGTGAGATGCACATTGTTTGGATTTGGTAATCATTGAAGACGAAATTCGCCAAGCTTGTAGAATAGGTCGATTTCATTACGGTCTCGTGTATTTGAATCTTACGACATGCAAAAGCTGGATTTCATCTCCCATGCAACTTTGGTAGCAATTGTCTGATCATTTAGGCACTCTAATCAAGTTGGAAAGTTCATGCAGAAGCTCTAACCAAAAGATTAAATGAACTTGAAATCAATTGATGAAAGAGGAGTGAAAGAATGTGATTGAAGGAAGACGCACCTTGAAAGCTACCACCCAAATGGATGCAAAAAAATTTTTATCCTTTTTGAAATTGTGGGTTTTGCAACCGTTTTACTAGGTGTGGAAACATTTCCACCTTACAAGATGCGGAAATTGAGTGATCTTTTAGCGACTTCTTTTGAAGGGACAAATTCGAGTGTTCTCTCAGTTCACATCTGTGGGTAATATCAGTTACAAGCCCTCATTTGCTACTTGAAACCAAAAAGTAGCAAGGGATAATCAATAAGCTAGTACTTGAACGGAGGTATCCCACAAAATTTGCTACCCTTAAGGTTGGTCCAGATTCCGTGATGAAGAATTCGCCATAGGGGGACAGACTTTTTGATTTCTATGAGGGGGTGCAAGATAGCCATGAACTTCATGTCCCACTGAAGCCGCGTCCATGACACACATGTATTCTCCCTTTTGCTTCAATGCATGATTAATGCTTCATCACTTGTTGACTAGTTTGGAGAAAATAAGATGTACCAATCGGAATCCAAAATATTTTGCATGAATCGAGTATTGAATTGGCACAAATTTTACTTCAAATTTAGCACTCCATTACGTCCTCCGCTATATACCTATGGACCCAAAGAATCACACTTCTTGTTATATTTCTAGGAAAGGGACTTAAAAGTTTGACTAGAAATCTAGAATAAAAAGAAACCAACTTAATAGAATTTTAGTAGATATAGGTATCACACAAAGATTCCATTATGAGGATTGGATATGATTGAAGAATACGATAGAGCTTGGATATAATTGAACCAACTAATAACTTAATAGAATTTCAGTAGATATAGGTATCACACGAAGATTCCATTATGAGGATTGGATATGATTGAAGAATACGATAGAGCTTGAAGAATACGATAGAGCTTTGGAAAAGCAAAAAACTTAGTTGGATATAATTGAACCAACTAATAAATTGAGGGGGGAGATGCTAGAAAGGAATCATATGGAAAGAACTCGAAGAATTTGTTATGGGATGTATGCCCATGGAAAGTTCAATTGGACATAATGCCCTACTCAATGGTGACTATCGATGAAAGTTGGATTTCTTAGGTCTATGACATCCATCGAAAGAGACATTTTATTTCTTATTGGCTAATAATATATAATAAAATGCAAAGGTAGAATTAGGATTTGGGGCGTTTCTTCTTCTACCTCTTTAGAATCATGAGGAGAAGGTTATTAGGTTGCTTAAACTTCAATCTCCAATCATTTTTCTTTTGGAGATACTTCAATGGGGAAAGTGATCAATTGTGCAAGAAAACAATAAAATTTAGTGATAGGAGGGGCTATCTTGGTTTCGACTTTGAAGCATTCTTTGGAAATGATAACAAGATATTGCATCCTAGATGTGTATTAATAACTTGATCAAACTTTAATAACATAATATAAAGGAAATACCCTCTTTTGTCATTAGAAGCATGTGTCCTAGTAGATGCCAAGCTAAAGCTTTTGGGATACCCACACCATAAGGACGAGATGGATTCAACATTTGTGTATTATTTTGTGAACTTGTAATTCAGTAACATTTTCTTTGGGTGCATTCTAAGGTATTGTAAAAGAATTCTTTGAGTGTCTAAAGAGCTAGAGGAAGACATTGTATCTCAATCTTTGACCTTTTAGGACTTTGATGAACAATGTTTAATCTTATTCATTTCTTTCTGGAGTGAAGGAGGATTAAATGCCTTGAAAAGCTAACATGCTCCTTGATGTGTATTTTATTCATGCTCTTGTAACTTGGCTAATTGTTTCTTGAACGAAGGATAAAAGGTACTTGATAAATAATAGTACAACTTCAAGATGTCATTAGCTTCATATGAAAAAAGGTTTTATCAAGATGAAGATCATGATAAGTAATGAAAAAAAATATAATTTTTAAAACTTGTGACATGGTTAATAAATATTTGTACATCCTTGCATGATCTTTTTTTTTCATCTCTCTCTCTCTTAACTCTTAATCTTCTATCTTGGATTTTTAATTTACAAGTTTTTTCTTGAGTTTTATTTTTATTTTTAGAGATGAAGTTTTTTCTTATTTGCAATTTCTAATAATGATTCCTTATCCCTTGGTGAACAAATTAATCCATGAGAAAATCTAGATGAAATCTAAACGTAGAGTCTAAGATATGTTTGCATCCTATCACTAGAGAACCATATTTTTACTATTTACCATTAATAGTAGAATTTGAGTAAGAAAGTTTTTCCCATCTCAAGTCTGGTGCATATTTCCTATATACAAGAATATAAGAGAAACCTAGGAGCATTCTTCAAGCATAATTAGAGCCCATGAAATCAAATAAGGAAATAGGGAAATATATTGTTGCATAAGTTACCAAAGACTACCCTACTTCAACCAAGTCACACACATATATGATAAATACTTGTATTTGTTACTTTTATAACCACATTTCCTTATGTATGGCTACATTCTATTATTGCAAATCATGCAGGTTTTTTTTTCATTTGATATGTTAGATTGTCTTAAAGGTACAACCTTATTTCTCTATTGTCCTTCCCATCATACCCTTACAATCAAATACCCTTAGTGCTACCTTTGGGGCATCAAAAATTTCATCTAACCTCACTGCCTACCTATCCATAAGCCTCTTTTGCAAGCTATCTTATTTCATTTCTTTCCCCTATTTATTTTGTATCCATGATGCACAATTTTCTCTTAATTGTTTCAATTCTCTCTCTTTACCCAAAATCCAAGTGCTAGAATTTTAGGAAGAGTTAAGCATAAATTTTCAAGTATATTAAAATGTTTTTGATCAATTTAGTATGATAGGGCTATTTTCAACGTAGTTAAAAGCAACATCTATATATTATCTTCATAAATATGCATGTATGTGCATACTAAAAACTAATAACTATTATTTTGTGATTTGTTGGTTTAATATTTTTTTGTAAATAGAAAATTTAGGAAATTCAAGAGTGCAATGAAGTCCATGATTGATTGAGCACCATTGGTTTATGATTTAGAGAAAATTGTATTGAAACTAGTCAACACATTAGCCATAATTGCTTAGTTATGATTGATCTTAGGCCAATATGTTACAACAAATAGATATTAGTGACGACCCTCTTGCTATTAGATGTATGACCCTTAATAGGAAGATAATTATTGGATGGTTTTTGATAGTAAAACTTTTGTTATGTCCTATGTAATATCTCATTAATCTCATTCAAAGAACTTGATTCTTAGATTTAAGAAAACGATTGCAATTGTTTCCTATCCAATCACATTTATGGTGTAATCAAAGTCTTCAGCTTATGACCATCCATTTATACTATTGTATGTGTTGAAAAGGTTTTTTATTTTTTTTTGAAGAATTTTCTTTCTATCTTCTTTTGTACCCCTTTTTTGAGAATGTGATGCATGAGTGATTATTGTTTAAGAAATGCTTGATAAGGAAACCTAGGTAGAATTTAGATGCTAAAAATGCAAGAACAAAAAAATTATATTTGAACACCACTTGAAAGTTTCAAGTTGAAAAGGGGAGAGGGTGGTGTAGTAGTAACATGCTTGGACCTTTGGAGGAAGGGTTAGGCTTCCCATGTGTGACTAGGATAATGGGAATCCCTTGTGTGAGTGCATTTCTCATTAATTCCAAATCTAAATAACAAACGGGATTCTTAGGCTAAGGAAAAGTGCCATGAAAAAGTCTAGCCAAAATAAGATTTCCTATCCTTGGGAAAAGATAGGAAACTAAGACCTAGATACTATGGATCTCATGAAATTACTAGCTAGGAGAAGTCCAAGTATATAGTGCATGATTTCTTTCATATAAGATTATTTGAACCCTATCCCTAATGATGACAATGCATTACATGGTCAATGCATAAAAATTAAAGCCAAAGATATTACCATTCCTCATTCTTTTAAATCCTTTAAAGTAAATGAGCAGCAAGTTAGGAGCAAGACTATCAAGGGATGCTTGATGCAATGAAAGAAATACCCTTATTTTCTTTAGATTAAGTACAACTCGAACTTTGAAGGGGAAATTTGTATTTTACTGTTTACCCTACTTGCTCTACCTCTCTACACATAGATCATGACCCTTACAATAATGTATTGACTCAAAGTAATCCTAGAGATAACACAAATCACAGCAAGTTAATCGAGATTATAAGAAAAATCCTACATTAAAGGTGGGATCCAAGAATCTCTTCAAAATTTTTTCGATGAATAGTCCAAAGCTTGATAGGATCCTTGTGCAAGGTTTGCATTCAAAGGAAATGGTACGAATAGTAATTCTCTTATTCTCATGTGCTTTTTGTTTTAAAATGGTAATACATCCACAAAAATCACGTGTTTGACATTCTTCAAGCATAACCAAAGCTTAGGGAGATTCTAAAACAAGAAGCATCACATCAGAGCATAGTGAGGTCCTTTTGTTGAATCTACAAAAACCTCTCTTCCACTTCCACTTAAACATATGTTTTATGAGCATTTTGTATATTTTTTTTCATAATTGGTAAATTTGGAGTATTATAACTAGATTCTATTGTAGAGAGTTTTTCAAGTGTCTTCTTTATTTGGGTATGCTATATTTTTTCAAAGGTAAAACCTTCTTTATCTTGTATCCTTTTCATCATAACCTTATAATTATTTATCTTTAATATTATCTTTAGGATGTCAGAAATCTAATCTAGTGTCATTGATGATCTCCCCTTCTACAACGTATTCCATTCCCATCACTTTCCCTTGCTTACTTTGTACCTTTGCAAATGTAGAAATTAGGATTTGGAGAATGTTGAATAAGTGTCTATTTCTACTTCTTTAGAATCATGAAGTGAAGGTTATCAGATTTCTTAAACTTCAATCTCGAATCATTTTTCTCTTGGAGAAACTTTGATGGGGAAAGTGATCAATTGTGCAAGAAAACAGTAAAATGCAATGATAGGAGGGGCTATTGAGGATTAAATGCCTTTGAAAGTTACTATGCTCCTTGATGTCTATTTTATTCATGCTCTTGTATCTTGGCTAATTGTTTCTTAAATAAGGATAATAGGAACTTGATAAATAATAGTATTTCTTCGAGATGTCATTAGCTTCATATGAAAAAGATTTTATCAATATGAAGATCATGATACGTAATGAAAAAAAATCTAATTTTTAAAAGCTATGACATGGCTAATAAATATTGATATATCCTTGCATGATCAATTTTTTCATCTCCCTCTCTTAATTCTTAATCTTTTGTCTTGGATTCTTAATTTACAAGTTTTTTCTCGAGTTTTATTTTTTTGAGATGAAGTTTTTTCTTATCTGCAATTTCTAATAATGATTCCTTATCCCTTGGTGATCGAATAAATCCACGAGAAAATCTAGATGAAATCTATTAAGATGGATACTTTCATAGCAGAAGCAACTTTTGAAGTTTAGGGAAAAATGAAATTTTTTTATCCTTTGTATCTCATGGCTAAATATTTTTAGTATATTGATATGATTACTAATTATAGTTTTTTCAAAACTCCATGATGACTATGTCCACAAATATTTCTAAGATTGAATTCCCACAATTTTGTTGTAATGTACCTTGTATTATAACTTGTAAACTCTCTAAACATAAACCGTGGATCGTAAAGTGATGTTTTGATTCAAAATTAATTTGAGGGATAGCACAATTTAGATCTAATCAAAGCAATATATTACATAAATGGGAAGCTCAATAATCTTTCAATATTGCTTGTATAGGGTCGATAAGAACCTTTGTGTAGGATTGGCATTGGAATTTCTAAGAAAATCTTAGATTATTGAAGTGAAATGCAATGGTACAAATATTAAGTCTATCTTTTCTAAATATTATTGCATATTCAAATAATCCATCCTCAAGAAACTAGATGCCTAGAATTTACACAGTTTGAATTAAACTCATAGCTAAATAAGGTTCTTAGTTGGATCCTTACTGACTTTTCTACATTTTTCTTGAAAAAATTGATAAATATCCCAAAAAAGAAGGCGATCCAATTTGTATGCACACCTTTCTTGGATCTTGTCAACCACCAATTTATGTGAATATCTAAAATGATATTCATTCCATGTTTGTTTCCAAATGAGGCCATCAAAATGTACATACAAAAATCTAAATGTAGATTGTCGGATACATTTGCATCCTAACACTAGAGAACCATATTTTTACTATTTATCGTTAACTCTTATTATATTTGAGCAAGAAAGTTGTTCCCATCTCAAGTGTGGTGCACATTTCCTATATAAAGGAATATAAAAGAAACCTAGGAGTTCTCTTCAAGCATAACTAGAGCTCATGACATCAAATAAGGAAATAGGGAAATATATTGTTGCATAAGTTACCAAAGACTACACTACTTCTTCAGCCAACTCACACATATTTGATAAGTACTTGTATTTGTTACTTTTATAACTATATTTTCTAATATGTGACTACATTCTATTATTGCAAATCATTGTTAAAAAATAAAGAAGCAAGGTCATATATATTTTGCAAAAAGGATTTTTCTTAAAAAGTAGAAGGAAAATACAAAAATGAAAAATGGAAGCGTTTACTTCAACAATTAATGGAGACTAAAAAAGAATCAATCAAAAGAGAATCAAATCTAAAAACTGAAGTGGAAGAGAAGAGTGGCTGCTCAAAGTAGTGGAGGAGTTATGGAGAAGAGATCTCAAATTCATCATGAGGGCTCATGGTCATTTGGCCACAAAAGAGGCAAGGGAGGACACTCAAGAATAGAGGAAGAAGGCATTGAAGTCCCCTTGTAGGTAGTTCATTTGGTTTTAGTCATTTCGTTTTCTTCAGTCTCATAGACTATGTTCAGCCGCTCACCAATTTTTGGGTAGCCTGATTGTGAGAGTCATATCTCTCTATGTATGTACCTATTTTTAGACTTTAAATATTCTTTGGAAAAACTATCTCGTGCACTTCCTCTGTCTAAAAGAGTTTTATGAAATTCATCATGCTCTCTGAGTTATGTAGTTTTTAGTGAAGTCTAGTTTTCAGCATAACTGAGTGGAGAGGCAGCCTATTTTGAGACAAAGATTTGCCAAAACAAAACTACTCCAAATTGAGTGTTTCATAGCTCATTTGAAAGTTATTAGTGTCTAGTATGAGTGATCAAAGTCTCAAGCTCATTATGTTCTTCAATTGATGTCAGTTTTCATTCTAAGATTTAGATGTAGGTAAAAGTCTTAATTCTGAGAAGGTCTTCTACACTTTCCACTGCGCATAGGAGAGGAATTCTCCAACAGTTGGTATCAGAGCTCAACAATAGAGCATTGGAGCTTGAAGAGGTAAAGCATTGGAACTGAAGTAAAGCAAAGGAGAAGCTACAAATCAAGGGGGAGCTTCATATAGTAAAGAGAGAGCACCATAACATAACTGAGGTAAACTTCAAACTTGGAAGTCTTCAATGGTTGATTTAGGACAACAAGTTGAGAAGTTAGATAAAGATAATTTTCAATCTTGGAGGTATAAAACGACAAATTACTTAGATCCCAACATTACTCCACGACAAAGGAGACAATTTGCTGATTGGGAAGAGAGGGATCGAAGGGTGATGTTCCTCATCTCACATGTTATTTCTAACACTATGATTGGTCATGTGCAAAGCATAGAGACCACCAAGGAACTTTGGGAAGCATTGGAGAAGGTCTATGCTACCTCAACAAGGTCTTGGAAGATGCAACTCAAGAACGAGCTCAACAACATGAAAAAAAGCTCAAACCAAAGCATTAGTGAGTATGCATTGAAGATCAAGGAGCTTCGAGATCATCTATCATCAGTTGGATGCAAGATAGAAGAGGACGACATTGTCCAAACAGCCCTCAATGGCTTGAGGAGTGAAGAGAAGTGGAAGCCCCTCATCACAAACATTCTTTATAGAGACCCTCTACCAACATGTGATGAGATTATACCAAATCTTGTGGTTGAAGAGGTTTGGCAACAAGGAGAAGGCAACAAAGGTAAGGACATCCATAGCCAAATGTTATATGCAAGTTGAGGTAGAGAAAGGAACTCAAGAGGAGGTTCGAGAGGAAGAGGAAGAATCTACAACAACATAAATTCCAGCCAACACAACCCAGAGGACAACAAGGACAACTCAAATGACAACACATACGGAAGAGGTCGAGGAAGAAATAGAGGAAGAGGTCGAGGTTCATCCAATTATCATAAAGATATAACATGTTATCATTGTGGTAAAATAGGACATTATGCAAATGATTGTTGGCAAAAGAATGGATGGCCAAATGGAGGCAACCAAAGGAGCCAAAATAACTATGCGAGTACATCAAGTGAAGGAGACAAGAAAACCATGCTTGCCATGAAGCATGAGTACAACAACCCGAGAAGTGATGACCAAAAATGGTTTATAGATTGAGGTTGCAACAACCATATGACATGCCAGGAGATCTATTCACAAATCTACAAGCTTATAGATTGAGGTTGCAACAACCATATGACATGCCAGGAGATCTATTCACAAATCTACAAGCTCTAAGTGGAAAAGGATGTGTGGAGACTGGTGATGAAACTCAACACACAATTGAGCATGTTGGAGAAATCAACCTTGGAGACAAGAAGGTATTGACTGATGTTCTTCATGTTCCTACTATTGCAAAGAATTTGATTTCAGAAGGACAAACGGTAGAGAAAGGATATCATGTTATCTTCAATGAAAAAGGGTCATTTATAAAGAATCCAAAAGAAGGATTCAAGGTCATTGCTCAAGGGAGGAAAGAAGGTAGGATGTGTTGATATATTTAGGTAGTGATGTGTGTGAACACACTAGGACACCCGGGGCACTTTTTGCCCTCTTTAGGAGGTTTTTTCCCCCGGCTTGTATATACACCTATTTCCCTAAAGGGCTTGTATATACATTCTAGTGGTAATATATTCAGTATTGTGTGTTGTGGTCCATGCTTCTTCTTCTTCCTTGTGTTGTTCGCATGCTTCCACAGACATCTAACTCTAACAATTGGTATTAAAGCAGGTTGTCGCTTCATCTAGGGTGTCGTCGACACCCCTCTGGTCACAGTCTCAAAATCGCACGAATGTTGGTGAGCATACTCAATGTCTTTTTGAGATCAAAACCGCTTCGCTTTATGGTGCTAAAATCACGATCTGAGCGCGTTTCGGCCTCCGAACACACTATCACAATGCTTGAGCTACAAATCATTGAGCTACAAATCATTGAGCTACAAATTGTTTGGATTTGGCAATCATTGAACCAAAAATTTTCCAAGCTTGTAGAATAGGTCAATTTCACTATGGTATGGTATTTGAATCTTACGACATGCAAAAGCTGGATCTCATCTCCCGTATAACTTTGGTAACAATTGTTTGACCATTCAGGCACTCTAATCAAGTTGAAAAGTTCATATAGATGCTCTAGCCAAAAGACAAAATGAAGTTGAAATCAATTGATGAAAGAGGAGTGAAAGAATGTGATTGAAGAAAGTCGCACCTTGAAAGCTACCACCCAAATAAATGGAAAAAAATTTCATCCTTTTTGAAACTGTGGGTTTTGCAATCGTTTTGCTAGATGTGGAAACGTTTCCACCTTATACAAGATGCGGAAATTGAGTGATCTTTGAGCGACTTCTTTTGGAAGGACAAATTCGAGTGTTCTCTGAGTCCACATCTGTAGGTAATATCAGTTACAAGCCCTCATTTGCTACTTGAAACAAAAAAGTAACAGGGGATAATCAATAAAGTAGTACTTGAATGTGAAAGATGAACAATTCACAAGTCAATTAGTAGATATCGCGGATAAAAGATTAAGAGCATTGGGCCAATTTTGAATCGCATAAAATGTTGCAAGAAAGATGAACTAAAGGGAACAATATTTGGGTTGTTGGAGCCCCCATGGTAAGCTAAGGTGTGAATGGGATTGGTACAAGATGAAGAAGCAAATCTAGGAGTGATAACTCAACATGGACGACATAATATTATTTTAGTAACACATTCTTAGTACTCTTGCGATGGGTTTCCCCCAGTTGAGAGATCCTTTGGTCTGGAAGTTCAGATTAAACAATTGCAATGAACAAAGATCCACAATAGAAAGTAAATGAAATCTATAGTGATTGGTTTTAATGAAAAATTCAACTTGCAAATGCAATATCAATAAACAAACATCTTCGAAAGATGGTATAATTAGAAAATACATTAAAATTAATGCTCATTGCTAAAGGCATACTTCATCTCCTCTCTGTTAGAAGGCTTACCAATTCTCTAGTAGTTAGAGTCATCTTTCAATGTGTGTGTGTGTGCATGAGAGAGAGAGAGAGAGAGAGAGAGAGAGAGAGAGAGAGAGAGAGAGAGAAAGAAAGAAAGAAAGTCATATTAACGTCTTCTGGAGGCCAAACTTGGCCTATGAGACAAAAACCATGTACAAGTGTAGTAACCCTGTGTAGAAGATAAAATGAAATAAAAAGTATATCGCTACACAAAGCTATATAGGGCTAGAAAAGGCTGGAGAGAGAGAGAGAGACCAATGATACCAACCTAGCACGAATCAAGCAATCAACCTTACCTCAAGTCGTTATGCGTGTAGGATTGCATACATTGTGATATTGAACATGTTAAATTTTCTTGCCAAAAACTATGCAAAAACACTCATTAGAGATCTGTCAAAGTATCGTACCTAATTCTTGCAAAGTGTGATGTACAAGGAACTTCTGATATCATTTTGATGCCATCAAGTTAGGCCTGTATTCTTCCTTTTGCTTCAATGCATGAATAATGCTTCGTCACTTGTTGACTAGCTAGGAGAAAATAAGATGTACCAATCGGAATCCAAAATATTCTGCATGAATAAAGTTAGCACTCCATTACGTCCTCTACTATATACCTATGGACCCAAAGAATCACACCACTTCTTGTTATATTTCTAGAAAAGGGACCTTAAAGTTTGACTAGAAATCTAGAATAAAAAGAAACCAACTTAATAGTATTTCAGTAGATATAGGTATCACACAAAGATTCCATTATGAGGATTGGGTATGATTGAAGAATATGATGGAGGTTTGGAAAAGCAAAAAACTTGGTTGGATATAAATGAACCAACTAATAAATTAAGGGGGGTGATGCTTGCCCTACTCAGTGGTGACTTTCGATGAAAGTTGGATTTCTTAGGTCTATGACATCCATTGAAAGAGACATTTTGTTTCTTATTGGCTAATAATATATAGTAAAATGCAAAGGTAGAATTAGGATTTGGAGCGTTTCTTCTTCTACCTCTTTAGAATCATGAGGAGAAGGTTATTAGGTTGCTTAAACTTCAATCTCCAATCATTTTTCTTTTGAAGATACTTCGATGGGGAAAGTGATCAATTGTGCAAGAAAACAATAAAATTTAGTGATAGGAGGGGCTATCTTGGTTTCGACTTTGAAGCATTCTTTGGAAATGATAACAAGATATTGCATCCTAGATGTGTATTAATAACTTGATCAAAATCTATAACATAATATAAAGGAAACACCTTCTTTTGTCATTAGAAGCATGTGTCCTAGTAGATGCCAAGCTAAAGCTTTTGGGATAACCACACCATAAGGACGAGATGGATTCAACATTTGTGTATTATTTTGTGAACTTGTAATTCAGTAACATTTTCTTTGGGTGCATTCTAAGGTATTGTAAAAGAATCCTTTGAGTTTCTAAAGAGCTAGAGGAAGACATTGTATCTCAATCTTTGACTGTTTAGGACTTTGATGAACAATGTTTAATCTCATTCATTTCTTTTTGGAGTGAAGGAGGATTAAATGCCTTGAAAACTTACGATGCTCCTTGATGTGTATTTTATTCATGCTCTTGTATCTTGGCTAATTGTTTCTTGAAGAAGGATAAAAGGTACTTGATAAATAACAGCTTGATGTGTATTTTATTCATGCTCTTGTATCTTGGCTAATTGTTTCTTGAAGAAGGATAAAAGGTACTTGATGAATAACAGCTTGATGTGTATTTTATTCATGCTCTTGTATCTTGGCTAATTGTTTCTTGAAGAAGGATAAAAGGTACTTGATAAATAACAGTACTCCTTCAAGATGTCATTAGCTTCATATGAAAAAGGTTTTATCAAGATGAAGATCATGATAAGTAATGAAAACAAATATAATGTTTAAAAGTTGTGACATGGTTAATAAATACTTGTACATCCTTGCATGATCTTTTTGTTCATCTCTCACTCTCAACTCTTAATCTTCTATCTTGGATTTTTAATTTACAAGTTTTTTCTTGAGTTTTATTTTTATTTTTAGAGATGAAGTTTTTTCTTATCTGCAATTTCTAATAGTGATTCCTTATCCCTTGATGAACAAATTAATCCATGAGAAAATCTAGATGAAATCTAAACGTAGAGTCTAAGATACGTTTGCATCCTATCACTAGAGAACCATATTTTTACTATTTATCATTCACTTTAATAATAGTAAAATTTGAGCAAGAAAGTTGTTCCCATCTCAAGTGTGGACCATATTTCCTATATACACGAATGTAAGAGAAACCTAGGAGCATTCTTCAAGCATAATTAGAGCCCATGACATCAAATAAGGAAATAGGGAAATATCTTGTTGCATAAGTTACCAAAGACTACCCTGCTTCAACCAAGTCATACATATATGATAAGTACTTGTATTTGTTACTTTTATAACCACATTTCCTTATGCATGGCTACATTCTATTATTGCAAACATGCATATGTTTTTTTTCATTTGATATGTTAGATTGTCTTAAAGGTGCAGCCTTATTTGTCTATTATCCTTCCCATCATACCCTTACAATCAAACACCCTTAATGCTACCTTTGGGACATCAAAAATTTCATATAACCTCACTACTTACCCATCCATAAGCCTCTTTTGCAAGCTATCTTATTTCATTTCTTTACCCTATTTATTTTGTATCCATGATGTACAATTTTCTCTTAATTGTTTCAATTCTCTCTCTTTACCCAAAATCCAAATGCTAGACTTTTAGGAAGAGTTGAGCATAAATTTTCAAGTATATTAAAACGTTTTTTATCAATTTGGTATGATAGGGCTATTTTCAACGTAGTTAAAAGCAACATATATAAATTATCTTCATAAAAATGCATGTATGTGCATACTAAAAACTAATAACTATTATTTTGTGAATTTTTGGTTTAATATTTTTTTTTGTAAATTGTAAATAGAAAATTCAGGAAATTCGAGAGTGCAATGAAGTCCATAATTGATTGAGCACCATTGGTTTATGATTTAGAGAAAATTGTATTGAAACTAGTCAACAAATTAGTCATAATTGCTTAGTTATGATTGATCTAGGCCAATATGTTACAACAAATAGATATTAGTGATGTCCCTCTTGCTATTAGATGTATGACCCCTAATAGGAAGATAATTATTGGATGGTTTTTTATAGTAAAACTTTTGTTATGTCCTATGTAATATCTCATTAATCTTATTCAAAGAACTTGATTCTTAGATTTAGGAAAAAGATTGGAATTGTTTCCAATCCAATCACATTTATGGTTTAATCAAATTGTTCAGCTTATGACCATCCATTTATACTATTGTATGTGTTGAAAAGGTAATTTTTTTCTGTTTGAAGAATTTTCTTTCTATCTTCTTTTGTAGTTCTTTTTTGAGAATGTGATGCATGAGTGATTATTGTTTAAGAAAGGATTCATAAGGAAACCTAGGTAAAATTTAAATGCTAAAAATGCAAGAACAAAAAAAATTATATTTGAACACCACTTGAAAGCTTCAAGTTGAAAAGGGGAGAGGGTGGTGTAGTAGTAACTGTTGGTGCAAGTCGTTCAACAATTGAAGTTTTGATAAAGGACTGAAGTCAAGAATTGAAGAAAAGATCAATTTATGAAGCATGAAAAAAGCACATGTTCAGAAGATGAAGACTTGTATACATATGTACATTATTTTAGAGCTAGCTCACTTATATCTTTTGTTTGGTCATGAGCTTGTACATATTTGGCTATATATACAAGTAAAAATGTGGGGGCAAATATGAGAGAGTATGAGAGAACAAGAATTTAGAAGAATTAGGAGTCCTTAAACACTTTAGAAGTGAAGTACATCACTCTCTCATTCAGATTAAAAACTTCCTGAATAGAAGAAAAGTTGCGCCCGATATTTCTGAGTGTTCTTTTGTGAAGTGCTTTTGTGAAATGCTTAATCTTTTGTGAAATGCTTTTGCACAAGTATAAGTACATAGTTGATTGAACTTTATACAAATTTTCAGCTTCTAATTGTGATCAGGCTGAGAGAATGGAGTGTAGGAACATTTACATGTATAAATGTGAAGAAGTGAAGTTGCAGCATGCGCTAAATTCGATGCTAATGTTTTGGTCAGTTCTCCTTCCACAGTGTAAAGTTTTGAGAAACCAAGCACTCATTCTTTAAGTTGGAAGGTAAGCTACCTATGGCTAAAAGCATTTGAATAAACGGGTTGTAATTTGGGAGAACTATGTGTTTAAAATTACAGGTGTCAAAGTCGACTGTAAAGAAGTACAGTTTTAGACATAGGTGAATTGTTAAGATCATTTCTCAAGTTCTACTGAGTCTTTTGAGATTATTTAACTTGGGAAAGGTGCGCAAACTATAGGCAACACCTTGTGCAAAGTTTTATAAAAAAGTTTACACATTTGATCAGTCAATGAGTGAGTTATGTGCAATAGACTCTCTGTGTAGTCACTCTCTTCACAGTTTGTTCAAGATTTTGGTAATGAGCATTGATCCTCCAAATTGGTAAACGTTTTGAGTTATTATTGATATAGAGGTGCTTTAACTTCAAGGATAGCTTGTTCTTTTGGAGATTAACAGTCTCCATCAGTGGTATTAGAGCAAAAAGCATCAAAATTGAAGAAAGGAGGACCCCGACTGCTGCAGACATACAAAAATCAAGACGAAGGTTCAAAAGGTGAAAGCTTGAGAGCAAAGCTTGAGAAGGAGGCCGGAAGATATCAAGAAGACCAGAAGAAACTTCATTTGAAGTAAAGGTACACTTATTCCTTATAAAGGTTGAAGAATTTAATACACACATGAAGAAAGGATGGGAGACTCTTCAGATAGAGAAATTGGATAGAGAAAACTATCCAGCATGTTCAATGAGGATGGAAGCTCATCTCATGAGCAAAGTCTTGATAGGATACATCAGAGCTTAAGAAGAAAAGCCACAATTCAGAGATCCTAGTGTTCCAGCTAGGGATGAACTATCAGATTTGAAGACTTGGATGAAGAGAGATGCTCAAGCTAGGAGCATTATCTACATGGGAGTCAATGACTACTTGCTACCTCACATTAGAGGTCTTGAAAGTGCAAGTGATATACGGAATGCTTTGGAGGAGCATTTCCAAAACACTACAAAGTCAAGGAAGGCATCTTTGTGGGAAGAGTTTACTACATTCAAGAAGAGGGCATCTCAATCCATCTCTGATTATGTAACAAGGATGAAGGACATTGCAAATGCATTAGGAGCAGTTGATGAAGATATTGAGGAGGTTAAATTGGCAAGGCAAATCCTCACAGGTTTGAGAGGTGATGACAAACATTCATTTTGTCTACTGAATTGTCACTAGATCATTTTACTCCTGATTTAAATCAGTTGCTAGGACGTATGCTAACCTTTGAGCAGGATGTCAAAGGTGAAAGTGATAAGAGTGTAGGTCAAACAATGTATTCAAAGGATAAGAAGAAGAATAGCAAAGGGAAGCAACAAGCAAATGAAGATGAAGGCACAACTAGCCAGGCTAACTTCCTAAGAGGAAGAGGATGTGGCAAAGGTAGAGGAAGAGGCAGAAATAATAAAGAAGGAGCCAAAGCTTGCTGGATTTGTGGTAAGACAAATCATTTAGCTCATGATTGTTGGAATAATACTTAGAACAATGCTGGATATAATCAGAACTTTAATTCAAGAGGAAGAGGTGGCAGAAATCAAAGAGGTAATTTCAGAGGTACAAGTAGTAGAGGTTAATTTGGAAGAAATGCAGGTAGACGATTCCAAAGCTAACAATACAACAATACCTACTACAATTATGCTTCAAACCAGAAGGAGTATTCAACCTTGATCATGAATGCAACTTGTGAAAGGCAAAGTGAAGACCAAAGAGTCTTCTACATTGACTCAGGGTGTAGCAATCACCTGAGTGGCAACATAGCTTTGATGACTAATTTGGAGAATAAGGTAACTAATCATGTAGTTCAAACAAGTGACAATACAAATCATAATGTGAAGTCAATAGGATCAGTGAAGACCAAGGATGGCAGTACTCTCTTGAGTAAGGTTTTGTATGTTCCTACAATTCCAAAGAATTTGATAAGTCTAGGGCAAATTGTTGAAAAAGGTTATGAAGTAAGGTTCACTAATGAAGGAGTTTTTGTGGAAGGCCCTAGCAATGGGTATAAACAAATTGTTTCAGGGAAGAAAGAAGGAAGACTCTTCACATTGAAGATTCAAGGTAATGTTGGTCATGCCTTGTTCACTTATGGAGGACATAAATCTCTGAGTTAGATCTTTGGCACAAAAGGCTTGGACATTTCAATGAAAGGGGTGTTAAAGATATGGTTAACAATGGTTCAGTGCTTGGATTGCCTAATGTTGCAGGTCAACATATGACATATAGATGTGAGGCATGTCAATTAGGTAAGGCTCATAAGCAATCTTATTCCAAACATGGTTTTATGTATTCAGAGAAGCTTGAGTTGGTACACACAGATGTGTGGGGACCATCAAAGGATTTGAGTATCAATGGTTCAAGGTATTATGTGATTTATGTTGATGATGCTACCAGGTGGATCACAATATATGTGATCAAAGATAAATCAGAGGTATTCAATACATTCAAACATTATCATGTGTATGCAGAAAGAATCACAGGTCAAAAGTTGAAGAGACTAAGGTCAAATGGAGGGGGAGAGTATTTCTCTAATGAGTTTAGTGATTACTTGTGGAATGCAAGTATAAAAAGGGAAGTTACTTGCAGGTACTCTCCTCAACAAAATGGTGTAGTAGAAAGGAGAAATAGAACTCTTGTTGAGTTTGCAAGATCCATGATGAAGGAGAAAGATTGTCCCAATTATTTTTGGGCTGAGGCTGTAAATACAGCTACATATTTGGTCAATAGATTACCATGTAAAGCTATGCAGGGTATGATACCATATGAGGCATGGTGGGGTAAAAGGCCTACCCTAGATCATTGCAAAGTATTTGGATGTTTGGCATATGCATATGTGCCATCTCAATTAAGGCATAAATTGGAACCTAAAGCTGAAAAGCATGTGTTCATTGGATATGATGATAAGCAGATGGGATATAGGTTGTGGAGTCCATCCACAAAACAATTCCTTGTGTCAAAGGATGTTGCATTTGATGAGCAAGGTACTTGTTCTGCAGGTACAATCAATATTCATGCAGGTGATGAAGAAGTTGTGAATCAAAAGAAAGGTAAATCAAAGGTTCAAATATTTGGTGAAGAGAAGAACAATGAAGTATAGGTTGAAGTTGAAGAAGTGCCAAGGTTTGATCCAGAATGTGATGAACCAGAAACCTCAAGAAGTGGAGAACTCAGAAGGTCATCAAGACATAAATGGCAACCTACAAGGTATAGCTATGAAACTTCTTTTTTGGCTACTAAAGATTATGCTTATATGGTAGAAGCAGATGAAGACCCTTCTACATATGAAGAGGCAAAAGGTAAGGAAAATTGGGAGAAAGCTATGCAGAAAGAATATGATGCATTGATGGAGAATGAGACATGGGATTTGGTTCCTAAACCAAATAGTCAGAAGATCATTCGATGCAAATGGGTTTACAAGACAAAGAGGTATGCAGATGGAAGTGTGTCTAGGTATAAAGCTAGACTTGTTGTGAAAGGGTTTGCTCAGACATATGGAATAGATTATGATGAGACCTATAGTCCTATGGCAAAGATGACAACCATCAGGACACTTATAGCCATTACTGCATGTAAAGGTTGGAAGTTATGTCAATTAGATGTGAAGAATGCTTTTCTAAATGGTTATATTTGAGATGATGTTTTCATGGAGCAACCACAAGGATTCAGAGAGGAAAGGTATCCAGATCATGTATGTAAGCTCAAGAGAGCTTTGTATGGTTTGAACCAGGCCCCAAGGGCATGGAATTATGGACTTGCAAAGTTCTTGAAGGAACTTGGTTTTCAAGTATCTAAAGCAGAAAATAGTTTGCTTGTCAAAGCAAGTGATGATGGGTTCATTTACATGTGCATATATGTTGATGATATAATTCTTACAGGTACAGATGAGAAGGGCATACAAAGTCTAAAGAACCAAATGGAGAAAGAGTTCAAGATTAGTGACTTGGGAGACTTGTCATATTTCTTGGGCATGGAGATCTCATACACTCAACATGGAGTGTATGTAACTCAAGAAAGGTATTTGAAAACCTTCTTGATCAAGTTTAAAATGGATGATTGCAGGGTAGCACCTACTCCAATGGAGGTGAATCACAAGTTGAGCAGATATGGAGGAGAAGAATTCAAGGACATGAAGCTATATCAAAATTGGTTGGTAGTCTGATCTATGCTACATTAACTAGGCCTGACTTGTCATATGCAGTAGGAATGTTGTCTCAATTCATGCATTGTCCTAGGAACAAACATTGGGTTGTAGGACAAAGAGTGTTGAGGTACATTAAAGGTACACTCAAAGAAGGTTTGTATTATGGTTTTACATCAGATACAAGCATCAAGATATATAGTGACACAGATTGGGCAGGTAATCCTGATGATAGGAGATCAACATATGGATACTTGCGTTATGTGGGAGATAAGCTAATCGCTTGGTGTTCTAAAAAGCAACACACAGTTGCTTTATCATCTACAGAGGCAGAGTATAAAGGTATGGTTGAAGCTGCAAAGGAAGTCATATGGCTAAAGACTCTCATGAAGAGTTTTGACACCATTCAAAGTACACCCACTATTCATGGAGATAACATGAGTTCATTGTATTTAGCTGCTAATCCTGTTTTTCATGCCAGGACTAAACACATTGAGATTCAGTATCATTTCCTAAGAGAGAAGGTGATGGACAAGGAGATTGAAGTCATACATACTTCAACAAAAGATCAGATAGCTGATATGCTAACCAAAAGCTTGGATGGACTAAAGCTATAGAGATTCAAAGACATAGCAGGTATAAAGAAGATAGAGAAAACCTCAATTGATGATTGAGGGGGAGCTGTTGGTGCAAGTCAATCAACAATTGAAGTTTTGATAAAGGAATGAAGTCAAGAATTGAAGAAAAGATCATTAAAATATGAAGCATGAAGAAAGCACATGTTTAGAAGATGAAGACTTGTATACATATGTACATTATTTTAGAGCTAGCTCACTTATATCTTTTGTTTTAGACAGTAGATCTTGAGAAATGATCTTAACAATTCACCTATGTCTAAAACTGTACTTCTTTACCCTAATTGCTCTACCTCTCTACACATAAATCATGTCCCTTACAATAATGTATTGACTCAAAGTAATCTTAGAGATGACACAAGTCACAAATTAACCGAGATTATAAGAAAAATCCTACATTAAAGGTGGGATCCAAGAATCACTTCAAAATTTTTTTGATGAATAGTCCAAAGCTTTAAAGGATCCTTGTGCAAGGTTTTCATTCGAAGGAAATGGTACGAATAGTAATTCTCTTATTCTCATATTCTTTTTGTTTTAAAATGGTAATACATCCACAAAAATCACATGTTTGACATTCTTCAAGCATAACCAAAGATTAGGGAGATTCTAAAACAAGATGCATCACATCAGAGCATAGTGAGGTCCTTTTGTTGAATCTACAAAAACCTCTCTTCCACTTCCACTTAGAGCATAGTGAGGTCGTTTTGTTGAATCTACAAAAACCTCTCTTCCACTTCCACTTAAACATACGTTTTATGAGCATTTTGTATATTTTTTTTCATAATTGGTAAATTTGGAGTATTATACATAGATTCTATTGTAGAGAGTTTTTCAAGTGTCTTCTTTATTTGGATATGCTATATTTTTTCAAAGGTAAAACCTTTTTTATCTTGTATCCTTTTCATCATAACCTTATAACTATTTATCTTTAATATTATCTTTAGGATGCCAGAAATCTAATCTAGTGTCATTCATGATCTCCCCTTCTACAATGTATTCCATACCCATCACTTTCCCTTGCTTATTTTGTACCTTTGCATAAAATCCAAATGTTTCCACTTTAACAACAACTTGAAAAATATTTGCAAGTTTATTCATAATGCATGTATACACAATATAGAAACTAAAATTCTAACACTTTCTTATTTTTTTAGTGTGTTTTTTTATTTTCCTTCTAAAACCAAAATAATTCTAAAAAAACAAATGCTTAAAGGCCCATAATTTTTGTGATATGCCATTTTAAGGTTTATATTAAATTATTTCATAACTACTAAATTAAGTCTCAATTTCTCAATTCTTTATTGACTACAACTTCTTTAGATGCCTCTCTATAAAAATAGGAGACTTTACAAAGTCAAAGATTTTAAAAATATAAATGAACCAACTAATAAATTCAGAGGGATGATGTTAGAAAGGAATCATATTGAACGAATTTGAAGAATTTATTATGGGCTATATGCCCATGAAAAGTTCAATTGGACATAGTGCCCTACTCAGTGGTGACTTTCAGTGAAAGTTGGATTTCTTAAGTCTATGAGATCCATTGAATGACACATTTTATTCCTTATTGGCTAATATTATATCATAGATATAATAAAATGCAAATGTAGAAATTAGGATTTGGAGAATGTTGAATAAGTGTCTTTTTCTACCTCTTTAGAATCATGAAGTGATGGTTATTAGATTGCTTAAACTTCAATCTCCAATCATTTTTCTCTTGGAGAAACTTTGATGGGGAAAGTGATCAATTGTGCAAGAAAACAATAAAATGCAATGATAGGAGGGGCTATGAGGATTAAATGCCTTTCAGAAGTTATTATGCTCCTTGATGTCTATTTTATTCATGCTCTTGTACCTTGGCTAATCGTTTCTTAAATAAGGATAAAAGGAACTTGATAAATAATAGTATTGCTTCGAGATATCATTAGCTTCATTTGAAAAAGATTTTATCAAGACGAAGATCATGATAAGTAATGAAAGAAAATCTAATTTTTAAAAGTTGTGACATGGCTAATAAATATTGATACATCCTTGCATGATCATTTTTTTCATCTTTCACTCTCTCTTAATTCTTAATCTTCTATCTTGGATTCTTAATTTACAAGTTTTTTCTTGAGTTTTATTTTTTTGAGATGAACTTTTTTCTTATTTGTAATTTCTAATAGTGATTCCTTATCCCTAGGCGATCAAATGAATCCACGAGAAAATCTAGATGAGATCTATTAAGTACTTTCATAGCAGAAGCAAATTTTGAAGTTTAGGGAAAAATGAAATTTTTTATCCTTTGTATCTCATGGCTAAATATTTTTAGTATATTGATATGATTACTAATTATAGTTTTTTTTCAAAACTCGGTGATGACTATGTCCACAAATATTGCTAAGATTGAATTCACACAATTTTGTTGTAACGTACCTTGTATTATAACTTGTAAACTCTCTAAATATAAACCATGGATCCTAAAGTGATGTTTTGATTCAAAATTAATTTGAGGGATAGCACAATTTAGGATGTATCTAGATCTAATCAAAGCAATATATTACATAATGGGAAGTTCAATAATCTTTCAATATTGCTTGTATAGGGTCGATAAGAACCTTTTTGTAGGGTTGGCATTGGAATTTCTAAGAAAATCTTAGATTATTGAAGTGAAATGCAATGGTACAAATATTAAGTCTATCTTTCTAAATATTATTGCATATTCAAGTAATCCATCCTCAAGAAACTAGATGCCTAGAATTTCCACAGTTTGAATTAAATTCATAGCTAAATAAGGTTCTTAGTTGGATCCTTACTGACTTTTCTACATTTTTCTTGAAAAAAATTGTTAAATATCCCAAAAAAGAAGGCGATCGAATTTGTATGCACACCTTTCTTGAATCTTGTCAACCACCAATTTATATGAATATCTAAAATGATATTCCTTCCAATTTCATTTCCAAATGAGGCCATCAAAATGTACATACAGAAATCTAAATGTAGATTGTAGGATACATTTGCATCCTAACACCAGAGAACCATTATTTACTATTTAGGGTTAACTCTTATATTTGAGCAAGAAAGTTGTTTCCATCTCAAGTGTGGTGCACATTTCCTATATAAAGGAATATAAAAGAAACCTAGGAGCTCTCTTCAAGCATAACTAGAGCTCATGACATCGAATAAGGAAATAGGGAAATATATTGTTGCATAAGTTACCAAAGACTACCCTACTTCTTCAACCAACTCACATATAAGTACTTGTATTTGTTACTTTTATAACTATATTTTCTAATGTGTGACTACATTCTATTATTGAAAATCATTGTTAAAAAATAAAGAAGCAAGGTCATATATATTTTGCAAAAAAGATTTTTCTTCAAATACAAGGAACATACAAAAATGAAAAATGGAAGCACTTACTTCAACACGTAGTGGAGGCTAAAAAAGAATCAATCAAAAGAGAATCAAATCTAAAAACTGAACTGGAAGAGAAGAGTGGATGCTCAAAGTAGTGGAGGAGTTATGGAGAAGAGCCCTCAAATTCATCATGAGAGCTCGTGGTCATTTGGCTACAAAAGAGGCAAGGGAGGACACTCAAGAACAGAGGAAGAAGTCGTTGAAGTCCACTTGTAGGTAGTTCATTTGGTTTTAGTCATTTCGTTTTCTTTAGTCTCATAGACTATGTTTAGCCGCTCACCAATTTCTGGGTAGCCTGATTGTGAGAGTCATATCTCTCAATGTATGTACCCATTTTAGAGTTTAAATATTCATTGGAAAGATTATTTTGTGTGCTTCCTCTATCTAAAACCGTTTTATGAAATTCATCATGCTCTGTGAGTTGTGTAGTTTTCAGTGAAGTCCAGGTTTCATCCTAACTGAGTGTATAGGCAGCCTATTTTGAGACAAAGAGTTGCCAATTCAAAACTACTCCAAATTGAGCGTTTGATAGCTCATTTGAAACTTATTAGTGTCTCATTTGAGTGATCAAAGGTTCATTGTGTTCTTCAATTGATACCAATTTTCATTCTAAGGTTCAAATGTAGGTAAAAGTCTTGATCCTAAGAACGTCTTCTACACTTTCCACTGCACATAGGAGAGAAATTCTCCAACAGTTGGTATCAGAGCTCAACAATAGAGCATTGGAGCTTGAAGAGGTAAAGCATTGGAACTGAAGTAAAGCAAATGAAAAGCTACAAATCAAGGGGGAGCTTCATATAGTCAAGAGAGAGCGCCATAACATAACTGAGGTAAACTTCAAACTTGGAAGTCTTCAATGGTTGAGTTAGGACAACAAGTTGAGAAGTTAGATAAAGATAATTTTCAGTCTTGGAGGTATAAAATGACACATTACCTTAAAGGTAAAGCTTTATGGAATCTAGTTACTGGAGATGATCCACAACCAGTGGACCTTCAAGATCCCAACATTACTCCACGACAAAGGAGACAATTTGCTAATTGGGAAGAGAGGAACCGAACGGCGATGTTCCTCATTTCACATGTTATTTCTAACACTATGATTGGTCATGTGCAAAGCCTAGAGACAACCAAGGAGCTTTGGGAAGCATTGGAGAAGGTCTATGCTACCTCAACAAGGTCTTGGAAGATGCAACTCAAGAACGAGCTCAACAACATGAAACAAAGCTCAAACCAAAGCATTAGTGAGTATACATTGAAGATCAAGGAGCTTTGAGATCATGTAGCATTAGTTGGATGCAAGATAGAAGAGGAAGACATCGTCCAAACAACCCTCAATGGCTTGATGAGTGAAGAGAAGTGGAAGCCCCTCATCACAAACATTCTTTATAGAGACCCTCTACCAACATGTGATGAGATTATACCAAATCTTGTGGCTGAAGAGGTTTCTCAACAAGGAGAAGGCAACAAAGCTAAGGACAACCATAGCCAATTGTTATATGGAAGTCGAGGTAGAGGAAGGAACTCAAGAGGAGGTTCGACAGGAAGAGGAAGAAGCTACATCAACACAAATTCCAGCCAACACAACTTAGAGGAAAACAAGGGCAACTCAAATGACAACACATATGGAAGAGGTTGAGGAAGAAATAGAGGAAGAGGTTGATGTTCATCCAATTATCATAAAGATTAACATGTTATCATTGTGGTAAAATAGGACATTATGCAAATGATTGTTGGAAAAAGAATGGAAGGCCAAATGGAGGCAACCAAAGGATCCAAAATAACCATGCAAGTACATCAAGTGAAGGAGACAAACAAACCATTCTTGCCATGAAGCATGAGTACAACAACCCGAGAAGTGATGACCAAAAATGGTTTATCGATGCAGGTTGCAGAAACCATATGACATGCCAAGGAGATCTATTCACAAATCTACAAGCTCAAAGTGGAAAAGGATGTGTGGAGACTGTTGATGAAACTCAACACCCAATTGATCATGTTGGAGAAATCAAGCCTGGAGACAAGAAGGTATTGACTGATGTTCTTCATGTTCCTACTATTGCAAAGAATTTGATTTTAGTAGGACAAATGGTAGAGAAAGGATATCATGTTATCTTCAATGAAAAAGGCTCCTTTATAAAGAATCCAAAAGAAGGATTCAAGGTCATTGCTCAAGGGAGGAAGAAGGTAGGATGTTGACTTTGGACATTCAAAAACTGCATGGAAAGGTGATGTATATTGAGTTTGGAAACAAGAGGATCGCTGAAATCGATTTGTGGCACAAAAATTTTGGACATATCAACATTCCCAAGCTCATGGACCTGAGCAACCATGAAGTGATAAGAGGTCTTCCAAGATTCAATGATGCTAGACTGCATGACTTTTGTGAAGCATGCCAACTAGGAAAGCAAACTTGACAACCATTCAAGAAGAGCAACTATGTGGCAAGGAATGTCCTCGACTTGATACACACGGATGTATGGGGACCATCACAACAACCATCAATGGTTGGTAATAGATATTTTATCACTTTTATTGATGATTATTCAAGAAAAATATGGATGTTCTGCATAAAACAAAAATCAAATGTGTTCTCTATGTTCAAGAGGTTTAAAGCACAGGTAGAAAAGGAAACAAGACGCTACATAAAGATCTTGAGGTCTGATGGAGGAGGAGCATATTTCTCCAAAGAATTTTCAGGTTTTCTTGATGAAAATGGCATCAAATGACAATTTACATGTAGGTACACACCTCAACAAAATGGAATCACTAGAAGGAAAAATAGAAATATCACAGAAGTTGCAAGATGCATGCTCAATGAGATGAAGGTTCCACTAAACTATTGGGCTGAAGCAGCTAGTACGACTGTTTATTTGAACAAGTGCACAACGGATAGGCAAAATTTAAGTGAGGATATTTATTCCGGTAAGAAACATGACCTTACACATCTCAAAGTTTTTGGATGTGTGTGTTTATGTTCACATTCCTCAAGAACTAAGGACAAAGATGGAGCCAAAGTTAGAAAAATGTATTTTCATTGGATATTCATCATAGCAAAACGGATATAGGTGCTACAATCGGGTGACAAAGGAGCTACGAGTCTCATGAGATGTTGTATTTGATGAGCTAAGACCATGGTTTGGAGACAAAGGGAAAGAGAAGATTCTTGAAGAAGATTTTGAAGATGATGGAGGTGCTACCCAGGAAGAATTTTAGCAAACAAGAACTCAAATGTCAGGTCTAGAAGCTTCCATGAAGAAAGCTGAACATGGAAGGGGAGACTAAGGATTCATTCCACATCACGAACATCAGGTTATGAAGGATTTGAAGCCGAAAGTGCTGCCCAAAATAGTGATTCAAATGCAAGTTAAGAAGAGCATGAAGAGGTGATTATGCCAAAGGTAAAGTTAAACCGGTTGAAGAATCAATATTCAAAAGGAAATGAAAGGAGGTATTTGAGAGAAAGGTATCCAATTCAAAGGCTGAGCTATGATAGTTTTAGTGCAAAGCATTTTGCATATATGAAATATGTTGATATATTTAGGTAGTGATGTGTGTGAACACTCTAGGACCGCCGGGGCACTTTTTTCCCTTTAAGAGGTTTTTTCCCCTAGCATGTATATATGCCTATTGACCTAATGGGCTACTTATCTTTTGTACATTCAAGTGGTAATACATTCAGTCTTGTGTGTTGTGCTCCAAGCTTCTTCTCCTTCCTTGTGCTGTTCGAGTGTTGCCAAAGGCGTTTAACTCCAACAATTGGTATCAGAGCAGATCGCCGCTTCGTCTAGGGCATCGTCGACACCTCTCCGGTTGCAGTCTCAGAATCGTACAAATT
This sequence comes from Ceratopteris richardii, assembly GCA_020310875.1. Lineage (NCBI taxonomy): Eukaryota > Viridiplantae > Streptophyta > Polypodiopsida > Polypodiales > Pteridaceae > Ceratopteris > Ceratopteris richardii. The sequence continues at coordinate 73,505,944 of CM035417.1, read as the reverse complement.
TTGGTGAGCATACTCAGCGTGTTTCCGAGATGCAGTATTGCAGTGCTTGTGTAGCTATTTCATCTTTTTGTGCCAAAGGTGTATACCTATTTTGGTTTGCCAGTATAAGTGTCTCGAAGTCTGCTACATGTTTAACAGAACTTGTCTGGGCAGTTCCGTTCAACTTTTTGAGATACAATCAATTTTCTGCATCAAAGTATTTTAGTCACCGGCCATGGCTGAAAGCAGTGATGTATTTCGCATGTTGGCTGTTGAGGATAAGTTGGATGATACCAACTACCCGTTGTGGGCTTATATGATGCGACATGTATTGGTTGCAAAAGGATTGTGGAACATTGTGCAGAGTGTTGGAAAATGTCCTATCACATGTGCAACAGTTACAACTGCAGGTACTGAAGCTGATGCAGAAGGTGTTGAAGATGATGATATTCTGCATATTCCTATTTGTGCTGTGGTTTTTGCTGCAACTACTATAGAGAAAATTTGTTGGGACGGCAGAGATGCCCAGACACATGCATTGATAGCTTTGTCTGTCAAACATGCCATTATTCCTCACATTCGGTCTTGCAGAACAGCTAAGGGTGCTTAGGATACACTTACCACATTGTACCAAGCTAGGAATGAGGCTCGTGTTGCTTACCTCCAAAAACAGTTGAAGAGTGAGCACATGAATGAAGGTGATTCTATGGACAATTTTCTAACAAAGATCAAAGACTTGAAGGAACAGTTGACTTCTACTGATGAGGTTATACCAGATAGCTCACTTGTGCAGACCATTCTGAATGGTCTTCCTGATTCATATCAGAGTTTTTCTTCTACTCTTCAGTTGATGATGAAAGGCAATCCAAATGCCCTGTCTTTTGAGGATTTAGTCTCTATTTTATTGCACGAGGAATAGTCCAGGCAGAACAGGTCCATTATGCGTGTTGCATATCAAGCTTTCCTGGCTAGTCAGAAGGGCAAAGGAAAATGGATCTCTTCAATTAGTAAGCAAAAATCTACTAATTCTGCACAATCGAAGAGGGAAGACAAAGATGAAAAGAAATCAGAAAAGCAGAAATTATTTTGCAAGTACTATAAAGGAAATGATCATATCATAAATAACTGTCCAAAACTGGTTGCTAAAGAGGCAAAGAAGAAAGAGGCTGGAATGGTTGTTGCAGAGGCCTCTACACAAAAAATAGAGTCTGCTAATGTTGTGCACGAAGAAGAATGGGTGTTTACTACTGTTTGCAGTTGTGACTCATCTTCTCATGAGCAGTGCATGTTTGTAGTAGACTCAGATGTTTGGTACTTTGATAGTGGGGTGACCAAACATATTAGCTTGTAGAGCAGTAAGATCATTTTGATTACTACTGATGTAGTTCTTTCACTTTCTTAGATGCTCTATTTGTGCCAGGGATCAAGAAAAATCTGTTATCAGTTTCTGCATTAGCCAAGATTGTCTTGGTTGTGAAATTTGTTGATGACAGGTGTACAATTCATTATGTATCAAATAGCGATGTGATTATTGCTTTTGGCATTTTATGTCGTAGGCTGTATAAACTCATAAACTATGAAAGATCTGTAAATGATTCAACATGTGCAGTACATGATTCTTAGGCTATGTCAAATGCAAAGCTTTGGCATGCACACTTTGGTCATCTGAATTTTGCTAGTTTGCTACACCTATATAAATCTGAAATGGTGTCCTCTTTGCCCAAACTTGAGGCACTTGGAAAACATGTTTGTGAAGGCTGTATTTTGGGCAAAATGCAGCATTCGTCCTTTCCAAAGTTTGGGCTACTAAAAAATTACAGCTTGTACATAGTGATGTCTGTGGTCTTATGCAGACACCTTCTTTTGGAAATTATCTTTACTTTGTGACTTTCATTGATGATTTTTCTAGGCATGCATGGGTATATCCATTGAAGGAAAATTCCGAAGTGTTCATGTGCTTCAAACAGTTTTTGGTTTTAGCTAAAAAATCTATTAGCATGTAAAATGGGCAACCTCCATTCTAATCGAGGGGAGGGGGGTATATGTCTTCTGATTTTAATGCGTTTTTGGCTGAACATGCGATAAAACACCAGTGTACAGTGCCATATACACCTCAGAATGAATTTGCTGAATGAAAGAACATGTCACTCATGGAGATGGCGAGGTGTATGGTCAAGAGTCAGGCTTAACCAATAATTTATGGCTTTAGGCTGTCATGTGTGTAGCATATATTCTTAACAGTTGTCCCACTAAAGCGCTGCAGTCTATCACTCCATATGAGGCTTGGTACGACCGCAAGCCATCTGTTGCTCATCTGTGTGTTTTTGGTTGTTTGGCATATGCATTAGTGCCCAAACAACATCGTAGAAAATTGGATGATAAAGCGCTAAAATGTATTTTTTTTGGGTATAGTTATGAAAGTAAAGGCTATCGTCTATATCATCCACAAACTAAACACATTCTGCTTAGCCGTGATGTTGTTTTTGTGGAAGATGCTATTCAGCCATTCCTTTCATGTACTAAGACATATGTTAGCTCCAATGAAATGTATGATACTTTGTTGCCTCTTTTTACAGGTGGACAGTCTAGTGTTGGTCCTAATGAGGCAAATCTCAGCCTTTATAGGCTTCATGTGATGATGGAGATCATTCCATTTTTGATGCAGATTTATAGGATGCACTTATTGATGAGAGAGTTGATATTGAGCAGGCAAGAACTATGCCAAAATGGCTGGTGCAAACCTTGTGTGACAGCAAATTAGATGCACCTCTATCATATCATACTCAATCAGGCTCTCATAGTGCCTCTTTTGCATCAAATTGCTATGTTATGGCTGCATCTAGTCTTTGTGATGAGATTGAGCTTGTTTGGTTTGATGAAGCACAAAATTCAAAAAAATGGATGGTTGCTATGCAATCTGAATATGATGCAATAATGAAGAATGGTACTTGGTCTTTATGTGAATTGCCTCCTGGCAAGAAGGCCATTGGCACTACGTGGGTATACAAGGTGAAGTTTAAACCTGATGGTACAGTTGACAAGTATAAAGCTAGGCTTGTTGCAAAGGGTTATGCATAGGAAAGAGGCATTGATTTTGATGAGAACTTTGCACCTACATGCCATATGACTACTGTTCAGAGCATTTGTGCGATTGCAGCTCATCATGGTTGGAATGTACATCAGTTGGACATTAAAACTGCATTTCTGAATGGTGACTTGCATGAAGAAGTGTATGTTTTTTAGCCCCATGGCTTTGTGCAAAAAGGGCATGAAAACCAGGTGTGCATGTTAAAGAAGGCATTATATGGTTTAAAGCAAGCACCACGTGCTTGGTATGAGAAGATATATGCCTATTTGATTGCACATGGTTTTGAGAACAGTCCAACTGAAAGCACCTTATATGTTAATTGTGCTAATGATGTACTTCTGGTCATTGTGGTTTATGTTGATGACATGCTGCTTACTTGTCCTCATGAGAGGTATATTGCTAATTTTAAGGCTGATTTGCATGCCTCATTTGAAAGGTCTGATTTGGGGCATTTGCATCATTATTTGGGCATTCAATTTATGCACATTGATGGTGGAATGTCTTTGTGTCAAACGAAATATATTGACACATTATTGCAGCGTTTTGGCCCTGAAGACTGTAAACCTATTGCCACTCCTATGGAGACAGGTTTATGATTGAGTCTTCATGATGCTAGAGATGCATTTGATGATGTTCTGTATCAATAGGCTGTTGGGTGCCTGATTTACTTATGCATTACTCAGCCAGATATTCAATTTTCCATCTCACAGATGAGCAGGTTTATGCATTGCCCAGGAGTCAAGCATTGGCAGGTGGTTAAGCGCATCTTTTGCTACTTGAGTGGTACTCGGATACTTGGGTTGTTTTATCCCAAGGGGAGATCACTATCGCCAGATTTGCATGCTTTTTTTTACTCTAATTGGGCTGGTTACTATGACACTGGTGTGTCCACTAGTGGCTTTTGCTTCATGCTTGGTACCTCATGTATATCTTGGTTGAGCAAGAAGCAGCCTACTATGGCCACTTCCAGTTGTGAGGCTGAGTATAGGGCAACTTTCATAGTGACTATTGAGTGTGTGTGGCTCAGACGCCTTATGGCTGATTTGGGTGTTGGTTAGTCTTCTGCCACCACCATCTTCACTGATAGTCAGAGCGCATTGGGTGTTGCGAGGAACCCTGTGTTCCATGCTCGCACTAAGCACATTGGGGTGCATTATCATTATGTCAGGGAGAGGTTCTCTGCTGGGGAGATCAGCTTGGCATATGTGCCCATGCAGGAGAACATTGCAGACCTTTTCACGAAGACTCTGCCTAAGGAGAAGTTTGAAGCTTTCCGCAAAGCTTTGGGCTTACTTCCTTTTGTGGAGTGATTTCCACATACCTTGGAACTTCCTTATACATGAGTGCCAGTCCTTGTTCACTGCATCACTCCCCGGGGGGATTTGTTGATATATTTAGGTAGTGATGTGTGTGAACACTCTAGGACCGTCGAGGCACTTTTTTCCCTCTTTGGGAGGTTTTTTTCCTATGGCTTGTATATACATGTATTGCCATAACGGGCTACTTATCTTTTGTACATTCGAGTGGTAATACATTCAGTCTTGTGTGTTGTGCCCCAAGCTTCTTCTTCTTCCTTGTGTTGTTCGAGTGCTTCCGTAGATGTCTAACTCCAACAACATAGGTGGTCAAGGACAAAGAACCAGATGCATATGAAGAAGCATGTACACAAAAAGAATGGTAGCAAGCTATGTAAGAAGAGATAAAAGCTCTCAAGAATAATCACACATGGGAGCTAGTTCCAAAGGCTGAAGCTATGAAGATTGTTCCAAATAAATGGGTGTTTAAAATAACGAGAAATGCTGATGGTTCTATAGCTAGGCATAAAGCTAGACTAGTAGCAAAAGGATTCAAGTAGACTCGTGCCATTGACTATGAAGAGACTTTCAGCCCGATTGCAAAGATGGGAACAATTAGAACCTTGATTGCAATGAGTGCAGCAAGGAGATGCCGTTGTACCAACTTGACATAAAAAAATCCTTTCTCAATGGAGAACTTCAAGAAGAGGTATACATGAGTCAACCAATTGGATTTGAAGCTAAAAAACATCTAGATTTTGTTTGCAGATTGAAGAAATCTTTGTATGGGCTGAAGCAAGCACCACGTGCTTGGAGCCAAAGATTGGTTGAGTACCTCACAAGGTGTGGGTATAGTCCAAGTAGTGCAGATCCTTCTCTCTACATGAAGAAAGAAGAAGGCAAGCAGGTATACATCTGCATACATGTTGATTATCTCATCATAACAAGAAGTAATGTTGTAGGAATACAAGAGATAAAAAGAAAACTTGGTAACGAGTTTAAAATTTCAGATCTTGGTGAGCTGAAATATATTTTAGGCATTGAGGTAGTCTATGGAAAAGGTGGCATCTAGTTGATGCAAAGAAAGTACCTGTTGGATGTTCTTTTCACATTTGGAATGAGTGAATGCAAACCACTCACTCAACCTATGGACACAAATGTGAAGCTATGCTCAAATGATGGAGAGAAGTTACATGATGTAACTACATATACAAGTATTATAGGTTCATTGATCTATGCTATGATCACAAGACCATATTTGTGTTATATCATTGGAGTTCTTTCTCAATTTATGCAAACTCCAACAAGTGAACATTTAAATTCACCCAAATGAGTGCTAAGATATGTCAAACACACTGTCAATCATGCCTTGTTTTATAGATGTGATGAAGAATTCTAGTGAAGGGATTTAGTGATGCTGATTGAGCTGGTTTGAAGGAAGACAGAAGATCCACTTTGGTTTATGTATTCGTGATAGGTAGCAAACTTATCACATGGAGCTTGAAGAAGCAACCTACTATTGCACTATCACCTACAAAAGCTGAATATAGAGGATTAGACTTCGCAACTTGTGAAGCTATGTGGATTAAGAAGCTCTTGGCTGATCTTGATGTGCAGGTAGAAACCATTCCAATTTATGGTGACAACATGCCAAGCATTCACTTGAGAAAAAAATCTAATGTTTCATGTACGAAGTAAGCACATAGAAGTGCATTATCATTATGTTCGAGAAAAAGTTTTGATTAAGGATGTGGATATAAAGTTCATCAGAACTAATGACCAGGTTGCAAACATGTTTACAAAGTCCTTAGATGCTTCTAAACTAAAGAGGCTCAAAGATGAAATCAATTTGCAAGATATGGCTGAAGGTGCAAGCTCACATGTGAGCTTGAGGGGGAGTGTTAAAAAAAAAAGAAGCAAGGTCGTATATATTTTGCAAAAAGGATTTTTCTTCAAATAGAAGGAAAATAAAAAAATGAAAAATGGAAGTATTTACTTTAGTAAGTAGTGGAGGCTAAAAGAGAATCGAATCTAACAATTGAACCAGAAGAGAAGAGTGGCTGCTCAAAGTAGTGGAGGAGTTATGGAGAAGAGCTCTCAAATTCATCATGAGAGCTCATTATCATTCGGCTAAAAAAGAGGCAAGGGAGGACACTCAAGAACAGAGGAAGAAGGCACTGAAGTCCCCTTGTAAGTAGTTCATTTGGTTTAAGTCATTTCATTTTCTTCAGTCTTATAGACTATGTCCAACTACTCACCAATTTTTGGGTAGCTTTATTGTGAGAGTCATATCTCTCAATGTATGTATCCATTTTTAGAGTTTAGACATCTTTTGGAAATATTATCTTGTGCAATTCCTCTGTCTAAAACAAGTATGTGAAATTCATCATGCTCTGTGAGTTATGTAGTTTTTAGTGAAGTCCAGTTTTCAGCCTAACTGAGTGGACAGGTAGCCTGTCTTGAGACAAAGAGTTGCCAAACCAAAACTACTCCAAACTGAGTGTTTGATAGCTCATTTGAAAGCTATAGTGTCTAATTTGATTAAAAAAGTCTCATGTTCATTGTGTTCTTTAGTTGATACCAGTTTTCATTCTAAGGTTCAACGGTAGGTAAAAGTCTTCATCCTCAGAAGGTCTTCTACACTTTCCGCTGCACATAGGAGAGGAATTCTCCAACAATCATGCAGGTTTCTTTTTCATTTGATATGTTAGATTGTCCTAAAAGTGCAACCTTGTTTCTCTATTATCCTTCTCATCACAACCTTACAATCAAATACCCTTAGTGGTACCTTTGGGACTTCAAAATTTTCATCTAACCTCACTATTTACCCATCTATAAGCCTCTTTTTCAAGATATCTTATCTCATTTCTTTCCTCTACTTATTTTGTATCCATGATGCACTCTTAATTGTTTCAATGATTTCCCTTTACCCAAAATCTAAGTGCTAGAATTTTAGCACTAGTTAAGCATACATTTTCAAGTCTATTAAATTGTTTTTGATGAATTTAGTATGATACGGCAATTTTCAACGTAGTTAGAAGCAATATCTATAAATTGTCTTCATAAATATGCTAGTATGTGCAAACTAAAACTAATAATTATTATTTTGAAATTTTCTAATTTAATATTTTCTTTGTAAAAATAAAGAATTTAGGAAATTTGAGAGTGCAATGAAGGTCAGGATTGTTTGAGTACCATTAGTTTATGACTCAAAGAAAATTGTATTAAAACTGGTCAACAAATTAGCCATAATTGCTTAGTTATGATTGGTCATAGGCCAATATGTTACAAAAAATAGATATTAGTGACTTGACCCCCTTGCTATTAGATGTATGACCCTTAGTATGAAGATAATTATTCAATGATTTTTTATAGCAAAACTTTTTTTATGTCCTATGTAATCTCTCATTTATCTCATTCAAAGAACTTGATTCTTAGATTTAGGAAAAAGATTGTTATGAACCACTTGAGCAATTGTTTCCTATCAAATCACATTGACGGTTTAATCCTTAATCAACTTGGAGGATCCAACAAGGTCCAAAGCTTTGCTTCAATGTTCCTTGGCAACGATGCCAAAAAATGTTTATTGTACTTTGGAATTGTCCTCTCCCATCATCATAATATAAAGGAACAACAACTTCAAACACTTAAATTATCAATTTGGGATGTGATGCAAATGATTCTGCCACTCCAAGTGTTGCTTGCAATTCTTGATAGTTTGAAAATCACTTACTTGATTGTGTTGGCATACTTCCTCTCCATGGTTCGGAACCCTTGTATTTGTCTCTTTACTACACCAATCGTGACTTTACCTCACCAAATATAATTGATGATACCCCATCCCATGGTGGTCCCCAAATGTTTGTTGATTATTTTCTTTTCAACAAATAGTGTTCAGGGAATGGGGATTACCAAAAATAATTTCCAATGTGTTTCTATTCCTTGAATCTCACTTCAAAACACTGCTTGAACAAAAACGAATTCCAAATAGATAGAATAGAGAAGACAATACAATAGAGAATATATCAGAGAAAAATGTTTTGTATTATAGTGATTGCAATCATGCAACAAATTATAGAATAGATGGCCAACTTCGTACTCTTCCTCTCTCTAGTTCCTTTCTACACTCCCACTTCTCTATTACAACATATGAGGTTTTATCACTTTAACCTCCCTTGATCGGTTACAAAATTGAATGATGATTAACATTCCTCAGAAATTCTTATTACATAAATTTGGGTAGTTGTACTGGTGGCAACCTTTTTTTTCATACTCGAAAAAAGAGTATTGAGGTACATTAACATTTCATCATGGGGAAGCTATTAGCATATGATATTGACCTTATTTATGTGAGAACATTTGAGCAGGTTGCTGATAGTTTCACTAAAGCACGGAGTTGAAGAAGTTTCAGAAGATGCTTGGATTATAGGACATGACATTGAGCTTGAGGGGGAGTGTTGAGATATCAAGCTCAACATTTTATGATCTAGGATGAGAGGTTTTATTTTTTCATTTCTCTGACATGTATAGTGGGCATGTCAGTATATATTAGTCATACTTCATTGATCTTTACTAGATTTATCTACGAAGAGTGATGACAAAGTTGTTTCTTGTCATCTCACTCATTCATGGACATTAGAATTTTCCTTATGTACTATCATTTATATATTTCACTAGTTTTATTCTTGTTTTAGGTCATTCTTGTGTATATTAGTTTTGTGTAATAGAAGAAGAAGAAGAATAAGAAGAAGAAGAAGAAGAAGAAGAAGAAGAAGAAGAAGAAGAAGAAGAAGAAGAAGAAGAAGAAGAAGAAGCAGAAGAAGATCATTCTTCCTTGCCCAATCTATATGTGCTCCTCTTGAGTATGAGAGTGTGTGAGTGAGCTCTCTCCTTATCTTCTGTCTCTTGACAAACACCCCACATCATACCATAGGTCTAGAGTCTTGAGTCTACTGTTCCTTTGCCTTTCCTTGCATGATAGAAGTAATCCCAAGTTATCAACATTGGCCTTTGAACCTAAACCAATGGCCTTGGCATTCGAAGAGGATGTTTTGTTGTACCATGGGAAGTCTTCATTGAGAGTTACATGAGACGACTTGGCCCTCACCAATTCAAGGTCTTCATAATCAACTTCAAATATATATTTTTGTGTACTTGCAAAGATTTCAAGGTCGAATTATACTTGAGTCTTAAATATTCAAGATTGTACATTGCTCTTGCTTTCCGAATGACTACATTGTTGGCTACCATATTGTGGAGGAGAGCAATGGCTAGAGTTGTAGCTTCTTGAGATCTTGTTTGCCCATAAAATAGTTGTTAACACTCCCCAAGCTCCAAGTTCCTTTGCCAAGACCGGTAGGTGAGGGTGCTTCTTGCATAACATGTCTATCTTGCTTTTTAGTGTTGGAACATCAACCTAACACTATGCTTGAGGTGGATTTGATCTACATCAAAAGCTATCGTTTGGATTACATTGAAGAATATCTGTTGGAGAGTTCTTTTACCGATGCTCATTTATTGTATTTTTTTGAGAGACTTTTGATGGTTGATTTACTGTTGTAAAAGCCTATAGCTTTACACATGTAAAAGTAGAAAGAGAGAGCTAAACTTCCACGAATTTTTGGTGGTTGAGTTTCAATCAAATCAATCAATCAATCACTTAAAAGTAGATCAAACTAGATCTTCACTTTCCCTAGATTGTAGGAAAGTGAATTGATTCCCTCCAACAATTCTTACCGCCTTCATTTGAATTCAAAATCCACGTGTAGAAGTTGTGGAGCACTTGAAAAGTCTATATCAGGACTTAAAAACACTTGTACAATACATGGAAGCAATATACATACAATTGTGACCATCATTGTCTTGCTCCTTCATTTTTCAGCATCATCTTCCTCGCCAACAGTAAGCCTACAGAGGCTTCCACTCTCTCTACAGAGCTCCAAATTGGATGAGACATGGCTCATTGGAAAATTAGTGTCTAGATTATGCATTGTACATTTTCAAATCCTTTAATTTAGTATATTGGGATAAATTCTAGTTTTTCTGTCTCGAGGTCAATCTCTACATATTCTTAACAAATAAGAGGTACCACCATTGAGTGTATGATTCATTCCTAAAGCATATTTTTCTTATTCCTTATAATCTTGTGCATTCTATACACTCAACCCTACGTGTATCACTCTCGTAAAAGTATTTTTTCTAATTGTAATCATGTTGGTTGCTATGCGCATTTGAAGTTCATTCTCTCATCCAAAGATAGTAAGTTTTTTGAGCGAGTCGATGGGCAAACCTATCTTTTTTGTATCAACTCCTTCTCCTTCATGCTCCAAAGTATGTAGTGCATTTTATTGCACTTATTGCATGTCTATAAGTTCTATTTGAGTCTCCATAAGCTCAAGGGTTGGTCTTGTGCTGGTTGGCTAGACCAAACTTCATCGATTCACAACTCACTTTTCTACCTCCTACAAGCTTCTCCAAGTTCCTTCAGTGGTATCAGATCTAAATCAAGATGGGTGATGACTTTCCCTAAATGATCAATAAGTTTTATCGACACAAATATGCAGCTTGGAAAATCAAAATGGAGGCCTATTTGCGAGTTAGAAATCTTTATGAAATTGTAGCAACTGATGAAGCTATGCCTATTCCAAGATCCAAAAGAGGACCTACACAAGAGGAGATAGATAAGCTCACACTTTGGTGTGCAAGGGATGCTCAAGCAAGGTTGTACATACTAAACTCTATCTTTGACTTTCTATTACCACATATTAGAGGATGCAAGATATCCCAAAAGACTTGGGATGCCTTGTAGACTTTCTTTTCTGCTAGTACTAAAGCAAGAAAGAATCATCTTTGGAAGGAGTTCAACCAAATGAAGAAGACACCTAAACAAACCATCAAACACTTCAAGGTCAAGGAGGTTGCGGATCAGTTAGCATCCATTGGAGAGCTGATTGAAGAAGAGGCTATCATAATTCTCAATGGGATTCGAAGTGATAAGCAATGGAAATCCTTCACCAGGGCTTGTGATCTCATCACGGATGTGCAAACTCCAGACTTCAACATTTTTCTTGGACAACTCTTCAATCAAGAGGTCAACAATAACATAAAGGAAGGTAACTCCTATCATGGTAATTCAACTAATGCTCTATATGCAGTTGAAAGGCAAGAAGAAGAAGATGAAGAGGAGAATTCCCAAGCCAACTTCGTAAGCAAGAGCAAGTGGAAAGGGAAGAAGAAAAGGAAAAAACATAAAAAAAGCCAAAGGTCAAACTCTTCAACCTTGTATCATATGCGATAAGACCAACCACAACACTCAAAATTGCTGGTTCAATGGAAAGACCCATAAAGGAAGTGGAAGAGGTGGATATGGTAGCAATAGAGGCAGAGGTGGACACAACTTCAACAATAACAATAGAGGCTATAATAGAAGGCACTTCAACAATTATTCAGAAGATCAATCACATGAAGACTCATTGCTTCTTATGAATCTAAGCCACAAAGAAGGTAAAGAAGATGATCATTTGTTCTACATAGATTCAGGATGTTCAAATCATGTAGGAGTCAACATTGCTCTTCTATCTGATTTGGAAAGTCCAAAGCATAGACATGAAGTTCAAAGAGGGGATGCCACAAAGCACAATGTGGGGACAATTGGTAATGTCAAAGCTTCCAATGGTAGGACAAATATTCTAAGTAAGGTTCTCTATTACCCAATCACTAAAAACCTAATAAGTGTAGGCCAAATAGTCGAAAAAGGCTTGCAAGTTAGGTTCACCCAGCATGGAGCTTTTGTGAAAGATCCATGTCAAGGCTTTAAGAAGATAGACAGAGGTGAGAAGCATGGTAGGCTCTTTACTTTTGAAGTAGGAGAAACTAGGAACATAGCTATATTCACTTTTGGGTCTCAAACCCTAAGTGAGCTTGAAGTGTGGCATAAGAGACTTGCTCATGTGAATGAAAGAACCTTGAAGGATATATGGAGGGATCAAACTTTTCTAGGATTGTCGAACATATCAAAGCAAAACATTATCAACACGTGCAATGCATGACAGATTAGGAAGGCACAAATAAAACCATTCAACCACAAAGGCTACATCTACAACAACTTATTGCACTTAGTACATATAGATGTATGGGGACCAAGTCAAGAACCTTCATTAGCAGGATCAAGGTATTATGTCTTATTTATTGATGACCATAGTAGGTGGACTATTCTATACTTTATCAAGAGTAAGAATGAAGTGTTTGATTGCTTCAACAAGTATATAACACATGTGGGGAATTATACAGGAAGATCACTCAAGAAGCTCAGATCTAATGGAGGGGGAGAATACTTCTCCAAAGAGTTTGATGAGTTCTTGCAAGACAAATGTATCAAAAGAGAAGTGACTACCAGGTACTCTCCTCAACTGAATGGAATTGCAGAGAGGAGAAACAAGACATTGGTTGGATCAGCCCGAACAATGCTTGAAGAGAAGAAGTTGCCACATTATCTATGGATAGAAGCTATTTCAACTGTTATATACCTTGTCAATAGACTACCATCCAAATCACTTCAAGGTATGACTCCTTATGAAGCATGACATGGAAGAAAACCTAGTCTTGGACATTGCAAGGTTTTTGGTTGTTTAGCTTATGTTCATGTACCATCATAAATAAGAGGTAAGCTAGATGAGAGGGCAACAAAGCCAGTGTTTATTGGATGTGATTCAACTCAGATGGGTTACAAGTTCTATAATCGTTCAACCAAGCAATTCACTACAAGTAGAGATGTTGCGTTTAAAGAACATAGGTCTTGGTATGATGAAGACAAAGAAAAGGTAACTCTACCATATGATCTTGATTATGATTCTCATCAATTAGGAAGCAAGCATGATACACATTATTGAGAGTAGAAGAATCCTGAACATATATAGTTAATTTGAATTTTGAAACTCTGCTTATTTGGAGAATACTCAATCAGATTGTTGCTGAATCAGATTTCTCCTAACTGAGATGTTGCTTATTAGGATTTTTAACAGACAGTTATAGTTTAATTAAGCGCCCACTTCGTGAGAAGTGAGTAGTTATGTTTTGGTTTGCACGAGAAAAAAGAAGGGGAGAGAAGAAGAAAGCAGGAGCGGAAGAAGAAAGAAGAAGTAGAAGAAACAGAAGAGAGATTCTTCAATCTTGTAATAGCGCAGATACATGTCTCAGACAGTCTGGGTCAATCATGTAATAAATTACATTTTTTGTATTACCCGAATGTTCTCATGAACTCTTTCTATCTTGTAAGGCCTGTTTTAGAAGACTCGTAATGATGTTTTTTGCCTAAATCTGTTGAGCGCAAGCGTAAAACTTTGTCTATTGGGGGTCATAATCTTTAAAATTATACTATGTCTCAGTAGAGCAGTGATAGATTTGAAATTTTCTAGAAGTCAATTCTCTGTGTGTAGCAGACTAGTGCTGAGAACTTGGTTTACCAGAGTCAAGTAGCTGATGTGTTGTATTCGAACCCCAACACATTTGGCGATCCTACTATACTGCTGAAGAAGCAAGAAATGCATGAAGGAAAGAAGGAAACGATTTGGTAAAGTGTATTTTACAAGAGCGCAGGCAAGGGCAGTGAACGTGGAGTCATCCTCAGAATGTTACAATTGGTATGAAGCTGAGGAGGAAGCAAATCTAGAAACTGAAGAGGAACAGGGAGAAACAGGTGCAGCAGATGTAAGGTTAGTGGGCGGTATACTTGGAGCACTATTCCTAACAGAAGCAACTGTAGGAGTAAGAAGATGACTCCAGTTTGACCCACTTGCAGGGGTGACTGGTCAAAGAACTAGGCGTACACCTCAACCACAGCCAATGGTGCAACCACCTCCCAATCCCAAAGTCAAAGCAACTCATTTCATAGGAAGCTCTAAAGAAGATGTTGATTACCATGTGGCTCAATTTGAGATAAAATGGACACCTAATGGATACCCAACTATCTATGGGGATGACATTAAGCTCCAGCAATTTGCTGCCACGTTGGAAGGACGAGCTATGAGCTAGTTCAGTCAATATGGTATTGCTCATTTTGCTACATATGATGATTTAAAAAAAGCATTTTTGCAACGATTTAGAAAAGAAAAAACTCCTTCCGATGTATTACGAAAGTTGAGAGCTATCAGACAAAAAACTATGTTAGTGGAAGACTATGCTCAGAAGTTCAGGACTTTAATGGAATGATTGCAAGCTAATGAAAGACCTACTGATGAGATGTTGGCAGGATATTTTCTGAAAGGATTACGAAGCACAATTAGACATGCGGTTGCAAGTGTGGATATTGCAAATGGCTTTGATGTATTAATGTTAGCAGCGGCACGCGTGGAAAGACGATTTGGACGAGCTAAAAAGAGACATTCTGATTGTGGTTCAGAGACTGAATCTGATTCAGAAACGGAGTCAGACAAAGGTTCAACAGATTCTGACTCTCATGACCAAGATGGAGAAATAGTGGGGAAAAATTATCACAAGCATAAGGCTAAGCAAATTAAAGAGGAGGCATGGATTAATAAGTTAAAGAGACATGGATATTCCATCGTATCTCTAAGGAAAAGAGATTTGTGATATATGTGACAAAGAGGGACATACAACAAATCAGTGTTGGTACAACCCCAAGCATAGAGGGCAAAGTTCGCGGCAAGATAATAGGAATATTAATGAAGTAGCGACCAATCACGCTATTCTCGTCCAGGGGTGGGGTAATTTTCAGAGGCAGCAACAAGTAAGACCTCCATGGAGAGATCAAGGGAATCAGTAGGGGAATAACCAACAAGCGAATTAGCAGGGTCGACCGCCACGGGTGATGCCTTGTGGATATTGTTCAGCTCCCGATCATTGGATAGGGCCAAATTGTCCCTTATGGGTAAAGCATAGGGAAGAGAGAGGTATACCCATTCTCAGGTACAATCAGAATAATCAACAGGGACAGCATCAACAACAGGGGCAGCATGCGGCTCAGGCAAATGCCATGCTTATAGAATGGCCAGATCAAGAGGATAGGGGGACTGATGCACTAAGTACATTTGAGAGAATACACGTTAAGAGTGATAACCAATGGCAATGTGATTGCAAACAATGTGGGAAAGGAAAAGAAGTGGAAGTGTTGGCAGTTGCAAGGTCAAAAAATAAAGAACCTAGTAATTGGCAAGAACAAAGACATATCAGAGACAAGGTCTTGAAGCAAGTTCAGGACGAGCAACATAAACAGGTAAGGTTTGTAAGTCAGACAGAGCAACAACAAGAAGTAGATTTGATACCTTCAATAACAGAGGGGAACAGGAGTCAGAGCAAGCAAGATCCGAAAAAAGATGCATGTCACAACCTCCAGGTTTTGAAGACCCTTATCATGCATCTTATGTTTCTAGACTTAAGAGAGCATTGTATGGATTGAAACAAGATCCTAGAGCTTGGAATTATAGGTTGATTACATACCTTCAAGATCAAGGGTTCAAACTTAGAAACTCAGATCCTTCTCTATTCATCAAAAGGGATCACAATGAGGTTATCTATCTATGTATATATGTAGATGATATTATTGTTACAAATGATGATCTAAATTGCATTCAAAGGATCAAGAGACACATGCAAGAGGAGTCCAAAATCAGTGACTTCGCTGAGCTCACATATCTTTCAGGTATACAAGTGATATACATAGATGAAGGAATGTATTTGACTCAAAGATGAGACATTCAAGATCTACTCCTCAAGTTCAAAATTGAGACCATGCAGGTACACCTTTAGAGATGAATCATAAGCTTAGTGTTTATGAAGGTGAGAAAATTGAAGACATGAAAGAATATCAAATCTTGGCATGTAGCTTGATATATGCTACTCATACAAGGGCAGACATCTCATATAGTGTGCGAGTGCTTAGTCAATTCATGCACTCACCGAGAAGACCACACATGGATGCTGCTAAGAGAGTACTTAAGTACCTCAAAGGTACAATCAATGAAGATATATTCTATCCTTACTCTTTAGATTTGGATATCAAAATCTATTCATATGCAGATTACTTCTCGATACTTAGCATTTGCAGGTTGAAAGCTAGTGTCATGGAGTTCCAAGAAGCAACCTACAGTTGCTTTATCCTCAATTGAAGCAAACTACAGAGGTTTGACCATAGCAATTCAAGAGGAAATATGGTTAAAAGCAATGTATACAGATTTGGGACTTGTGAGTTCAAAACCTCACATATTTGGAGTTTATGTAAGTTCCATGCATCTAGCAACAAACCCTATTTTCCATGAAAAAACCAAACACAGAGGTTCATTAACACTTCATCGGGGAGAAGCTCATGGTAAAGGAGATTGACATTTCTTTTGTTCCAATTGAAAAGCAAGTAGCATATATGATGACAAAGGCACTTGATGGAATAAAGTTTGTAGATTCAAAGCTATGGCATGTATTCAACCTATTAGAGAATGAAGACTCAAGCATACTTTAGCTTGAGGGGGACCTGTTGGAACATCACACTTACACTATGCTTGAGGTGGATTTTATCTACATCAAAAACTATCGCTTGGATTACGTCCAAAGAATATCTCTTGGAGAGTTCTTTTGCGTATGCTCATTTGTTTTATTTTTTGGAGAGATTTTTTATGGTTCATTTACCACTCTAAAAGCCTAGCGCTTTACACATGTAAAAGTAGAAAGAGAGAGCTAAAGTTCCACAAATTTATGGTGGTTGAGTTGCAATCAAATCAATCAATCAATCACCTAAAAGTAGGTGAAACTAGATCTTCATTTTTCCTAGATTATAGTAAAGTCAATTGATTTCCTCCAACAAATCTTACCGCCTTCATTTGAATTCAAAATCCACTTGTAGAAGTCGTGGAGCACTTGAAAATTCTATATAAAGACTTAAAAACACGTGTACAATACATTGAAGCAATATACATACATTTTTTACCATCATTGTCTTGCTCCATTTTTCTGCATCAACTTCTTTGCCAACAATAAGCGTGTAGATGTTGTTGCTCTCTCTAGAGAGATCCCAATTGGATGAGAGATGGATCATTGGAAAGGTATTATATGCCTCTAAATCTTAAAAGCATTGGATTGGGAGAAATCCTAGTTTTTTTGTCTCGGGTTCAATCTTTGCATATACCTTAAAAATAGGAGGTACCATCATTGAGTGTCTGATTCATTACTAAAGCATATTTTGCTTATTCCTTATAAGCTTGTGCATTCTATACACTCAACCCTATGTGTATCACTCCCATAAAAGGATTTTTTCTAATTATAATCACCCTGGTTGCTATGAGCATTTGAAGTTCATTCTCTTATCCAAATATAGTAAGTATTTTGAGGTAATCGATGTGCAAACCTATCTATTTTGTATCGACTCCTCCTTCATGCTCCAAAGTATGTAGTGAATTTTATTGCACTTATCGCATGCGTATAAGGTCTCTTTGATTCTCCATAAGGTCAAGGGCTGGTCTTGTGCCAGTTGGCTGGAGCAAACTTCGTCACTTCACAACTCACTTTCTACCTCCTACATGCTTCTCCAAGTTCTTTCAATGGTATCAGAGCTAGATCAAGATGGATGATAGCTTTCCCGAAATGATCAAGAAGCTTGATCGACACAACTACATGGCTTGCAAAATCAGAATCGAGACCTATTTGTAAAGTAGAAAACTTTATGGAATTGTAGCAAGTAGTGAAGCTATGCCTATTCTAAGATCCAAAGGAGGACCTACACAAGAGGAGACATATAAGCTCACACTTTTGTGCACAAGGAATGCTCAAGCAAGGTTGTACATAATAAACTCTATCTTTGACTTTCTATTACCACATATTAGAGGATGCACATCCCAAGAGACTTGGGATGCCCTCGAGACTCTCTTTTTTGCTAGTACCAAAGCAAGAAAGAATCAGCTTGGGAACAAGTTCAACCAAATGAATAAGACACCTAAAAAAACCATCACAGAGTTTGTTACCAAGGTCAAGGAGGTTATTGACAGTTAACATCCATTGGAGAGCTCATTGAAGAAGAGGCTATCATGAGGCAAGTTCTCAATGGGATTCAAAGTGATAAGCAATGTCAATCCTTCACCACAGCTTATGATCTCAACATGGATGTGCAAACTCTAGACTTCAACATCTTTCTTGGACAACTCTTCAATTAAGAGGCCAATTATAACATAAAAGAAGGTAAATCCTATCATGGTAATTCAGCTAGTGCTATATATGCAGATAGAAGGAAAAAGCTGAAAGACAACAAGGAAGAAGATGAAGAGGAGGCTTCCCAAGCCAACTTCACAAGTAGGAGCAAGTGGAAAGGGAACAAGAAAGGGCCAAAGCATGAAAAAGCCAAAGTTCAAAATGTTCAACATTGTGCCATATGCGATAAGACCAAACACACCACTCATAATAGCTTGTTCAATGGGAAGACCCATAAAGGAAGTGGAAGAGGTGGATATGGTAGCAATAGAGGCAGAGGTGGACGCAACTTCAACAATAACAATAGAGGCTATAATAGAAGGGACTTCAACAATTATTCAGAAGATCAACCACATGAAGACTCATTGCTTCTTATGAATCTAAGCCACAAAGAAGGTAAAGAAAATGATCATTTGTTCTACATAGATTATGGATGTTCAAATCATGTAGCAGGCAACATTGCTCTTCTATCTCATTTGGAAAGTCCAAAGCATAGACATGAAGTGCAGGCACATATGCCAAGCTGATCTCCTCAGCAGAGAACCTCTCCCTGACATAGTGATAATGCACCTCAATGTGCTTAGTGCGAGCATGGAACACATGGTTCCTCGCAACTGCCAATGCGCTCTGACTGTCAGTGAAGATGGTGGTGGCAGAAGACTGGCCAACACCCAAATCAGCCATAAGGCGTCTGAGCCACACACACTCAACAGTCGCTGTGAAAGCTGCCCTATACTCAGCCTCACAACTGGAAGTGGCCACAGTAGGCTGCTTCTTGCTCAACCAAGATATACATGAGCTACCAAGCATAAAGCAAAAGCCACTGGTGGACACACGAGTGTCATAGCAACCAGCCCAATCTAAGTCAGAAAAAGCATGCAAATCTGGCGGTAGTGATCCCCTCTTGGGATAAAACAACCCAAGTAGCCGAGTACCACTCAAGTAGCGAAAGATGCGCTTAACCGCCTTCCAATGTGTGACTCCTGGGCAATGCATAAACCTGCTCATCTGTGAGACAGCAAACTGAATATCTGGCCGAGTAATGCATAAGTAAATCAAGCTCCAACAGCTTGCTGATAGAGAACAGCATCAAATGCATCTCCAGCATCATGAAGACTCAATCGTAAACCTGTCTCCATAGGAGTGGCAATAGGCTTACAGTCTTCAAGGCCAAAACGCTGCAATAATGTGTCAATATATTTCGTTTGACACAAAGCCATTCCACCATCAACTTGCATAAACTGAATGCCCAAATAGTGATGCAAATGCCCCAAATCAGACATCTCAAATGAGGCATGCAAATCAGCCTTAAAATCAGCAATATGCTTCTCAATAGGACCAGTGAGCAGCATGTCGTCTACATAGACAACAATGATCAGAAGCACATCATTAGCACGCTTAACATATAAGGTGCTTTCAGTTGGACTGTTCTCAAAACCATGTGCAATCAGATAGGCATGTATCTTCTCATACCAAGCACGTGGTGCTTGCTTTAAACCATATAACGCCTTCTTTAACCTGCACACATGGTTTTCATGCCCTTTCTGCACAAAGCCACGGGGCTGAAAAACATACACTTCTTCATGCAAGTCACCATTCAGAAATGCTGTTTTAATGTCCAACTGATGTACATTCCAACCATGATGGGCTGCAAGTGCACAAATGCTCCGAACAGTAGTCATACGGCATGTAGGTGCAAAGGTCTCATCAAAATCAATGCCTCTTTCCTGTGCATAACCCTTTGCAACAAGCCTAGCCTTATACCTGTCAACTGTACCATCAGGTTTACGCTTCAGCTTATATACCCACTTAGTGCCAATGGCCTTCTTGCCAGGAGGTAAGTCACATAAAGACCATGTACCATTCTTCATTATAGCATCATATTCAAATTGCATAGCAGCCATCCAATTTTCTGAATTCTGTGCTTCATCAAAAGAAACAGGCTCATTCGCATCACAGAGACTAGATGCAGCCATAGCATAGCAATCTGATGCAAAGGAGGCATTATGAGAGCCTGAACGAGTACGATATGACAAAGGTGCATCTAATTTGCTGTCACGCAAAGTCTGCACCAGCCATTTTGGCATAGTTTTTGCCTGCTCAATATCAGCTCTCTCATCAGCAAGTGCATCATGTAAATCTGCATCAGAAATGGAATGATCTGCATCATCATATGAAACCTGCAAAGGCTGAGAAGCTGCCTCATTAGGACCAGCACTAGACTGTCCACCTGTAAAAAGAGGCATCAAAGTATCATACATGTCTTTGGAGCTAACAGATGTCTCCTTAGTACATGAAAGCAATGGCTGAATAGCATCTTCCACAAATACAACATCACGGCTAACCAGAATGCGTTTAGTCTGTGGATGATACAGGCGATAGCCTTTACTTTCAGAACTGTATCCAACAAAAATACATTTAACTGCTTTATCATCCAATTTTCTGCGATGTTGTTCAGGCACTAATGCATATGCCAAACAACCAAAAACACGCATATGAGCAACAGATGGCTTGCGTTCATGCCAAGCCTCATATGGAGTGATAAACTGCAATGCTTTAGTGGGACACCTGTTCAGTACATATGCTCCACACATGACAGCCTCAAGCCAGAAACTATGAGGTAAAGCCTGACTCTTGACCATACACCTCGCCATCTCCATGAGAGACCTGTTCTTCCGTTCAGCAACTCCATTCTATTGAGGTGTATACGGCACTGTACACTGGTGTTTTATCCCACGTTCAGCCAGAAATGCATTAAAATCTGAAGACATATATTCCCCCCCTCGATCAGAACGGAGGGTGCCCATTTTACATGCTGACAGATTTTCAGCCAAAACCAAAAACTGTTTGAAGCACATGAACACTTCGGACTTTGCTTTGAGTGGATATACCCATGCATGCCTGGAAAAATCATCAATGAAAGTCACGAAGTAAAGGTAATTTCCAAAAGAGGGTGTCTGCATAGGATCACAGACATCACTATGTACAAGCTGCAATTTCTGCATAGCCCGAACTGAACCATCTTTTGGAAAGGAAGAACGCTGCATTTTGCCCAAAATACAGCCTTCACAAACATGTTTTCCAGGTGCCTCAAGTTTGGGCAAAGAGGACACCATTTCAGATTTCTGCAGGCGTAGCAAACTAGCAAAATTCAGATGACCAAAGCGTTCATGCCAAAGCTTTGCATCTGACATAGCCTGAGAATCTTGAACTGCACATGCCGAATCATTCACAGATCTTTCATAGTCTATGAGCTTATACAGCCCACGACATAAAATGCCAGAAGCAATAATCACCTCGCCATTTGAGAGATCATGAACTGTACACCTGTCATCAACAAATTTCACAACCAAGCCAATCTTGGCTAATGCAGAAACTGATAACAGATTCTTTTTTATCCCTGGCACAAATAAAGCATCTGACAAAGTGAAAGAACTACCATCAGCAGTAGTCAAAATGATCTTACCAACTCCCATAATAGGATAAGAGGAGTTGTTGGCGCATGTAACAGTATTCCCTGTAGGGGCAGGCTCGAGTGAAGAGAAGAAACTGCGCTGCGAGGTAATATGGTTGGTCGCCCCACTGTCAAAGTACCAAACATCTGAGTCCACTGCAGACATGCACTACTCATGAGAAGATGGGTCAAAACTGCAAACAGTAGTAAACGCCCATTCTTCTTCCTGCACAAGATTAGCAGACTCTGTTTTTGGTGTAGAGGCTTCTGCAACAACCATTCCAGCCTCCTTTTTCTTTGCCTCTTTTGCAGCCAGTTTTGGACAGTTCTTTATGATATGATCATTGCCTTTACAGTACTTACAAAACAATTTCTGCTTTTCTGATTTTTTCTCATCTTTGTCTTGGTTCTTTGAATGTGCAACATTTGCAGATTTCTGCTTACTAGTAGAAGAGCTCCATTTTCCTTTGCCCTTCTGACTAGCCAGTAAAGCTTGATCTGCAACTCGCATAATGGACCTGTTCTGCCTGGACTGATCTTCTTGCAATAGAACAGAGACTAACTCCTCAAATGATAAGGCATTTGGATTGCCTTTCATCATCAACCGAAGAGTAGAAGCAAAACTCTGATATGAGTCAGGAAGACCATTCAGAACGGTCTGCACAAGTGAGCTATCTGGTATAACCTCATCAGCAAAAATCAATTGTTCCTTCAAATCTTTGATCTTCGTTAGGAAACTATCCATAGAATCACCTTCATTCATGTGCTCACTCTCCAACTGTTTTCGGAGATAAGCAACACGAGCCTCATTCCTAGCTTGGTACAATGTGGTAAGTGTATCCCAAGCATCCCTAGCTGTTCTGCAAGAGCGTATGTGAGGAATAATGGCACGTTTGCCAGACAAAGCGATCAATGCATGTGCCTGGGCATCTCTGCCATCCCAATGAATCTGCTCTGCAGTAGGTGCAACAGAAACAGCAACACGAACAGGAATCTGCACAATATCATCTTCGACACATCTTCATCAGCTCCAAAACCTCCAGCACCTGTATTTGTAGTACCTGTAGTCGCAGGTGTAACAGGACGTCTTTCAACACCCTACACAATGTTCCACAGTCCTTTTGCAACCAATACATGTCGCATCATATAAGCCCATAATGGGTAGTTGGTACCATCCAACTTATCCTCAACAGCCAACATACGGAATACATCACTGCTTTCAGCCATGGCCGATGACTAAAATACCTTGATGCAGAAAATTGACTATATCTCAAAAAGTTGAACGGAACTGCCCAGACGAGTTCTGCTAGACCTGTAGCAGACTTCGAGACGCTTAAATTGGCGAACAGAAACTGGTATATACCTTTGGCACAAAAGGATGAAATAGCCTGCACAAGCGCTGCGATAGTGCGTTTGGAGGCCGAAACGAGCTCAGATCGCGGAAACACCTTGAGTATGCTCACCAAATTTCATGCGAATCTGAGACTGCAAACGGAGGAGTGTCGACGATGCCCTAGATGAAGCGACGACCTGCTCTGATACCAATTGTTGGAGTTAGACGTCTGCGGAAGCACGCGAACAGCACAAGGAAGAAGAAGAAGCTTGGAGCACAACACACAAGACTGAATGTATTACTAGAGAATGTACAAAGATAAGTAGCCCATTAGGGCAATAGGTGTATATACAAGCCGGGGGAAAAAAACCTCCTAAAGAGGGAAAAAAGTGCCCCGGCGGTCCTAGAGTGTTCACACACATCACTACCTAAATATATCAACAACAACAATGTCACAAACTTGATGACAAGGCAAAGAAATGTATATTTGTTGGTTATAGTGCTAAAAGTAAGGGATATCATTTGTACCATCCGTTGATGAACACGATTAATGTGAGTCGAGATGTATTATTTGCTAGAAATTCAATTTTCCCTCTACTTGAATGCAAAAAACAGCCAACAGTTAGCTCACAAGATCTGTTCGATACACTCATGCCTTTATTCCAAAATGGTGCAGTTGACTATGGCCATTTAGAAGACAAAGCAACTGAGGTTCAAAGGGCTAAAAAATTCCAGCCAAATAGGGCTGAAAATGTAGAGAATTTCTAACCGAACATGGCTAAAAAGTTTCAGCAAAAAATTATCAAAACTGTTGGAAATTTCCAACCACATATGGCTGACCATTTGCATGAAGATATGGCTGAAAATGAGCATGAAATTCAGCCCACACATGGTGTATATATTGATGATGTATTGCATAATGAACGCACGTCTATCAAGAGTGCACAAACTATGCCAAAGTGGCTGAAACAAACTTTACAGGACAACAAATTGAGTGCACCATTACTTGTAGAAAAAGCTCAAGATCTCACCATGCATCAAGTAATTTTGTGTATTATTCTCTTATTGCAACATTATGTAATGAAGAGCCACTTTCTTTTGAAGATGCATGTGAGGATCCACAATGGATGAGTGCTATGCAATAAAAAATGGATTCTATACATAGGAATGGTAATTGCGAGTTATGTGAATTTCCAAAACGAAAGAATTCCATTGGTACAAAGTGGGTTTACAAGTTTAAGAGAAAGTCTGATGGTAGCATTGATCACTATAAAGCTAGATTGGTTGCCAAAGGATATGCACAACAATATGGCATTGACTATGAGGAAACTTTTTGACCTACTTCACACATGACTACCATTCATATCATGGTTGCATTTGTCGGGTGTGTGTAGAAGTGTGAGAGACACACGAGAAGCACACACAAGGAGCACAAACACAACAAGACACAAGGAGCACAAACGGAGAAGACGATGGCTGGAATAGCTCTCTCTATTGACAATGAACTGAACTGAAGTAAGAGCTGAATAATATCCCTAAGTACAAAGTACCACCATATATGAGAGTATCAAGTATGTGGTAACATGGGGAAAAAACCTCTAGCCAGCACTAGAGTAAAAAGTGCCCATGTATAGGGAAGAGTTTCACATCAAATCTACTCGAGGAACACATAAGTGTAACAAACCCCCTGGAGCGAATGATGTGAACACATATAGGAATTAGCCCCCACAAGGTAACAAGCCTAAAGCTTTGCGAAAAGCTTCAAAATTTTCCCACAGAAGAGCTTTTGTGAATATGTCTGCCACATTACCTTGTGTAGGCACATATACCAAATCAATATCTCCTGTATGAAGGCACTCTCTCACATAGTGATAATGCACTTCAATATGTTTGGTCCATGCATGAAACACTTGGTTTCGTGCAACAACCAAAGCACTCTGACTATCAGTGAGAATATGTGTAACAACATCAATCTCCATGCAAAGATCCATCAATAGGCATCTCAACCATATACATTCCACTGTAGATGTGAAAACTACCCTGTACTCAGCTTCACAACTCGATGTTACCACTTTAGGTTGCTTCTTACTCAACCAAGATATGCATGAGTCTTCAAGGAAAAAGCAATTACCGCTAGTGGATACGCGAGTATCATAACAACCAGCCCAATCACTATCTGTAAAAGCATGCAAGCTTGGCTGAATATCTTTGCCATAAAAGAGACCTAAGCTCAAAGTGCCTTGGAGATATCTAAACACACGTTTCACCGCTTGCCAATGCTTAGTGCCAGGGCTATGCATGAATCGACTCAACATTGGAAACTGCATATTGTATATCCGGCCTCGTGTTGCATGCATATATAAGACATCCCACAGCTTGCTGATAAAGAGAAGTGTCAAATGCATCATTGGAATCCTCAACTAAGAATCTAAATCCTGTCTCAATTGGTGTGGAAACTGGCTTGTAATCCTCAAAGTCAAAATGCTAAAGTAGTTTTTCAACATACTTTGCTTGATGCATAACAATTCCCCCCTCAATGGATACAGACTGGATGCCAAGATAGTAGGTCAAAAGACCAAGATAAGTGACATCAAAAGTATGCTGCAAATCAGCCATAAGAATGTCAAGTTTTGCATCACATGACCCAGTCAAGAGTATGTCATCGACATAAAGAACAAGCATTGTAAGATCAGCCCCATTTTTGCGTACATAGAGTGTGATTTCAATTGGACCACATGTGAAGCCAAGATCAATCAAGTGCTTATGGATTTTCTCATACCATGCACGTGGAGCTTGCTTGAGACCATACAATGCTTTATGCAAGTGACAAACATATGCTCTTTTCCTTTCATAGCAAATCCAGGAGGTTGCTTCACATAAACATCTTCTTGCAAATCACCATTCAGGAAGGCTATTTTTATGTCCAATTGATGCACTTCCCAACCTCGATATGCAACCAATGCAACCATGGTATGCATGGTAGTCATGCATGAAGTAGGTGCAAATGTTTCCTCATAATCAATGCCATATTGTTGCACATATCCTTTGGCAACCAATCTAGCTTTGTAGCGATCAATGCTACCATCAGATTTTCTCTTAATCTTATAAAACCACTTTGTACCAATGGCATTCTTTCCTTTTGGCAATTCACATAACTCCCAAGTACCATTCCTATGTATCGAATCCATTTCTGATTGCATAGCACTCATCCAATGTGGATCCTCACATGCATCTTCAAAAGAAAGTGGCTCTTCATTACATGTTGTAGCAATAAGAGAATAATCCACAAAATTACTTGATGCATGGCGAGAGCTTGATCTTGTTCTACCAAGTAAAGGTGCACTCAATTTGCTGTCCTGCAAAGTTTGTTTCAACCACTTTGGCATAGTTTTTGCACTCTTGATAGACATGCATTCATTATGTAAAACATCTTCAATATGTACATCATGCGTGGGCTGAATTTCATGCTCATTTTTCAGCCATTTTTTGATGCAAATGTTCAGCCATATGTGGCTCGAAATTTCCAGCAGTTTTGATAATTTTTGGCTGAAATTTTTCAGCCATGTTTGGCTGGAAATTCTATGCATTTTTAGCACTATTTTGCTGGAATTTTTCAGCCCTTTGAGCCTCATTTGGTTGGTATACATGGCCATAGTCAAGCGCACCATTTTGGAAGAAAGGCATGAGTGTATCGAACACATCTTGTGAGCTCACTGTTGGCTGTTTTTTGCATTCAAGTAGAGGGAAAACTAAATTTTCAGCAAATACCACATCTCGACTCACAATAATTGTGTTTGTCAATGGATGGTACAAATGATATCCCTTACTTTCAACACTATAACCAACAAATATACATTTCTTTGCCTTGTCATCAAGTTTGTGAGGTTGTTATGATGGCACAAGAGCATATGCCAAACAACCAAACACACGCATATGACTAACCATAGGCCTATGAACATTCCAAGCCTCATAAGGAGTAATGACTCTCAATGCTTTTGTAGGGCAGTGATTCAACACATAGTTTGCACACATGACCGCTTCCATCCAAAACGTATCAGGAAGATGCTTTTCTTTAACCATACATTGTGCCATTTCAAGTAGAGTTCTATTTTTATGCTCGACAACACCATTTTGCTGAGGTGTATATGGCACCGTACATTGGTGTGAAATACCCCTTTCATGAAGAAAAGCATTAAAGTCATGTGACATGTATTCACCACCATGATCCGTGCGTAGAGTCAAAAGTTTTTGTGAAGAAAAGTTTTAAGCCATAGCTAAAAATGCTTTGAAGTAAGAAAATACCTCATTCTATGCTTTCATAAGATACACCCATGTATGGCGAGTAGCATCATCAATGAAGGTAACAAAATATACATGCTTCGCAAAAGATGGAGTCTTGACCGGACCACATACATCACTATGAACAAGCTGCAATTTTCTTGTAGTGTGTGTATGACTATCTTTTGGAAAAGAAGCATGATGCATTTTTCCAAGAATGCAACCTTCACATGCATGCTTTTCAATTGACTCAAGTGTAGGCAAGGCAATAACCATGTCATTCTTTTGCAAGTAAAGCAAACTATTGAAGTTCAAGTGACCAAAACGAGCATGCCAAAGCTCCATTTCAGCCACGGAAGAAGTATGAGCAACCAAGGCATTCGAGACAGCCCTCTTGTATGTATCCATGCGATACAAACCATTACATAATGTACGGGACATCACGATAACATCACCATTGCTGAAATCATGAACCATACACTTATCATCAACAAAGTGTACATGAAGTCCAACTTTGGCAATCAAGGGAACTGAAATTAAGTTCTTCTTTACACCTGGCACAAACAATGCATTTTTCAAGAGAATCACACCTCCATTCGCAGCTGTAAGCTCAATTTCTCCTACTCCAATGATAGGATAAGAGGCATTGTTTGCACACACCACATTACTCCTTTGGGTGCATCTTTCAAAGAGGCAAAAAATCTTTTGCATGATGTTATGTGCTTTGAAGCACCACTATCAAAGAACCAATCTGAATCAGTATCACTCTCAACCATACATTTAGAATGCAAAGAAGCATCATAATGACATGTAACAACACATGCCCAAAAATCTTGAGCCATGTTAGCTTCATCATTCTTTACATTTGCTTAATTTTCGGCAATAGACATGTCGGATTCCTTCTTCTTTTTATTGTGTTTAGCAAGCTTTTTACATTCATCAATAGTATGACCATCTGTTCGACAATATTTGCATCTCTTCTTTTTTTGTAAATCACCATCATTAGAGGAATGAGGGAAGAGGAAGATTGAGGCTTTGGTTTTGATGAACCATACT
Source organism: Ceratopteris richardii (assembly GCA_020310875.1). Classification (NCBI taxonomy): domain Eukaryota; kingdom Viridiplantae; phylum Streptophyta; class Polypodiopsida; order Polypodiales; family Pteridaceae; genus Ceratopteris; species Ceratopteris richardii. Next base: position 73,477,274 of record CM035417.1, on the reverse strand, counting down.
TGCTTTTCCCCTTTTGAGAGATAGCAAGTGCTTGCGTTCCCTCAATCAAACCACTCCTATTCACTATAGATGGCTCTTCTTGCAAAAGAAGAGACACAACCTCATCAAATGCTTACATATTGGGATTCCCTTTTGCAACCAAATAGAGTGTAGTGGCAAAGCTTTGAAAAGAGTTTGATAATCCTTTCAAAAATGTAAAAATGAGTGATGCATCCGGAATGATCTCATCTATGTTTGTCAATTGCTCTTTAAAGTCCTTGATGCATGTCAAGGCAGTAAGAGCTTTCAAATGAGCTATGAAACATGTAATTTTGATATCTAATGAGGGAGATACAAGCTTTGCAATTTCTGCATACAAAACTACAGCAGCGTAGAAATACACATATGACTCTCTTGGACTTCCCACAAGATCACGACTTCTCTCCTCCTTTTATAGCATGGGAAACTAATCTAAAACCTTCCTAATACATCTAAATTCGTGGTAGACACATGACTCAAGTGCTCAAATAAGCAAAGTATTGATGGACTTTGAGAACTAGCCACATCGACCTTCCACTAGGACACCACTGCAGCTCCCTTGTGACTCACTAATTTGACTCACCATGTTCTAGAACTCACGTGGTATTTTGGCTATATTTTATGAATAATATGAGCCTTCTTGAAGTATTTGAAGACTTCCCAAAGGTATTTACATAATTTGAAACTTGTACCCTACATAAAACAAATGTTCGCAACATTCTCCCCCTCAAGTTTCAAAGGGTATTTCCTTCATGCCAAGAATATAGTTGAATCTTTGAAGCTTTGGTCCATCCAAGGATTCGGTGAAGATATCTGCAACTTGATCCTTTGTTCCCACAAAAGAAACTTGTACTTCATTGTTTATGGCCTTCTCTCGAACATAATGATAGTGAATCTCTATATGCTTTGTTCTAGCATGAAAAATAGGATTTGAGGTCATATGAATGCTGCTCAAGTTATCCCCATATATCAGTGGTACATCAACCTGCACATTCAAGTCATGAAACAACTTTTTAAACCACATAACCTCAGTAGTAGCCAATGCTAAACCTCTATACTCAGCCTCTGTAGAAGATAAAGCAACTGTTGGCTATTTCTTTGAACTCCATGTTAATGTCTTGTTTCCTGCTATTACCACATATCCACTTATGGATCTTCTGTTATCTTTGCTTCCAGCCCAATCTGCATCACTAAAGACTTTAAGAGTTAGATCATCATCATGACTATAAAATAATCCTTCGTTCATGGTACATTTCAAATACCTAAGCACTCTTTTCGCTGCATGCATATGAGGTACTCTAGGTTCATGCATAAATTGTGACAATACTCCCACTGCATAGCATATATCAGGTCTAGTTTTTGTTGCATAAATCAAAGATCCTACCATGGATCTATATGCATTCATCTCATGCAACTCATCACCTTCCTTTGCACTCAAATTTACATTACATTCCATTGGAGTAGAAACAAATTTACATTCCTGCATACCAAACCTTTTCAGCATATCACATATATACTTTCTCTGTATCAACCACATACCTTCATCGCCATACACAATTTCAATCCCAAGAAAGTATCTAAGCAAACCAAGATCTGAAATTTTAAATTCCTTTCCCAAATTACCTTTTATCTCTTCAATTGCTTTTGCATCATTCCCTATAATCAACAAGTCATCCACATAAATGCATACATAGACACACATGTCATCTACATGTTTTACATAAAGTGAAGGATCAGCATGACTCGTTGTGTATCCTTGCAGCATAAGATACTTTACCAACCTTGCATTCCATGTCGTTGGTGCCTGTTTAAGACCATACAATGCCTTCTTTAACCTGCATACATTATTAGGATATTTTGCATCCACATAACCATCTGGTTGTGACATATACACTTCTTCATTTAACTCACTATTAAGAAAGACATTCTTTATATCGAGTTGATATATATACCATCTTTTACTTGCAGTTAAAGCCAACAAAGTTCTCACCGTTGCCATGTTTGCTACTGGACTAAATGTTTCCTCATAGTCCAATCCTTGAGTTTGATTATATCCTTTTGCTACAAGTCTAGCCTTATATCTTGACACACTACCATCACTATTTCTTTTAATCTTAAAAGCCCACTTGCAACCAATTACCTTTTATTTTGGTGTCTTTGGAACTAAATTCCAAGTCTTGTTACCCTATAGTGCTTCCATTTCTTCTCTCATTGCTTTCTCCCACTTTTCATCTCCTTTTGCCTCATCATAACATGTGGGTTCATTTTCCTGCTCAACTTTTGTCATAAAAGCATAATGAGTATTCATGAAAGATTCATAAGTATACCTTTGAGGTTGCTTACTCACTCTTGAAGTTCTTCTTACCTCTAATGTAGATGCTCTTCCTTTCTTATTAGGAACCTTTGATGATTCTCCGTACTCACATACATCACTAATTTCCTCTCCTTCATCATTAACTTCAACAAGTTTGAGTTTACCTTTACTTTTAACACTTGGAGGTGACTCTTGCCTTCATCTTCCATTGAAAGGTAGCTCTCTTTCTTCATCCAAACCATTTTTCTCATCACTTAAACTTCTTGTGGGCTGAGGTAAGCACTCATCTCCTTCACCTGTATCTTCTTCATCTCCATTTATGACTTGGAAACTTTTCTTATCTACATACCATGAAAGTGATTCATCAAAATTTACATCTCTTGAAACAACCACCTTATTGGTATGAGGATTATAACATCTATATCCTCTTTGAGTATCTGCATAACCAATAAATATACACTTTTCTGATTTCACATCAAGTTTTGATCTCACTTCACTAGGTACATGTACACAACATACACAACCAAATACTTTCAAATGACTTACACTTGGTTTCCTTCCATGCCATACCTCATATGGTGTCAAATGATGAACTCCAGTAGTAGGTACTCTATTCATAATGTACACACTTGTGCTAACAGCTTCAGCCCAAAAAGAATTAGGCAAACACATATCATTTAGCATGCTTCTAGATGCTTCTGCTATGATTCTGTTTCTTCTTTCTGCGACTCCATTTTGTTGTGGAGTATACCTGCATGTAACTTCTCTTTTGATACCTTCATCATACAAAAAATCAGTAAAAACTTTGAGAGAAATACTCTCCCCCTCCATCAGATCTTAGCTTCTTAACATATCTTCCTGTTTGCTTCTCGACAAATGATTTAAAATTTTTGAAACAATCAAAGACTTCACTCTTATGTTTAATGAAATACACAAATGTCATTCTACTATGATCATCAATGAATGATACATAGTACTTATTACCGGCCAAGGATGCCTCTTTAGTAGGACCCCATACGTCCGTGTGTATAAGATCTAGCGATCCACTGCTTACATAGCTTGAATGCTTGAAAGGTTTTCTACTCTGCTTACCCATTTGACATGCTTCACAAAGATGTGTGATGAGAGATGGTGGATGCAATCCAAAGATGAGTAGGTGCTGCTACAACTAGCTTCACACCAGCCAACTGAGACTTCAGAGTTGATTAGTAGACCCTTTGAGCTTCCTAAATCCACCAAAATATCAGCCAAGTACTTTGGAACATGTATCCCAAAAGTTTAAGTCAAGACAGACTAGTTGCGAAATGACTAGCTCCCAAAACTTGCTATTTTTGGACATACACCTGCTGGAAAAAATGAACAGTGCTCTCAACCTGGTAGGAATTAGAAAAATTCCTTTTGGGCATAGCAAATAGACTTAGCACGCTTCCCAATCCAAGTTAAAACACTTCAAATGATGGACTGAGCACTGAGAACAAGTTTCATCAATTTCTGGAACATTCCCACAATTCTCGGGGCTCTGCAGAGATAGACCAGTGAGCAGTAAAATGCATATATCTCCCAAAATATTAGTCCAATGACCATGAAAATTTATAAGTACAAACTAGATAGTACGAGCTATCCAACACATCTTAAAACACTGAAAAAGGTTCAATAAAACTCGAGATATGACCTTCTGAACGTACTGCTCTAAGTGAGTATAGCAGAGAACAAAACAGAGAAGTAGATGATGATAAATGTATAGATTCACATATGATTACAACCACATTGGCAATGAATCTTTTCACAATGGGAGTAAAATGATAGAGCTATGGAGTAAGCTCTTCAATCTCTACAAAATGACATGAAGTGTTCACGTACAAGGCTTGCTAATCGCCTCTTCCTTCTTGCTCCTTTTATAGCTATTCTTGGAGGGAGTTTTGAATTCGAATTCGAATGGCTCCACCTAAAAGTGATCCCCAAAGTTAGGAGAGATTCCCTCAGCTCTAAATTTCGTGGTTTTAGGTAGTTAGAGCCACGAATTTGCTTTTACATCATGCATGAGGTAAGCCATTCTTTTCCTTTTTTCTTTTTCCATTTACAAGAGATAAAATGAACTCTTTTACAAGAGGTGTTCACATGACTACTCATGTGACTTACAAATGAGGATGATATCAAATATATCAAGCATGTAGGCTTGGGCAAAATGCACCAACAGCTCCCCCTCAAGCCGAACATGCTTGGCCTCCAAATAAGTCTTCAATTGTCCTTGATTTCCTGTAAGCCAATCATCAACTTGAATCTACTTAACTTCATACCATCAAGAGCTTTAGCTAACATGTCGGCACATTGCATATCTGTAGAGACATAGGATAGTTGAATATCCTTGCTCATTAGCTTCTCCCTTACGTAATGGTAGTGGACTTCAATATGCTTGGTTCTAGCATGGTATACCGGATTAGCTGCTAGATGTAGTGAGCTTGTGTTGTCACCAAAAATGTGAGGTGTTGAAGAATGAAGTCCAAGATCTGTGTACAAAGACTTTAACCACATGATTTCTTGAGTTGCATTAGCCAAACCTCTATATTCGGCTTCGGTAGAAGATAATGCCACGGTTGGTTGCTTCTTCGATGACCAAGAAATGATTTTTGAACCTGCAAATGATATATATCCGGATGTGCTTCTTCTATCATCTCTAGATCCGGCCCAATCTGCATCTGAGTAGACCTTTAGCTCAATATCTGAAGTATATGAATAATACAAACCTTCATTCATGGTCCCCTTTAGGTACTTGAGGACTCGCTTGGCCGCTTCCATATGTGGTCTTCTCGGCTTATGCATAAACTGACTCAATATGCTAACACTATAGCATATATCCACTCTTGTGAGTGTTGCATAGTTCAAACTTCCAACCAAGCTTTGATAGCTTGTGATGTCTTCAATTGGCTCTCCTTCATAAACACTAAGCTTATGATTTTGCTCCATAGGTGTACCTGCACAGTTGGTATTTTCCATCTTGAACTTGACGAGAATGTCATGGACATACTTCCTTTGTGTGATGTATATACCTGAATCTGTGTAGATCAACTCCAATCCAAGAAAATAAGTGAGTGGTCCGAGGTCACTTATTTTGAACTCCTCCTTCATTTGAGCCTTTACTTGTTTGATTCCTTCAAGATCATTGCCTGTGATAATAATATCATCAACATACACACATAAATAGATCACTTCAGATCCATTCCTCTTTATGAACAAAGAGGTATCCGCCTTGCTAGCTTTGAATCCTTGGTCCTGCAAATAAGTCACCAATCTGAAATTCCAAGCTCTTGGAGCTTGCTTCAGTCCATACAAAGCTTTCTTTAGTTTGCATACATAGTTAGGATGATGTGCATCCTCATATCCAGGAGGTTGTGCCATATACACTTCCTCAGAAATCCATCCATTCAAGAAAGCATTCTTTACATCAAGTTGATAAAGATTCCAATTTCTAGATGCAGCAAGACTAATGAGAACCCTAATTGTAGGCATTTTTGCAACAGGAGAGAAAGTCTCCTCATAATCAATACCATGGGTTTGAGCAAACCCTTTAGCAACTAACCTTGCTTTGTGTCTATTTATACTTCCATCTGGATTCCTCTTGATTTTGTATATCCATCGAGATCCGATTATCTTCATAGATGGCTTGTTAGGTACAAGCTCCCAAGTGTCATTCTCCTTCAAGGCTTCCATTTCTTCATCCATTGCATCTCTCCAAGCTTTCTTGCTTTGTGCTTCTTCAAATGTGGTAGGTTCTTCATTGGTTGAATCCTTTGCAATGTAGATTGAGTGCTTGGTGACCAAAGAAGTATCATAACCAAACCTCTCTGGTTTCTTCTTCTCCCTTGAAGACCTTCTAAGTGGTTGATGTGAGCTCTCGGGTCCATATGTAGCATCCTGCATCTTTGCTTTACCTTTGTTCTTCCATAGCTTTAGTCTTTCCAAGTCTTCTAGGTCAATCTCCGAATCACTTTCTTCAATCTGCTTTGGCTCCTTTGGTTGAAGTGATGGAAAATCTTCATCCCAGTCATATGGCAGCTTCACTTTCCTGTCATCATCATACCATGATTTGTTTTCATCAAAAATTACATCTCTACTCACAGAAAATCCTTAATTGGTTGGATTGTACAGTCTATATCCTTTTTGGTTTTGGTCATAACCAATAAATACACACTTCTCTGCCTTGGGATCCAATTTCCCTCTTACTTGAGAAGGAATGTGAGCATAGGCTAAGCATCCAAAGATTTTGCAATGCTCTAGACTAGGTCTTCTTCCATTCCACACTTCATATGGAGTGGTTCCATCTAGTGACTTAGATGGAAGTCTATTTATGAGATATGTGGTTGTCGACACAGCCTCTGCCCATAGGTAGTTTGGCAATCCCTTTTCGTTGAGCATGGACCTTGCTGCTTCGACAATAGCTCAGTTCCTCCTCTCTGCTACACCATTGAGTTCGGGTGTATACCTTGTAGTGACTTCCCTTTTAATGCCTCTTTCATGCAAGAAGGCATCAAATTCAGAAGAGAAGTATTCTCCTCCACCATTTGATCTGAGTCGTTTCAAAGTCCTACCTGTTTGGTTTTCAACAAGAGCAATATACTTCTTAAAGCAATTAAACACTTCATCCTTGTGCTTCATGAAAAACAGAATGGTCCAAGTGCTACAATCATCTATGAAAGACACATAATATCTTGAGCCTGATATAGATGGCTCCTACTTGGACCCCACACATCCGTGTGCACTAGATCCAAAGGATTTTGATACATATATCCTTTCTTATTGAAAGGTTGTCTATGAGCCTTGCCGAGTTGACAAGCTTCACACTTATAAATCATGTGTTGCCTTGTGATATTAGGAAAACCAAGTACACTTTGGTCCCTGCAAATCTGTTTGAGTGTCCTCTCACCAATGTGAGCAAGCCTTTTGTGCCATATCTCCAACTCTGTTAGAGTTTGAGATCCATAGCTAAACAAAGCTATGTTCTTTGTATCTTCCACTTCAAAAGTGAAAAGCCTTCCTGTCTTTTCTCCTTTGGCAATCCTTTGAAAGCCTTGCCTTGGGTCTTCAACATATGCTCCAAATCGATTGAATCTAACCTGCAATCCTTTTTCAACAATCTGTCCAACACTTATTAAATTTTTGGTAATTGTAGGGACATACAAGACTTTGCTTAAGAGGTTCATATTCCCATCTGATGTCTTCACATTACCTATCTTCTCCACTGAGTGCTTTGTGTCATCTCCTGTCTGCACTTCATGCTTGTTATGAGGATCTTCCAAATCAGAAAGTAAAGCCACATTTCCTGCTACATGGTTCGAGCATCCCGAATCAATGTAAAATATGTGATCATCATCCTTACCCTTCTTCGCTGATAGATTCATAATTAATGAATCTTCTTGACTTTGGTCCTCTGCATAGTTATTGTAATCTCTTCTTCCTCTATGGCCACTTTGATAGTTGTTGTTGTTGTTGTAATTGTTGTTGTAGTAGTTGTTGTTGTTGTAGCCTCCATTGTATCTACCTCTATTTGATCCATAGCCACCTCTATTGAATCCTCTTCCTCTTGAGTTCCTCGGGTTCCTAAAACATTCTTCAGTAGTATGGTTAGATAAGCCACATATGTTGCAAGGTTGAGACGATTGGAATCTCCCCCTGCCTTGCTTTCCACCTCTGCCTCTTCCTCTAGATCTTCCTCTACCTGCAAAGTTTGCTTGGAAAGAGCTTCCTTCATCTTCATTCTTCCTATTCTTTGACTTGTCCTTGACCTTAGCTTTATCAGAATATAAGGCAGAAGTTTGATTACCTCTTGAGGACTCACCACCTTTGCTAATCTTTGCTTCATGAGTGAAGAGTTGGCCCATGAGTGTGTTGAGGTCGGGTACATGCATATCCATGTATAAATCCATGGTTGTTGTGAATGACTCCCACTTGTCGTCTGCTTTGATTCCATTCATGATTTGTCTTATGATTTGCTCCTCTTCAATTACCTCTCCAATGCTTCCAAGTTGGTCGGAAATCTCCTTCATCTTTGTGACATAATCAGTCACATTTTGCTTCGGGCTTTTCTTCATTGTTGTGAACTCCATCCACAATTGGTTCTTCCTTGCTCGAGTGTTGGAAGAGAAGAACAAAGCAAGTGCATTCCAGGTTTCTCTTGATGTCTTGCATCCCTTGACATGAGGTAAAAGAAAATCAGAGATTGAGTTTAGAATATAGGACCTTGCGAGTGCATCCTTTGAACACCAATTCGAAAGTCCTTCCACTTCTTCATGTGATGGTTGCCCTTTGTTCCTCATGGTTGGCATTGCTTCATCTCCGGATATGAATCCATATAGATTCCTCCCTTGAAGGTAAGCCTCCATCCTTAGAGACCATGCCAGGTAGTTGTTTCGATCCAATTTGTCAATTGTTGATGGAAATCCATCTCCCATGTTGCTTGACTATGCTCTGATACCACTGTGATGAGAGATGGTGGATGCAATCCAAAGATGAGTAGGTGCTACTACAACTAGCTTCACACCAGCCAACTGAGACTTCAGAGTTGATTAGTAGACCCTTTGAGCTTCCTAAATCCACCAAAATATCAGCCAAGTACTTTGGAACATGTATCTTAAAAGTTTAAGTCAAGACAGACTAGTTGCGAAATGACTAGCTCCCAAAACTTGCTATTTTTGGACATACACCTGCTAGAAAAAATGAACAGTGCTCTCAACCTGGTAGGAATTAGAAAAATTCCTTTTGGGCATAGCAATAGACTTAGGAAGCTTCCCAATCCAAGTTAAAACACTTCAAATGATGGACTGAGCACTGAGAACAAGTTTCATCAATTTCTGGAACATTCCCAAAATTCTCGGGGCTCTGTAGAGATAGACCAGTGAGCAGTAAAATGCATATATCTCGCAAAATATTAGTCCAATGACAATGAAAATTTATAGGTACAAACTAAACAGTACGAGCTATCCAACGCATCTTAAAATACTAAAAAAGGTTCAGTAAAAATCGAGATATGACCTTCTGAAGGTACTGCTCTAAGTGAGTATAGCAGAGAACAAAACAGAGAAGTAGATGATGATAAATGTATAGATTCACATATGATTACAACCACATTGGCAATGAATCTTTGCACAATGGGAGTAGAATGATAGAGCTATGGAGTAAGCTCTTCAATCTCTACAAAATGACATGAAGTGGTCACGTACAAGGCTTGCTAATCGCCTCTTCCTTCTTGCTCCTTTTATAGCTATTCTTGGAGGGAGTTTTGAATTCGAATTCGAATGGATCCACCTAAAAGTGATCCCCAAAGTTAGGAGAGATTCCCTCAGCTCTAAATTTTGTGGTTTTAGGTAGTTAGAGCCACGAATTTTCTTTTACATCATGCATGAGGTAAGCCATTCTTTTCCTTTTTTCTTTTTCCATTTACAAGAGATAAAATGAACTCTTTTACAAGAGGTGTTCACATGACTACACATGTGACTTACAAATGAGGATGATATCAAATATATCAAGCATGTAGGCTTGGGCAAAATGCACCAACAAGATGCACCATATGTTGCTTAGTAAGATCAGGTAATCCTTCAATAATCCTCTTCTTTGATAGCTCCTTTAACCTATGTACATTCATGTGTCCAATCCTTTTGTACCATAGATCAAGCTCTGCTATTTGATGCATACCATAAGGGAAATAGTTTGTATGATTTGGGTTTACCTTGAATGTAAACAATCTATCTTGTTTTGCTTGAGATGCTTCCTTGCTATCTCCTTCTACCTTTGTGTAGTGTCGATGATGAACCTCTACTCCAATAGCTTCAAATTTTTCATCAAGGTATTATAACCTTCTCCAAGCTTCAATTCCTTGCTCTGATACCAATGTTGGAGTTTATTGACCTCCAAAATATAGCTAAAAGTAGGTGGAACCCCCTAGGAATAAGTTGACCTTCTCACAAACTTCATCACAGAAAACCAGTCATGCTTGCAGAGCTTACTATTCTCTACTGGCTTAGAAGTTTTTAAAACTGTTTTAAGCACATATACTAGAAACCAAGAGCTTTCCAATGAGCCAAAGAAAACTCAATTTGGATAAATACACAAGGAGATATGGCATCTACAGTTTTGAGGTTTAATGGAGACCTTCAGCAAGGCGTGAACCCGAGAATACATACTACTTGCAGAGAGTACAAATGCAATGATGATGAAAATTGACATTATGAAAGTAGGCAGTAAGAGCTTTCAAATGAGCTATCAAACATGTAATTTGGATATCTAATGAGGGAGATGATGGAGAGTTTTAATCTCCAAAAGAACAACCTATTCTTGTGATTAGAACTCCTCTATACCAAGAATAAGTCAAAACCTTTCACACATTTAAAAGATCAATTACTAATTATCAAAAGATTAACAATTCTGTGAAGAAGATGATACACAGAAAAGTCTGCTGCAGAATTTCTTCACATTGACTTATCAAATGTGTAAAGTTTTTTATGAAACTTTGTACGAATCATCTTCTAGAGATTGCGCATCTATTCCAAGTTAAATCTCTTCAAAAGATTAAGTGTAGCTTGAGAAATCAACTTCTCAAGTTACCTATGTCAGAAACTGTACTTCTGAGAAGTCGATTCAGACACCCCTAACTTCTTAACTTTGATTCTCACAATATCTAACCCGTTTTGCCAAATGCTTTTAGCCACGAGTAGATCACCTTCCAACTTAAAGATTAAGTGCTTGCTTGCACAAAACTTTAAACTATGGAGTGAGCACTGACCAAAAGATTAACCACGAAATTTGCGCCTGTTTCAGAGAACTGTAGACATTCAACACATATGAATGTTCCTATTCACAATTCTCCTAGCGTGTTTACAATTGGACTCTGAAATTCAGGTCATAGGCTCATTAACTAACAACTTAGATATCCTCAAAAGGATTTCACAAATGATCAAACACAGAAAGAGCAGACACGAAAAGATCGGGCGCAATATTTCTTCATTAACTCAGAAAATTACAACTGAGTGATGAGAGCTAACACAAACTCACTTTCCTCTATCTCTTGACTTCTATCTCCCTCATTCTTGACTTCTAACTAATGTCACATATGCTCTCATACATGCCCCGACTTTTCTCAAGGTATTTATAGATAATTTGTACATAATTCTTACTGAACAAAAGATCTAAGTCATCTATGACTATGCTAATGTACATATGTGTACAAGGCAACATTCTGACTTCTTCTTCATTTTTGCAAATGTCTTCCTTTGCTTTATTCTAACCATAAGCATTCTCCAAGATCTGTATAATCACCAATTTGTGATTGGTTTGCTCCAACAGCTCCCCCTCAATCACTAATTGTGATTATTTCATTCTTCTTCACTCCTGCCATCTCCTTGAATCTCTGTAGCTTAGGTCCATCCAGACTCTTTGTCATCATATCTGCCACTTGTTCTTTTGTTGGAGTGTACATCACTTCAATCTCTTTATCAAGTACCTTTTCCCTCAAGAAATGATACTGTATCTCTATATGCTTAGTCCTGGCATGAAAAACAGGGTTAGCTGCCAAATACAAAGAACTCATATTGTCTCCAAAAATTATTGGAGTACTATGATCAATCTCAAAACTTTTCATCAAGGTCTTCAACCATATGACTTCTTTTGCAGCTTCTACCATTCCCTTATACTCAGCTTCTGTGGATGATAAAGCAACTGTATGTTGCTTCTTTGAACACCAAGACACTAACTTGTCTCCAACATAACATAAATATCCATGGGTAGACCTTCTATCATCTGAGTCACCTGCCCAATCTGCATCACTAAACACTTTGATTCTTGTGTCAGAAGTGAAACCATAATACAAACCTTCACTTAGGGTTCCCTTGATATATCTGAGTACCCTTTGGGCTGCAATCCAATGAGTCTTCTTTGGACAATGCATAAATTGTGACAACACACCTACTGCATATGATAGGTCTGGCCTTGTCAAGGTAGCATAGATTAGACTACCTACCAAACTCTGATATTTCTTCATGTCATTGAACTCTTCACCTCCATACCTGCTTAATTTATGATTTACCTCCAATGGTGTAGTTGAGGTCTTGCAATCTTCCATGTTAAACTTGGCTAGAAGATTCTTCAAATATCTTTCTTGTGAAACATATACTCCATGTTGAGTATACACAATCTGCATTCCTAGAAAATAAGATAAGTTTCCCAAGTCACTTATCTTAAACTCCTTCTCTATTTGCTTCTTGAGTTCATTGATTCCTTGAGCATCTGTTCCTGTAACAATAATATCATCAACATAAATGCACATGTAAATATATCCATTTTCACTTGCCTTCACTAGCAAGCTACTATCTGCCTTTGATGCTTGAAATCCACATTCATTCAAGAACTTGACCAATCTGTAATTCCAAGCTCTTGGGGCTTGCTTTAATCCATATAAAGCTCTCTTGAGCTTACACACATAATCTGATCCAATTGATTCCATGAAGCCTTCTGGTTGCTCCATATATACTTCATCTGCAATGTAACCATTAAGAAATGCATTCTTCACATCCAATTGTGATAATTTCCATCCCTTGCAAGTAGCAATAGCAATCAATGTCCTAATTGTAGACATCTTGGCAACAGGACTAAAGGTTTCATCATAATCTACCCCATAAGTTTGGGCATAACCTTTAACCACTAGTCTAGCCTTATATCTAGACACCTTACCATCTGCAAACCTCTTTGTTTTATATACCCACTTGCATCCAATGACTTTCTGATTCTTTGGTCTTGGTACTAATTCCCAAGTTTCATTTTCAAGTAGAGCATCATACTCTTCTTGCATTGCCTTCTCCCAATTCTGTTTACCTTTGGCTTCTTCATAAGTAGTTGGATCTTCTTCTGTTTTCACAATGTAAGCATAATCTTTTGTTGTTAGGAAAGATGTATCATAACTATACCTTATAGGCTCTTTCCTTTCCCTTGTAGATCTTCTGATTTCTGCACTTCTTGAAGTTTCAGCCTCATTTGATTCTGGATCAAATCTTGGCCCTTCTTCTACATGATCCTGCACTCTACATCTAGAGTCAACTTCATCAACAATTTCTTCACAAACTTTTACCTTTGCCTTTCCTTTTCTTTGAACTTCTTCAACACCTGTATACTCATTTGGTGATCCTGAATACCACACATTTTGCTCATCAAATGTCACATCTTTAGTAACAAGAAATTGCTTTGTGGATGGATTCCACAATCTGTAACCCATCTGTCTATCATCATATCCAATAAACACATACTTCTCTGCTTTTGGTTCTAGCTTATGTCTTAATTGTGAAGGAACATAAGCATATGCAATACATCCAAATACTTTACAATGATCAAGACTAGGCTTCTTACCCCACCATGCTTCATAAGGGGTTCCTCCATCCAAAGCTTTGCAAGGCAACCTATTCACAAGGTATGTTGCAGTGTTAATGGCCTCTGCCCATAAGTAATTTGGACAATTCTTTTCCTTCATCATGGCTCTTGCAAATTCTACAAGAGTCCTATTCCTCCTTTCTGCTACTCCATTTTGTTGAGGAGAGTACCTGCAAGTCACTTCTCTTTTGATACCTGCATTCCACAAATAATCATCAAACTCTTTTGAGAAATACTCTCCCCCTCCATCTGATCTTAACCTCTTTATCTTTTGTCCTATGATCCTTTCTGCATAAGCATGGAAATGTTTGAATGTCTTGAAAACTTCTGATTTATCCTTGATTACATACAAAGTAATCCACCTGGTTGCATCATCAACAAACAATACATAATATCTGGATCCATTTATGCTATAGTCCCTTGAGGGACCCCATACATCTGTATGAACCAATTCAAGCATATTTGAATACTTGTATCCTGATTTGTTATAAGAACTTTTATGTGCTTTACCTAATTGACAAGCTTCACACTTGTACACCATATGTTGCCCTTCAATGTTTGGCAATCCAAGCACCACCTGATTCTTTGACATCTCCTTTATAGCTCTCTCATTAAAATGACCTAGCCTCTTATGCCATAGGTCTAACTCAGATACCTTTTGACCTCCATAGGTAAACAATGCATGTCCCACATTACCTTGGACTTTGAGAGTGAACAATCTTCCCTCCTTTTTACCTGCAATTATGGTTCTATATCCCTGATTTGGATCTTGTACATAGACACCATCATTTGTAAATCTTACCTCATATCCTTTCTCCACAATTTGCCCTACACTTATCAAATTTTTAGGAATAGTAGGGACATAAAGTACCTTGCTCAGAAGTGTACTTCCACTCTTTGTCTTCACTGATCCAATGCTCTCCACTTTATGTTTAGTATTGTCACCTGTTTGAACTGTATGTCCATTCACCCTTGCTTCCATATCAGTCATCAAGGATAGATTCCCACTCAGATGGTTGCTGCACCCTGAGTCAATATAAAACACTCTCTGATCTTCTCCCATTGATTCATGAGTTGCATTCAAAATAAGAGTCATGTCATCCTTCTGATCTGATGCATAATTGTAATAATTATTGTTGTAGGACTGAGATTGGAAGTTCCTTCCACCTCCTCTACCATATGATGTCCTACCACCTCTTCCTCTGAAATTGCCTCTTTGGTTTCTGCCTCCTCTACCTCTTTGATTATAACTCTGATTGTTGTATCCTCCACTTTGATTGTTATACCAACAATCATTTGCCAAATGATTTGTTCTGCCACAAATCCAACAAGCTTTAGCATTATCTTTGTTCTTACCTCCTCTTCCTTTACCTCTGAAATTTGTCTTCCCTTTTGTGAAGTTGGCTTGATTTGAATTCCCTTCATCTTCATTTGATTGCTTTCCCTTGCCATTCTTTTTCTTGTCTTTGGAGTACATAGCTTGACTTGTACTTCTATCATTGTCTCCTTTAAGATCCTGCTCAAAGGTTAGCATGTGTCCTAGCAATTGATTAAGATCAGGAGTAAAATGATCAAGTGACAACTCTATGGACAATATAAAAGGCTTCCACTTCTCATCACCTCTTAGACCTGTAAGTATTTGTCTTACCAACTTTTCTTCTTCAATATCTTCATCCACTGCTCCCAAGCTATCTGCAATATCTTTCATCCTTGCCACATAATCTGAAATTGATTGTGAGCTCTTCTTCTTGAAGGTTGTGAACTCAGCCCATAGTGAGGACTTCCTTGACTTAGTTGTATTTTGGAAATGCTCTTCCAAGGCATTCCAAACATCTGTAGCACTTTCCAAACCTCTGATGTGAGGTAGAAGATAATCATTTACAGCCATGTAAATGATGCTCCTTGCTTGAGCATCCTTTCTCATCCAAGTCTTCAACATTGCAAGTTCTTCCCTAGTAGGAATACTTGGATCTGCAAACTCTGGTTTTTCTTCATCTCCTGTAATAAATGATATAAGATCTTTGCTCATGAGGTGTGCTTCCATCCTCATGGACCATGCTGGATAGTTCTCCCTATCTAGCTTATCAATCTGCAAACTTTCTCCCATCTTGTGTCCACCTGTGTATTGAAATCTTCAAGCTTTACAAACAATGTATGTACCTTTACTTCGAATTGAACTCCTTTTGCCTTTCTTGATGTCAATTTGTCTTCTCCCCAAGCTTTGACTCCAAGCTTTCACTTCTTGATCCTTCAAGTGTTGAATTTCTTGAGTCTGCAGCAGTCGGGATCTTTCTTTCTTCAAATTTCTTCAAATTGATGTCTCCTGCTCTGATACCACTGATGGAGAGTTTTAATCTCCAAAAGAACAACCTATTCTTGTGATTAGAACTCCTCTATACCAAGAATAAGTCAAAACCTTTCACACATTTAAAAGATCAATTACTAATTATCAAAAGATTAACAATTCTGTGAAGAAGATGATACACAGAAAAGTCTGCTGCAGAATTTCTTCACATTGACTTATCAAATGTGTAAAGTTTTTTATGAAACTTTGTACGAATCATCTTCTAGAGATTGCGCATCTATTCCAAGTTAAATCTCTTCAAAAGATTAAGTGTAGCTTGAGAAATCAACTTCTCAAGTTACCTATGTCAGAAACTGTACTTCTGAGAAGTCGATTCAGACACCCCTAACTTCTTAACTTTGATTCTCACAATATCTAACCCGTTTTGCCAAATGCTTTTAGCCACGAGTAGATCACCTTCCAACTTAAAGATTAAGTGCTTGCTTGCACAAAACTTTAAACTATGGAGTGAGCACTGACCAAAAGATTAACCACGAAATTTGCGCCTGTTTCAGAGAACTGTAGACATTCAACACATATGAATGTTCCTATTCACAATTCTCCTAGCCTGTTTACAATTGGACTCTGAAATTCAGGTCACAGGCTCATTAACTAACAACTTAGATATCCTCAAAAGGATTTCACAAATGATCAAACACAGAAAGAGCAGACACGAAAAGATCGGGTGCAATATTTCTTCATTAACTCAGAAAATTACAACTGAGTGATGAGAGCTAACACAAACTCACTTTCCTCTATCTCTTGACTTCTATCTCCCTCATTCTTGACTTCTAACTAATGTCACATATGCTCTCATACATGCCCCGACTTTTCTCAAGGTATTTATAGATAATTTGTACATAATTCTTACTGAACAAAAGATCTAAGTCATCTATGACTATGCTAATGTACATATGTGTACAAGGCAACATTCTGACTTCTTCTTCATTTTTGCAAATGTCTTCCTTTGCTTTATTCTGACCATAAGCATTCTCCAAGATCTGTATAATCACCAATTTGTGATTGGTTTGCTCCAACAGGAGATACAAGCTCTGCAATCTCTGCATACAAAACTATAGTAGCGTAGAGATACACATATGACTCTCTTGGACTTCCCACAAGATCACGACTTCTCTCCTCCTTTTATAGCATGGGAAACTAATCTAAAACCTTCCTAATACATCTAAATTCGTGGTAGACACTTGGATGGAGATATTACATGACTCAAGTGCTCAAATAAGCAAAGTATTGATGGACTTTGAGAACTAGCCACATCGACCTTCCACTAGGACACCACTGCAGCTCCCTTGTGACTCACTAATTTGAATCACCATGTTCTAAAACTCACGTGGCATTTTGGCTATATTTTATGAATAATATGAGCCTTCTTGAAGTATTTGAAGACTTCCCAAAGGTATTTACATAATTTGAAACTTGTACCCTACATAAAACAAATGTTCGCAACAAGCCATACATACATCCTCAAGTTGCTTCCTCAAGTATGCAACACCTGCTTCATTATGCACGTCATACAAAGAAGCAAGAGTGTCCCATGCCTGTCTCGATGTAGAACATGACCGAATGTGTAGACCTATATGACGCTTCACAGAAAGCGCAATCAATGCATGAGCTTGAGCATCTTTTCCATCCCATCTAAGCTACTCTTGTGTAGGTGGAGAAGGAGAAACCACTGTACTGGAAGAAGAAGCTCCATCTGTGACAGTAGACTGTGAAGTAGAAGAACCTTCCGGTCTTTGATCTACATCTGCCACTATGTTCCAAAGTTGTTTGGCGACAAGAACATGCTTCATCATGCAAGACCACATCGGATAGTTGGTACCATCAAGCTTTTCTTCAGCTTGAAGCATGCCAAACAAGTCATCGTTGCCCGCCATTTCACAAAAGAACAAGAATGTGACAAAATCTTCACTTCGACGAAAGCTGAAATGAATGCTAAAATTTCAGCTCACAAACCGTCACTCTAATGGATATTCTGATTGCACGAATAGCTTCGAAACAGGGGTCAAACCTCAATGCACCTAATGAAATGTTTCATGGTTGCTGAAATCCACTCTTCTATGCTCCGAAGTCAATTTGCACTGTTAAAAGTCCATGCGTGCCACGAAGCGAAAAATGGTTCATTTATCGTTGTAAAAGCTAGAGCTTTACACATGTAAAAGTAGAAAGAGAGATCTAAACTTCCACGAATTTGTGGTGGTTGAGTTGCAACCAAATTAATCAATCAATCACCTAAAAGTAGATCAAACTAGATCTTCACTTTTCCTAGATTATAGGAAAGTGAATTGATTCCCTCCAACAACTCTTACTGTCTTCATTTGAATTGAAAATCCACTTGTAGAAGTTGTGGAGCACTTGACAAGTCTATATAAAGACTTAAAAACACCTGTACAATACATGGAAGCAATATACATACACTTGTGACCATCAGCGTCTTGCTCCTTCAGTTTTCTGCATCATCTTCTTCATCAACAGTACGCTTGCAGAGGCTGCTGCTCTCTCTACAAGCTCCAAATTGAATGAGAGATGGCTCATTGGAAAGATATTAGTGTTTAGTTTATGGCTATATAGTTTTATAACATTTGAAAGCTTAGTTTTTCTATCTCGAGGTCAATCTCTGCATATTCTTGAAAAATAGGAGGTACCACCGTTGAGTGTCTGATTCATTCCTAAAGCATGTCTTGCTTATTCCTTGTACTCTTGTGCCTTCTATACACTCAACCCTATGTGTATCACTCCCATAAAAGTATTTTTTCTAATTGTAATCATGATGGTCGCTATGAGCATTTGGATTCATTGTCTCATCCAAAGATAGTAAGTTTTTTGAGCTAGTCGATGTGCAAACCTATCTATTTCGTATTGACTCCTTCTTCTTCATGCTCCAAAGTACATAGTGCATTTTATTGCACTTATCACATGCTTTTAAGGTCTATTTGAGTCTCGATAAGCCCAAGCCATAGAGATAGGCTTTAAGTATTTGCATTATCGTGGAACTATGGTATTCAATCATCAAAACTATGAGAGTTGCCTCGGTCTTTATCACAATGGGGATTAACACTACACCTCGTGTTGGGATGGCACTAATCCATTTGAGCACAACCCAGAGGTGTCTGTGCAAGTAGAGGTTAATAGATCAGCAATGTGACTCTTCACACAGATGGTTGAAGTCCAATGCAGAAGTATAAATCGATGTGCTACATTAACAGAGTGATCAAGTTTTATAAAGGCCAATCAAAATATTGTATGTAGTTACATAAAAGGATCCTCACTAGAAGTACAAAAAAAGTACTAATACATCATAGTCAAGCCCAAAGAGCAGTTAATAATGGTCATAACCACTTTACAGATTGAGATGCATCACAAATGCTATCAACTCTCTATGACGACCATAAAACACCTCAAAAAAAAGGAAAAACCAAGGGTGGGAGGGTGGGAAAGAGTGGTTGAAAAGGGGTGAGTGGGAGGGAAAGTAGCATTCAACATGCACTCAAAGCATGAGCTAAATGATGAAACAAAATCATCACCAAAAGAATGCCAACAAGAGCTCCTCCACCATTTCCAAAAGCACCACCAAAAGAAGAGCCACCAAGACCTCTACCTAATGATTTGATACCATGTACAGAGTACACACGCAAACTCAAAATGAAAAGAAGAGTGTAATCACAAAAGAAAGAAGAGTGTACTCACAAAAGAAAGAGGGTGAGAGACTCAAAGTGAGTGGACAAAGAAATGGGTATACTCACATGGATTAGAAATGAGTTTACCAAGAGCATGGAGTAGGCTTCTCAAGCTTCTAACCAAGTACAAAGGGGAGGAGAGGCCTTCCTTATATAGATTTGGGAGGGGCTCTCCAAAGTACATCTCATGTGGGATAATTCCTCTTAAAGGAGAATGAATACAATGGTAGAAGCAAATGGCAAGGTACCCAAATACAAAAGAGATACAATATAAAATGGAAATAAATGCGAATGGAGTGCCTTCTAGATACAAAATGGAGACACACTCATGCGGATACAAATGTAAATGATGTAGGAGCAATCATGTCATCAATTCCTCGGAGGTCCCCAGAAGATGCCCCAACATACCCCCAAGGAGGTCCCCAGAAGCCCCAATAGTGCTCACATGATGGGTCATAGGTCGGCCATGGTCACCATTTTCAAGAACCTCAACATCCAAAGCTGCCTTGACTAGCCAACCCATCCTTAGGCTTGCTTCAAACTATGTGCGGCACACCTGTGCTACACATGTAGTCGAAGGAAAGAATACTATGTGGCATACTCCGTTCAGAGTCCATGAAAGCACTCTACCTGCGTAGTGCTGAGTAAGCAGAACAATATACACATTTCCGTTTCGACCCCACCCTTCACCCTAGGTCGTGTTCCACACCTATGTGGCATTTTTTTGCAATAAAAAATTAACGTGTACAGAGTGATCACGACTTCTGCTTTTTTTGCTTTGAAGAGTTAAACGGGCAAAATCAGATTTTCATTGAAATAGTTTTATTGTATTCGATCCCCTTGTATGAATACAAGGCCGAAATCCTCTTATCCTCAAAATACGTAGTTCTATAGAGTCGTTTACAGATAGACGTGGGTATCATGCACACTCGTTCTACTACACTTGAGCTGAGAGTCTTCAATGATAGAGAGTGCACGAACGGATAACTGATGTGTTCCAGCAGCCTCGACCCCTGGCTCTCACAATGGCTTCTCCACAGGACTTGCAACTTAGGACACTTGAGGGTAGAGTACTGACTACATCTAACATCAGATTGCAACGGATGCTACTCTCCAATGGACGCAACACTTGAATATTTGAGAGAGAGACATTCACGGTGACGGACACGACAACTTTGACTGTCGATACAGAACGGTGTACAGAAATCAAAGATTTGGCGCTATCCCACGACTCCCGCAGTAATTTCCTCCTCCTCCGCCACAACCAGACGTGTGTGTCCCGCGAGAGACGCTGCTGCGACCGACATGGCCTCTGCGTTAGTGTCGGGCATCTCGAGCAACTCCTTCTTCGACCGACAGACGTGTGTGTCCCGCGAGAGACGCTGCTGCGACCGACAGGGCCTCTGCGATTGACGGTTTTGACGGCCCGCGATGGACGGTTTTCTTGCTCCGCGATTGACGGTATTGATGGTCGCTGCCCGCGATTGACGGTTTCCTTGCTCCGCGATTGACGGTTTTGACGGCCCGACTGTTTTCACGCTCCGCAATTGACGGTTTTGACGGCCCGCGACTGATGGTTTTCATGCTCCGCGTGATTGACACCTCGAAAACCGCCCTGTTTGCACTCGAATTTGTTGATCTTTTCTCTCGTCGGTTTCACTAATCTTTTAAGTCATCGGCTTTACATAATTCAAATTCGGCTTAGCAATGATTGGTAGTCCTGAAGTCGGCTGCAGCTATAATTATTGATGACAAAGGGAAGCTACAGCTAATGAAATGAGTGGAAGCCAATGAAATGCCCGTATTATTGAAGGATTCTTCCCAAAGACTTATCTTCAGCTCCTCCCTGAGAGATTTCATATATGTCGCATGAATCGTTTCAGTGATTCATTTTGCTTGCTTCCTCGCTCTACACTCTATAGAGATAGTGCGCATTCTTTTAATGCTCCTCCAAAAACCATAAAGTTACTGGAGTTATACATGGCAGGATACTGATCAGCTACTCAAAGTTATAGCCTCACAAAGTGAAGGATCATAAAGTGAAGGATCCTGAGACTCCAAACCTAATGGGATCAAAAAATAGAATTTAATTGAACTCGTTTGACTTTTCGTTTCAAACTTTCGGAGCTTGGGGTGCCCCTCTATTGTCATGGATTTGGCGACCCCCTCCCTTGTGAGAAGTAACCTGGCCCCTCCTCCGGGGGAGACCAATAACCTGGCCTCTTTGTTGGGGGGTTCTTGTGCCGCCCTAGGGGCCTTCGAGAGTGCTGAACCCCCCTTGGTCTCCCTCAGTAGATCCGCAATTCTGTCAACTCAGGAGGAGCTCAAGAAAGTTTGCCTCGTCGGCCAATTGTTCGGCCCTAGGCCCCCGCTCGAAACTGTGCGACAGTGGCTCCGCAACGAGTGGTTCCCCCGCGGACTAGTTGTTTGTAAGTGTCAGTTCTTACCGGCAAGCCACTTGCTGCTAGTCTTTGAAAATGAAGATATGGCGTTTCGAGCCCTTAGTGTCGGAACTTGGCAACTCGGCCGGGCGACCCTGTGCCTTTTCAGATGGTCCCCTGATTTTACTCCCGACAAGTCGAAATCGCTTCGGTACCCTCTCTGGGTTGAGCTCCCTAACCTGCCATACTTCTTGTACAACTTCGTATGGGACATCATCTCTCCTATCGGCAAGCCGTTGGCTTCACGCGAGGACATTGGTGGTCTCATTTATGAAGGTGCAAGACACTCGTTCAACGCTCAGTGGCACCCTCAAATCTGTGTCGAGGCTGACCTCAGTATGCCACTTCCATCGAAGATCAAGCTGGACTTGGGCGAAGGGGAGGTATGGGAGCAAGACATCAGTTACAAAAACCTTCCCAACGCGTGCTTTCGTTGTGGCCAACAAGGGCACAGGATCAAAGATTGCCCTTTGAGACGTAAAAGCAAGCGAAATCAAGAAGCCCCCAAAAAGGCTCAAGATGGAGTAGAGGAATTCAAGGGTCCCCTTAATCCAGAAGCTGATGCAGACGGGTTCATCGAAGTCAGAAGAAGAAGGAAAAGAAGCCCTAGGGCAACCTTTGAGCGAAACAACAAGTCAGTCACCCCCTCCAACAACTTGTATTGCAATCTGGAAAAGGAAATCAATGAGTTTGACTACCCTGGTGGGAACCAACTCGAGGCGGACACCGACGTCAAAGGCCTAGAGATCCCTGACAGTAAAGAAACCTTGCAGGAGGGTTACACTACAAGCAAAGAAGATGGCTTTACCACTAGCAATGAAGACAACATGGATAGTGAAAGCTCCATCATCGGATCGACTATTCCGGAAACGGAGTTGGAAACGGTGCCCTGTTCTTCCCAGCAGGAGACATCCCACAAAGGAAAACAACCTATGGAGTTACCGTGGAAAAGCCCCCACAAGAACCTATTGCTAACTCGGGATCCGATCCGAGCGAAAAAGAAAGATGAACCCAAGAAAAGAAAGGACAAAGCTCCCTCCCGCAAAGAGGGATTACAACGACAATGATCATCATCTCGTTAAATGCTAGAGGGCTAACCGACCCCTCAAGAGCGACCATCATTGGTCAATGGCTTCGCGACATTAGCCTAAACCCAGATTTTATATGTATCCAAGAGATTAAAATTGATGGAGAAGACCTCCAGAAACGGCTGAGACATGTCTCCTCGACCCATGTTTGGATTTCAACGGCGCATCAGCGGGGGTCCGGTGGAACGGTAATCGGTATTAATCAACGCTGGTTTGAGAAGCTTGAGAACTCCACTGAAGATGATTGCCATCGATGGATTGCTGTTTCTTTCGGTGCTCCCTTATGTTTCACCTTAGTTTCTTTGTATGCCCCTAACGGGGAGTTAGAGAGACTTAACACTTGGGCCTCCTTGGACTCGCTCCCCCACAACGTGCTTATTTGTGGTGACTTCAACATGGTAGAGGACCCTATGGACAGATGGGTGGGCAAGGGCAGGGTCATCGATAGTCGGGAGAAAGAAACGTGGGACAAAACTAAACTACACTTGGATTTGGTCGAATTCAAAGACTCGAAGGGCTTTTCTTGGTCAAATCTCCAAGCAGGCGAGAACCTGAGGAAAGCTAGACTTGATAGATGCTACATTTCTCAGAGTTTTAATCATCAGTGGGGCCACCCCTCCTTCTCGCAACGCACCGACCTCACCATCTCTGATCACTACCCGATCGTCATCACTTTTCAACCCCCCACCAAGATCCGTAAGGCTCCGTGGTTCCATGCTAGTGTGCCCTCCTTCTCTCTCCCCTCCGTCCATCAAGAAATTTCTGATGTGTGGAAGGAGGCATTCGCCTCTGGCTTGTCCCCAGCCAAGTGTTGGAGAAGTGCGGTCGATAAGTCACGACAGATCATGATTAGATCCAGGAAGATGCTTGAGACTGTGCGGCGGGCTCGGAGAGAAGCTCTATATCATAGACTCTGGCGGCTCGAGGAGGAAGTGAACAAAGGAAAATCTCAAGCCCAGAAAGGTCTTCGAAAGATCAGAGCGATGCTGAGATACGAGGAAGAGATACAAAGGAAAAATTTGCAAATTTTCTTCAAGGAGTGGTGGGCTGGCAAAGCCGACAAACCCACCAAAGAGATGTGCCGTATCCTCAAAAGGAAACACAACAGAGAATCGATCCCCTTATTGCTAGACGCAAATGGCAATGTATGCAATACGGAAGAAGATAATTTTGGGATCATTGAAGGGCACTTCACGAGACTCCTGGGGACCTCAAACCCCCTCTCCCACCATAGAAGGGACTGTATGGCTGCCATATCTAGGGTTTCCCCCCACAGGATACCACCCAACCTTCACTCTCTTCTTCATGCCTCTATCTCTGAAGCCGAAATCATTGAGGTCATTGACGCCCTCCCCTCAGGTAAAAGCCCGGGACCCGACGGGCTCACTAATGAGTTCTATAAATCCTTCAAGTTGGTGGTTGCCACCCCTCTTCGTTTGGTCTGGCAAGAGGCACTCAAGTTTGGCGCGCTTCCTTCTTGTCTCAACAATGGCATTATCAAGTTAGTACACAAAAAAGGGGAAAAGAACAGAATAGAGAACTGGCGTCCCATTACAATGCTCCAAACAGGATACAAGATCATCGCCAAAGTCATTGCCAACAGAATCTCTTGCCACTTGAGAGCGTGGTTAAGCGAGGACCAAAAAGGTTTCATCAAAGGCAGGTCAATTTTGGAAACCATTATAGATATCTGGGAAGGTCTTGAATTTGCAAATGAGTCTAAACAAGAAGTTGTTTTCCTCAAGATCGACTTTGATAAAGCCTACGACAGGCTAGAATGGGACTATATTCTACAGTCGCTACAAGATCTTGGATGTAGTCAGAAATTCACCAAGATGATCGCGACCCTTCTCGGAAACGCATCGACCCAAATTAACATTAATGGAAATCTTTCAAAGGTGATCAAACTTAGAAGATCTATCAGACAAGGGTGCCCATTGGCTCCCCTTCTCTTTGCCATTGCCACAGAAGGGCTTAGAAGGCTGGTGGAGCATCAGGTGGAAGCTGGTAACATAAGGCCTTCGTTTGCCGCATGACCACAGTCAGATCACCATGAGACTTTTTGCCGACGATATGAACGCCTTTGTGCACAATGATAGTACCAGCCTTGAGACGTTCTGGAAGTGTCTTGCTACTTTTTGTGAAGCCTCTGGATCCATAATCAACCACTCTAAGACCGCCTTTAGAGCTATTGGTGGGTCACAGCCCGACCTTCTCATTGATCATCGCTGCCAAGTCATTCCGCAGGGCCAAATCTTTCGGCTTCTTGGGATTCCCTTGGGGTTCGGCGTATCTATGGAACAGCGATGGAACTGGGTGCTTGCCAAACTCGAAAACAAGCTTAACTATTGGAGAGGTATGCAAATCAATCTCGCTGGTCGTGCTATGGTTATCAACACGTTCCTCTTATCATCTACCATTTATTTCCTTTCTTGTTGGAGACCGAAAGAGCATGATCTGTCCAAATTGGATAGTATTTGTAGAAACTTCCTTTGGACGGGCGACCACAATAGGAGGGGGGTGCCTAAAATCAAATGGTCCATCTGCACCAGCCATAGAGATAGTGGGGGACTTGGTATCTTGGACATTGGGTGCATGGCTAACAAACTGTCGGCCAAATGGATGATTAGGGCTTGGTGCAACGGGGAGGCCTCGTGGGCCAAGCGGATCTTCATAAACAAAAATGAGTTGGCACTCATGGGCTTCCCAAATTGGAAGAATCTAGACATCTTGACCTTGTTGTTTTCCCCGATCCCCGTCTTCCCGAAAGGCTCTAATATGGTGTGCTCCCTTTGGAAGAGTTGGAATAAAGTCAAAAGCTTCACAAGAATAAGTGAAGACTGGAAGTGGGCTGCCGGTATCAGACAAAACGACTCTATCTGGTTCCCGATCCATGGCATCCGGAGTGTGGAATCTTGGAACATTCAAAATGCCAAGAAGCTATGGAACAAAGGCTTCAAAAAATGGAAACATCTCTGGAAACAAGACACCAACCGCTGGATCAACTTTGAGGATATTGATCCTAGCATCAACATTTCGCATGAAGAATGGAACACATTGCAAAGCAGATGTCTTGCCTGGGACCGACACAAAGTTCGCCTTCTCATGGGACACGACATGTCGAGCTCGCTTGGTCTCAAATGGCACAATGGGAATAGCCTATCAAAAGTCCCGAACATCAAAGAAACGATCTTCTATCAGGCTAACCTCAACAAAAAGTGGTGCCTGTCATGGACGCGGCTTCGGTGGGACATGAAGTTCATGGCTATCTGGCACCCCCTCATAGAAATCAAAAAGTCCGTCCTCTTATGGCAAATCCTTCATCATGGAATCTGGACCAACCTTAAGGCTAGCAAAATTTGTGGGATCCCTCCCTGGTGCAAACGCTGCCACCGGTCGATCGAAGATGTTTCACACATCTTCTTTACCTGCCCCAACTCCAACAGACTCTGGCAGGTGGTTGGAAAGAGAATTAGACTTCAAAAACGTCTCAGTTGGCAGCAGGCCCTTCTGGGAGAAGCGATCGGCTGCTCCGCGACTCTCTGGAACGCCATTAGAGGAGAGGTCCTATGGAAAATCTGGCGGGAAAGATGTGCTTTCAACTTCGGTGACTCCCCCAAGGAGTGGTCAATTGAGAAATCGCTGTTCCTCCTTGGCAAAAGGATTGTCAACTGTAAAAAATCCCCCCCCTTTAGGCATCATCAAGTACTCCTTTTGATCGATAACAAGCTTAAACCCAAGTGGGCCCCACATGAGGGTGATGAGAGGGTAATTAACCTTCTTTGTAATGTCATCTAAGCTCTGTAAAAGCTTCCCCTGCTTTGTGGGATTTGGGGGGTCCCGTGGGCACTAGTCCCCTTCTCTTGTACTTTTCTTTATTTAATTCAAGTCCGGGAGAGTAGGCTATTGCCAAACTTCCTTTATATTAAAAAAAAAAATACAAGGCCGAAGCATTTTTTAACATTTTGCTCTTTCCAATGGAACGAGTTATCTTTCTCTCTTGGTTCCGAAGCCCCAGTCTGAAACCACCCGTAATACAGTTCTTGTATAAAAAGCTGCTGCATTCGGGAGAAAGGCCACCTTGTACAAGTTTGGACCATGGATCTGGAATCTATTTTACAGCTGTCCTGTTGTCTCCCCAATAGTAATTTGTCCTACCTTTCTTTTTCTGATTATATTATAATTATGTTTTCTCGGGAAAAAAAGCTCTTACCTGAACTGAAAGGGCCGTCGGATAGCTTATGATCGACGACAGATAGCAAGGAAGCATGGATTGGTGACGTGGAAAGTGGAAAGCTAAAGTGAGTCAATGCTCAGAGCACACAGTTTGGACTCTGGATGTCGTCTGCTTGAGATCGCCATATAGGGGATAGCAAAGGAGTACTAGGGACCCTACATGTCTGCTTCTCTGCGAGTTTGGAGATCGCCATTGAGGAGGTGAGGCCAGGAGGAAGAAGGTCGCTGACTGCTCCTTCAGTCGTTGGCAAATTCCGATCATGGAGTCTAAAGGCACCGGTGGCAAGGGTGGGCGTGGGAAGCCCAAGAAGAAAGCAGTTTCGAAGACCACGAAAGCGGGACTTCAGTTCCCCGTTGGACGACTTGCTCGCTATCTGAAGCATGGACGATACGCCAAGCGCATTGGATCTGGCGCACCCGTCTATCTTGCTGCTGTGCTTGAGTACCTCGCCGCTGAGGTGCGTGGTATCATAAGTTCGGGGGGATGTTTTTTTCGTTAGGCGCGTTCATCGTCCTGAGTGTGCGCTCGTGAATACTGAGGGTATTAGCGTTGAACATCTACAGACCTGAGGAAATCCGCTGGTTTGTCAAGCATTTGGATCATTAAGCGTGTGATGGGACTCCTTTACACTTGATCTACGTTTTGTAGAACTTATTTGTGCTGCCGCGAACAGTAGTAAAGAATTTGGCCATCTTTCAGGATTTCCTCTGATGAAGATCTGGAAATGTGCAGGTCCTCGAGCTTGCCGGAAACGCTGCTCGTGATAACAAGAAGAACAGAATTATTCCTCGTCATATTCAGCTGGCGGTCAGGAATGACGATGAGCTTGGAAAATTGTTGGGTGGCGTGACAATTGCCTATGGAGGGGTGCTTCCTAACATCCATCAATGTCTTCTTCCCAAGAAGTCAGCAGAGAAGGTCGAGAAGAAAGAGAAGGCACCAAAGGCCAAGGCTCCTCCTAAGGATTCAAAATAGTTGCCCTTGGTAACTGTAAATAGACGGCTAGATTTGAACAGGATTTCTCATTCTGTTCGCTTGTAGGTTTGATACTGTGAACGTTGGCATAATAATAGTCCATTGTCCTAATTTTACTGTGTATTTTCATCCAGCCGTAGGCTATGTGCCTGGATATATGTAAATTTTATGCTACTTTATCCAATTCGTGTGCTAACAGTTGATGTCTTCTGTCTAATTATGCTTTTGCTATTGGTGTTTTTCTCATTGACTTATTGCAGTTAAACTGTTTCTCCTTTGGTGCTTATAGTTTTTTTTCCCCTTTTTTTCAAGCAAGTTCGATAGAATACTCTTCTGGCTAAGTGTGAATTAAGTTGAAGGTACAAATGAAGGCAAGGATAGCACCCATGGAACCCCTTGTATCCCACAAAGAAAGGGTTAGATGCCTAGAACAATTAAGATACAGAGCCTGAAGGCCCACTAAGGAAGAATTGGGGAGCTGAAGGTCCACGAAAGAAGAATTGGAGAAAGGATGGTCGGAAGACTAGACGAAAAATCACTAGTTTATTGGACCTGCAGATTGAATTATGTACTTCCATGAAGAACCAACCATTTCTGCATTGATGTACGGGGGTGTCCAAAGCCATAACTAGGGGCTGAACTCTCGCCCCCAGCTGAAGGGGCGAAGGGTCTAGCCAATCTAGACACTTATGGTTGTGATGCCATGGGCATCACTGATGATCCTGAGGATAGCGTGATCGTTTGTTGTTGCAATTATCATTTTCACAGGCATGTTCGAGCTGGGGAAAATAATGCCTTCTAGTAGGATACTGTTAATAGAGTTGGTTTGATGGAATTCTGTGTTGATTTTTTCGTGCGAGCTATGCAATGGTAATGTCTAGTCATTTCATTGTGACATGAGTTCAGCTCAGAGTGGTATACATGCGTTAATTAAGGCAAAGGTGATGATTACTGTTATTATTATGATTGAATAGAGATTTGTAGAAGGATCACATTATTTTTTTTCCAAACTGTAGGCATAATTTTATTCTTAATCAGCTCTCAAAAATAGAGTAGACATTCTTACTGAAGTGAATGCATAGTATGCAGATTATGTTTTTTGGCAATACAAATATGTAATCGTGTATGCATGTTGCGTGTACTTGGATGAGCATGGGTTGCAATATTACCATCTAGTCCCTTCCCTGTGAGATCTTTTCATTGCAGATTGCAGGGAACAGCGCTTTTGTTTGTTTTTTTCCCCTCTGGAGAGGGAGGGGAGGAGATTGTGTTTGGAAATTAGGAAGCTAGCTAATTACAGTATTGCCTCCTAGTCAAGATACAATGTTTGTGGCACATGTGTTTGTTTTGTTTTGTTTTTTTTTCAAAGGGGAAGTTTGGCTGAGGCCTATTCTCCTTGAGTTTGAATGATTGAAAGAACAACTGTACAGGTGAAGGGGCATAGTACCCATGGAGATCAAGGCCTATTCTTTTTGAGTCTGAATGACTGAAAGAACAACTCTACAGGTGAAGGGGCAAAGTATCCATGAGGTCTCCTGTATCCCACAAAGGAGAGGTAGGCTACCGGAAGGTGATACAACATATACAATTTGAAAATGACAAGGAGATTGATTTGATTTCTAGTCTAAGACGCATTACATGTCAATTGTGGTTGTTAACATGGGTTGAACCTTTGCCCTCGCCTCAAGAGGCAAAGACTTTGCCCAATTTGGACAAGTGCACATTGGCTGTAATTTTCATGTTTTATTTACTCTTTAAATGAGTATGAATGCATTTATGAATGCATATGGACGCACAAACACATGTGTGTGTGCATCTACATGTATAAGTGTAAATGTGCATGCATGCATCTGTGATTGTGTGTGTACGGCTGCATATGTGATCATTGTGATGGCGTGCACGTGCACAAACATATCATTTGCTCATGGATGTATGTGGAACTCTTGCATAATATTATAGTTTTTGTTATGTATAGTATGGCTATTTCCAGTATAGTAGTTATTATTCTTGTTGTTAATTATTTTGAGTTCACATTTTCTAATCTGAAATGACTTGAAACTTTCAAAAAAGAGAAGATAGACCACATAAACTTGCACGAGGCAATAGAAACACTATTATTTAATTCTGTCCCTTTCTTTTGCATTCTGACGTTTCGGAGAACCCCCCTTCCACTTTTCACGAGAATTAACCCACATATTTGTAATTAGTTTGAAATATTAACCCACGTAGTGAAGGAATTCAAATCTGTAAACACTGTTTTACATTTATTTAGTTTGTTATATGAAAGTGGAAGATATCATAAAAAGATGAGGATCCATCATTTTGATTAGCTTCAAATAGATGTCAATTTTGGCTAGAAAGCTTTAAGTCATAGAAATATTGTTGAAGTAGGAGATGGGGGAGGGTCGTTGTTGTTGCTGTAGCAAGCACATTAGCACATAGTGTCTTCTAGAGACAATTAAAAAAGTAAAAGAACGCAAGGTTATATGAATAGAATGATTACAATAAAATCATGAACTAGTCTCCACTTATAGATGCGGGAAACAACATGAGATATTAAGATATGCATAAAGGGACCAGAAAGATCATGTTAAAGGTGTGTATGTCATATAGAAGGGATGAAACAGTTACAAGATATGTAGGGAAAACAAAAAAGAATACTAATTTTAAGAAAGTGACATGAAACGGATAAAGAGATACATGGATAAATCACAAATGGAAAAGAGGATTATAAAGGGCTCCGTTTTTTGTAACATAGGCTTGCTTAGACTCATTGAAGAGTTGGATCACTAAGCGTCTCATTGAACTTCAACAACCAAAGGCCTTATCGACCCCACCCACTCTCTCATTGTCACACGGCCACTTGATCACTTCCAGAGGTTGCTCACTACCTTCTTTTCTCTCTCCCTTTTGCATGCACACTTCAATGTGGATGAGTGTATGCATGTACCAATGTTTAAGCTTTTATGTGCATATATGATGTGTTGGAATCAATGTCCAACAATGATTCAAAAGCTCAAAAGCTCATTCTCTGTTCAATTCCCAGATGGGTGCAACAGAATAAGTAGTAGTGTTTTCATTAGATATGGACACAAGAAAGCCGTTTGGTGATGTGGATAGATTGAAGTCAGGCTATTGACCCGGGTTCGAATCTCATTGGACGCAAAAGTGACACGTTTTTTTCTTTCATTGCTTTTTCACAATAGCACCGATTGGAGAGAGTTTTTCACGATAAAGCTATTGATGATTGATCACGTAGCAATGTTATGTTTTTGCTTTATTCGAGGAAGTTTTGCTATTGCTTTTCATTGGAGTACACAAACTATATAAGAAGAGCCCTTGGATCATTATGTATTATCACTCAAAGATCTCAAGCTAGACTTTGAAGATTCTGAAGCTTTGGAGGTGAAGATTTGGTGAAGGAGAGGCTACTCTCTTGGAGCAGCAAGTCTTCTACAAGGTGATGGTAACTATCTTTTGTGAGTTAACATTATATTTTGTTTTTAGGGTTTTTCTACCCTAATCTCAAAATTAGGGTTGGTTGATTTACAATTTTGTTACACTATTTTGTGAGAATAAGGTTAGCTTCGTTGCTCAGTCACTTCACACACTTAGATTATTTCAACATAATCTAAATTTTGTATCATCATCTTCTTGGATATTCTTCCATTAGTGAGTGCACCACTTTATATGGTTGAGTAGTACTCCCATGTTGTAATTTGGACATCTATTTTTTAGTGAGTAAGCATCTAGCTTATGTTCTCTATCCTTGTCTCAAGATCTCGTTCCTTCTATCTCTCACTTATCATCTTAATTAAATAAGTGTGTATGCTCAAAAGGTTTTAGTATTGAAACGATCTCGGGGCCCCAAATTCCAACACTTGGTATCAGAGCATAATTGACATACACACTTAGTTAAGATGAGTGAGATTAAAATCGAGATTGAAGACAAGTTGGATGGATTTTCTAATTATCCCATGTGGAGTTTCATGATGATGAATATTTTAGTGACAAAGGATTTATGGAGTATCATCAATGGATCCTTAACAAGGCCCAAATGAGAAGGCAAAGAAGGAGCCACAACAGCTTCAAGAGGTATTGGAGTTACTATTACAGAACCAATTGAAGAAGAGGTAACCACTTCGACATCCAGAGTCATAGGTAGGTCTTTACCTATAGTTTCTCCTATTGAAGATCAGGCAAGGTGGGATGCTAGAGATGCTTTAGCACTCTCATTCATTGCAATGAGTGTTAAAAAGCATATTCTACCACATATCAGATCTTGCAGAAGTTCTAGACAAGATTGGTTGAAGCTTGAGAATCTTTTTTAGAGCAGAAATCCTGCTAGGAAAGCTCACTTGAGGAGACAACTAGCAAATACAAGGATGAAGGCTGGTGAGTCAATTCAAACCCACATTACGAGACTCGTTGACTTGAGAGATCAACTTCTAAATGTAGGAGTTGAGATATCAGATGAAGAATTGATAAATACGCTGATTAATTCACTTCCTATAACCCTTACCACAAGAGATAGAGAGGTTACATTTGAAGAGCTAGAATTCTTGTTACTTCAAGATGAAGATCAATTGAAGGGAATGGAAGAGAATGAAGAAGCACTTTCATCTTCATCAAAGGGTAAAAAGAAGAAGAAGGATAAGAAGGAAAAGCAATCCAAGAAGGAAAGTAGGTCCCTCTCACCTTCTACTTCAGATTCTATTTCTCCTACATCTAAAGAGAAGTCTTCTAAGAAGAAGGAAGTAATATGTTTTTATTGCAAGAAACCTAGACATTTAAAAGCAGCATGTTATAAAAGGATTGCAGCAGAAAAGAAAAGGCATCATGTAATGTTGCAGAAGATGATAAAAAAGGGAAATCTCAAGGTGATTCTTATGCCTGTATCACCATTGAGGAAGTAGCTTTTGATTAGGAAGCTTTACAAGTTCTTTCAGCAAGTCCTTGGATATTTGACTTAGGTGCTACAAAGCATATGACACATTGCAGAGATGTGTTTTCTTCTCTTTCCTATTCTTCAGGTAGAAGAGTTACTATTGTAGATGGCAATGATTTGGATGTTGTGGGAATAGGTACAGTAACCCTAAAGTCAAGAGAAGGTAGTAATTTTCAGATTTCAGATGTTCTATATGTACCTGAAATGAAGAAGAATCTGCTATCTATATCTGCATTTTTAAGTGATGGTTTTAAAGTTGTATTTGAGAGAGATCTTTGTAAGATCTTATCACACAAAGATAACAAGTGTATTTTACAAGGTGAGCATAGAGGAGGGATCTTTGTTTTGTCAAAAATCAGTTGGGCATATGCGATCTAATCTTCATCATCGGTGGAAGATATGAAGCTATGGCATCAAAGATTTGGACATATTAGTTTTGGAGCTCTCAAAAGTATCAAAGACAGAGGTATGGTTGAGAGTTTACCCTCATTCAAGCTACAAGATGATTCAGATATATGTGAAGGATGTCTTGAAGGTAAGATGCATAAACTACCTTTCAAGAAACATGGTCATATTACAACTACCAGGAAATTGCAGATTATTCATTCATTTGTGAATGGACCTATGAGAGCAGACTCTATTCAGGGCTTCATGTATTTTGTTCTATTCGTTGATGATTTTACGAGATACTCATGGATCTATGGTCTTAAGTTGAAGTCAGAAGTCTTTCCTATGTTCAAGAAGTTTGTAGCTATGGTTGAAAATGAAAATCAGGAAACTATCCAGATTCTCAGAAGTGATAGAGGTGGAGAATACATCTCAAACGAGTTCCACACATTTCTTGATGATAAAGGTATTACTCGATACCTTACTATTAATTATACTCCTCAGTAGAATGGTGTTGCAGAAAGAAAGAATAGTGTACTTGTTGAGATGATGCGGAGCATGATGGCATCCAAAAAGCTTTCACCGAAATTTTGGTGAAATGCAGTACATACAACTAACCACATTTTAAACAGGTCATCTACAAAAGCTTTAAAGGTAATCACACCGTATGAAGCTTATTATGGTAGACAACCTAATGTGAGTTATTTCAGAGTGTTTGGATCACTTTCTTATGTACATATTGAGAAAAAGGACCGAGGCAAACTAGATGTAAAGGCAAAGAAAGCTGTTTTTATTGGATATCCTATTGAGAGTAAAGCATACATGTTTTATGTTCCACAAGCAGGTGAAGTTATTCTTTCACGTAATGCCTATATTGCTGAAAATAAGGTTTATGATAAAGAAGAAGAAATTCTAGAGTTCATTAGTGAAAATGATTATGGATTTTTTTAGAAAGATTCTGGACATGTTCAGCCATATTAGGAGGAAGTTAAAATTCCTAGGATTCAAGAAAGAGTTGAAGAAAGAGGAATTTCACAACCTTCTACAGAGTTAGTTCCACATGAGACTTTGCTTCCAGAAATGGAAGAAGTTAGAGTTCTAGATAGTCCTAGTACCTCGGTAGGATAAGTTCCAGAACTTGTGGAAGTTGAAGGGTCAGAAAGAGTTTCACCACTATTTAAAGATACACCTACTTGGTTATATCAGACTTGGAAAGATAGTGGTATAAAGATTTTTATTGGAAGAACAAGGAATCAGACTAGACAACAACAACAAGATCATGTAAGAATAAGAAGTCAGACTAGACAACAACAACAAAGAGATCATGTAAGTTTTGCTGAAGACTTTGAGATTCATGATATTTTGGCACTTACAACTGTTGAAGATGAACCTGCATGTGTTAAAGATGCACTTAACATTCCTATTTGGAGAAAAGATATGCAAGAATAGATTGATTCTATTCATGAGAATCAAACTTGGCAGCTATGTTAGTTACCAGAGGGAAAGAAGGCTATAGGTGTAAAATGGATCTTCAAAATCAAAAGGAAAGTAGATGGTACTATTGACAAGTACAAAACAAGATTGGTTGTCAAAGGATATGCACAACAAAAAGGTATTGATTATGATGAGACATTTGCTCCTACGTCTAGGATGATTGTTATTAGGTCAATACTTGCTCTAGCAGCACATTTTGGTCGGCATATATATCAACTTGACATTAAGACCACTTTTTTTAATGGTGATTTACACGAGGATGTGTACATTCAGCAGCCAGAAGGTTTTGAAGAGACAAGTAAAGAACACTTAGTGTGTAAGCTTATAAAAGCTTTGTATGGTTTAAAACAGGCACCTAGAGCATGGTATGAAAAGATACATACATATCTTTTATCCATTGGTTTCCATAACTGAGATGCAGCTCCAACTCTTTATGTTAAAGCTGAAACAGGTATGATGATTATAGCAATCATTTATGTGGATGATATTATAGTCACAGGTCCCAAAGATGAAGATTTGCAAATGTTCAAAGAACAATTGAAGCAAACATTTGATGTGAATGATTTAGGCATTTTGCATTATTATCTTGGGATTTAGTTTCTGTTTCGAGATGAGTGTATCTATATGACGCAGCAGAAGTACATTGAGAAACTTTTGGAGAGGTTTCAGATAGTTGATTCTAAACCTATGCAAACACCTATGGATCAGAACACATCTTTACAGATGGTAACATACGTAGAGTCATTTGATGCTACTTTATATAGTCAAGCAGTTGGTTGCTTGATATATCTATGTAATACACGTCCTAATATACAGTTTGCAGTTTCTCAAGTATCAAGGTTCATGCAGAATCCGACAGTGTTACATTGGAAAGCCATAAAGCAAATCTTTTGATATTTGAAGGGAACTTCAAATTATGCTATGGTATTTTTAAAATCTACACATTTGTTACTAAAAGCATTTTTAGATTCTGATTGGGTAGGTGATAGAGACACAAGAAGAAGTACTAGTGGATATTGTTTTTATCTTGGAGATTGTCTTATCTCATGGCTTTCGAAGATTGCCACTTCATTGTGAAGCTGAATATCATGCAACATTTATAGCTACTCTAGAGTCAGTTTGGTTGAAGAAGATTTTCAGTTATCTTGATGTAAGAGTACATGAACCCATTCAAATATTTTCAGGTAGCCAGAGTGCTATAGCTATAGCTAAGAATCCAGTGCATCATGCAAGGACAAAGTATATAGAGGTACACTACCACTATATTCGAGAGCAGATAGCTAAGAAGCACATTGAGCTGGTTTATGTTCCTTCTAGTGAGAATGTTGCAGATATATTTACCAAAGCAATGAATAGAGATAATCATGAGAAGATTTGCAGGTTACGAAAGCTTGTACCATTGTGACATTGAAGGAGGGATCGTTGGAATCAATGTCCAACAATGATCCAAAAGCTCATTCTGTGTTCAATTCCCAGACGGGTGCAACAACATAAGTAGCAGTCTTTTCATAAGATATGAACACAAGAAAGCTGTTTGGCGACGTGGATAGATCAAAGTGGTCTCATGATGCTGACCCGGGATTGAATCTCGTTGGACGCAAAAGCGGCATGTTTTTTCTTTCATTGCTTTTTCACAATAGCACTGATTGGCAAGAGTTTTTTGTGATAAAGCTATTGATGATTGATCACGTAGCAGCGTTACGTTTTTGCTTTATTCAAGGAAGTTTCACTATTGCTTTTCATTGGAGTACACAAACTATATAAGAAGAGTCCTTGGCTCATTATGTATCATCACTCAAAGATCTCAAGCTAGAGTTTGAAGATTTTGAAGCTTTGGAGGTGAAGAATTGGTGAAGGAGAGGCTACTCTCTTGGAGCAAGAAGTCTTCTACAAGGTGGTGGTAACTATCTTTTGTGAATTAACCTTATATTTTGTTTTTAGGGTTTCTCTACCCTAATCTCAAAATTAGGGTTGGTTGATTTACAATTTTGTTACACTATTTTGTGAGAATAAGGCTAGCTTCGTTGCTCATTCACTTCACACACTTAGATTATTTCAACATAATCTAAATTTTGTATCATCATCTTCTTGGATATTCTTCCATTAGTGAGTGCACCACTTTACATGGTTGAGTAGTACTCCCATGTTGTAATTTGTACATCTATTTTTTAGTGAGTAAGCATCGAGCTTATGTTCTCTATCCTTGTCTCAAGATCTCTTTCTTTCTATCTCTCACTTATCATCTTAATTAATTAAGTGTGTATGCTCAAAAGGTTTTAGTATTGGAATGATCCTGGGGCCCCAAATTCCAACATGATGCTCTCCTTCATTAGTCTCACTGTCTTTATAGACTTGTTCATTTAGTTGAGCATGTATCTTGACAAAGGCATTGAGTTCTTGAGATTGCATCACTTTGGGAAGTGAGAGGTTGGGTAGATTCCATAATCTTGCCCTCATCTTCAATTTGAATTTCACTTGGTAAAATCTTGATTCATATATTGTATTTCACAAATTGTTAGAAATTTGGCCAAAATATCTATGCCAATAATATCGAGAAGAACAAAAATATCAAAAAGGTTGGTCATATGGCTAGTTTTCACTTTGTTTGATGTGATTTTGATCGATTTTAATTTTCATACTTCTACTCTTATGCATGTGCATGACAATGTTATAAATTTCTTGAAAGAGTGATGAAAAAGAGGAGGATGAAGTGAATTTTTAAAACTCATTTTATTATTTATTTATTTATCATATTAATTTTTGATTATTTTTTATTGTTTTGAAGTTTTTTATTTATTTTTATGTACGTGTATCAAGCCATGTATGAATAAGGGGCAGTTCTAGCTCTGTCTTGCGACACTCATTTTTATTTATTGAGTTTTTTTTTTTATTGAATGAAATTTGAAGGGTGCTCTTCCTCCACATCCAAAAGAGTACTTATTCTTCATGCTTGAGCATAAAACATTAAACTTGTGTTTGGGTCCCTGCCACCATATTTACTGAGCCACCAAAAATTGAATCCTTTCATGTTTTGGGTTAGTGCTAGATGTTTTTTGTGCATCTAGAAATGCATGAGGTAACCATGTTTGGTAGATAATTGTTTTCAATTTCTGTAGCTGGTTTTCGCCTTCCTTGAGCATGTGTTGAGAACATGAGCTAGCTCTTTTAGGTGCATCTGCAATTGGAAGAAGGTCATTCGAAAAAGTACAAGCTTTCACTTAAGATAGTGGCATCCCATCTGATGCAAAAATTTATGGAAGCTATTAGAGTGTTTTAGATGATGAGGACATTGATGCTATGTACATTCCACTTCCAAGATCTTTGCACATGGAATGGTTATAAAAAGCTCGAGGAAAACATGTTTTTCTTGAGAAGCCTCTGGCCTTATCTATCAAGGACTTTGATAAGGTCACTGTTGCTTATGATTCCAAGGGTGTGTAGCTCATTGATGGCAATAGGTGGGTGCATCATCCTCGAATTGAAAAGATGAAGAATTGCTTAAGAGGCAATACCTCATTGGTGATATGCTAGAGGTAATCATCAAATTTTGAATCACAAGACATCAATAACGAATTGAATTATGAAACTTGCCAATTATTGTGGTGTTTTAGCTTGCACATGATTGCAAATCAAATATGTTTTTGAAGGAGTCCTATTGATATGCACGGAGAGTTCAGGAAGTGCCCTATTGATATCCACTGAAAGTTTAGATCATAGATCAATAACATGGGATATTCCTAGGGAGATGGCATACATCTAGCTTTGTGTGATTGGGACGAATCAATTGTTTAGGGATGGAGGCAAGTTTTAACTTTTGGTTCTCTTGTTACTCATTATATCTAACATACTAATGTGTTTTCAATATGCTCTTTCAGATCCATTCCAACTTCTTTGTTCCAACAAAAATGCACAATCACAACTTCTTTACAAAGAACACACGTTGCAATGCTAAACTAAATGCACTACGAGCTCTAGGAGATTTAGGTTGTTGTTGTGCACGTGCAATATTATGGGTGTATGATTACAATTTTCCAACAAGCGTTTTTGCTCTTCTAGGGGCACAATTTACTAAAGGAGGAGTGACCACTAGGTGTGGTGCTTCTTTTTTTGCGGAGATAGTAGAGTAGCCTCCATGCATTGCTCATTCCATGCAAACATGGCTATGCCACTCAATGTCTATGGAACCAATGGCACTCTTGATGTGCAAGCTCTTGTCATTCCTTATCAGGAGACTTCTGCACATTTTTCAATGCACGATTTTGACAAATGGGAGCCATTGGATATGAAGACTGAGATGGCTCAAACAAAAGAGCGCCTTATGGTTCATAACTTTGCAACAATCATAAAGGGTATTAAGAATGGCACATGAGGATTGGATCCATCATGGCGTACCATTAAAGGGAAGTCTCAACAGATACTTGATGCCATCAAGTTATCAATTGAGAAGGGTTACAAGAGATATAGCTGCAAGCATGATCAATCACCACAAGGGACTTAAAGAAGGAATTTCTCTTGTGCTATTGATGTAAAGAATTATTTAACATAAAAAAAAAACAAATTGTTCTTGATGTATTCATCTTTTCTACCATGTAACATCTTTTGAAATTAAGAAAACAAATCCTACTATATGATTAATCACATACTAATTTAACTATGGAGGATGGATCGAAAGAGATGAAAACATGATGATTAAAGAAATAAAAACAACCTATACGAGCTATGCTATGATATGTTGAAATGAAGAAATAAACTCTTAATCTGCACTTAATCACACACTCATTAGATTATGGAGCATGGAAGAAAAGAAATAAAAACACAATGATCAAAGTAAATGGAAAGAAGTCACATAGAATTCTCTATGAGCATGATGACTCCATGAGGAGAGTGTGGAGACTCTTACCAATGAGTTAGAGTGATGAAGCTTGTGTGAGGTGAAGTGAGGTCTTCCTTATATGGAGTAGTGTGTAAATCACATTTCATGTGGGATTTATGTGGTTGCATGAGAATGAAGGTATCTTGGACAAAAGGGTGGAGCATGGAAATGTCAGTAACATCCTCATTCCTTTGATCTTTTGCCTGATTCCTTTATTTTGATAGTTTTGGAACGTTTGTTTCCATCTAAGGATGCTCCTCCATTTATATGCTTTTTCTCTGATTCTCATGGAAAAGCTTTTTCGCTTCATCATTGATATTTTTATGCTCATGAATTCATTGAGATCTTTTTCTAGAAAATTGAGTTTTACCATATGATTGGATTCATCTTTCTCTGTTGTCATGGAATTGATAATGTCCCCCCTCCCCCATGCCCTTCTTGAAACAAGTTTTGATTTTTACCATATCATTAGATTTATCTTTGTCTATTGTCATGGAATTGCTAATGCTTTCCCCCATGAACCTCTTGCAAGCCTTATGATTTCGACAAACTTCCATGGGCTTTGGTGTTCTAGATATTCAACTAGACATCCTAGGTATTTGAGAAGAATGAGGTGAAAAATCTTTTTATTTTCATAATAGATGAAGTAGTAGAGCTAGTGCCATATAATGCTTAGGTGGCATCCCAAAACTGGAGCAACCTTTTTCATCTCCTTGATATGCTCAAGTTGGATAAACTATGCGAATCCCATGCTTGGATTCAAATATGATATTTATGAATCATGATCAATGTAATGGTGCAACAAGTTCTTATGGTTTTCTTATTACTCTTATTAGAGAGTGGTAGTGTTTTGGTGCTTAACGATTGTAAGTAGCTTTTCAACCATTGTATCTATCATGTTGTAGAAACATGACATGCCATAGATGATAATTTTGAAGTTGACATGCTCACTGGAAATTCTAATTCTAGGGCTTTGAAATTTACATTTATATGAAATTTTTAATTTGGTTTTTCTTTGGCATTTTTTTTTGTAGTATGGTAAATTGTATTGGATTTATTGCAAGCATTAAAAACTGGGTCAACTCATTTTCCATTGTCTATTGAGGTAGTGCAATATCTCCTCAGGTGGACAATTCATGTGAATTTGGAGAACTCCAATTTAGAGGAAAGTACCAACATAAGTTGAAAAATCGGAAGTTGCACTGCCGTGCTAGTCATTTAGTGTAAAGGGATGGGATTTTTCTACATCTTCAAGCTATACACGTACTTACAATATAATATAATCCATTAATATATATATATTTTTATAAATTTATTGAGTTAATGCAAACCATGAAATTAAAGTCTTCAGACAGATATTTGCTATAAATTCAATGGCATTATTTTCTAAGCGATTGTGGCACATCTTTACCAATTGAATTCTCCTTTCATTGTATGCTATCTACAGCTCTAATGATTGTTGCTTGATATTTTCTCTATAATATTTTTTCTTACATGGTTCCATCATTAGTTTTTCTCAACAAAATTGTTCAGTTCCACATAATCTCCACTCAAACGATATTTGCCTTGGTATTTGCTGAAGAAAATATCTTTCTGCAAGTGCACACTATTTTCTTCTCTTAGATGTGGTATGGACTATTAGAGTGTTAAAGGAGTGTGGAGCTTAAAGGGTCTTTGGTTAATATTCATTATACAGTAAAAACAAAAAATTGTGAGTTCAGAGCTTCAAGTAGCTTTTCTAGTATCTGGATTTTGTAGGTTTGAAACGATTCTACCTCACTCGTACACAACCATAATCACACAGAAATATACACATGCACATATTCTAGCATATCTGATTCACAAGAATACTTACACACACATATGAACATTCACATGGAATACACACGTGTAGGTACACATAGTTCCACTGAACCACATACACATGGTTGAACATGCTCATAGAACACATCACAAATACACAACAACATACATAAAATACACACATATATGGTTGCACTCGCATGCACACACATGAATGCAACTTTCTACAAGATGTCTATGTGAATACTATCTAGAGGTCTAAAGGGCTTGTGAGATTCTTCGACTTTCATCCACAACATCACATCAAAGCATTCTTCTACAATGTATTGTTCACACACCTCAGCAATGAGGAGCTTTCATCACCATCTAGCATAGAGAGAAAAGGCCATAAGCGAATGTCACCTACATGGAATCATAATAATCATATGAAGACCTTCAAATGTACGTCATCGAGTATACACAGTTCAACATGTTGTTGATGGAGCAAATTGGACACATGCTAAGTTTGATCAAGAAAACATTGCTATTGAATAAGGACAAATAATTTGCAATCACAATGGATATGAATAGTGATAATTTGCATGTTACAAAGCTACAACTGTTGAAAATGGTAAGAGAGATGGAAAATGTGAAGGATTCAACTCTCCCATCAGAACAAATGAGAATATATCTTATATCAAAGACAATAGAAATGGATTTTACATCATCATATAGATGTTTGATAGTGGGATAATGTATTTAAATAGCCTATCCTATGATAAGGACAAACAAAAGGATCATAATGACTACCTCCATCAGAGTTGTAGCAACTCAACTGATCACCTTGTCCATGATAGTGCACTACCAATTCAAAATTCCTACTACATTGACTCGCTAATATCTTGTCTCAACACAAACAATGGACATTAGATTCATGGAGATCAGAGAGGTGGATGCTATCATCATTGATGATATCTACATGTTGACAAGAACAAAATTCAACATGGTTGTTTGAAAAATTGTGAACATAGAAAATGGATCTATGTTAGATATATCACAA
Source organism: Ceratopteris richardii (assembly GCA_020310875.1). NCBI lineage: Eukaryota > Viridiplantae > Streptophyta > Polypodiopsida > Polypodiales > Pteridaceae > Ceratopteris > Ceratopteris richardii. The sequence goes on along the minus strand of CM035417.1, from coordinate 73,434,212 downwards.
ATACCATGAGTATGCAACCATAATGTACAACTATGCCATAAATTGTTCGATAATTAACTAAGACCACTTTAGGCATGTGAGGTTTCATCACATGAAATTTTCAATGTGACATGCCATAGATGTACCATTCTTGGAATTCTTGCAAATAATCAAGTGCAGAGTGCCAACATTGTCAGACATAAAAGAAATAATCTTTTTTCCAACTAATCCATTACTAGTTTTTTCCTTTGTACATGTGCTATAGTTCCTTGAGTCTAGAGTGCCTACTTGTGGAACTCCATGCACTACCTAATCTCAAAGGTTTCCAAAGCCATAACTTGAGATCTAAATGTCCAATTAACATGATTTTGGAGTAGATCTTGGGGTGTTTAGCATTTTGAGCACATATATTCACTCAAAATGCCTCAATTCCCCATAGATTTCAAGATTATATACTTTTTGCACTATTTTTAGGGGGTTTTAGGCCTTGGAATTCTTTCTGAGTGAAAGATGAGGAAGGGAAAAGAGCGAGATGAAGAAGAGGTATACACACTCATAAAAGTGATAGGGAACCAATGCAAAATGGACTACAACAAATATCAAAGTCAAAAGATTCCTGGAAGAATGTGTTGCAATCAAATGACGTTTTTTTTCTATAAACATAGATCTGGTTTATATAGTTCTTTTGAATATTCTTTCTTCTAGTAAGAAGAGCTTCTTTATGCAGAAACAAAATTAAGACTTCATACCTCTAAGGATCCTTGCATCCTTAGAGTTTGAGATAATGATATTGATTCTTTATTTTAAAATTTGAGCAATCTTTAGATATTTGTGGAATTTTCATAATTAAAAGTTTATAGTAGCTCCTTTCAAGGTTGATTCAACTTCAAAAAGGAACTTCTGTTCGGTCATTAGCTTATAAGTCACATAAAACCGTAAAAACTTCATTATTCTTATGAATGTTTTGTAATAATTTTGGTTTCAACTCTACAAAGTTGTCGAGAGCCTTTTGAAAAACTTCACTTCTCTAGATATATTTAACAATATTCCTTCATTGGAGATTATTTCAAATTATAAAAACATTTGTGGATCTTAAAGTTCAAAGCTATATCCAAGCTTAATGTTTCATACAAGGTATGCACATGTTAGACATGTCGTTATGCCAAGTCGGAAGAGGAATGTGTGGATCTCAAGAAGCAGTTAGCAAGGCCCAACACACAAGTACCCGAGGTCATCCCTCTTCCACAAAACACACAAGAGTTGGAAAATCGCAAAAACAAGTTAAGGAACTTCAAGCACGATTAATTACAATATGAAGGACCACCTTCCCCACTATTGGAACTTGAACCTAAAGAGGTTTTTGAAATCCTTGTGGAAGAAACCTTTGAGGACCCATATGAGCCCATACTAGTACCTAAGGGATGAACCACTGAGGAAGGTCAAGATACATTTGAAATTGAAGTGCCCAAATTGCCAAAAAGGGTAAAAGAAATAGGCAGAACATATGTTGAATGAGTAGTTCTTTAGCATCAATCACTAGCGAATCTCAAAGACACAGTACTCAAGCTTGCCTACTTTCAAAACCTCTTTCACCAAAGGCTCATCACCACATCAGACGCCTTATTTTGTACTTCTTGTAGACTACAATGCATCAATAAAAAGGGTAATTGGCAACGAACCGACTTTTGCAACTTAATTTGATCCCAGAATCCGCAAGAAAAGGTCCTACATTTCAACCTAATTGTAGCACATGAACTCTTGAATTATCTCAAAATGATGAGTACATGGTTTAATGCACCCTTATATACTAAATATAATCCATGCTATTACCATATATTGTCCCAAAGGCCATGGATCAAATTTGCAATCAAGGTGAATGCAACTAAGGGCTGCTCCAATTGGATCAATTATCCTTACTTGGATCCACTGAGAGGACCACCCATCGTGGCTACATGATCTCAACCATATGCCATTCGTCATCTCACTTCAAAAATGTGTCTGACATTATTGCCAAGATATGTATGAAGACTTTTGAGTTAATGAAGGTGGTATTCAAAATGTTTCACGAATGTTAAGGTCCCATACATCTTCATTCCTGACTTTAATGAAGGTAACCTTGACTCGACATATGATATGAACAAAATCCCCTCCATCAACACAATCTTTGCTTGGCACTCCTACATTAACTACCTACCCACTTGTTATAAGCAGACTTTTGAGGAAATTGTTGTCAGGATCTTTCTCACGCGCATACAGAGATTACGGACGCAGAAAAACACACAGAAAATAGAGACGACAAGAGATGAGACCGAACGCAAGATTGGGTGCAATCTCCCCCCATGCACTCTGTTTTGACAGTCCACAGAGTGCATCTATTTATAGGAATTTTGATTACGTCAAAAATAGTGGTTACATGAGGGCGGCTTCAAAAAGTAGGCGTGAAACTAAAAGTTGGTAACTTTTACAGAAAGCCATTACTTTGAATAACAGAAACTGCGGTCTACAACGACCCTTATTCTAACCCTTGCTTTTCTAACAATAGAACCTTCTACGCAGGTTTATTTACAAGCTAAATAATAATTATTCGGATTATTGATGTCCGCCCTTTCACGCCCTGCACGCTCCTCACGAACCTTCAGCTGCTATATCAGAAACATCAAAAACATATTAATACATTAATAATATAACACTTTAACAATACATTGTTCAATAATATACAACATGCCTCTCAGTTGACAAGCAACTGACCTCAGTTGATAAAATAAGTTAACACTCTAACAATAACAATGCATTGTTCAACATATTCCATGTTACAATCCAACAATGCATTGGCTATTCTATATTTCAATCCAACAATGCATTGGCTATTTTATATTTCAATCCAACAATGCATTGTTCAACATATTCCATAAGGTATAACATGCCCCGCAGTTGAACAAGCAACTGACCTCAGGTGATAAAAGAATAAACATAGATGGCCAGTCACATGTTTCATCACTGAATAAAAATAGGCATGTGCCATGTAAAAAAAATACATGCATGGAAATGTTCATGGAGCTGTTACATTAATGTGTTTGTGTATGATATGCAGAAATTAAGTGGTCATAATGAGGTATTAATTGTGTTTTATGTATCCATTGACATTCTTCGATAGAATGATTTTTGTACTTAACCAAATATCGATGATATTGAGTACCTGTGCGTGTAGTAGTGACATCATAATCAATGATTTTCTCAGGAACTAAGATTTCAGATTGTTCTTCAATTAAAGGAGGGTCATCAAGAAGTGGAGCAAGTGGTAAAGTTCTTTTAAATGGTTTAAGTAAACTAATATGAAAAGAATTATGAATGGTCCAATGGGATGGAATATCTAATCGAAATGAATTATCATTAATTTTTTCTATAATGCGAAACGGTCCATAATAGCGTGGTGCAAGTTTAATTTTAGGATGCTGCAAAATATTTTTGAGACATCTTTTAATTATTCGCAACCATACAAAATCATTTTCCTTGAATTCTATGGCTAATCGTTTAGTATTGATAATACGTGTATATCGCTCTTGACTTTTCCTAATGTGCTCGTGAACATCATGAAGTATAGAAACGTGACCTTGAGCAATAGAATCAGCCATTGGAATGTCGGTTTGGGTGAGGGACATGGGAGTGGGAAGCTTTTTACCAAAAACTATTTCAAAAGGTGCACGACCAGTAGTGGTGTGTGAAGTGTTATTGTAAGCAAATTGAAGTAATGGCAATTTTTCATCCCAGTTATTAGGATTATCTAATGAATAACAACACAATAAATCAAGAATAGTACTATTTGTAGCCTCACTCTGTCCATTACTTTCAGGATGAAATGCAGAGCTAAAATCTATTTTAGAACCAAAATGTTGAAATAAGGCAACCCAAAAATGATTACAAAACCTAACATCACGATCAGATAACATTACTTTAGGAAATCCATGATGTGGAAAAATGCATTTAATGAATAATTTTGCAGCTTGAGGTGCAGTCAAAGTTTTTCTACATGGAATGAAATATGCATATTTACTAAACCTATCAACTATTGTCCAAATCATATTATTATGTGACGAAGTGATAGGAAGACCGGTGATAAAATCCATAGAGATTTGTTCCCATGGTTCATTTGGAATAGGAAGTGGCATTAATAATCCAAATGGTTTACCGTGATGACGTTTGACACGCTGACATACAATGCATTGAGAAACATAATGTGCAATGTCTTTTTCCATGTGTGGCCAAAAGAAGAAATCTTTGCAAGCAGAAATGGTGCTTTGTATGCCTCTATGACCCATGTAAGATGGTTCATGCATTTCTTTAATGACAAAATCTTTAAAAGCTTGGGTTATGCACAATCTATGTTGAAAATAGAGAAAACCATTATGAAATGTATAATGTTCATCAGATAAAGATGCAGCATTGTTGAAGTCATGCCATGCACGTGAAAAATACAAATCAGATGCATAAGTGGAAACCATTTCTTGAAAAGAATGAATTTGGATGGCAGAAATATTATTCAAAACAACAGAATGCAAAGGAAAACGGCTAAGAGCATCCGCTACAACATTAGCTTTACCAGGCTGATATTGTATCATGGGTTGGAAATTTTGAATGAATGATGCCCATTTAAGATGCCTATCAGAGATTAAGGGCTGATTTAATAAATGTTTAATAGCCTGTTGATCGGTTTTGATTAAGATCTCAGAGCCCATAAGATAGTGTTTCCAAATTCGCAAAGCATGCACAACTGCTAACAATTCTTTATCATACGTACTATAATTATGCTATGAGGGTTTAAGTTTTCTACTCTCAAATGCAATGGGATGGTCATTTTGCATCAGAACGGCACCTATTCCTGAACCGCTAGCATCAGTAACAACATGAAAGGGTTGTGAAAAATCAGGTAATTGTAAAATAGGTGCATGTGAAAGTGCATGTTTAAGTTTGTCAAAGGCCTGTTGTTGGGTAAATCCCCATGCAAATTTTATTTTCTTTTTCAACAACAAAGTAAGAGGCAATGCTAAATAAGAAAAATTGCGAACAAACTTCCTATAGAAACTAGCCAACCCAAGAAAAGAACGAACATCATTGACTGATTGTGGTGTAGGCCATTCTATGATAACTCTAATCTTTTTCGGATCCACATGCACACCTTCACTTGAAATAATATGTCCTAAATATTCTAGCTTGTGCTGAAAGAAATAACTCTTTTCAGGATTAGCATAAAGTGTGTTCTCTCGTAACAAATGAAAAACTGTTTCAAGATGCTTTTCATGTTCACTATCATTCTTACTGTAAACAAGTATGTCATCAAAGAATACAAGAACAAAAGCTTGGTAATCAAGAAAAATATTGTTCATCATTCATGCAAATGTAGCAGGGGCATTAGTAAGTCCAAAGGGCATTACCATAAATTCATAATGGCCATTTTGAGTTCTAAATGCAGTCTTAAAAATATCACTTTGTGTCATAAGAATCTGATGGTAACCCGATTTAAGATCAATTTTACTAAAGACACGAGCTCCTCGTAACTTATCTAAGAGATCATCTATTCGAGGAATAGGGTATCTATTCTTGATCGTGATCTTGTTAAGGGCTCTATAATCAATGCACATTCGATAAGTTTTATTCTTCTTCTCTACTAAGAGAACTGGTGCTCCAAATGGGGAAGAACTAGGCCTTATAAGTCCTTTTTGTAGTAGGTCTTTTACTTGATTTTCTATTTCCTTTTTATGTAGTGGGCCATGTCTATAAGGTGCTTTATGAGGAGGAGAACTACCAGGGCCTAAGTCTATGCTATGGTCAAAGGATCCTCGAACTGGTGGTAGTTCAGAGGGATATTCAAACATAAAACAATCCTTATAAGTACTCATGAAAGGTTTATATGCATCTGGAAGTGTATGAGTATAATCATTGATGACATTGACAAAAACAATGCATGAGTTGAATCCTTTCCTAAATGCACGCTTTACTTGAGTGTGACTAATCAATGGAAATGGCTGGAAATCATGCCGTGCAGACAAAGTAATGATTTGACCTTTGAAAGCAAACTTAAAGGTATGAGTATGGTAGTCAATACGTGGGTTATAATGGTGACGAAAAGGCATACCTAGTATAACATCATAAGATTGCAAAGGTGCAATTAAAAATGTTCGTGAATCAACATAAGGGCCTATGCTAATCGTAACATCTTGCACTTCTCGTGTTACATTATAACGACTACCTTGAAATGCAGCTTTCACTTTATACAAAGAAGGAAACGTTTGTAATTTAAGTTCTTGTACTAATGAATGTGAAATGAAGTCATGTGAACTACCATCGTCATGTAGAATTTTAACTAGTTTGTTATTTATTGTACCCTGCATGCAAAGAAGAGAGTGTAGAGAGATATCGTTACCCAAGGTACTTAAGTCCTTCTCTAGTGATTCCTCTGTCCAAACAGGAGGAATTTCTTCATTATAGACCTCCATGTTATGCAATCGAGCTGTAGCCGGTTTCATATGAAGAGGTTGCAATCTGCACCATATTTTTGTATGTCCAGGTTTACCATAATTCCAGCAAGTGATTCGTGGTCGCTTCTGTTGGGCATTCACTGCTGAAGTTTGAAGGGTAGGTGGTTTGGTTGGTTGGAGAGATGAAGCAACGGGTGGAGTTGAGTAATTGGATTGTGGAGGACGAGGAAAACTAGGGTAAGATGGGGCATTAAAATTACGCTTCATAGGAAATGAAGGTTTAACAGGAAATGGTCGTGGACGTGGTTGTTGTAGACGGAGTGACTTGGTTATGGACTGGAATTCTTTTTCTGCATCATAAGCAAAAGATATGGCCTCGTTGAGGGTTGTAGGTCATAGGGTGTGAAGCTTAGCTTGGATACCCACCTCCAAACCATCTTCGTATTTCTGCTGCAAGATATCTTCTGATACATCTTCAAGCATTCGTACAAGTAGTAAATTTTTCCAGAACCGCTCTGTGTAGGTAGTAACCGTATCACCCTCCTTCCATGTAAGGGTCGTCCATGCTCGTCGAACATGCAAATGGTATTGAGGAGGAAGAAATGAATCCTTCACGTTTTCTTGAAAAGCCTTCCAAGTTGTTGGACGCTCCGTATTGTGTCGCAGGACATTCCACCAGAGTTGAGCTTTACCTACTAAATAGTTAGTGGCAAATTTAACTTTTTCACTTTCAACATACATTTCATCGGTATAAAAATCATCAAACTGCGACAACCAAGAAAGTACTAAAGGCCCATCCTTTTGGCCATCAAATTGTAGAAACTGGTAGTTTCTATTACCAATCTTTGAATGAGTAACATCAGATTGGGCAGACACAATAGCTTTTACTACTCTCGTAAGGTTGTCTTCCTCAGCTTGCATCTTTTGGAGGATTTCATCACGTTGTCGGATCTCGTTCTAAGCTCCTTGAAGCTCATGCTGCAAGAGCTCTAGTTGTTGTTCAAGTGTTGCCGCAGGTAGAGGTGAATTACTATAATCCTCCATGGTGCTCTTGGAACCTTGCTCTCAACCTTGGTGTATTGAACCTTCTTGTTTGCAACCTTGGTGTCTCGATCCCGTGTTCTCAACCTTGCTTGGTATCTTGAACACTCAATCAAGTGCCACCCAAGGATTTTGAAGGAATTCACACTTCCAAGCTAGCTCATTGGAAAGTTCGTTCCGAGAGCTTTCCAACGATATATTACATGCCTCAATCTGACCTACGGATTGAGAGATACTCTTGATTCTTTCTTGGGTCCAATCTTGAAATTGACGCGCGCGCCTTCCACAAGGAATAAAGAGAGAGAACTTGAGTACAACTCCAAGAGATGGTGGAGTGGTCAAAGTACTTCCCTTGAAAGTAGGAGGTTGTGGGTTCAAATCCTCCTACCTTAGGGACTCTAAACCTCTCTATAACCACTCAAAAATTAAAATTGCCTCGCGCGTAGCCAAGGGAGCCTTGGATGCCAATGTATTGCCTAAGTTATTGCCTAAGTTCTTTGCCTTAGTCGACGCCTTAGTCGACGCCTTGGAGTAAGCCGAAGGAGAAAACGTAGGTTCTAGTTCTGGAACAAGAACAGAAACTGAAGACGAAGACGAAACAGAAACAGAAACAGAAACCGAAACCGGAGACGGAGACGGAGATGGAGATGGAATCGGAATTCAGAATCGCGAACAGAGAACAGAACCCTCTGTATTGACGCGTGCAGAGCTCTGATACCACTGTTGTCAGGATCTTGCTCACGCGCATACAGAGATTACGGACGCAGAAAAACACACAGAAAATAGAGACGAAACACATGGTAAAACATACTATTTTCATAAAAAATGTAGAGCTAAGGAAACATATGGTAAAACATATATAATGTGCTATGCTTGCTCTAGATGCAAAATAGTGCAGAAAGAGAATAGAAATGCATGAAAATAATGAGAAAACATATCTTAGGTTTTGAAATTGATACATGCATGTATGTATAGGTGTTGAAATGGTTGCTATATAGTCCTCTTGCATGTGGATCTCGATCCTCCTCATGTCGAAAAAGTGTCTGTGGAGGAGGCATTGGTAGCAAAGAACCAACTTCAAAGCTTTGTATAGGTGTGTGAATGGAACCAAATGATATTTTCTAGTTGCTTTTAAAAGATAGATCTCTGAGTGAGGGCTCTATAGGAAGTGAAATCACTCAATTTGGCTGAGTAATGAGAGATCTATGGCATTTTAGGTGGAAGAGGGTAGTCTAAATATGCTCTTATAGAAGGGGTTCGTAGATGGCTTAAGAACGAAACTCGAATTTTCTCCTCTCTTTGTCTCAAAAAAGCACGTAGCCATTATGCATATCCCACTAGGATGTTTTTAGTGTCAAAATCTGACTTATATATGGCTTCCTTCACCTATATGTACACAACAAGATGAAGGAGAGAGTGTAGGGTACTCTCTCACTTGCTCGAACACATTCAGATTGTGTGGGGGGCTATCGAGATGGCTTCTTGCATGATATTCTTGGGCAGAGAGCTGTTCGTATGTAGTACCCCTTTTGGGGGGGTTTATGAGCTCTCTCGAGGGTTCTTCTCCTTCTTTTGCTAACCACCTCTTGTTGTCCCTTCACACCCAAAAATGGCTGCATGCAAAGAAGTAATCAAGATGATGATGATGCAAAAAATCAAAGGTGGCTACAAATTTCCTCACAAAAAACCTCTTCGATCTTCTTTTCAAGCTCTGAATACCAAATATTAGAAGCATCCTAAAAACTCTTAATGCTCGTAGCTTAAAAAATGCTTGAATGATGTGTGTGCCACTCTCCTCCCATTCATTATATCCCTTTGCATTCAAAATAGTAATGTTCTAGAATGTTCTAGTACTGATATGTGGCCACCATGCAACACGCATCCCCATTACCATTGAATTCCTTAGGATATCCCCCGAGATATGGACCTTGGCTATGACTAGCCCTTGTCCCACACACAGATGGAATGGTGTCTATAGACCAATGTCTAACAAAAACTTGGTGAGGTCCTCTAGTTCAAGGTGTAATTGTAATCCACATATTCCTATTCAGCGGTTGGGTTTTCTAACTTCCATGCTCTTGTAAGTATGATCTATTGACGGGTAAATGCCGGAGCTTGACTTTCTCTATTACGATGTAGAACTTTTCCTAAAATTTATAAGTATGATGCACACGTACAACTTTTTAAATATATAGTAAAAAGAACGAAACCGTTTTAAAGGTAGATATAGAGCTAATGTAAATGAGGTTAAGACAAAGTAAGAAAACCAAGATCCAGTGGACTATACCAATTTCGAGAAGAAGATATAAATACAATGATAGAGAGATGTTTAAAACAACATGTGGACCAACATAGGAGAAGTTTAGAAGAGGTCTATAAAAATTCAAGATAAATGAAAATAAAATATTTGAGGAGAGAGGAAAAAAAATTAGGCATGTTTCCTTAAGGAAAAAACATATCTAGAAAGACTTGTCAAGGACAAAGGTCTCAAGGTTGAGTAGAAGTGTTGGAAAGTGACTTTAAAAAGTACTTGCAAGGTTTATGCATGCCACATTTAAAAGTGAGCATCTCCAAGAAAGACATAAAAAGTAACTTAAAGTGAACTTTTCATGGGTTTAATGCATGGAATAGCCTCTATTTTTACCATTTCACTAGATTTCTTGAAGAAGTAATCAACCCTATATCTTTTGGAGTTGGGATCCTCCTTCTAGATCTAACAAAAAGCAGGTTTCAACCTAATGATAAACAAAGTGACCCTTGAAGACCCCATATTTTCCCTAATGTATACATGTAAATAGAGGTGTGGGAGTAATTTGTGAGATTATATTCAACTTCAACAAAACCCTAAAAGATAAAAATAAAGAGGAGATTAAAAAATTTAGGAGGAGCTCATTAAAAGGTAAAGCCAGTCTTATATTTTAGGAAAATCATCTTGTAGATGCATTAGTGTATATGTGATGTGCCCTAGATCATGGCCTAGTTGTTAAAACCCTAAATGGTATTAGGGATGATGAGAAATGGATGGCATTTACCATACGATTGGAGAGAGAGAGAGAGAGAGAGAGAGAGAGAGAGAGAGAGAGAGAGAGAGAGAGAGAGTACTCAAATTAGGGCGAACAAGAAGAAACGAAAAAAAAGAAAAAATATATGCACAAGAAAAAGGAGGAAAAAGAGGTAGAAGTAGATGAAGTTCTTGACAAGTTCGATAGAGATTAGAAAAAAAAAAACACACACACACACAATGGATGCCATTTATTTGGCTACATAGTTGACTATGCAGGTGAATGCTACCATAATAGCTAAGTACAAAGCAACCAATGGTACAACGATTGGTATGAAGATAAATTTATTTATTGGAATACAAACTCTTGAAATGAAAATCAATTTTTTCTGGTGTCATAGAAATGAATATAGAAAATTATGTGAATATGTGTGGATCCATTCAAAACAACAACTACATTAGCCCTAATATACTTAATATTGGATCGAACTAGGGGACCCTTTAAATATTAGATATTTTTTGAAGTCTGAATGCGTGCTTTATTCGTTTTTTTTAAGGGAAGGAAACAAAAAGAGAGTTGTAGAAAATTGGAAAGAAGGTTTATGACCTTTTTGCCCCTTCATTGGTGTCATATAATCCTAGCACGAGATGGTTGAACCATGCCTTAAGAGAGAGGATTAGGAATCCTCAACCATGGCTTTTTGGACAAGTGCTTAGCCCATCGAAGTTCTAAGCAAGAGGCTGTGAGTTCAATTCCCAATAGTTGGGGATGTCCCATCTGCTTTTTTTGGCTTCTTGTTTTCTAAAATGTAAACCTTGTGGTCTGATCAAAGTTCATTGCACATCTTTCCTTCCAGATCTTCCAAATTGCTTCACTTCTGATGACATTCCAAGACTATGTGCATGTATCGGACCAACACCTATAGAGGGCCACCGATGATCATAGGTCTTGGACTATGTTTTCAAATGTGCCAAGAGTTGGATTTCCTTCATAGATCTAATATTCACATTCATAAACACACTACCTATGTCCACACTGAGGAGTGTGTGTATTGCACCAAGCACTTGCATTTTGAAACGTGAGTAGCCCATATATTTGACTAAAAGAAATATCCCCCCTTCCCCCCCCCCCCCCCCCCCCCCCCCCGCCAATTTCAAAACACCATGAGCATCTCACGTTATGTAAAGTATTTTTGAGGTTAAAAAGTACTTCATATATTGGATTAGGGATGGATTATCTCTTGTTCTAACACTGATGGTTTCATCTCCCACATTGAGTTATTGAATTATGTGTAATGTGTTTCTCCTCACAATTATATCAGGATTGACATGTGCACATATAATTATCCAAAAATTCAAATGAATCAACCATCCTTGCAGCTCGTCTAGCCCTAGAAAATTCTCTAACAAAAATAACGGAATGGGGATTGGAGAGTGCTCAAGCTACAACTTGAATAACAATGAGAATCGGGTTAATTTTGATCTTATATGGGTCATTAGGGTACCTAGTGTGCATGAAATCAATGGGACATTGAATTTATGAACGACATAACTCTCAAGACTCCATCGCTTTTGAACGAAAAATCACATTTTGACCATTGGGCACATGTAACCCTCTCATCCTTTCCCTTTCTCCTACTTTGTATGGGAGAGAGAGAGATTTGGTTCAAGAGATGTTAACTTTATCACTAAAATCTCTCAAAGAAATCACTCAAATGAAGAATAAAGATGGTTATGTCTGCAATTCTCCACCCATTCATTATATCCTCTTGCGCCCAAGATAGTAATGTTGTGCAATGCTCTAGTGCGGACATGTGGCCATCATGCACACTCATTCCCTTTACCCCTTAGATACCTTAGGATGTCCCTCGAGCTAAGGACCTAGGATAACCTTAGCCCTTGTCCTACACACACATATGATGGTCTCTATAGACCAATGTGTAACGATTTCTTCATGCTTTATTCTAAGTGCACATTCTAGTGATCTATGAAGATAACAATATTACTAGAATCTTGCAGATCATAATACAAGTGTGAGAATATAGTAGCATTATTGGAATGTGCAGGATTCGACTAATGGTGTGACTCAAGGGACCCGGGGAGGTCCCTAGAAAATAGGCCTTTTGATTTCTCATCTCAAGTTATCAAGGATAGCTCAAGGGACCTTAGGAGGTCTTGGTAGCTTGAGATGATGTTGAGCCCATAAAAGTCATGTTGGTCAAAGTCAATTGCAGTCAAAGTCAACTAGTCAAAGTCAACAAGTGCAAAGTCAAAGTGCTAAAGTGCAGGTGTCAGAAGTGCACAGGTGGTGCACAGTTAATTATCCACAAAGGGTAAATTGGAGAAAGTGGGTTGCAGAGGTATTTTCTCTAATTTCCCTAAGGTTCAAAATGTGTTTTAAAGTGTTTTGGAAGGTTCAGGTGAACCCCCCTTATGTGCAAAAGTGAAGGCTTAAAAGGAAATGTGAAGGTATGTGAAGCGGCGGCAGCGTACGCACAGGTGGAAATATGGCCCCCCAATTAAAATTTTTGGTTTTAGTCTAAAGTCACTACAGGACAAAACAGTGAGTCGTTGGCTGCCACTTGTAAAGACAATCTTGGGACATCAAAGTGAGCACCAAGATGCTATTGCAGTTAGGAGCGTACGTGATCGACACACTCAAATCAAGGCAAGGTCTATTCTTGGACCAATCTTAGAGTAAGAAAGAGAAGCATAGGCTAAGGGAAGGAAGAGAGAGAAGTGAAAGAGTCACTAGTGTGCGACGTAGAGAAGTGGAAGTGTAAGGGCATGGAGAGTGACTAGGGATTTGTGCAGAGAGTGCTAAGCTATACTCCCCCAAGGATCTCAAGGTCTCACTGTAGTGTGCGTGTGCCGACAGAAGGTATTCACTCCTCCCCCTTTGTGGAAGCTTGGTGCAAGGTGTGCACAAGGATAAGCTTGAAGCAGGTGGAGGTCTGGTGCAGAGGACGCTGGCGGCAAGAAGACTTTGGGATATTTGGTATTTTGTAAGTGGGCACTCTGTGGGATTGTGCACAGAGGTATTGGCTTGTCTTGTACTTCAAACATTGTAATTGTCTTACTGTAATCAATCGGCAGAAGCTTCCAGGTGTATTTTCTCTTCTTGTTTCTTCCCTTTTCTCCTACAAACCCTCAAACTCCTTCTCATCTAAGAATCCCCCAACAAAATTTGGCACGCACGGTGGGACATCCAAGAAGATTTGAGCTTAGGAGAAACCAAGTGCAAAGCATAGAAGAGATCAAGTGTCGACAGAACCACAGTGCTACTTCATCAAACAAAAGGTAAATATTCTTATCAAGTGTCTCATATTCAGTGGGCTATGAGCTGCTCATGACCGCAACCCGGTCCCAAGTATTGAGGGTCACCTGCAAGCAGACAAGAAGGAAGGTTGTTAGAAGGTCCCCCAGTCCACTATCTTCAACATCATGAGTCAAGAGCATGGCGGGTCAGGTAGACTTGGAAACTTTACTCTCTAGATTAAATATAAAGTTTCCTTCTTTCAAAGGCCTAGCTCAGAAGGATCCGGATGAACACATTAGAAGGTTCTTGGCACTATGTAAGACTAGAGGCCTAATGGGTAGGGAGGATGCCTTTTTGATTCTCTTCCCTGCCACATTAGAGGGATTAGCTGATAAGTGGTTCAGCCAGTTTGCTGAAAACCATTTTACCACTTGGGATGTGATGAAAGATGCTTTTAAAAATCAGTTCCAGCATGGCAACACTGCGGAGATTATCATAGAAGAGCTAGAAAATTTAAGATTAGGTCCAGGAGAAAAGTTCCCAGAGTTTGTGACTCGGGCCAAAGCACTAATGGCTAAATTGCCAGATCCACCACACAATTTTTTTGTTAAGAAATGGTTGGCTAAGCCCCTACTAGTGGCCACCCAATGCAAAATAAAGGAATTAGTGCTACCTATAGCCTCCATAGAGGAGTTCATCAGCACACCACAGGCTTGGAGCAGATAAGGTACCAGTATGAAGCAACTTCTTCCCAACCAACATATGGTACAGAAATGGAGGATCCAGTGATACAGCTAAGGAAAGAGCTGGAGGGCTTAAAAAGAAATAAGCCCTACAAAGAGGAGGAGAATGCTGTTGCTCAATTGAGAAGGGAGATTGAAGCACTAAAGCTCCAAAAGGAGGAGGAGGCCTAGGCAGAGGAATTGGCTCAACTGCGACAGGAGTTGCAGGAGCTCAAAGGAGGTGGCATCAAGAGTGGACTTTGGTGTTCCATGTGCAGCAAGCAAGGTCACATAGTAAGTGAATGTCCTCTGTTAAGTGTGACTTGTCAATTATGCAGGAAAGTTGGCCATGAGGCCCATGAATGCCAATCAAGAGGAATGCCTGCAACGACATACTGGACACAAGGGGGACCCCCAACACTAGCAAATGTGATGGCTGCTGCACCAAATCAAGGTAACAACTATAATCCTAGACAGAGGAATAACTTTGGAAATGGGCCTAGGAGGCCAATCATCTGTTTCAGATGTGGAGAATGCGGGCACTATCAAAGTAGGTGCACCCTACTAGAAAATGCCCCTCCTTGTAGGAACTGCCCTGATGCAAGAGACCATTATACAAATTGTTGTCCTAAGAATCAAGCCTCTTCATCTGGGCCTCATATTCAAATGATTTCGGTGCACAAAGAAGAAGTGTGTGATCTGGTCAATGAGCCATCACCATCTACCAGGATGGTGCAATTAGAAGAAATAGAATCTTTGACTGTGCAGACAAGAAGCAAGGGGAAGGCTCAAGCAGACATAGGACAAGGGTCAAAGATTAAGGAATGGAATCAAAACAGAGAACCATCTGAAGATAAAGTCACCACAGGTGCAGATACAAGTCAACAAGGAGATCTCATATGCACCAGTGATGCCATTGGGCATGCCTTGAACAGGGGTCATGAGGAGTTTGATAAGTCAACTCGAGCCCATGCTCTCAAAGAATTAGAGGCTTCAAAACTACTCAAGTCCATGAAAAAGGAGGTTAGTATTTTTGATTTAATAAAGCTGGATGGGAAATTCAGGTCAGAGTTATTAAAGATAATTGATGAAGCTTCCACTACAAGTTTGGTGGCAAAGACTGTTGTTTTACATAAAGGAAAAATTGTAGGGGAAGCACCCCTTACAGATTATAAAAGTCCTTGGCTGACAGTATCTATCCAAGGTCATGAATTTCAAGGAGTTATTATGGATGGTGGTTCTGGCATTAACTTGATGCCTGAACATACAATGGAAAAGATTGGACTCCACCCTTCAAGGCCTGCAAATTTCACTGTTACTTTGGCAGATCAGAGCAAAGTAAGGCCCTTGGGAGTGATCCCAAAAGTTCCACTTGAAGTACAAGGTAATCTATTCATTCTGGATTTTGTGGTTTTAAGATTGCCCCAGGTTGAAGGAGGATTTCCCCTCTTAATTGGATGACCATGGCTGAGGCATGCAAGTGTCATTCATGATTGGGGCAAGGACACTATGTGGGTACAAAAGAAAGGGCAAGGGCTGACACAGATTCATTTAGAAGAGGGCCCAGATAATCAAGGAAACACTAGCATGATGCAAACAGTTGGCATATGCATGGAAACAGAATCAGAGGATCAACCCCAAATAGATTTTGAGGAAGAAGAGGATATTCTAAATTGGCTCCAAGCAGGCAACTCTTCCTCTTGTTTTGGAATTTTTCTTAATAATTCTTGCACGACTGAAGGTTATGATGAAGATAAGGAAAAAGTCCAGGTTGATGGATTGGGAGAGCCCATCACAGACCACAGAAGGGGCAGGAAGACACCCCTCAAATACAACTTGGAGGAGGATATGACAACCACAGATAAAGAGGTTACTAAAGCTAAAGGCAAGGTAAAAAATTCTAGTGAAGAATGTTCTTTCCCAATTCAAGAAAAACTGCAGGATGGATGCAGGACAAGGAGGAACACATTGAAGTCTAAAATACACCTGCTTATGAAGCAATGCAAGAAAAGCTAGTAGAAGAAGACAAGGAAGAAGATGAGCAGGAAGATAATATGGTAGAGAGAAATTCTGTCCAAGAAATACAATTAGGCACTCAAGACAATAATCGGCCAGTTTTGGTGGCCACTTGGTTGTGGAACCACCCAGGGCTCCTTGAAAAGGTAAAATCATTCTTGACCCATTATACAGATGTTTTTGCCTGGCATTATAAAGACTTAGAAGGAGTGCCTGCAACTTATGGAGAGCACAGAATCCCTCTGGTTGATGGAGCCAAACCCATAAGAGGGAAGAGTTATAGACTTAATCCAAAATATGCTGAAGCTGTCTATGTGGAAATACAGAAGATGGAGGATGCAGCAATCATCATTCCTGTAGAACACTCAGAGTGGCTCTCACCTATGGTTATAGTACCAAAGAAGAATACTAATAAAATCAGAATTTGCGTTGACTTTAGAGCACTCAACAAGGTGACCATTCCAGATGGGTTCCCAATGCCTTTTGCAGAGCAGGTCATTGAAGAAGTGGCTGGGCATGCATTATATAGCTTTATGGATGGATTTAGTGGCTATAATCAAATATCAATACACCCAGAGGATCATGAAAAGACTGCTTTTATCACACCTTGGGGAACATATGTGTATGTAAAAATGCCATTTGGGCTCAGAAATGCTCCAGCCACCTTTAACAGAACGGTCAATCTCATTTTTGGCCCCCTATTGCTAGAATCACTTAGAATCTTCATGGATGACTTCTCTTCGTTTTCAGGTTCTCACAAAGAAACTCCTCTAGATTGTTTGGACCATCACTTGAGGCAGCTGCAAAATGTTTTCAAAAGATGCAGGGAGACTAAGCTAAAGCTCAATCCAAACAAATGTCATTTCCTTGTGACAGAAGGAACTCTCTTAGGACATGTGGTGTCGGCTAAAGGTATGGCCCCAGATCCTGACAAAATCATTTTTATATTAAAGTTGCCTGAACCTAAATCCCCTAAAGAGATTCAGAGTTTCTTGGGGCATACTAGATACCATAGAAGATTTATAAAAATGTATGCAGAGATAGCCAGACCACTGGCTAGACTTACAGGTAAGGAAGTACCTTTTAAATGGGAAGAAGAGGAGGAAAAAGCATATCAAACATTACGGTCAAGGTTAGTGTCTGCTCCTATTTTGATCACACCTGAGTGGTAAGAAATCTTTCATATACATGTAGATGCCAGTGCCTATGCAGTGGGGGCTGTTTTGACCCAACCCAGTGAAGAATTTAAAATGGACAGACCAATTCAATATGCCAGTAGAATCTTGACCAAGGCTGAAAGGAATTACAGTACTACAGAAAGGGAAGCCCTAGCAATGGTCTTTGCTGTCCAAAAATTCCGTCATTACTTACTGGGAGTAAAATTTATTATTATAACAGATCACCAACCACTAAAATACTTATTCAACAAACCACAAGCCACTGGTAGAATATGGAGGTGGTTATTGTTGTTCCAAGAGTTTGGTTTTTCTGTAGTCCATAGACCAGGTAAAGAAAATGTTATGGTGGATCACCTATCCAGAATCAATATGACAAATCAAACTAGTGGAATCAATGATGATTTTCCAGATGCTCATCTGTTTGTTGTACAAGCTCAAGGGTGGTATTATGATATCAAAAATTTCATTAAAACTGGGTTGTATCCAGAAAAGGCTAGTGCTGTGCAAAAGAAGAGACTGCTAATCAAGAGTAGACCATATACCTTCATTGAAGATAAATTGTATAGACAGGGCAAGGATGACAGGTTTAGGAAGTGTTTGGAAGAAGAAGAAGTGAGTGAAGTCCTTCACTCTGCACATGCAGGTATAGGTGGTGGGCACCTTCCAGGGCATATTATGAGTCAGAGGATACTGGATGCTGGTCTATGGTGGCGTACACTATTTAAGGATGCAGATGAATGGGGAAAGGCATGTGATGTTTGCCAGAGGTGTGGTCCTAAGCCAACAAAGCAGAGGCATAACCCCTTGATTGTTTCCACTTCCTGGCAACCATTTGAGAAGTGGGGGCTAGATTTTGTAGGGCCCATCTACCCTCCCGCAATTCCAAAAAGAGAAAAATATCTCTTGATAGCTACAGATTATGCGACAAAGTGGGCTGAAGCTATTGCCTCCCCCGATTGCACTGCCCAAACTGTTGCTGATTTCATTTATAGTAGCATCATTTGCAGGTTTGGATGCCCACTTGAAATTTGTACAGATCAAGGTACCCATTTTGTCAATAAGGTCCTGCAGGAAATTTTCAACAGGTATAGAATTCTACATAGGACCTCTTCTGCTTACTATCCAAGAGCCAATGGACAAGCTGAATCGACAAATAAGGTTTTAATCTCAATGTTAAGAAAGGAGTGTATGTTACAGCCCACTTCCTGGGGCATTGCTTATCAAGGTACCCTATGGGCATATAGGTTAGCCTACAAAGAGGCCACAGGATATTCTCCATTCCAACTAGTTTATGGCATATTGCCCATTGAGCCCTTTGAATTTTTACATGGATCACCTAAGATAGCATTCATGCAGGGCAAGAAGGATTGTGATGTCTCTCAGAGGCTCGGAGCACTACATAAAGTGGAGGAGATTCGTCTACTAGCAACAAAACAATTGATAGAGACTCAGATGAAGAGGAAGGAGGCACATGATCGACATCTGTGGAACAACAACATTGAAGCAGGCATGTTAGTTCTTCTCCATAGACCGCATCTTCATACACAACTGAGAGGAAAATGGCTTCCACATTGGGAAGGACCTTACAGAGTCAAAACAATGCTAAATTGCGGTGCTGTGGAGTTAGAGACTCTCAAAGGAGAGACCTTGCCACTGGTCAACATATCCAGGCTCAAGGCCTATCATCAACACACTTGAAGAAGTATGGATCACCTGGAACTGCAAAATCTATCCAGGTTGTACATAGCTTTCTCATCTCATTTTGCTCAGTTTTAGTAGTTTTCTTTAGCAATTTCATTCTTGTCCCTGGTGTTTTTAGCAAACCTAGAAGGCATTTCATAACCTCTGCAAACAAAAAACTTTTGGGTATTTTTTGGAAATTTTTCTAGCAATTTTAGCATTTTTTATCCCTTTCTGATGTCATTTTCTTGACAAATAGGAGGAATAAAAGGAGGCTCTCTGGGGTTTGATGAATGAAATGGGGCCTAGCCCTATAGAAAATTTCATGAGAATTTTTACAGACTTTTTTGGCAATTTTTTGGCAATTTTTTGGATTTTTCCTTCCTTTTTTTCTATTTTTTGGGTTATTTTCCACAAAAAAAAGCCCCCAGGAATTTCGGGTGAAGGCAATTAAAAAATAAAAAATAAAAATAAAAAAATCACCCCCCCCCTGCCCCCCCCCTGCCCCCCCTCCCCCCCCCCCCCCCGCACCGACCACCACCGACCAAACCCACCCCCCTCCCCCCCCCTCCCTCCCCCCCCCCTCCCACCGACCACCACCGAACACCACCGACCAAACCCACCCCCTCCGCCCCCCATTCTGACAGCCCCCCCCCCCCCCCCCCCCCCCCCCCCCCCCATATATATAGCTTATCTTCCCTTCCTCCAGCACACAAGCGGCCGGCGCATTCCAGGTAATTTTTGTATTTTTTTATTTTTTTTATTTATTTTATTTTTTTATTATTTTTATTTTTTCATTTTTTTATTTTCTTTTTATTTTTTTTCTATATATTTTTTATTCTTTTATTATTCTTATTATTATTATTTTCTTTTATTTACAAATTAATTATTTTTTTGTTGTTTTTTCCATTTTCTTTTGTCTATATTTCCATTCAGTATTGTCCATTAGTCTTTCTTTTTCCTCTTAAAATTTCTCTTCTTTATAAATATTGTAATTCCTCCTGTAGCCCTTTGTTTTTTCCATTCTAGCAGTCGTTTTTAGGGTAATCGTGCATGCCGAACACAAATTTTGGGTTAAGACCTCTCAATTTGGATGTTTTTCTGCTGTTTTATAATTGTTCGCTATAGAGTTCCCTTCATAGAACCTTGCTCTATGTGGTTGCAGTACTTTTGTGCCCGCGTTCTCGATTTGCATTTATGGCGTCTTCCACTCCCCAGCAGGATTCATCCATGGCTACTGAGGCATACTCGGAGCTTGCTCCTTCGACCTTGGCTTTCGGTCCTATCCATCCCGAGGTAGGCCCCCTATTTACTATGACCTCCTCCCAGTCCGTCCCTCTGGCCTCCACCCCGACCGTCCCTGTCGCCACCCTACAACCCGCCCCTAGGGCCCCCCTCCCCTCCATAGTCCACCCCATCCCTCGCGCACCAGTCCCACGCCCTACCACCCCTTCCACCCCTACCCATTTACAGGGTAGTTAGCCTTTCGCGGTTTCCCTTCCATGTTTCTCCCTATCTGGTTCGTCGTTGAATAGCCCCGAAGCTCTTCCCACTGGTCCCCACCGTCCCATTGCAGCGCCCCCCACAGCCGTGCCGACGCACTCAGATGGTTCTAGTGGACACCCCGCCCGTAGCTCTAGTAGTCATTCCACCTCCCCT
This sequence comes from Ceratopteris richardii, assembly GCA_020310875.1. NCBI lineage: Eukaryota > Viridiplantae > Streptophyta > Polypodiopsida > Polypodiales > Pteridaceae > Ceratopteris > Ceratopteris richardii. Next base: position 73,413,204 of record CM035417.1, on the reverse strand, counting down.
GTTCCACGTCCACCGTCGTCATCCATAGTTGACCATAGAGACTCATCTTCGACCCTATCCCTCCGCCTGCATTTAGCTTTGCCTCCCATCCTGCTCATCGATCTCCTTCCCGAGGGTTGCCTCCGTCAGGCCGGTCTTTGGCGACTAGCCTCCCTCCTCTTATCCGAGGCAGAGGGGTCCGATATTCGGACGGCGCTGCTTGACTTCCCTCATTTTCCATGTGGTTCGCTGACCCTGCGGTCGTCGCTGTAGGCATAGGTTCGAGCCTCTCTTCATTTCATGCTCCACAGACACTCTACTCGGGGTTATCTCGGGAAGATACCATCACTTTCTGCATATCATTATATGGTGTTGATGCCATCCCCACTCACTACCAGCTCGCCGTCCTTCATTCGTTCATTTTCTTCTTCTTATTTCGTAGTCCCTCCTCGGACCTTCCATTGCACGACATCCATATAGCTGACTCTCTTTTCTATTTTTTACATGGCCGGCCTTTTCCCTATGGAACACTCATGTTCCAATCATTCCTACTTCGCTCTAGACGATTTCATGATGCCCTACATCGCGGCACTCGTTCATTCTCCGTTTATTCTGCCCCGGTTTTAGCTTGGCTCTTCCATCTACCTGGTACACACACCATAGCATCCAGCCATTGTCTTGACCCTTCTCATCTTACACATTCTATTGCCCATTCTCCCCACCCCCCTCCTCAGCCGTTCGTCGCATTCCCCTCGGCCCCTAGCACTCTTCCGCAGCCACCTCCTCCCATGGCAGCCTCCACTCCTCCTCCAGCTCGGAGAGTCCATACCCGGTTGATGGATTCTTTTCCCACCTCGGTCCCTGACTCACCCATTCCGTCACCCCCCCCAGCTGGTGCCTCACAGCCTCCTCCATCTCCTGCCATCTCCATTGAGTCTGCCTCCACATCCCATCCGCATCCCTCGCCTCCAGCTTCTCCCACTTTCCCCCATCCTATTCCGACCCCACCCCCACCACCACCCACCTCGCAACCTTCCATCCCTGCTAGCCTTGACGATGATCCACCTTTCTTGGGCCTCCTTCGTGATGCAAGCGTAGTAGCGAGTGATGGAGCTGATGCTGCCCGTCTCTCCCTTGATTCTGTATCCGCGACGGCTGTGCTTCATCAGCAGTATGCTCTGACGATCGATCGTATTCATGCTGCTGCAGCGGCTCAGTGGCAGACGTAGTGCGAGGCGTTGCGGGCCATGCAGCAGGACAGAGACCGATATCGAGATAAGGCTGATGCTGCGACTCGAGCTCTTATGGAGATCCACCAGCGTGCGTCCTTAGGCATTTGTAATAGTCCTGCGTGTCGTTTGGTCCAACAAGAGCACGATCATCTACGCAGGTACAGGAGCAGGATTGCTGCATGGACTGAGGAGGCAGCCATCATTCCACCCGCCTCACCTGACTTACCTCTACCTCGGGATGATGGTCCTCTGAGGGAGTGGCCCCCTTCTCCGCCGATGCTTTAGCTAGTCACTCGTTCTGTGTCTATCCCCTAGGCTCTTGGTATTCAGACACACTTGGGTTTCCCTAGTTTCATTTGCTTTATCCTAGCCTCCTTTTGTTGTTGAGGCAGTTGTAGGATGTAGCTATTTATCTTTTTTTTGGTTCGGTTGCCATTCCTTGGCAACTTCTACTCTTATTCTGTCGACTATTCTTTTCCTTGTTCTTGCTCCTGTAACATTGTTGATTCTTTCCTTGGTAAGAATCACAAACATTATATGCATCTCCACTCTGAGTGCCAACCATAGATTTTCTGTGAATCTTCTCACTCAAGAGTGCTCCACATTTGTCATCATAGACGAGTTTACCACCAGGTGCACTACTGCTAATCGCTGTGCAAAATGTATCCCATGATGATGGCAAGGTCATAACAACAATACTGCTTTCATTTCATTATCCATATCCATTTTCTGAGCCTATAACTAAGAGAATATAGCATCAAACTCATTCAGATGAGCAACACCACTATCTGTGTCCTTCATACGAAGGTCATATAATTTTCTCATCAGATAGACTTTATTTGATGCCGTCTCTTTTTCATATGTATTGCATAACTTCTTCCAAAGCTCCTCTGCACTTTCACAATCTAATACTGTAAAGTAAACATTATCTGCCAGGTGCAAGCGAATGGTAGACCTGGCCATTTCATCTAACTCATCCCAATCATCTTCATCCATGTCAGCAAGATTCTTTGAAATTCCATTTACTGGCTTCCATTGCCTCCTTTGAATCAGCACATCTTTAATCTAATTCTTCCATAGAGCAAAGTTTGTGCCATCAAATTTTCAGATCTCAAAATGGTCTTTGCCCTACAAGCTATAGCTTCTCCTCAGAACACTAGCACTAGACCCTGATCCACCGGATGTGCGTGAGACCTCTGATGCCATGATGGTAGATAACTGAATAGAATGATAATGGAGCTAGAAGAGTCCAAACACCAACAAATAAGTGTATCAAGGAGTAAATCGACCACTGTACAATTGACAAAACCAAAGATCTGGAAAAATTTTGCCAGAGTATCCTCTGCAAAATGAGCGTATGACCAGTGTCAAAATATCATAAAACTGTGAGTACTGACATGTTTTCTTACATAGTGAATCACTGACTCCACTGCATATAATTAGTTACCCAATAGAAGCCAACTAGGCTTATCAAGCACCTATGAACAACTATCATACGTCTCCTATGGCGAGGCTGGGTAAGTCCTCCACCTGCATCACCGAAGAGACCCCGACATCTGGGTGTCTCCCAGTTAAGAGAACCTCACCACGACCCTCTTTATCAAACCTAAAAGGCTTTATGCAAAGAACGTAACCGCTATATCAATGGCCACATGGACGTACATAAGCGGTAGAAGCGTACATAGTGTGTATGTGCTCAATATATGCAGTAAAATGACACTAAAGGCTGAATACATAGCCCAAAAACTAGCCAATAACACTTTGCAAGTGTCTATCAACTCTGATAGTTTAGGCTCAAAAAACATTTGCAGCAACTGCTCCCACCAAAACTGAAATCTTTCAAGAAACTTGATGTTCTTGGACCTGTGTGAAGAGAACTATGTGCAGAAGTACTCCAAAATGGCTCCAAAAGACACCCAAAAATGCTTCAAAAATAGGCTTCGAAAGCAAAGAATGAAGCTTTGAGGGACCAAAACATGTTCAAAGTACTTGATACTATCCTTGAGTTTCTCTAGGTCCACAAGTTCATCTTGGGATTGAGGGAAACTATTAGACCTTTGGTGAGGAAGGAGAGATGTCACTCCTTGGCACAGGCCATGGAGATGGCTTTAGTCTATGAGGATGGACATACGGGCATGGCTCCGAGGGTCAGAGGTCCTCACGGACTAAGATAAGCAGGACCTTCCTCACATCTACTCTTGGCTCGATTAGTGCACAACCTTCCAGAGAGGCTAAACAAGTGCACATGATCAAGGTAGTTTTAGGAGGGAAAAGGAAAGTGTTTGCTGTGGCTGAGAGGGCATATAATAAGTCTATTCTTACCCCTCAACGAAAAGAGAAGGCAATGAAAGAGGGATTATGCTATGGGTTTCTAGGGTAGAACCTTTTCAAGGACTCTACTAAGAAAAAGAAAATAACAACCACCATAGTTATTAATCCCACTGAGGTAGGGAGTGATGAAGGTGAGGACTTTGGAGATTCCCCATCCCAGATATCATCTCCCATAGTGGTCATGACAGTCATGAAGAAGGTTCTTATTGTGCAAGATGTGATTTCGCTAGTGGCATAAAAAGGATACCATTTCCCAGACACCGAGCTCATTTTCATGAGGGGATTTGTGGCAGGACAACTTGTCAAGGCATTCTTTGACATTGGGTCAATGCATAATGTGATTAGTTCTTGACTAGTCATGAGGCTACACTTAGAGACTGTGCAGTGAGACTATGCCTACATAGTAGAGTTAGCTGACAGGAAGGGAACTGAGACTTGGGACCGACGAGTAGTTGGTTTGCCCATTCAGATCCAGTCCTATGAGGATAGACTGGATTTTAAGATAGCTAGAATGACACATTTCGATTTAGTCCTAAGTAAGAAGTGGCATGCTAGGAAATGACTAGTTATTGACTTTGCTTCACATGTGTACTAGTTTGAGCATGAGGGGAGGTGATTGTTGATCCGTGGAGAGCCAGATTTCCAAGAGATGCAATTGGTAACTGCTTCCAACTTGCTCAAGATTGTTTGTAAGTATATTTATTTTCTTTATTTTATGTATTCATTGTGTATTATGATGGATTCATGTACTCATGGAAACTCTAATTGGAATGTTCAAGCACTTTCAGAGAAAGTAAGAGCAGAATTCCAAGAGTTACTCTTGAAAGAATTACCTTCAGATTTACCTCCTTGCAGGAACATTGAGCATAAAATTGAATTGGTACTTAGAGTGAGTCTGATCGCTTGGCCACCATTTTGAATGAGTTTGCAGGAGGAGAATGAAATTTGCAAGGTCATGGACAAGTACCTATAAAGAGGGTTGATCAAACCTATCTATTCACCCTTTGCAGCACCAGTTCTTCTCATGAAGAAGAAACATGGATCTTATAGGATGTGTGTCAACTATCGAGCACTCAATAAGATTACCATTAAGCACAAATATGCCATGCCCAAGATAGATGATCTTTTAGATTCTCTAGGTGGAGCCATTGTATATAGTAAAATAGATTTAAAGAGTGGCTACCATCAGACTAGGGTGAAAGATCATGATGTATATAAAACAGCTTTCAGGACCCATTTTGGGCATTATAAGTATTTAGTTATGCCATTTGGTTTGACTAATGCACCTACTACTTTCGTGATGTTAATGAATGATATTCTACGACCATTAATCCGAAAGTGCGTTGTGGATTTTGTTGATGATTTGCTAGTATATAGTAAATCTGCTCATGAGCATGAAAGTCATTTGAGATTAGTATTAAATACATTGAAAGAAAATAATTTGTATGTAAATCAAGATAAGGCTCAATTATTTTTTCTAGAGATATAATATATAGGGCATGTGATATTGACTGATGGGGTCCAGATAAATCCCAAAAAGGTCTCAATCATTCTAGGTTGACCTAATCCTCATGATGAGGGATAGTTATGGTCATTTTTTAGGACTTTTTGATTTTTATAAAAAATTCATCTCTTCTTACTCGTCGATAGCAGCAGCTATGACAAACTTGTGTTAAGGCAGTGTCATTTGCATGGAAGCAAGAGCAGCAAGAAAGTTTTGATACTCTAAAACAAGCTATTTTAGAGGCTCCTATACTCAAAGTGGTAGATGTGCAAAAACCATCTGAGTTGGAGATAGATGCTAGTGCCATAGCCATAGGGGCAATCTTGAGCCAAGATGGCAAGCCAATAGCTTTTGAAAGCAAGAAATTGAGTAGTGCACAATGCAATTGTCTAGTGCATGAACAAGAGTTGTATGCCGTGGTGCATGCACTTAAAATCTGGAGACACTATCTTTATGGTGCAGACTTTAAGCTATACACAGATCACCATACACTCAAGTACTTTTGTAGTCAGCCAGAACTTCAAGGTAGACAGGCTTATTGGGCTGAACTCATGCAAGAGTTTCATATGGAAATCCTATATAGAAGAGGCAAAGAGAATATAGTAGCTTATGCATTATCACATATGGTTTATCAAATGAGCTTTACAGTTCTAGAAAGCTCATTTGATACACTATCCATGATAATGTTATAGATTATTAGAGCCATTAGTGATGACTCTATCATAGGAGACGAGGTAGTTCTAGCTGTTTCTTCCCCTAGTAGAGCAAACAAGTCCAATCTGTATTCCAATTTCACAAAGGAGAATGAAATAGTGAAATGAAAATGAAAGGTTTTCATATTAGATTCCTAGGATTTGAGAAGAAAAGTCATGCATGATAACCATGATGTTCCTTAAGCAAGGCATCCTGGTGTTGACAAGACAATATAGCTCATTAGAAGAACATTTTAGTAGCTTGGATTAGCAAGAGATGTCCACACTTATGTTCAACAATGCTTTATTTGTCAAGTCAACAAGGTAGAAAGGGTAAATACACCAGGTCTTTTACATCCTTTACAAACTCGAGATCATAACTAGGATAGTGTATCCATGGACTTCATAGTGGGGTTATCGTGGACCCAAAGGAAGCGGGATACTATCCTAGTTGTGGTAGGAAGATTGAGCAAGATGGCTCATTTCATACCCACACAAGAGACAATAGAAGCTCCACATGTAGTGGGGTTGTTTATCCAACATGTCTTTAGATTGCATGGGTTACTGACATGCATAGTTTCAGACAGGGATGTCAGATTCACAAGACACTTCTTGAAGTTTGTATTTGACAAACTCAAGGTGTCATTGAAAATGTCTAGTGGTGATCATCCACAGACAAATGGTCAAACTGAGAGGGTCAATCAAATTCTAGAGGACATGTTGAGGGCATGTGTCTCAGAGGTAGACATATTGGGATAGTTACTTGCCACTAGTAGATTTTGCTTATAACAATAGACCTCATAAACTGAGAGGAATATCTCCTTTTGAGATGAACTATGGCATGAATTCATTTGGTCCTAACACCATAGGAATGCCAAGGAAATGTTCTAGTGGTTTGAATTTCTTAACGAACCTTCAAGCAAATTTAGAAATAGCTAAAGCTAAGTTCTGGCAAGCAATTGATAGGGAAAACGAGTATGCTGACATGAAGAGATCTCCTAGAGTCTTTGAGGAAGGAGATCGAGTTTTTCTTCAAGTTCCAAATAGATCTACTTCACTATCTAGAGGGAAGTGTAGTAAGCTTTCATCAAGGTTTAATGGACCTTGGAAGATGGTTAAGAAACTTAATGATGTTGCATGTAAATTAGAGCTTCCTCCAGAGTGCAGAGTCCATCCATCATTTTGTGTCAGTAAACTTAGAAAGTATATTTCCAGGGAGGATAATATAATAGAGGGTATTGTTTATTTGCAAGAAAGTGATAACACATATCATTCTCCGGATAGGATACTAGACCAGAGATAGAAGCGCTTGAGAAATCAGGTCATCTAGGAGTATCTAGTAGCTTGGTGAGGATTACTGCTTACTGACTCTACCTGGGAATCAGAAGCTCTAGTTCTCAAGTACTTTCCCTCATTGATCATTGATGATAATGATCTTGAGAAGGGGAGAGAGTGTCAGACATTGTTCTATAGAGACCACTCAATGTGTTTGTGGGACAAGGGCCAACCATAGCCAAGGTTCCAAGCTTGGGGGATATCCTAAGGTATTCAATTGTAATGGAGATGAGTGCTGCATGATGGCCACATGGTGGCACTAGACCATTCCAAATAATTTCTATTTTGAATAGAAGGGGATATAATGGATGGGAGGAGAGTGGCACACACATCATTCATTAGTCTTTGATTTTCAAGCTTCGAGAGAAGTTTTAGGCTTCAAAATGCTGCAAAAAATGCATCAGTATATTTTTTCTGAAACAAAGTCATTCCCCCCATCAACTTTCATAAACTAAGTGCTCAAATAATGATGCAAATGCCTCAAATTTGACATCTCAAAAGAGGCATGAAAATCAACATTAAATTGAGCAATATGCTTCTCATTAGGACCAATGAACATGTCATCAACATATACAATGATGATCAAAAGTACATCTTTTGCACACTTAACATATAAGGTGCTCTTAGTAGGACTGTTCTGAAAACCATGTGCAATCAAGTAGGATGTATCTTTTCACACCAAGCATGTGGTGCTTGCTTCAAACCATATAATGACTTTTTCAACCTGCACACTTAGTTTTCATGCCCTTTTGTAAAAAACCACGAGGCTGAAGTACATACATGTCTTCATGTATTTCGCCATTCAAAAATGTAGTTTTAATGTCCAAGTGATGTTAATTCCAACCACGATGAGTTGCAAGTGCATAGATTCTATGAACGATGGTCATTGGACATGTGAGCAAAGATTTCATCAAAATCAATGCCCCTCTCTTGAGCATAACCTTTGCAACAAGCCTAGCCTTATACCTATCAATTGTTCCATTAGGCTTATGCTTCAGCTTGTATGCCCATTCAGTGCCAATGGCCTTTTTGCTTGGAGGCAAATCACATAAAGACCAGATACCATTTTTCATTATAGCATCATATTCTTATTGCATAGAAGCCATCCAATTTTATGAATTTTGTGATTCATCAAAAGAAACAGAATCATTTGCATCACAAAGACTAGGGGCACCTAGTGTATAGTAATTTGATGCAAAAGAAGCACTATGAGAGCCTGAATGAGTATGATATGACAGAGGTGCATCAAATTTTCTATCTCTCAAAGTCTACACTAGCCATTTAGGCATATGTTTTTCCTTCTGTATATCAACCCTCTCATCAACAAGTGCACCATGTAAAGCTGCATAAAAAATGGAATAATCTACATCATCATGTGGAACCTGTAAAGGCTCAAAAATTGCCTCGTTTGGACTAGCATTTGACCATCCACCTGTAAAAAGAAGCAATAAAGTGTCATACACATCTCTAGAGCTAATTGACGTCTCCTTTGTACATGATAGCAATGGTTGAATTGCATCTTCCACAAAAACAACATCACGACTAAGAAAAATGCACTTACTTTGTGCATGATACAGATGATAGCCTTTGTTTTCAGAACTATACCCAACAAAAGTACATTCCACTGGTTTATCATCCAATTTACTACATTGTTGTTTAGGCAATAATGCATATGCCAAAAAACCAAAGACATGTTGAAAAATGTACAAGAGAAAATTAGATGCTTATTAGGATTATAGGCATACATACAAGCTAGGGAAAGAAAACCTTCTAGAGATGGAAAAAAGTACCCTCATAGTCCTAACTATGTTCACACACATCATTATTGAAATATATCATAAATAATGGTAATTAAGTTTGTGGAAGGTGAAACTCATGTTTACATATCATTAGAGGGATTTCTTAAGGATGAAATTTAAAAGCATTAGTAGATTCTTAGAACAAACCAATCAAGATATTCCATAAAAAGCCGCACGGAAACTACTTAAATCTTCATGTGAAAAGAAATCTAAAAGACACACTATATCTCTTGTCACTACAAAAGTTGATTAAGGAAGGATAAAAATATTGAATATAAGAAATTCAAGACACGTGGAACTACATTGGTTTTCCTTTGAAGACCTTAGAAAGAAAGATGGATGTTTACTGCATCAAAAGGCTTAACACTTCCCAGAGAGGCATATGTAAGCATAAGATCATGGAATGATATTTTGATGGAAGCACTAAAAGCCTAGCCAAGATAAAATTTAAAGATAATTCCTTGGTCACTTCAAATTCTTTGCAAAGATTTGATTAAAAGGTACTCTATAGATAGATGGAGTGATGTATCTCAACGTTTGGATAAATATCATCCACACGAGTATTGAATATAAAGTAGGGAGGTACATGACACCACATTTTGTATTCACATAGGTGTAGAGAAGGTGGTATGGGAAATCACACCTTGAGATAGTAGATATATTTTAATCGTGGGTTCATTCCAAAAGAATATTAAAGTGAGATTAAATCCCCAAAGGGATTGAAACTTCAAATATGAATATTAAAGTTCATGTTGGTCAAGGGTATGACCTGAAATCCCCTCTACAACCGATAGAGAAGAAGATTATGAATTAAATAACTTCTAAGATATTTGTAAAAGATTGAAGTAGGACAAGCCATTTCTTAATAAAGTTGTGAGATTACATTGTAGTTGTAAGTATATTATTAGAAATGCCACACCAATTTCTAAAGAGAAAGGACCTAGATAGATCCCTTCAACGAAGTTTAGATAGACCAAGTTAGTCCAAGGCAAAATCACCCTATTGTCAATAAAAGTAGATGAATTAGTCTCTTGACTCAAAGATATGCATAAAAAATGCATTCTGGTATAAAGGAGCCTCAAGTTTTTATGTTAAGAAAACCATGTTTGTACATGAACAATGTCCAGCCCTCATGATTGTATGTACTAATGCACATTTTGTAAGGCCCACATTAACAAGAGAAGCCAATTGTGCATTACCCAATTGATGGGAATCCCAACTTGGATGTTGGATGAAGGACAAATTAGAACACCTAAAGTATTGTTAAGAAAGGGGTTACTAGGGTCCCAAATTGTGGTGTTGGGGCTAGTGGTGAGCAGCCTTGATTAGGATAGTGGTGCCCCAGCTGGGGAAATCCCAAGGGGCCAATAGTCTCCCTCGTAGGGGTCTAGGGGCACCGCCCCATAAGTGATGGTAAAGGGAATATTTCATGGAATATTCCCTATCAGACCTAGGAATCATTCATATTTATTATGTTGATTGAATTGATCTAAGCCACATGTGGAGAATATGTGGATGATGACCATCCACATTCTATCACCTATGTCTACCTGTCCATAGAATGCCACACCTCTCCATTAGCCTATATATACATGATTTCTACACTACCCTAGGCATCAAATTGAGTGAGCATATCTATACCTTGTAACTCATATCTAGATTTTTCTAGATCACCATTTAAACTCTACCTTAAGAGGACATGAGTGGAGTTTTGATCGGTTTCATATCTAGTTGTTCAACACAGTTAAAAAGTAGGTACTAAGCTACTTTTGAGGTATTTGGCATACTTTAAATATTATGAAACTTGACATGTGCATTGTACCTAAGATCTTCAAGCTCAAGGACTCCTCAATTTGCACAAAATGGAGCACTTATTTACAAAATTTGGGATTATATTACAAGGTTAGTGAAAAATCTCATTGTTGCAAGTTTAAATGATAATTGTAGTCTTGAAAAGCACCAAATCCTTGAAAAAGATAATAATCTCCCTTGGCCTTGCTCATGCTTCCCTGATTTCTATGTCAGCTTCCTTGACCTCTTGTACTGCTTTCCTTTTCGCAATTCGAAAGTGTCTTGACCATTTTCAATAACTCTATCACCAATTACCCTCCAAGATTGATAGTCTCCTTCATAGGTTGGTTCAAAAAGGATATCAACAAGTTCCTCTTGCTCAAGAATGTCTCATGGCAAGGCTGCCTTTCAAGAGTGGCATGTACAATAATCTTAGCTTTTAAATCAGCGACTTGTTTAACAGATTCTCAAGCTCTTCCATGATTTTGATAGGTAAAACAAACTCAGTAATAGGTTGTTCTTTATCATTGCTGGCTTTGCTACATGCATGATCTTCAATGTCTCAATTTTTTTTCTAGGCTTGCCATGTGGTTCAGGTAGTGCGGTATAGTCCTCCAAAATAATCTTTATGGGCACTGCTTGAAATCTTCTAGGACTAACTGTGCACTAGATGTGTCCATAACTTCTTCAAAATTATCTTTATTTTGTTCCTAGAGGTGTTCATTTTCCACTCTCACCACTACGAGGTGTTGGCATAGCAAGTTCATGTTGCACGCCAATTCGGCATTGCACTCCATTTGGGCTCTAAATATCTCTTCCATTTTAGCTACTTCTTTTTTTTTTCTATTTCTTGAGTTGGAATCCTAATGTGTGGTGCATCTGTTTTAGTTCGACATATTGTGCGTTCAACAAAGTATTGTCAATAATTAAAGAATTCAATTGGGCCTACAAGTGAAATGTGTGATCTTGGAGACGAGCATGTGATTGGCCCATGGTTCCAAACTCTTCTCAAACTTGCTGCATGCAAGCAAACATCTGTTGGAGTGCATTGTTGATTGTAGATGATGATTAAATTGGATTGAAATGCAAGGATTCTTGGGAATCAACATTTAGTGCATAGGGGATGGGAAGCCTAGATGCGAAGCTGAAGACACTTGTAAGTGGTGGTGACTTTTGTGGAGGGGGATTGAGAGTTGTGTGGGAAGTGGTGGTAGTGGTGCAACCAATGGTGAGATGTTCATTGCATCAGACACACTTGTGTGTGTTGCGGTTATGATGAAAAGTGGTACTTTGGGTGTGGTGTGTGATGGTGTACTGGTGAAACTAGAAAAAAGTGTAGATGAAACTTGGACCGATTGGTTAAGAGACCATCTGAAGAAAGAAACTAGCAAGACTTGGGATGAAAATATGTTTTTCCCCTATGTGTACCTAAGTCAAGAAGACTCAAGGACTTGTGCCAAAGAGACTGAACCTCATTTGCAACACAAGTGCGTATAGTGGGAAATTTGTTGGTGCAAACAAGCCTTAACACTTGGACTTGTCTTGTGCCTTGAAGACTCAACAAGAAGATTGCACAAAGATCACTTAGCTTTGGATATCAACTTTGAGGTTTATTGCAAAAGTTTGGATTACTTCATTTCAAGAAAGAGCATAGGAACACATGCCTATGCTTAGTTACTTATTACTTTATGTAAAAGTCAAAGTGACTTCTTGTAATTGTACCTACCTTCAAAAGTCGTGAAATTGGAAAGGTATGAATAGAGAGAATATCTCCATGTGATTAGTTGAGAGATTTGAGGGAGCCTACATTTGAATTTTGAAATTCAAATTCCTTCAAAACATCTATAAAAGACAATGTAAAAGTCGCGGGTTTAGTTACACTCTTCCCGAGGCTAATCCAAGAAATTCAGTGAGTGTGTGAGAGCTACTACCTAGCCTACACCTCAGAGTACCATTGTGCATTACATCTATTGCCAATGGGAATGTATATTTGATAGATTCAATACACATATTCATAGTCATTATCTCTGTGTTTTCTCTGAGTGACTACCTTCAAGTCTGTCAACTTCAACAGGACTTATCTCAAGATCTACTGAACCAAATTTGATGATCAAGGGCTCATTGGAACCAGCTCAAAGCATTCTACAACACTACAAAGTTTCAAGTCAATCTATTCAGCCAATTGGGAGAAATTGCTGTCGAAGTGATCACTGGTATATTTCTGTGTGATTCCTAAAAAGTCGGGGGTGTCCCTGATTTTGCTAAACATCATGCTCAGTGTATAGTTTGTTATTTGGAGTGATTTAACTTGCTAATGATAGCTTGTTAAGTTAATTTAATACTCCCAGAAGGAATTAGATCAATTGTAAGTGTGCTGGACACACTGAGCTTAGGACTGAGCAGGTGTCATTACAGGAATAGCAAGTTTTTTGGACTTATGAAGGTTCAAACTTATCTGTTTTGATTTGATCATTTCTCAATCACTTTGTAAAGCACATATATAGTTTCTTGGTGTCATTTGGAAGCTCAAGGAGTCTCCTAACCATATCTGAAGAAAAGAAAGGGCAGGTGTGAAGCAGGTCTAGCAGCACCACCTTGATCTTCTGATTGTATCCAGCCATCACATCCAACAGTGGTATCAGAGCAAACAAGGTAATCATGGGTGATGGTTTCCCTTCCTTTATTGACAAATTGGATAGGAATAATTACCAGGCATGGTCATTAAGAATGAAGACTTATCTACAAGGGAGAAGCTTGTATGGTTACATATCAGGAGATGAGGAGTTGCCCTCATTCAAAACCAGAGGCCTACCTACAAAGGATGAGCATGAGAGACTAAATCAATGGTGTGCTAAAGATGCTTTAGCAAGGTCATATCTTCTAAACTCTATCTCTGATTTCCTTCTACCTCATGTTAGGAACTGTAAGACTTCCCAAGAGACTTGGGAGACCTTGTCAACATACTTCTCATCAAGCACAAGGGCCAGAAAGAATCAGCTATGGATTGAGTTTACAACTCTTAGGAAGCAATCAAAACAATGTGTTTCAGATTTTGTCACCAAAGTCAAAGACATAGCAGATCAACTTGCAAGTGTTGGAGAAGAGATTGAAGAAGAGCAAATAGTCAGACAAGTGATCAATGGACTCAAAGCAGATGACAAGTGGGAGAGCTTTACCACTGCAATGGACTTGTACATGGACATCCAAGCACCTGATCTAACCACTCTGATTGGACAACTCTTTACACATGAAGCAAAAATCACAAAGAATGGAGAGCAATCAAAAGGTAACAATCCCTCTGCCCTATATACAGATAAGAAGTCTAAAGATAAGGGTAAAAACAAGAAGGTTGATGATGAAGGATCCACCTCCCAAGCAAACTATGCAGGGAGAGGTAGATCATCTAGAGGTAGGGGCAGAGGAGGTAAGTCAGGTAGGGGGAGACCCTATAATCAATCTCCATGCAATATTTGTGGTTTGTCCAATCATACTACAGATGAATGCTACAAAAACTACAAGAACCAAAGAGGAAGAGGTCACCAAAGAGGAGGATACTTCCAAGGCAGAGGCAGGTTCAATCAATCTCAAGGCTACCATGGCTACAACAATAATTACAACAACAACTACAACAATAGCTACAATCACAATGGCAATTATCAAGGAGGATACAGGAACAGAAAGGATTACAACAATTATGCAGAGGATCAAGATGATTCCTTGTTGATTATGAACATGACATCTAAATCAGGTATCAATGATGATCATTTGTTCTATATTGACTCAGGTTGCTCTAACCATGTAGCTGGGAATGTTGCCTTACTCTCTGATTTGGAAGAACCTAAAGGCAAGCACCAAGTGCAGACAGGTGATGACACTAAACACTCAGTGGTTAAAGTAGGTAATGTCAAAACAAGTGATGGTAATCAGAATTTGCTAAGCAGAGTATTGTATGTCCCAACAATCACCAAGAATCTGATGAGTGTAGGTCAGATTGTTGAAAAAGGTCTACAGGTCAGGTTCACTCAACATGGTGCATTTGTGGAGGATCCAAGACATGGATTCAGAAGGATAGCCAAGGGAGAGAAGTCAGGTAGATTATTCACCTTTGAACTTGAAGATACTAAAAATATTGCCTTGTATAACTATAGGGACCAAACCCTATCAGAATTGGAGATGTGGCACAAGAGATTGGGTCACATTGGAGAGAGAACCATAAAGCAGATGAGCAGAGATCAATGTGTGCTTGGGATACCAAATGTATCCAAGCAACACATGATATACAAGTGTGGGGCTTGTCAATTTGGTAAGTCACACAGGTTGCCATATACCAAGAAAGGATTTATGCATGAAGATTACTTGGAATTGGTGCATACAGATGTGTGGGGACCAAGCAAGGAGCCATCCATATCTGGGTCAAGGTACTATGTATCTTTTATAGATGATTATAGCAGATGGACTGTCTTGTACTTCATGAAACATAAAGATGAAGTATTTAATTGCTTCAAAAGGTATCTTGCATTAGTAGAGAATCAAACAGGTAGACAATTGAAGAGGTTAAGGTCTGATGGTGGTGGAGAATACTTCTCCAATGACTTTGAAGACTTCTTGCAGGAAAGAGGCATCAAGAGGGAGATTACCACAAGGTACTCACCTGAACAAAATGGGGTAGCTGAAAGAAGAAATAGACTCATTGTGGAGACAGCTAGGTCTATGCTTAATGAGAAGAAACTACCAAATTATCTTTGGGCAGAGAGTGTATCTACTGCCACATACTTGATCAACAGGTTGCCATCAAAGACACTTGATGGAATGACACCCTATGAGGCTTGGCATGGTAAGAGACCATCTCTGGATCACTGCAAGATCTTTGGGTGTGTTGCATATGTGCATATTCCCTCACAGGTAAGGGGAAAGCTAGACCCTAAGGCTGAGAAGTGTATCTTTATTGGTTATGATTTGAATCAGAAAGGATACAGGTTCTATAACCCCTCAAACAAAGGATTCAAGGTAAGCAGAGATGTCATCTTTGATGAAAATGATTCATGGTATGATAATGAGTGCAGGAAAGTTAGCCTACCTTATGATATGGAAGAAGACTTTCCAAAGCTTGTCAGGCAAGAACCAACTCAGAATGAAGACACAAGCTCAGATGATGAAGACACCATCAACATTGAAGAGTTCAAAGCTTGGAAATCAAAAGGGAAGATGAAGATGAAGCAACTTGAAGACAATCCAGAATCCTCAACACAAGCTATGAGGAGATCTTCAAGGGAAAAGAAGAAACCTATTAGGTATGGTTATGATACTTCACTTGTAACCAAGCACTCTGTATATCTTGCAAAGGATATCTTAAGTGAAGAACCAGGTACATTTGAGGAAGCCATTACTAAACCAGAATGGAAGGAAGCAATGGATGAAGAAATGGAGGCTCTCAAAGAGAGTGATACTTGGGACTTGGTACCCAAGAAAGACTCCATGAAGGTGATAGGATCCAGATGGATCTACAAACTCAAAAGGAACTCAGATGGTACAATAAGCAGGTACAAAGCTAGGTTGGTAGCCAAGGGTTTTGCACAAACCCAAGGCATTGATTATGAGGAGACATTTTCTCCTGTGGCAAAGATGCCAACTATCAGAATTATGGTGAGTGTAGCTGCATCCAAGAATTGGAACATGTACCAATTGGATGTAAAGAATGCATTCTTGAATGGATGGATATCTGAAGAGGTCTACATGTCACAACCACCTGGCTATGAGGATCCTAATAAGGTAAATCATGTTTGTAAATTGAAGAAAGCTCTGTATGGATTGAAGCAGGCACCTAGAGCATGGAACTATAGGTTGACAACCTATCTCTTGGATCAAGGATTTGTGATGAGTAAAGCAGATACTTCATTGTTTATAAAGAAGAACAATTCAGAGGTAATATACTTGTGTGTCTATGTTGATGACATCATTATTACAGGAAATGATGTTCAAGGAATTAGACAAATCAAAGGTCAAATGATGAAGGAATTCAAGATCAATGATCTTGGATTATTGAAGTACTTCCTAGGGCTTGAATTGGTCTACACAAATTCAGGTATATACATTACTCAGAAGAAGTACATTCAGGACATGGTCAAGAAGTTTAACTTGCAGGAAGCTAAAGTCTCAAACATTCCTATGGAGGTCAACCACAAACTCAGTGCACATGAAGGAGAAGAACTCAAGGATATTACAGGTTACCAAAGTTTGGTAGGTAGTCTCAATTATGCTACCTTAACTAGGATTGATATCTCATATGGTGTTAGTGTACTTAGCCAATTTATGCATAAGCCAAGAGTACCACATTTGGAGGCAGCCAAGAAGATAGTAAAGTACCTAAAGGGAACACAAAATCATGGTTTGTATTATCCATATTCATCAGACATTGACATCAAGGTATACTCAGATGCAGATTGGGCAGGTTGCAAGGATGACAGGAGGAGTACATCTGGTTACATATGCTTTGCAGGTGATAAACCAATTTCTTGGTCATCCAAGAAACAACCCACAGTGGCTCTATCATCTACTGAGGCAGAGTACAGAGGGCTAGCCAATGCCACTCAAGAATCAATATGGTTGAAGTTACTCTATTCAGAATTGGGCCTATACACAAGGCCACCTATCATATTTGGTGATAACACAAGTTCACTCCATCTAGCTGCTAATCCTGTGTATCATGCTAGGACAAAACACATAGAGGTGCATTACCACTATGTGAGAGAGAAACTACTTAGCAAAGAAGTCCAATTATCATATGTGTCCACTAATATTCAATGTGCAGATTTGCTTACAAAAGCTTTGGATGGGAGCAAGCTATGCAGGTTTAAATCCATGATTGGATTACAGGATATCATTGAAGACTAAAGATGAAGACTCAAGCAAGTGTTTGGCTTGAGGGGGAGCTGTTGGTGCAAACAAGCCTTAACACTTGGACTTGTCTTGTGCCTTGAAGACTCAACAAGAAGATTGCACAAAGATCACTTAGCTTTGGATATCAACTTTGAGGTTTATTGCAAAAGTTTGGATTACTTCATTTCAAGAAAGAGCATAGGAACACATGCCTATGCTTAGTTACTTATTACTTTATGTAAAAGTCAAAGTGACTTCTTGTAATTGTACCTACCTTCAAAAGTCGTGAAATTGGAAAGGTATGAATAGAGAGAATATCTCCATGTGATTAGTTGAGAGATTTGAGGGAGCCTACATTTGAATTTTGAAATTCAAATTCCTTCAAAACATCTATAAAAGACAATGTAAAAGTCGCGGGTTTAGTTACACTCTTCCCGAGGCTAATCCAAGAAATTCAGTGAGTGTGTGAGAGCTACTACCTAGCCTACACCTCAGAGTACCATTGTGCATTACATCTATTGCCAATGGGAATGTATATTTGATAGATTCAATACACATATTCATAGTCATTATCTCTGTGTTTTCTCTGAGTGACTACCTTCAAGTCTGTCAACTTCAACAGGACTTATCTCAAGATCTACTGAACCAAATTTGATGATCAAGGGCTCATTGGAACCAGCTCAAAGCATTCTACAACACTACAAAGTTTCAAGTCAATCTATTCAGCCAATTGGGAGAAATTGCTGTCGAAGTGATCACTGGTATATTTCTGTGTGATTCCTAAAAAGTCGGGGGTGTCCCTGATTTTGCTAAACATCATGCTCAGTGTATAGTTTGTTATTTGGAGTGATTTAACTTGCTAATGATAGCTTGTTAAGTTAATTTAATACTCCCAGAAGGAATTAGATCAATTGTAAGTGTGCTGGACACACTGAGCTTAGGACTGAGCAGGTGTCATTACAGGAATAGCAAGTTTTTTGGACTTATGAAGGTTCAAACTTATCTGTTTTGATTTGATCATTTCTCAATCACTTTGTAAAGCACATATATAGTTTCTTGGTGTCATTTGGAAGCTCAAGGAGTCTCCTAACCATATCTGAAGAAAAGAAAGGGCAGGTGTGAAGCAGGTCTAGCAGCACCACCTTGATCTTCTGATTGTATCCAGCCATCACATCCAACAAAATTGACACACGCTTATATGTCAATCCAATCAAACGACCTAACCAAGTGTATGAGGACATGTGCGCTCATGATGGAGAATGAAGTGGTTCAGCTGATATGTGTGAGAAAAGACTAATTCACCTCTCTAACTCACTGAAGGACTGAAAGTGTCTGCCGTGATACCTCTTACAATAGTTTTTAGTAAATCAAGGATTTCTCCCACCTCTAGGCTCCAAATATAGTCAATAGCATACTCGTTTCGAAGCTCTTGACAAGACACATCTATTGGAAGTGGTCTCACTCGATTTTGACAACCCTGCTTCAAGTTATGACCAAAATAGTGAATGGTAGGAAGTACCCACACTCACACCACAACTCCTACAAGCTCACACACACACTACAGTAGCTCAAAAACAGTGGGGAGGGGTAGACAATAGTCCTACACACACATTCCAAGCATGACACACACATAGAAGATCAAAGAGAAGATGGAAATCTGCAGGAAAGAGGCAAATTCGAGATTCCAAAGCTATCCTTGTTCACAATAGCAAAAAGTGCTTACAAAGAGTCACAAAGTGACTTATATACATGTGCCCTAAATTTGGTCCTTTCACACAAGAGACTGGCACTTTATTACTAAAAAGTGAATTTCCTACTAATTTACAAGGGATATTTTACAACAAGATGGGATTATGCCACTAGAAGACTCCTCTAGTGCATTTACATGGCTTGAGGGAATTCTCTAAGACTTTTTTTTTTAAATGGAGGTTCAGCCGAAGCCTATTCCCCCGGACTTTAACTTTGAAATTGCAACTGTACAAGTGAATGGGCATAGCACCCGCGGGACCCCCCGTATCCCACAAAGCAGGGGTTAGACAAGGTTACAACTGAATGAGACATGGTTACAACTGGGTTTAACTGGCCTAAGCCATAACATGTCCAGCCTGGGACTTGAACCCTGGACCTCCGCCTCAAGAGGCCAAAGCTCAACCAACTGTCCTACAGGACGTGGACAATTCTCTAAGACTTGAAGAAGAAAAATCATGCCCATTAATTTGAAAATTTTGGGGCTCTTCTCTTGTGCTTCTTTGCTCTGCAACACTCTCCCCCTCTTTGTCTCTGTCCTCCCTTGACAGGCTTTACTTCTTGTCCTCAGCTTGTTTTCCGCATGCATCCCTTGGTCAGTTTTGCCTGTTTGTCAGACTGGCATTACGTTTCAATGGCCCTGATCTTGATTCTTATTTCACATCCTCTAGACCTAATGCATTGCTTTGAGCCTGTTTATTTTGTTGCCAACGCACGCTAACGCGGAAGGATTACTACCTACCAAATATTGTCTTGCACTTCTTCATGTATAGTTCTTGGCCATGGTCCGTCCTTCCCATGAAATGTCCTGGTTCTGATTGTTCTTTAATTCCATTCCTGAGGACCTGGTTGTTTCGCGTTGTTGCCTGATGCGTGCCCCTGCGGGGCTTTGGGCAGAGGGTAGTTCTTTCACTTTTTGATCTTCCTTCTAACTGGAGTCTTGAGGAAACGATCATGGGTACGGGCTTGCCGCAACTGAACTTCTTGAAGAACCAACAAACTTTCCCAACGATGTTCATCCATGGCTCTGAGTGCTTCCAACCGAAATGGCAAAGAGTCTTCGGGCAATAATTTCTGAGTGAGGGCCACGCATAGGCTTGTCACTACAATCTCCATCGGTGCGATTGCTTCCAACCCATAGGCAAGCTTGAAGGGAGTCATTCGAGTTGCCACTTTGTATGTAGTCCGATATGCCCATAAAACTGCGGGAAGTAACTAGTCCCAACGTTCCAAAGATTCCACGATCAATTTGCAAAGCATAGTCAACAGAGTCTTATTGGTACTTTCAGCCAATCCATTGGCACGGGGATAGTATGGTGAACTGAATTTATGCAGAATTTGAAAAGTGTGCGTTAGTGCTCGCATTAAATTGTTGGCAAAATGTGTTCCTTGATCGGTCACAAGATCTAGAGGTAATCCATAACGCGGGAATACATCCTTCATTAGGCATTTGACCACTGAAACAGTTGTGGCTGACCGTAAAGCCCAAGCTTCCGCCCACTTGGTGGCCTAATCCGTACAAGTCAGTATATATCGATTGTTACTAAGGGTGGCTGGTAGTGTTATTGGTCCAATAAAATTGAGCCCCCATTTCTGAAAGCGTTCCAAAGGTAAGACAGGTTGCAGAGGAAAGAGGTGCCGATGTAATGGCTATCTAGACTGTTGACAAGTGTCACACCGCTGCATAAACTGAGTCACGTCTTTGTACATGGTAGGCCACCAAAGCCCACTTTGCAGAATTTTACGCTGTAAAATGTCCACCCGAGGATATTGAATGAGCCATAGCCATAACCGAGTCTGCTTCATGTGGTGGGATACAGCGAAGTAAGACACCAGTATGATCCATGTAGTACAGCTGACCTACAATCAACCGAAATATGCGACTGTAAACTGCAATTTTTCATAGCAGAGCAGGGGAAGTGTGAGGAGGAAGACCCCCGTCAGTTAGAAAAGTTAGTAACGTATCATACTAGGTATGCGGCACAAGAGGTTCTGTAGATTCGGCACGAGCTGGCTCAGTAGCGTAAATTGCTGGTGTAGTGTCATCAACCCCCACCGGAGCTTCACTGGAATCCAATCGAGATAGAAAATCTGCCAAGGCATGTGCGGTGCCGAGTTGATGAATAACTTCATAGTCGAATTCCTGTAATAATAAAACCCATTGAGCCAAGTGACCACCTAAATGTTGCTGCCGGACCAAATACACAAGTGCGGCATGATCCACGTGGAAGGTGAATTTTCGGCCCAACAAATAATGCCGAAATTTCTTCACAGAGTACACCAACCCGAGACATTCTCTTTTGGTCACTAAATAGTTTCTTTCAACAGGAGCTAATCGGCGACTTGCATAATAGACAGGCTGTTGCATAGCAAAGGAGCACAAGAGAAGAGCCCCAAAATTTTCAAATTAATGGCCATAAATTTTCTTGTTCAAGGTCTTAGAGAATTCCCTCAAAGCCATGTAAATGCAATAGAGAAGTCCTCTAGATGCATAATCCCAACTTGTTGTAAAATATCCCTTGTAAATTAGTAGGAAATTCACTTTTTTAGTAATAAAGTGCCGGTCTCTTGTGTGAAAGAACGAAACTTAGGGCACATGTATATAAGTCACTTTGTGACTCTTTGTAGAGACTTTTTGCCATTGTGAAGACGGAGCTCTCCAAAATTTCGAATTTGCCTCTTTCTTGCAGATTTCTATCTTCTCTTTGATCTTGTATGTATAAGTAATGCTTGGAATGTGTGTGTAGGACTGTTGTCTACCCCTCCCCACTGTTTTTGAGCTACTGTAGTGTGTGTGAGAGCTTGTAGGAGTTGTGGCGTGAGTGTGGGTGCTTCTCGCCATTCACTATTTTGGTCATAACTTAAATTGTCAGAATCGAATGGAACCACTTCCAATAGATGCGTCTCGTCGAGAGCTTCGAAACGAGTACCCTATTGACTATATTCGAAGCTTGGAGCTGGGAGAAATCCTTGATTTATTAAAAACTACTATAAGAGGTATCGCGGCAGACACTATCAGTCATTAGTGAGTTTGAGAGGTGGATTAGTCTTTTCTCACTCATATCAACTGACCCACTTCATTTTCCATCATGTGTGCACATGTCCTCATATACTTGGTTAGGTCGTTCAATCGGATTGACATTTAAATGTGTGTTAATCTCTCACTATACGCACTTGTGTTGCAATAGAGGTACAGTCTCATTAGAACAAGTCCTTGAGTCTTCTTGACTTGGGTACACACGTTTTTGGCGCCGTTGCTGGGACCACTCAGCCAAGGTGCCTTCGTGATGGTTATAGATCAAGTGTGATGGAATCGTACTTGTAGAAGTGAACTCATTCCGTGGCAAGTAGTCAATCACTTCAGCACTTGTTACTTCACATCCCAGAGGTGTGTGTAATGAGTTTTTAGGTTTAGGGTTAGTAGGAAGGGAGAGAAGGAGGAGTTAGGGTTAGGTGAGAAGGAGAGGAGAAGTGAAGAGAAGTGAAGTAGGAGTAGGCCAAGATCACTAAAAAAGCCCAAAAAATTTGCCCAAAATTGGTAATGTTCAGTTTCTGTCACAAAAAGTATAAAAACCAAAAAATTTGACTCATTTGACACTTTCCTATGTTCTGGTATCGCCTGCGAGCAGCGACCGGTATCGCATGTGAGGTATCATGCATTCCAGGCCACTAAAGCTTGATCTTGAGCTCAAGGTGCAAGCAAGACAGCACTAAGGTAAGATTCCACAAAGTATTTTGAACAAAAACACACTAAAAGTGCACAAACGCGTGATTAAATGCGCATGCGATATCGCGGGGGGAAGACAGTTGATTTTTTGAACTTCATTGAAGGGAACAGTGGGCTACGAGTGAAAAGGTGTGTGAGAAGAGCAAGGGGTGCTAAATTTTTTGATTTGTGAGATATTTTGGCTTGAGTATCGCGATCGGTTGAGTTTTGGTATCGCGATACCAAAATTCCCTTGTATCGCGATACTCGCCGAAGTATCGTATCGTTGGGCACCAGTCTTGGTATCGTGATACCACTTTGGTATCGTATCACCAAGTTGGTATCGCGATCACACTTTACCCCAGTAGTATCGTATCGTTACCTACTGTGGTATCATATCGTCCACTTGCCTGATTCGTATCGCAATACCATATTCAGTATCGTATCGCCTCGATTCTCAGGTATCGTATCGCGAGGACCTTGGTATCGTATCGTCCCTAATCTTGGTATCGTATCGCTAATCCCTGAAATATCGTATCGCCCACTTCCTAGTGTAGTATCATGATATCATACTAGTATCGTATCGTGCAAGTTGGTATCGTATCGCCACTTGTCTTGGTATCGTATCGTCTCATTGTCTTGAGTCATATCGTGATACCAAGTTGGTATCGTATCGACCCTTGCATCTAGTATCGTATCGCGTGAGCAATCTGGTATCGTATCGCAGGACTTCCAGTATCGTATCGTGCAAAAAAAGGTGGTATTGTATCACGGAGAAAGTTGGTATCCTATCGTGGCAATAGTCAGTATCGTATCGTCTCGGTGCTCAGGTATCGTATCGCGGATATAGTTCAATATCATATTGTCTGCTACAACAAGTATCATATCGTGTAGATTTCAGG
This sequence comes from Ceratopteris richardii, assembly GCA_020310875.1. Lineage (NCBI taxonomy): Eukaryota > Viridiplantae > Streptophyta > Polypodiopsida > Polypodiales > Pteridaceae > Ceratopteris > Ceratopteris richardii. Next base: position 73,389,311 of record CM035417.1, on the reverse strand, counting down.
TATCGTATCGTGGCAAGCTCGGTATCGCCCAGTGCAGTATCGCCTGGAAGTGGTATCGTCTAGATTGGTTGAAGCATTTTTTCAGGCAACTGGAGGCATTGGGAGGGCCACTCAAGGTGAGTCTCTGAGACTTAGAGAGTCTGAGGAGGGTGAATGAACTTGAGGTCAGGGAGAGTGCTAAGTAGCCGAAGAAGTGTCATATCTTCTGTGGGAAGTGCTGCCCAAGTTAGTCACCACTCTGCCTATCCAGATACCTCTAGTGACTTAGAGGAGGAAATACCCATGGCTTCGGAAGACATGCAGGGTCTAACTCCAAGTAGAAATTTCATGATTGCTGTTGAGGGAGATTACCGCACTTCCTTGCAGTATGTGTCTACCAATGCCCAAGAGATCCCCATCTACCTGGATGGCTTAAATAGATTTGTGGCTAGGATGGTAACTTCCATGAATGCCACGATCATGCCCAGACCTGCTGTCAAGTACGAGGGAGGAGCATACATAGACAAGATTGGTCACATCTACATCGTAACTGAATTTCCTGAGATGATCAATGAAAGGGGAGAGTTAGTGGAACTAGAAAACTCCGGAAGAACAAACCCTGAGGAGCTAGTGGCTACCCCTAGAGGCAGATCCCAAGTAACACGAGTCTTGAGAGGAGAATTGATACCTCAAGACGACTACTTATTGGAAGTCTATATGATCCATGGATCAGACTTATTGCTTCAAACAGACTTACCGGCTCCAGGGAGAGAAGAAGGCCCCATGACATTTTATGAGCTGAAGGATCCAGAAGATGAAACTAGACTCAAATATTTGGACAAAAATCAGAGGAGATATTGGCCAGTTAGTGCCTTAGACAGGGCTCGGCTGAGATACATAGGTGTGCCTGTATTCCCTCAGAGAGATCAGGCAACTACTTCACAGAACCCTTTTGGAAATCAACAAGAGACAGAACACACCACGTCAGGACAGACCAGCCAACGAAGTGTGCCAAACCGTACTCATGTGCAATTTGCAACTCCAGGAGTGGAAACACACAATCAGGCCCACGTAGGGGTAGGTAATTAGTACCGACCACCAGTAGGAGGAGACCAGCAGTTCCTGTCTTCCCGAGACCGCTAGAACCAATGAGAAGACTGAGACCTATACAAGTGGCCAAATGTGTAAGAAATCATTATGATGGATTGGGAGAACCCTACGATCACATTGTTGAATTTAAACAAGTTCTAAGGGCAGAGCAAGTAGACAACTTCTTTGTGCAGTATGAGTCTTTTGGACTCATACTCACAGGAACGGCTCTAACTTGGTTTGAGCCATTAGACCCTAATCAATTTGGAAACATGGAGCAATTCTTTCAAGAATTCATTGGGGAATTCACGAAGAGGGGGATTAAACACAATTCTGTGTTGTTAATCCACAGTTTTAAACAAAACCCTAATGAAGCAGTGAAAACAGCTGCCCAAAGATTCAATCAGTATGTGGATACATGCCCAGTGGCTGAGAGATCCACTCAGCAAAAAATGATTTCATTATTTTTGGATGGACTCACGAATGGAACCCTAAGAACCTTCATTTACGTGAAGAGGTTACAAACCCTGAGTGAATGTCTTCAGGAATGCATTTACTTGGAAGATAACCTAGCTGAGGACCTCAAGAGCACACCCAGCCCCACTAAATCAGAAGACTCGCGAAGTACCATTACCTCCAACTCTAGTAATATGGAAGAATTAGCGGAACTACTAGTAGAAAAACTGGGAGTCCAGGGACAAAGAACTTACCAACACCCAGCACAAAGAGTGCCTATGCTACGAAGATGTAGTCTATGTGGAGGAGATCACCCCACACACATGTGTGTGCGAGGAGGGACCGGTGCACTTGAAACAAACCCATACAACAGACACCACCAACAAGGAACCACTTTGTATTGCCACACAGAACAAAAGTACACTAATCACACCACTGAAAATTGTCCATTCAATAGACAGGCACGACCATTCCAACCACCACAGTACTGACCATATGGATATCCACCTAGAGAGCAAGGCAGAGAGATGCCCAGATACAATCCCTATCCAACACCAGCAGGAGTACCAAGACCGTATGAACATGCACCGTATCCACCACCACAACCAGTGCTAGGGCCACAACTGTCACAACCTCAATAGGTAGTACCTGTGAAGTATGCCCAACCCGAAGAGAATTTGGAGAGAGCCATAGTGCCAGCATCATCTACAATCAATGAGGAATGAGCGAACCCTGGATATGAGCTTCCACCAGGAGATTACTACCCATATGAAGCCCATATGTTAGATTACGGACCAACCTATGATTCGGCTTATTATGGATATGGAAACTATGACCCAAGCTATGGCACTGAGGTCGCTACTCTAATGTATACCACTCCTAAAGCACAACCGCCCATGAGACCACCCATTAGACTACCTGTACCTAGAGGACCTTGTTATAGATGCGGAGGAGACCATTTTATTAGAGAATGCCCTCGACCTTACAATCCCCCAACACCTAGGACTTGGGAAGGATATTGCAACGATTGCAAAAAGGAACATCTTTTCAGGGACTGCCCTAAGAATCCAACCAAAGTCCAAGACACTACACCTATTAATGTAATTGAAGTAATAGAAGGATCTGGAAGTGATAAGGAATATACTGTGCCATTGAAAGCCATTACAAGAGCTCAGATAAGGCAACAAAAAGGGAAACAACCAGAACAGGAACAAGAGAGCGATAAAGCCGTAAGCCCTAAAGTTCAGGTAGTTGAAGATTCTGAGGATCCACGCGAGAGTACCCTGAACACCAAAGCACACAAATGGAAGGAAAGAAGAGAAAAACTCAAAGATAGATGGGCGAAAGATGAGAGTCAAAAAAATAAAAAACAAATCCGAAACAAAAGGGAACAGAAAGAACAAAGGATCCGGGAGGAGATTCTGGTGTCACCACTTATCCAAGAGAAAGAGAAACCAGGATCAATTCTAGCTGACCCAAAACCAGACGACTTAGACATGTGGCTGAAAGCTTACCAAGCTAGAATTAAGACTATGCCGAATGTAGAGCAACACGAAAAACTTTACCCACAAGGGGAGCTGGAAAAGGAAAGACTAGCGATATGTAGGAAGCTTATAGAGGTGGCACAAGCAACCCTAGAAAAGACTATCCCAGTTCCGCCAGAGATAAGGATAACAGATGAGCAATACGAAGAATGTGTCCAATCCAAAGGTAAAGAACTTAGAAGGAAGGAAGACATAGGTGGACAAATGAAAATTCAAGATGAACCTGTGTCAATAATACCGGACTTAGAGGCAGAATGGTCGAAGGAATTATGGAATAGACTTCGAGAAGAACAATGGAAGAAAAATGGAGTATCGAAGCCTCCTTTTGAGGAAATAGATGTGGAAGTTTATCAACCAAATACCAACCTGGAGGAAGTATATGAGGAAGTATCAAGACTCGATAGAAATAGAGAGGAAACCCTGAGTGTTTCAACCTTACCTAATTACATGGGAGAATACGAAAAGGAGTCTATAATAATACAAGCACCCACAGTACATGGAAAAGGAAAAGGAAACTCAGAAAAAAGTTCACACAATCTAACGGAACTAAAGAAAAAAAAAGTACAATGCAAATTGATTGTGGAAGAGTTACTTCAACTTAAGCCACAATTATGGAGACAATTAGCGAGTCAATTAGAATTAGAGCCAAAGAGGGAAGGAAAGGAAGGAAGGGGAAAAGAAAACATTTCTAAAATACAAATTCCAGTTGATAAAGTGGGAGATTTTAGTGAAGGAGACGAAGGTAATACATGTCTGCTTGTCACTTACAATGGGTACATGACCAAGGCTATACTAGACACGGGAGCTAGGGTAGGAATCGCCACACAATGAGATTTGGGAGAAATGGGGAAAACCTGCCTTACGACGCACACGCATGAAGCTCCAATTAGCAGATGGTCATGTGGAGGAACCCTTAGGAATATTGGAAAGAATCAACTTAACCACCTGTGGAGTAGAATTTGAACACACATTAGCCATTTGTAAATTCGAGAAAGCTAACAACTATGAAATGATATTAGGGCGACCCTTTATGAGACAAATGCGGGTAGTGCAAGACTGGGGAAGAGATTCATTGTACCTACAACATCAAGGAAATACAACCGAGATAAACTTGCATACGTTTGCTTATTGAGATGTCCCTCCATTGCAGTGGAATCCCATACACAAAGAGGAAGATGACCTGTCCATGCATAGTGCTGGATCAAGCGATCAATCTTGGATGCACGAGGATGCTCAGCTATGGATGTGCAAAGAGGCCAAGAAGGAGGAGAATAAAAGACAAATGTGGCCGATAGGACATCCTAACTACCGACTAGTAGAGGACCCAGGGTACATGCCTCAAATCTTTCCAGATGAGACCTTTGAACCGCATAGATGGATGGAAATTCTAGCAACCTTAGATGTGTGGGTGAATGAGGAAGTCTTGACAATGAACGAGTGCATAGATGAGGAAGGTTATGATGTAAATCTTTATATGGTTGTCCTTCAAGAAGTAGATGAAGGGGAAATGGTGGAAAAAGAATGGAAAGAGGAATATGAGAGTATAGAAATGGAGCCAGAATTTGATTCCGAAGAAAGCTACCTGGACACCATTCGAAACAGACAGAAACAGGAACCTACCAAGATCTTAGCAATCGAAACTACTCCCATGGTACAAAAGCAAGCAGAAGACATGAGTAAAATGGGACCTGATCCAGATTCGTTTGAAGTTCCTGGACATTTTAAAAGATATGAAGTAGAAGAGAGAAAGGTAGCCATTCAAATGCCTAAACGAGAGGCTAGAGATGGAGAAGCATACGACAGCAAAGAACAAACAAAAAAAATTGTAGTAACAGTGGAAGACGGAGAAGAGAAATGCACCTACATAGGCAAAGATGTCTAAGAGGAGGAGGAAGAAGAACTCATACAGTTGATCCAAGAATATCAAGACGTGTTTGCATGGACATATAAGGATCTTAAGGGTGTAGAACCCAATATTTGTGCTCATCGAATACCAATGACTGCATATGCAAAACCATCTAAACAATGCCCTTATACGTATAATGAGGTGTATGCAGCAAAAATTAAGGAAGAAATTGACAAGCTACTAGCTGCCGGATTCATATATGAGATAGAACACACCGAGTGGGTATTGCCTTTAGTAGTTGTGCCAAAAAAAAAAGGAAAATTGAGGGTGTGCATTAACTTGAAAAAGGTCAATGCAGCCACCATACGTGATAGCTACCCATTACCCATCACGAACCATCTATTGGAAAGAGTAGCAGGAAAGGAAGTCTATAGCTTCTTAGATGGATTCTCCAGATACAACCAAGTAGCTATTGCTACTCTCCGAATGGGGAGTCTATGCTTTCAGGGTGATGCCTTTTGGACTCACTAATGCACCCGCTACTTTCCAACGATTGATGTGTCATGTTTTCAAGGAATTCCTGAAAAAGAGTATGGAAGTGTATGTAGATGATCTATGTACATACTCAAATCAAAGACGAGATCACATTCCCGAGTTGAGAAAAATATTTAATAAATGCCACCAGTATCGAGTCTGCCTAAACCCAGAAAAATGTGTCTTCATGGTGAGACAAGGGAAGATCTTAAGACACATAGTCTCAAGAAATGGAATATCCACGGATGAGGACAAGATCAAGGTCATCTTAGAGCTTCCTAGACCAAAGAATGCGAAAGAGGTACAAGCCTTTATGGGACATTGTGGATATTACCGTCAGTTTATTCACATGTAAGCCATAATAGCCAAACCCCTGTATAGTCTCTTAACTCAATTCACTTGGATGGAAGAGTGCGATAAAGCATTCAATGAATTAAAAAAGAGGCTTAGCATGGCCCCAATTCTGAAAACACCCAATTGGAACAAGCTGTTTCATATTCACGTTGATGCTTCTAATTATGCAATCAGGTGTATCTTAGCCCAACCAACTGATGAAGGAAAGCTAGATCATCCAATTGCCTATGCAAGTAGACAACTGAATCAAGCTGAAAGGAATTATACCACTACGGAGCGAGAAGGATTAGGAATGGTCTATGCAGTTAAGAAATTTAGACACTATCTGTTAGCCAACAAATTTAAGTTCTTCATAGACCATCAGGCCTTACTGTACTTAGTCAATAAACCTTGTAACACGGGAAGATTAGTAAGATGGTTCTTACTATTAATGGAGTTCGAATTTGAAGTGGTAGTAAAAAAAGGAAATACGCATGTCAGAGCAGACCACCTTTCTAGGTTAACCCATGGAGAACCGCCAAGTGGAGCACCCGATGATCTGCGAGATACTTATTTGTTCAATCTGGAAGTTTGTCCGAAGTGGGCAGAGAAATTAATTCCTATACTCACCCATGGCCCACAACACTCAATCAATAAGGATAGCAAAAAGGAAATTTTCCAATCAAGAAACTTGCACATTATTGCTGGGAGTGTGTACTATAAGGAACCCAATGGAGTATTGCTAAGATGTGTCGAGGAGGATGAACAAAAGAAACTAATTGAGCAAGCACATGTAAACAAATGGAGAACACACCAAGGGACTCATGGAACCATCCGAGAATTAAAAAGACTAGGAGTGTACTAGCCTGACATGCCCAAGGATGTCCATGACTACGTGAGTAATTGTGCAGAATGCCAGGAGATAACCCCAGAGGATCATATGTCCATACCTTTTTCAACCATAGCACCCAATTGGAGTAAAACATTGGTTAAATTCCTAAAGAGCAGAGAGCATGAGGAAGGAATAAGTTTAACTAGAAGATGATCCCTAGAAGAAATGAGCAAGGATTACGTACTTGTGGGAAAACAATTGTTTAGGAGAGGAAAGGATAACCAATTGCGATTATGCGTGCATGAAGGAGAGTATCTACCCATATTAGAGATGGCACATGCAGGTGCTGTGGAAGGTCATTTTTCAGCAGAGAGAACTGTCAAAATGATCCTCTTCGCCCGCTTGTGGTGGCCAACTCTACATATGGACGCGGAGACGTATGTACGAAGCTGTGAAACGTGCCAAAGGGCTAAATACCCAATTCGGAGAGATGACATGCCATTAAGACATATGGTGTGTGTGAGAGCATTCTCCAAATGGGGTATCGACTTCATAGGACCCATCAACCCACTAGCCAAAGGATCACATGCTGAGTACATCATAGTAGCCACAGATTACTTAACCAAATGGGTAGAAGCAAAAGCTACGAGAAAGAACGATGCTCAAACCACGGCTAAATTCCTTTTTGAGAACATATTCACTCGTTTCGGATTACCAAATGAAATTGCGAGTGACCGAGGAACGCACTTCCTTAATGAAGTAATAGAATCCCTAATGAATGAATTTTTAGTGAGTCACAAAAAATCAACCCCATACCAGCCCCAAGCCAATGGTCAAGCGGAAAGTTCCAACAAGGTGTTATGCACCGTATTGACAAAGATTGTCAATAATGGGAGGTCGGATCGGGACAAACAATTGCATCATGCAATTTGGGCCTTCCGAGTTGCATACAAGACTGCCATTGGAACTACCCCATTCAATTTAGTGTATGGGCAGAATGCAATTTTGCCAATTGATATTTTAATCCGAACATTGAGAGTATCCCAACAGTATGAATGGAACGGACATGAGTTATCCCAACAACTCGATCAAATCGAGAAGTTACAGGAAACTAGGTTGCAAGCAGTGGCAGGAATCTATGTAGCTAAAAGAAGACAAAAGGCATATTATGATGCACATATAAAATACAAAGGACTTAAAGAGGGAGACTTAGTCTTGGTGTACACCTTAAAGCAACATGCCAAGAAGTTACAAAAACGCGGATACGGACCTCTCATCATCAATAGAATCTCTACTAGTGGAGCAGTTAATCTAGCCACTCTAGATGGAGACATTCTTCCTAACTACATAAGTGGATGCAGAGTCAAACGGTTCATGGAGCCATTGACGGATCAAATGCTAGCACGTTTAGTAGGTGCTCAAAATAGGAAGAAAGAGGAAGAATGGATTATAGAGGAGGCCCGACAAGAAGCCCTAGAACATATTAAGAAAAGGAAAGAATGGATAAGATAACAAGATGAACGCTATCTCCAAGGAGAAGAGCCTATCCCTATGGCCAACTACCAAGTCCATGACTCTGACATGACGAAGTCGTACATGTCACAGCCTTACTTGAACCTAGGGATCGGCAAGACATAATACAAATTGATAGATGAATTGATAGACTCAGGAGCAGGACTTAGTTGCATACGTAATACGGTCATAACAGATCTGCAAATAATTATGAGTCCCACAAAAGCCCAAATGAGAGGAATTGGAGGTCAAACTCTAGAATGCATTGGAACAACGATAGTGTCTCTCCACCTAGGAAATTCTTCCATGGAACAACGAGTATTAGTGTGCAGAGATGAGGATTTAATAGAAGATTTGATCCTAGGACAAGATTGGATCATTGAGAATGAAGTCAGTATCAACCTAGCTCAAGGATACATTTCAACCAAGATAGGGCACAATGAAATTTTCAATCTATTAGGAAATAAGCCTTTATTCCAACCCACCACCATCGAGAGTTCAGGGAGATGCACGGAAAAGCTACTGAAACATGATCCGAGTCCCACCATTGCAGAAACCAAGCTAGAAGAAGTAGAAAGTTCAAACCCTCAAATCTCCAAAGAAGAAGGAAAATCACTCCATGTCGTGGAAGAGCAGCCAGACACTAAGGAAACTGACATTCATGCTGCTTCTCACCCAGACAAAGGACCAGCAATATGGAATCCAACACTCAAATACTTACGGCAAAGAACGGCCAAATACCAATGGGTATGCAAAGATCAGAAGGCGAAAGAGCAGACGTCAACATCAACTCATAAGGCAAAAATAAAAATGAAAAAGTCAGCTTCACCAAAGTCCAAACCAAAAGGACTCTTGCAAGTATGGCTCCCCAAGCCTTTGATTGAAGCTCAGAGAGCACGACATCAGACATGGATCCCCAAGAAGATAATACAGGCAGCCAAGCTGGAGATAAGCACTCAGGAAGAAGCATTACGGCGACAAAGGCGAGTGACGAAGCCAAAACACAGTCATCCGAGAAACAGAAAGGGAAACACCTTTATCACTAGGACCATAGAGGACACAAAACAAACCAAGAAAGTCCAAGGAATCAAAGGAAGAAATTGACCTATTCAAGCGCCCATGAAATGGATTTGGAAACCCAAGCGACTGCAAGGGGTGGACCATCGGATTAATGGACACGCCAATTGCACTCGTGAAGCAATGGATGCACCTAAAGTATGCATAGTAGGGCCACATTGCAAGGCCACACATTCGGCACAGGATGTACCTGATAGAATTAATGGTGCACATTCTTCAATGGAGATTAGATCATAGCTTCAACTCTCTTAGGAATGGATACTATGTACATAAATAAACTCTTCGGCTATACTAACGCTTGTTTTCTTTCAGGATAAGAAATCAAAAGATGTGGTAAGAGATCTCACTTATAGAACCATGAGAAACGGAGTGACGGAACGACAATAATCACTACAATGCACTACACAGATTCATGCTTTCCTTTGAAGTTAATGCACTTTTCCTTACAAGTGCAGATGGCTTATGAAGATTTTGAAGCAACAGTACAAGAGGAAGTATTGGAATTTCCACTCTAGAGTATAACCAAGGCAAAGGGACACTGGTTTCGAGAAGATCAACCAGCTGGGGAGTACCTCTTCCTCGCGACGATCAAAATTATGGATACAGATCATCAATTTCTAATCATGTCCCAGGATTTTCGAGTACTACATGAACTCCCATCTATCATAGACACCATGAAGAAAGTGGGCATACATAAATATTTTGAGCTGCTAATCTATAAGCTCGACTTTCAAAGATGGACATAGGTCATGAATACCCTACAGCCAACACTGCATGATCCATTGGTGCCCGAGGCTAGAGTGATGGATAAAATAGGTGAATGGGTAGTCATCCAATTTACGCATGACTTGATTAAAGACGCCTTTGGATGGGAAAAGGATGGAACTACCGTGGTAAAAGAAGAAAGTCGAGGTGCAAAGACCAGGACATTTATAGACATCAATCGGGTGGACATAGAAGAGGAAGTGAGGCTTATTCACCAACACTTCTGCTTCCCGAATATGCATTGGTATACGGCCCCTCAAAAGATTATTGTTCAACTGCTCTCACACACCATTAAGCAGATTGGAAATCAAATTAATCTGACTCCTTACATCCAAGAAACATTATTCGAAGCAAAAAAGCAATGGAATAATAAAAAGTTCCTCAATGGAAGTGTGGCTCTGATGATATTGATCTACCACGCTTTAGGCATTCGAGAGCACCTGCAAGAAATGCCATCATTAACTGCCATGGCGAAGTATGCCAAAGTTGCCACTATTCCGAAAAAGAAAAGAGGAGTCAAGATTGTAGAAGAAGCAGAAACTAGCTCTCAACCCAAAACGAGAGGCACAAAGAGACTTAGGGAAGTCAAGCAAATGGAAGAGGAAGCTCCAGCCATGAAAAGGACACATGTACTACTGAAAACAACAATTGAAGAGCAAAGGCCGATTACAGAGGAAGACTTAACTAGGGCCTTGGAAGAGACGCACCAATATACAGAAGGACAAGTAAATCTACCTGTGCAAGGTCACCATTATCAACAGACCCAACAAGAAGTGGAAGCGAAAAGGAAACTCACCAAAGTCCATCGGTACAGGGAAATAGGGGTGGACAATTCAAGCTCATCCTCGGATGCACAAGAAGAACCTGACACCTCACTATTAAATGTGGATATTCAAAGTGAGTCAAAGGATGATGGACAATGGGTAGAGTTGAATGAAGTTAACTACAATGAAGAAGCAGAAGGCCTAAAGACGGATGACCACACTACGTATACTAATAAGAACACCACAAGTAAGGAAGCAGACCAGGAAGGTACGCATGTGATAAAACTTAATGAGACTTCAACTATTCGTATCAAGGAGACCACACCACCTTGCAAAATATCCATAAAGGTACCAAAGAAAGAGCTTCAAAAGAGAAAATAGAAGAAGAAGAACCCTTCACACCAATAAGGGTTGTGGCAGAACCCTCCCCCATGGATGTCACATTTCAAGGGAGTGCCACAAAAGCTCTTGATTTGGATGAGCAAGAAAAAGTACAAAACATATAACTAGAAATTAGACAACTTCACAACGAAACCATCCACGTGGAGCAGGGAAAATATGTGCAATCCGGAGAAGCTCCAAGCATACCTAAGACGTGGTTAAATGTCGACATAGCTCAGCTCAAGCCAATAGTACAAGACATGATCGGAACCGCACTAGACACACAACAGTTAATGCTTGAGGCTGATGAAGACTATGATCAAGCAATGCAGGACAAGCATGCACTTAAAGAAAAGAATAACAGTCTTTCAACAGAATTAAAATCCGCTAGAGAACAAGTACAGATGAAACACAATGAAGTTCAAGAGTTCAAGCAACAGTGTCAAACTCTAACCATGGAAAATGAAGGGTTAAAGGAACAACTACAGGTATTAACAAAGAAATTAGAAACTAACGAGACTGAGAAGGCATGAATGGCTGCCCGGAGCAAAATACTGGAATCACAGATCAAGGTATACATGGAGGAAGCGGAAAACTTAAGGAATCAAAATAAAGAGCTCATGACCCCCTTCTCAGTGATCAGCCAATAAATGTTCAAGAAAGACCAGAGAAAGATATCAAAGAATTGGAGACAAAGATAGCTAAGTATGAAGATCAGCTCAAGAAGGAGCAACTCACCATTGCCGAATGGGAAAAGAGGTATATGGATGACACTGCCGCTCTTAGAACTAAATCGAAAAAAGCTGAGAATCGTTATCTTCTACAATGTAAAGAAGACATAGATCATCTTGATATTGTTGCAAAAGAACTTCTTAAACACAAGGATCCTATTGCACAGGCTACTAAAGAAATAAAGCAGAAAGATGATTTGATCAGACAGCTTCAAGAACAATTGGCGTAGCAATCAATTGAGAGGACACCAGTAGTTCCAAAATCCGCAAAGGCTACTGTGGAGACTGAGGTACGTCCTCTCTCTCCCCCCGCATATCATTCACCGATAAGGGAGGCACAGAAGGTTCACAATCAACATAATCATTAAAACATTGTAGAACTGAATCGATCGGAAAGGGCACTACTGGTGTCCCAGCTTACGGCTGAATTTGAAGATCAAATCATCCAAGTAATGAAGGAAGCTAAGATAGAAAGCAAAAATTTGGAGTAGATTTTGAAGCCTTTCAGTGTACCCTATGGCCTGCTGAAAGAACAAACTCGACAATATATAAAGACTATGACAAATAAAGATCCAGACTACAATCTCCACTTCAGCCAAGATACATTCAAGTATACCCAAGAAGAATTTGAGAAGGCTGATCCCATTTGGAGATGCAAAATTTTGGAAAAGAATCCAACACTACGGGTACAGTGGGAAGCATCACCATATGTGCTTCAGGTAAACCCATCTTTTTGCCGAGTACCCCACAGACGCTCCTGGTCGTAATTTTGGGAAGGATAGCGCCAGGGAAGCACTAATAATCAGTGGCTGAATTACCCATTGTTACCTAGTCCGCCTCATAACTACCTACCAACGAAATAGTATATGGTAAAAACAATGGAATTTTGGATTGCCAGATACGCTACGGTCCCGGACTTAGCAGTTAAAATGACCAATAAAATATCCAGTATGCTACTAACAGTAATCAAAGTCTTCCAACACACAAAATATACCTTTTTGAATTTCATCGGCATTACGCAAGGGTCCGAAGCACTCATTTTTTATCTATCTACTATTCCAAGCCGCTTAACACTTATGGCATATTATTCTCGAATTATGTTCTTGCCATAAACATATATGCAAACTTTTGAAGAAGCATTTTTCACTAGCTTCTTTGAAATCGATTCAGAAATTTTTGTCAAAATGACTTCGAACCTTAATGCACGTCTGGTCGCTTATGATACGAGTTTTTTTGCGGATCATCGACAAGCACCAGAGGATGGAGTGAAGTCAACACAGTGGAAGGAATTTATGATATGTCATGCTAATCTTCTAAACCAAAGAGAGCAAGCAACCATACAGACCTATACACGCCACAAAAAGCCTGTCGGGGACGACAGAGTTCAGGAGGAGGGACGTGTGGAAAGGGAATCAAGTAAGAAAAGAAGAAGAAGAAGATCAAAGTCGAAAACGGCTCAATAAAGAATGAAGAGCATAATACAGAAGAACCACCCTCTACTCAAAGCCCCGCAGGGGCACGCATCAGGCAACAACACGAATCATCCAGGTCTTGAGAATTGGAATTAAAGATCCATCAGAACCAGGACATTTCATGGGAAGGACGGACCAGGGCCAAAAACCATACATGAAGAAGTGCAAGACAAATATTTGGCAGGTAATAATCCTTCCGCTGATAGCGTGCGTTGTCAACAAAACAAGCTCAGAACAATACAACCGGGTCAGATGTGTGCAACCAGGACAAATCAGAAGACCAAAAGCTAGAAAGATGTGACTAAGGACAGCACATTCCTAGTCACTGGTGGCGTGCGTGGCAGCCCGATTGGATGCAGCAACCCAGATTTGTGATGTACGAGATATCAAGAGGAAAACAGAAGCAAAGGACTTACATCGGATAAAATAACAAATTCTCTGACAGTCCTTGTTGCTGCTTCGACTGCTGGGTGCGTGCATTCAGACCTCTTAAACAAGCTGAAGACAAGAAGTAAAGCCTGTCAAGGGATGACAGAGATAAAGAGGGGGAGAGTGTTGCAGAGCAAAGGAGCACAAGAGAAGAGAATTAATGGGCATAAATTTTCTTCTTCGAGGTCTTAGAGAATTCCCTCAAAGCCATGTAAATGCAATAGAGGAGTCCTCTAGATGCATAATCCCAACTTGTAAAATATCCCTTGTAAATTAGTAGGAAATTCACTTTTTTAGTAATAAAGTGCCGGTCTCTTGTGTGAAAGGACCAAACTTAGGGCACATGTATATAAGTCACTTTGTGACTCTTTGTAGAGACTTTTTGCCATTGTGAAGACGGAGCTCTCCAAAATTTTAAAATTTGCCTCTTTCTTGCAGATTTCTATCTTCTCTTTGATCTTGTATGTGTGTGTAATGCTTGGAATGTGTGTGTAGGACTGTTGTCTACCCCTCCCCACTGTTTTTCAGCTCCTGTAGTGTGTGTGTGAGCTTGTAGGAGTTGTGGTGTGAGTATGGGTGCTCCCCGCCATTCACTATTTTGGTCATAACTTGAAGCAGAGTTGTTAGAATCGAGTGAAACCACTTCTAATAGATGCATCTCGTCGAGAGCTTCGAAACGAGTACCCTATTGACTATACTCGGAGCTTGGAGCTGGGAGAAATCCTTGATTTACTGAAAACTGCTGTAAGAGGTATCGCGGCAGACACTATCAGTCATTAGTGAGTTTGAGAGGTGGATTAGTCTTTTCTCACGCATATCAACTGACCCACTTCATTTTCCATCATGTGTGCACATGTCCTCACACGCTTGGTTAGGTCGTTCGATCGGATTGACATTTAAATGTGTGTTAATTTCTCACTATACGCACTTGTGTTGCAATAGAGGTACAATCTCATTGGCACAAGTCCTTGAGTCTTCTTGACTTGGGTACACACAGGCCGAAACCACTTGTCAGTTTGCTGCATTAAAACGCTTCCAATGGCTATGTCTGATGCATCTACAAAGACATGGAACGGACATTCCCAATCAGGGGGTTGCAAAATTGAAGCCTGCGTCAATAATCCCTTTAAACGATCAAATGCAGTCTGGCATTCTAGAGTCCATTCGTACTGTCGTGGAGGACTAGTCATAAGCCGATTAAGTGGTGTTGCTAAATGAGCTAACCACCGTAAATGTCTACCATGCCACCAGATCTGACCCAGGAAGCGCATAACTTCTTTTGGTGTTGTGGGGACTGGTACCTGCAACATGGCTGCAACTTTATCTAGATCAACTTGTATTCCTTGTGCAGAGATAATATGTCCGAGTAGTCTGCCACAAGAGACCACAAAAATTGACTTTGTCGGATTCAAGCATAATCGGTATTCGCGACATTTTTCAAAGCAACACCGTAAATGATATAGGTGCACCGCAATTTTCCCAAATAAGGAAAAGTCATCCAGATATACTTGCATAAAAGTAGTTAGGTAGGGTGAAAAGACTTCTTGCATACATCATTGAAACATGCTAGGAGCATTCCTTAACCCAAGCCACATTACCGTACAAGCAGAAACACCCCAATTCGTGATGAAAGTTGTTTTCGGGAGGTCCTGTTTTGCCATTCGCACCTGGTTATAACCACTGTAGCCGTCCAGAAAGGAGTACATCTTGTGCCTGGCCACTCTGTTTAGCATTGTGTCGAGAAAGGGGAGAGGAAATGGATCAGGTATCGTGGCCGATTCACTTTTCGATAATCCACATAGATACGCAGTTGTTTATTTTTCTTCGGAACAATCACGATCAGAGATATCCATTCAGCGTGCTCGATTGGTACAATGAATCCCATCTTCAATAACCGATCGAGTTCTGCTTTGACATAACCGATCGAGTTCTGCTTTGACATACGCTGCATAATTAGGGTTCATTCGGTAACTCGATTGTTTAATTGGCTTCACCTCTGGTTTGAGCACTACCCAATGTTGATAGATCCGCGGATCAAGACCTTTCATATCGCGATAGTCCCAAGCAAAAACATCGGAAAACTCACACAGGAGTCGGATCAAATCTTCTTGAAATGCCTCAGACAATCCTGCCTTAATCTTAACAGGTCGCGGGTTAGCCTCATCACCCAAATTATATGTTACTAACTGATCTTCCGGGACATAAAATTATCGAGGTACACATTGTCAGCTGACTATAAAAACTGATGTAGGGTGGCTCCATCCATAGCAACACTATCATCTGCATCCGCCTCTCCGGTCACGAGAACAACCGTACACGCTGCCGGACTCCACTTGTTCGCTACTGATTGAAGATCTACAATACCTAAGGAGATCAGATCTTTATTGTTCTTCAGAAACGCCTCTTCCTCATCATCAGATAAGCCATCCAACATGTGAACCGGCTCCGCTACATATGGTCTGGCATGAAGCTCGCAGGGCTGGATGGCATCCAATTTAACAACATCTTTACGGTGATTATCTTTAAAAGTCAACTCTTGTGCTGACCAATCCTATACAACTTTGGCTTGTTTCAACCATGGTCGACCAAAAAGCAGATTGTAGTCGAGGTTGGATTCTGGTAGTTCGAGAACTACAAAAGTCATTTTGAACGTGGTACCCTGCAGAGTAATCGGGATATTCCGTACTAATCCCACCGGATGGACTCGGGATTGGTCTGCCATTCTTACAAAAAATTGGACGGGCTCGATTTGGGTCCACCCCAATTTCTTGCAAAGAGCTGTAGTGCTATATTCACACCGGAACCGCCATCAATTAGCACTTGAGTAATCTTTTGTTTTTTATGCCAGACAGTGATTAATGGGACTGAATGATCCACCGTAGAATCAGTTTCCGATTGTATTGTTGTAGTCGCCGGAGTACCGAGAGATCCAGGACTGCGTGTTGTTGAAATCGCTGCCTAACTCCTGGCACCAATGCGAGCAACTATCCCAAAGGGAGTGTTATTGAAGCCTTAGATAGAATCTCCTGTTGGAGCAAGTCTATGACAAGCCTAAGTATTGGCTTGAGTCCCACAAAGTCATAGAAAAAGCCTTAAAATGAAGACTATGTAAAGTTCACTTGTGAACTACCTCTTGTAACTTTTGAAGAGTTTACTTAATGTAAAAGTAAGAGAATCTTAAGTGGTTGAGTCCCCTTGATCAAGAATGGAAAGAGGAGCCACGAATTCGTGATTTGTGGTAGGTAGAGAATCAAATCAATCATTGATTGATTGGAGAGTGATTGAGGGAAGTTAGCCTCCCAAACTCAACTATAAATAGATGGCAGTTTTAGTCATGGTTAGAGAGACCTATGTGAAGACCTCCAAGAGCTGAGCTTTATGCCATATCAAGGTGTGATTACAAGGCACACATATGTATCAGTAAGTCATTGTATTGTACAAGCAATATACTTTCATTTTCATGATTATTTGGTTTCATCTTTCCATGTTCTTGTGAAGTGTACTACTCACTGCCATTACTCTCAGTTTTCGCAGTCAGCTTGCAGAGATGTTTTCTCTGAGCTTGGTGCATCATTTTCAGTGATTTAACTTGTTAAAGTTAGCTCTATAAGTCTACTATATGCTCAAAAATTTTAATGTCATTTGGATGTTGAAATCTTCAGTTATGTTCATTTGAAGTCAAGAGGGTCTGTTCATCTTCACTTCTCTATCAGGTACCCGACTTTTTTACTCATCTTGTCAGAGCCATTTCTCAGTGGTTACTTACCCAAATTCAGTGATGTAAAGCTGGTTGGATTCAGCCTACTGTCTAGTATAACCATACAAGTTTTCATAATCATTGGATTACTACATTTTGAGTTATGTTGATTTTTATGCTCACTGGTCTCAAACTGTAGCAGCCCGTGAAAATCGGGATGATGTCATCAGTTGTTAAAACTCATTCTCAGTGTGTGGTTCATTATTTTTTATGAGATTACTCTTGAAAGTTAGCTCTTTAAGCAACGTAGAATTCCCTAAGAGGAATTAAGCTAATTGCTGCTGTGCTCAGAGAATTATGTAAAACACTGGACAGGTGTATGAACCAAGAATAGCAAGTTTTCACCTCTGAGCTAACTCCAACTTATCTGTTTTGATCTATCTTTTTGAGAGTGATCTTCCAAGGTACATAGGGTGTCTAATACATCCATTGGCAAGCTAAAAGGGCCCACCATCTACTCCTGGAGTTCATTTGGCTAGTGTAGATCAAGGATTTTGCAACACCTCTTCATCTTCAAGCACATACCTATCCATCTCTTCACAGTGGTATCAGAGCAAGGTTGGACAACATGGCAGATGGATTTCCTTCATCAATTGACAAATTGGACACAGGTAACTACTCAGCTTGGTCATTAAGGATGGAAGCTTATCTTCAAGGTAGAAGTTTATATGGTTATGTGGCTGGAGATGAAGTTATGCCAAGTTTCAGGAACAAAAGTCAACCAACACAAGAAGAGCAAGAAAGATTGAGCACATGGTGCTCCAAGGATGCACTTGCAAGGTCTTATCTCCTCAACTCTATCTCAGATTTTTTGTTGCCTCACATTAGGAGTTGTAAGACATCTCAGGAAGTGTGGGATGCACTTGAAGCTTTCTTTTCTTCAAGTACCAAAGCTAGGAAGCATCAACTATGGCTGGATTTCACAACTCTCAAGAAGGCTCCCAAACAAAATGTGACTGATTTTGTCACAAAGCTCAAGGACATAGTGGATCAGTTGGGAAGCATTGGAGAGGTAATAGATGAAGAGCAAATTGTAAGGCAGGTCATCAATGGCTTGAAGGCAGATGACAAGTGGGAAGCATTCACCACAGCTATGGATTTGTACATGGACATGCATGTACCTGATTTCAACACACTCATTGGACAACTACTTACTCAAGAGGCAAAGCTTATCAAAAATGGAGAAAGCTCTAAAGGCAATCAATCTTCAGCTTTGTACACGGATAAAAGCAAGTCTAAAGATAACAAAGGAAAGGCAAAGAAAG
This sequence comes from Ceratopteris richardii, assembly GCA_020310875.1. Lineage (NCBI taxonomy): Eukaryota > Viridiplantae > Streptophyta > Polypodiopsida > Polypodiales > Pteridaceae > Ceratopteris > Ceratopteris richardii. Next base: position 73,370,545 of record CM035417.1, on the reverse strand, counting down.
TGGATGATGAAGCAGGTACATATCAAGCTAACTATGCAGGTAGAGGAAGACATGGCAGAGGTAGAGGAAGAGGAGGTAGACAAGGCAGGGGGAGATCCCAAGACTCCAACTCATGTTCTATTTGTGGATTAACTAATCATACAACTGAAAATTGCTTTAGGAATTCCAAGAATCAAAGAGGCAGAGGATACAATAGAGGAAGTTATGGCTACTCAAGAGGAAGGTTCAACAACTACCATGGCAACTACAAAAACTACAATCATTCAAACTATCAAGGAGGCTACAAAGGAAGGAGAGACTACAATAACTACACAGAAGACTCAAACAAAGAGGATTCATTATTGATCATGAACATGGCTATGCCAAAAGGTAAATCTGATGAGCATGTTTTCTACATAGATTCAGGTTGTTCAAATCATGTGGCAGGAAATGTGGCACTCCTATCAGATTTAGAAGATCCAAGGAATAAGCATGAGGTACAAACAGGAGATGATACAAAACATCCTGTGGAGAAAATAGGCAATGTCAAAGCACCTGATGGAAACATCAACCTACTCAGTAAGGTACTCTATGTCCCTACCATTACAAAGAATTTGATAAGTTTTGGGCAGATAGTAGAGAAAGGGTTGCAAGTCAGGTTCACAAAAGCAGGAGCATTTGTTGAAGATCCAAGTCAAGGATTCAGAAGAATTGCAAAAGGTGAAAAGACAAGTAGATTGTTCACATTTGAATTACAGGACACTAGAAACATTGCTCTCTTTAATTATGGTAGTCAGACACTCACAGAATTGGAAGTATGGCACAAAAGGTTAGCACATATTGGTGAAAGGTCATTAAAGAAAATTTGCAGGGACCAAAGTGTACTTGGACTCCCTAACTTGTCAAAACAACATATGATTTATAAGTGTAGTGCATGTCAATTTGGAAAGTCTCACAGGTTACCATTCATGAAGAAAGGTTATATGCATGGAGATCTCTTGGAGTTGGTTCATACAGATGTATGGGGACCTAGCAAGGAAGCTTCAATATCTGGATCAAGGTATTATGTTTCCTTTATTGATGATTGCAGCAGATGGACTATCCTATTCTTTATGAAACACAAAGATGAAGTTTTTTCATGTTTCAAAAGATATTTGGCTCTTGTGGAGAACCAAACAGGTAAATCACTAAAAAGGCTAAGGTCAGATGGAGGGGGAGAATACTTCTCCCATGATTTTGATTCTTTTCTTCAAGAAAGAGGAATCAAAAGAGAGGTAACTACACGGTACACTCCTGAGCAAAATGGAGTGGCAGAAAGGAGGAATAGGACAATTGTTGAAGCTGCAAGGTCTATGTTAAATGAAAAGCATTTACCTAATTACTTATGCGCTGAGGCTGTATCTACAGTCACTTACTTGATTAACAGGTTGCCTTCAAAATCCCTTGATGGGATGACTCCATATGAGGCTTGGAATGGAAGAAGACCAAGCTTAGATCATTGTAAAATTTTTGGATGTATTGCTTTTGCTCATGTTCCTTCACAGGTTAGAGGCAAGATGGATCCAAAGGCAGAAAGGTGTGTATTTATTGGATATGACAACAATCAAAAGGGCTACAGGTTATACAACCCTACCAACAAAGGATTCTTGGTAAGCAGAGATGTAGTTTTTGATGAGAACAATTCATGGTATGAAGATTCATGCAGGAAGATCAATTTATCATATGATCTTGAAGAAGATTTTCCAAAGCTTGGTAGAGAACAATCAAAGATTGAAGAACAAGACACCTCAGAGGATGATGAAGAATCTCACATGGAAAAGATCAAAGCATGGAAGTCTAAAGGTAAAGCAAAATTGCAGGAACTTGGACATGAGGTAGAGTCATCACATCATGGCCTAAGAAGATCTATGAGGGAAAAGAAAAAACCAGAAAGGTATGGGTTTGACACCTCATTAGTAACTAAACATTCTATCTACATAGCACAGGACATAAACCAAGAGGAGCCATCATCATTCGAAGAGGCCAAAGCAAAAACAGAATGGAAGCATGCAATGAAGGAAGAGATTGAAGCACTTGAGGAAAACAACACTTGGGATTTGGTGCCCAAGACTTCATCCATGAAGGTAATAGGCTCAAGATGGGTCTATAAACTCAAGAAGAATTTTGATGGTTCAATTAACAGGTATAAGGCAAGGCTTGTGGCAAAAGGCTTTGCACAAACTCAGGGAATTGATTATGAGGAGACTTTCTCTCCTGTGGCAAAGATGCCTACTATTAGGTTTTTGCTTAGTATTGCCTCTTCCAAGAATTGGAAGATACTTCAATTAGATGTAAAGAATGCATTCTTGAATGGTTGGATAATAGAAGAGGTATATATGGCACAACCACCTAGTTTTGAGAATCAAGTTTATCCTGATTATGTGTGTAAACTTAACAAAGCATTGTATGGTCTCAAGCAAGCTCCAAGAGCGTGGAATTTCTGGCTTGTTTCATTCTTGCAAGACAAAGGCTTTCAACCAAGCAAGGCAGATTCTTCACTCTTTATTAAAAAGAATAATTCCGAGGTCATCTACCTATGTTTATATGTAGATGATATTATATTGACAAGAAATGATGCAGATGGTATGAAGAAGATCAAAGATCAGATGAGAGAAGAGTTCAAGATAAGTGATTTGGGTTCACTTACCTACTTCCTAGGTTTGGAAGTTGTCTACAAAGATCATGGTTTGTTTCTCACTCAAAGGAAGTACATTAAGGACATGTTGGAAAAATTCAAGATGCAAGATTGTAAGATTGCAGGTACTCCAATGGAGGTCAATCACAAATTGAGCTCACATGAAGGTGAACTCATAGAGGACATCACATCATATCAAAGTCTAGTGGGTAGTCTCAACTATGCCACATTGACAAGAGTAGATATATGTTACAGTGTGAGTGTGCTAAGTCAATTTATGCACACACCAAGGAAACCACATATGGATGCTGCCAAAAGGATTCTCAAGTATCTCAAAGGAACCATAAATGAAGGACTTTATTATCCTTATGTATCTGATTTAGGTTTGAAGCTATTTTCTGATGCAGATTGGGTTGGCTCCAAAGAAGATAGAAGGAGCACTTCAGGTTATCTTACCTTTGCAGGTTCAAAGCTTATTTCATGGTCATCCAAGAAGCAACCCACAGTTGCTCTCTCTTCTACTGAAGCTGAATATAGAAGTCTTGCCATAGCTACACAAGAAGCTATGTGGATGAAGACATTATTCAAAGATCTTGGATTGGAGTTTGGAACTCCAACTATTTTTTGTGACAATATGAGTTCTATTCATTTGGCTACTAATCCTATTTTTCATGCAAGGACTAAACATATTGAAGTTCATTATCACTATGTACGAGAGAAGGTTCTAAGCAAAGAGATTCAAATATCATATGTGTCCACTCATCAACAATGTGCAGATATTCTAACCAAAGCATTGGATGGTACAAAGCTTTGCAAATTCAAGGCTATGATTGGTTTGCAGGTAATCTTGGAAGATTGAAGACCTCAAGCATACTTGGCTTGAGGGGGAGCTGTTGGAGCAAGTCTATGACAAGCCTAAGTATTGTCTTGAGTCCCACAAAGTCATAGAAAAAGCCTTAAAATGAAGACTATGTAAAGTTCACTTGTGAACTACCTCTTGTAACTTTTGAAGAGTTTACTTAATGTAAAAGTAAGAGAATCTTAAGTGGTTGAGTCCACTTGATCAAGAATGGAAAGAGGAGCCACGAATTTGTGATTTGTGGTAGGTAGAGAATCAAATCAATCATTGATTGATTGGAGAGTGATTGAGGGAAGTTAGCCTCCCAAACTCAACTATAAATAGATGGTAGTTTTAATCGTGGTTAGAGAGACCTATGTGAAGACCTCCAAGAGCTGAGCTTTATGCCATATCAAGGTGTGATTACAAGGCACACATATGTATCAGTAAGTCATTGTATTGTACAAGCAATATACTTTCATTTTCATGATTATTTGGTTTCATCTTTCCATGTTCTTGTGAAGTGTACTACTCACTGCCATTACTCTCAATTTTCTCAGTCAGCTTGCAGAGATGTTTTCTATAAGCTTGGTGCATCATTTTCAGTGATTTGACTTGGTAAAGTTAGCTCTATAAGTCTACTATATGCTCAAAAATTTTCACGTCATTTGGATGTTGAAATCTTCAGTTATGTTCATTTGAAGTCAACAGGGTCTGTTCATCTTCACTTCTCTATCAGGTACCCGACTTTTTTACTCATCTTGTCAGAGCCATTTCGCAGTGGTTACTTATCCAAATTCAGTGATGTAAAGCTGGTTGGATTGAGCTTACTGTCTAGTATAACCATACAAATTTGCATAATCATTGGTTTACTACATTTTGAGTTATGTTGATTTTTCTGCTCACTGGTCTCAAACTGTAGCAGCCCGTGAAAATCGGGATGATATCATTAGTTGTTAAAACTCATTCTCAGTGTGTGGTTCATTATTTTTGATGAGAGTACTCTTGAAAGTTAGCTCTTTAAGCTACCTAGACTTCCCTAAGAGGAATTAAGCTAATTGTTGCTGTGGTCAGAGAATTATGTAAAACACTGGACAGGTGTATGAACCAAGAATAACAAGTTTTCACCTCTGAGCTAACTCCAACTTATCTGTTTTGATCTATCTTTTTTAGAGTGATCTTCCAAGGTACATAGGGTGTCTAATACATCCATTGGCAAGCTAAAAGGTCCCACCATCTACTTCTGGAGTTCATTTGGCTGGTGTAGATCAAGGATTTTGCAACACCTCTTCATCTTCAAGCACATACCTATCCATCTCTTCATATCTCCCATACCTGATCTGTTTGAATCGTACTTCGCACCGCTTCTGATGACGATTCTATTGTTACTGGTTTAGGATTTTGTTCATTCCCTCTCGACTTTGGCAGGGGAACCTGTGTTACCGGAATTGGATCAGGAAACACAATTTGCTCTTTAGCTGCCCATTGGCTAGCTTTGGTATACATTCGCTGCTGCTCATGGATACCAAGTTCGAACACCTCAGCTGCTGGTTGCAACTGCTTACCCGATCTTGTCTGGACCACTGCTGCTTGTGATTCCACTGGTGAGATATAGACCATGTTGCTCATCGGGTTTTGGTGCTCCTTCTTCCTTTTGTCGTATTCTGTTGCATTCTTACAAAATCTCCGGATGTGGCCAATCTCACCGCAAAAATAACATCGAGGTGGTGGCAGAGAAGTACCCTCCACTGATGTACCCGCCTGCCATCGATTGGCATTGAAATTGGTATTCCGCTGTCCCCGGTAATTTCTGTATCCTTGCAACTGATTGTGTCGCATCTGTGCTGGCACGTAATGGGTGGTTGGCTGACCTGGTTCTTGTATAATAGCGTTTATAACTGCTCATCCCTGCACTTTAGCATTATACGCACAATTTTCCGTTGAGTGTCCGGTTGTGTTGCAGATGGCACAATACATCTGGTTAAGGGCACATGTAGCACTAGTGTGCCCTAGATTTTTGCACTTGGTGCAATACATCTGTTTAGCCGGATCATCTATAATGTTCTTACTGGCTTTCAACCACTCCAAGTTTTCGGTGAATCCCACAACTTTATGCTCTAGTTGCAAGGCCATCACAATAACAACATCCACTGTCATAGCCCCCACACAACGGATGATCATGATTTGTCTTAGTTGTGGGGTCAGACCATTAATGAACCACTGGGTTATAACATCGTCCGGTAGATTAGCATGTGCCAGAGGCAATTGTCTTAAATGAGTTCTAAACAATGTTGCATATTCCTGAACAGTCTGGTGCGGCTTTTGTCGATTATTCTGCAAATAGTCGAAGATTTCGGCGGGATTCTTCTTCAACCGGAACCTCTGTAAAAATGCATCCCTTACCGCATCATAGTTAACAAAATGGTTGATATCATACTCTGTTAACCACCTCGCTGCTTCATTGACTAATGTTGCCTGAAATATGATGGCCTTGTATGCCGGATCGGGTGGATGGTTCAGCACTGCATAGCTTATCTCAAAGGTGCGCACATGTGCATCAGGGTCGTCACCTAGAAATCCACCAAACTTTGTGTAAGTCACCCCTGTTGGAACCGATCAAAGTGGAGGTGGTTGTTGTTGTTGTTGCTGTTGTTGCTGCTGTTGACCACTCATGGTGCTATTAGTGGTACCGTTGCTGTTTCCTGAGTTTTGAGGAGGTGTTACTCGTCTTTCGGAATCTGTATGATCAGACTGCTCACCTTCCGGCTCAAAAATAGCGTTGAGTCTTTTATGGATCTCCAAATCAAATAGCCTATCCTCCGTTTTGGTATCAAACGTAGACAAGCTTACCCCAAACAGTGGTGTTCGTAATAAAGAGCCACCAGGGAGTATCACGCTATCACCGGAAAACTGTAAATTCCCCGCAACTGGTACTGAACTTTCATCGGAACTTATCGAACTTTCACCAAAACAAGGTATACTTTCACCGGCAATGTTCTCTCTGTGTAACACAACTTTATCCCCGAAAAGGTTCAAATTCTGAGCCGATGGTATCGAATCCACTGAGCATTGCATCCCTGTACACTCTGAAGTTACTGTACCTTCTTCAGACTGTACCGAAATTATACTGGAATCGATCGAAATCTCGTCATGTGTCATCGAACTGGTACCGGAATCACTGCTAACTTGCTCCACTCCTTCGACCACTGGGCTTAACCGGCCTGCGCTTCTACCACCTGGGGGTGTCCCTAATAGATTTGGTACCGCCGAGGGATGCTGGTCTCTCCTATACTTTGGATAAGACTCGTCGAACCGAGTAACTGGCATATATCACCTCTGCACCACTTGCCTTACGTACTGCTCCACCTTACTGATTATTCTCAATCCATTGCCATCTTCCCACAGACGGCACCAGTATTAAAAGTGCGTTTTTTCCGTCACAGACACTTTTAAGTTCTTTTCGGGTTCTTGGGGATGGTAGGGGTCTGATAAATCAGAGGCCCTATATCTTATTTTCCCATTTAACTTATCAAACAAGCAGTACATTTTATCCAGTATAATCTCTTTTACACAGTATTACTGTCATATTTCGGTTAGGCTTTTCACAGTATGTAACGCAGAGAGTAATGATTACCGTCGCACAGACTTAATATCGCCAACGAACATTACTGTGTTAATCAGACGTTAATGTGTTTCAACAAGGTAAAGAGATAATACTCAGAATTACAGAAATCTGCACTACAATGTCTCCACAAGTCGCAAATCGCCCAGACAGACAGTCTAGTGATCCCGTCTCCTCGCTACCGGAGAGCCACTGTAATGACTTTTCATTAATTGATAAAAAGGGTACAACACTTCGCTACGACCTTTCGGTACGTGCGGTATAGAAAAATATAAATTACATAATGCCAATCCGGCGGCCTTACAATCACCTCGACTCTCTGTTATCTTTCCCACTACATCCACTCTTCCCATCCCCATTCCCCCTACATATAACATGTCAAACATCACATCCAACATTCCTACATCAAACATTGATTCCTCCATATCGATTATGATAAACTATGCCAATCAATTACGTCAGGAGTACATAGTGCTAGAACAACACAACATATTGCTACAAGACCAATTGACCCATCTACAAGAGAGAATATCAGCTCTAATTTCTAACAACTATTTTATGCAAGAATAATATATTGCACTCTAAGAGGTGCATACATAGCTAGAGCTCTAGGAACAAGAACATAACACACAAGATATCGGTGAAATGGAAGACCAACTATGTATGCAAATTGAGAGAAATGTCAAGCTCAACCACAATACGGATTTACTGAGAAGGCACTTAGCAGTAGCAAAAGAAGAAAATCCGAGGCTACAACAATAGAATGTGGAGAACCTAGAGGTTGCAATCGGAAACATGCTCACTGCTTCTATTAGCCCCACAAAGTTCTAGGAAATCCCTCCAAAGAGCATAAAGATCATTTTCAAAGATTATGATAACTTTAGAGAAAAGAAGGATAAGATGATAGATGAGGTTAATTAGTTACAAAGACAACAACCTGCACAACTTCACACCACCAACATCTAAAAAGAGCTAGATAGCTCATTTTAGAGGCAAGAATGTTTGAGATTGAATAGTTTTTGAGTAATTTTAAAGCTTCCTTGAGTTCATGAATAGAGGATTCCATTATTCTACTCCTTGTCTTACCTTGTGTGTGCGTGTGTGCATGTGTGTGTGTGTGCATCTCCTAGTGCTTCTCACTCACTCACTTGTACACCCCTATCACTCATGACCATCATATCATCCTCACATCTTAGTAGGTTGACATTTATGAGGTGTATCTTCACCACAGTGGTGCTTCCATTGTGATAGAGCGACACCAAGTTAAGAGACCGATCAAGAAGAAGGATAAATGCCTACCGTCCAAGAAGATATGGACAGAACCATAATTGACAAAGAGGATGAAGACCAACAAGATCATCAAGACACACAAGACAAAGAAGATGAAGTAAGAGATACACAAGATGATTGTGCACCACATAGGGCTACTTACATCCTCACCTTACAATGCCTCTATGAAAACATGCAAGTAGTTCACAATCATCATGAACTCACTAAAGAGTAGAACCATGCTATCTTACATTAGGAACTCGACAATAGCGACTTTGATGCCCCCTTTATCAAAACGATACATCTTCTCACATAGGTTGTGGATGTTGTAGAAGCATTGAACTATCTTTCACATTGACTACCCAAAGGGGTGAACCTCTTCGAGTATGTCTTCAACCCCATGCAACTCAATCCATCCAAGTCCCAATACTCAAAATCTCTCTCGATGATCCACACTTTGGTGCCACAAGTCCCTTCCAACACAACCCATTGACACCTCCTTATTGATGAAACAACCCAATCTGCCTGTTACCACCATAAGACAATTATCATAGGAATCCCAATCCATTTTCCAAACAACATCAATACTTTGCCTTGCTACTGTGTACCAATAGTATCTCCACCCCAGTCCCTACCTTGTATGTCTACTTTCACATAAGAAAACTTTCCTGTAACCTCTTCACCAACCACCACTGTCTCAACTATCACGAGGAAGGAGATAAGGAAGAGAGCTCACACACACAATCTCACAATAAAGGAGATGCACACACACAGATTGAGGTAAGGAAGAATGATCTTCTCCTTCTTATTCTATTACATAAAAGGAATGTACAAGAATGACCTAAAAACAAGAATACATCAAGTGCAATATATAAAGAATAGTACATAAGGAAAAACCTAATGTCCACGCATGAGTGAGCTGGCAAGGAACAAATGTGCCATACTCTCAGTAGACATATCTAGTACAACTCAATGAAGTGTCCCTGACATATATAGGCATGATTAGTATACATGTCAGAGAAATGAAAAAGTGATACCTGTCATCTTGGATCATCACATGTTGAGCTTGATATCTCAACGCTCCCCCTCAAGCTCAATGCCACGTTCACTAATCCAAGCATCTTTCAAAACTTCTTCATCTTTTTTGCTCCAAGTGCTTTGATGAAAATACCAGAAACTTGTTCATTTGTTCTCACATAAACAAGATCAATATCACGTGCTAATACCTTTTCTCTAATGAAGTGATAATGTACCTCGATATGCTTTGTTCTAGCATGAAAAATAGGGTTCCATGCTAACTATATGCTGCTAAGATTATCACAATAGATCGTGATAGGTCTTTGCACTTCCATACCTAAATCTGCAAGTAGCATCTCCAACCATGATGCCTCACACGTTGCCATTGCAGCACCTCTATACTCAGCCTCTATACTCAACCAAGCAACAATGGGTTGTTTCTTAGTGCTCCATGTAATAGCTGCACTCCCAAGTGAGAATAGAAAAACACTAGTGGATCTTCTATCTAGAATGCTAACAACCCAATCTGCATCGGTGTATCCATGAACCTGCAAATCTACACCAGCTTCATAAAACAATGCATAATTCAAAGTAGCACTCACATAATGTAGGGTGCACCTCAGAACATCCAAATGTGGCTTCTTGGGAACCTATATAAATTGCCTTTCAAGTCCAATAGTGTAGCTCAAATCAGGCCTTGTAATTGTGAGATACATCAAGCTTCCCACAATTTTCCTATACATAGTAACATTTTCCAATGCTTCACCTGATGTAGTATCTAACTTCAAATTTTGATCCAATGGCAAATTGGCTTAAAATCATCCATACCATACTTTTGAAGCATATTCAAGGATTATTGCCTTTGCGACATCCATATACATGTTTTTGTATGTATAAATGCAATGCCCAAGAAATAGCACAGCACACCAAGGTCTTTCATGTCAAATTCTTGCATAAGAATTTGCAAGAATTTTCTGTACATCTTTAAAGCTTTCTTCATTATCACCACCTACAATCAAGTCATTAACATAAATAGCCACAATTGTGATGCCATCATCACCCTTCCTTGAATATAGTGAATGATTTGCATCATACATAGAAAACCCAATCGTGGTTAAGTAATTAGCAATCCTTGCATGCCATGCACGAGGAGCTTGCTTAAGCCCATACAAAGCTTTTGAAACCTACAGACATATTGTGGATGCTTTGAATCTTCATATCCTTGTGGCTAGTCCATGTATACTTCTTCCTGCAACTCACCATTAAGAAAGCATTCATCACATCCATCTGATGCAAAGTCCATCATTTTGTTGCAGCTAATGCAACAAGTGTTCTGACAGTAGATATTTTAGCTACAGGGCTAATTGTTTCCTCATAATCAATGCCATATGTTTGTGCATATCCTTTTGCTACCAATCATGCTTTGTACGTGCTTATGCTATCATCAACATCACGCTTTACCTTGTAAACCCACTTGCAGCCTATGGGTTTCTTTCCTTGGGGCAATGGAACCAGCTTCCATGTATCATTTCCATAAAGTTCAACCATCTCCTCATCCATAGCTTTTTTCCAATATGCATTTCTGATTGCATCTTTAAAACAACAGGGTTCAACATCTTGTATTACCTTTGTCATGTAGGCACAATGACGAGCCATGTACCTATCATATGTCAATCGTTGCACTGAATTCCGCATCCTCCCAGATCTTCATGGTTCTGGGTGTCTTCTCCTTCTGCATTTGCCTTTCTTACTCATGGAGTCTTCACAGAGGGCAATCCAAGTTCCTCATCAAGACTCTTTTCTGAACCACTTGAATCTCCATCAACGTCTTCAAAAGCTGCACATGTTTTACTACCAGCAAAAAGCTTTTCATTACCTTTCTTGGATGTATTCGAGGAATTTGTTGGACCAAAATTTCCATGCAATCTTCCACTCCATGGATTGCTTGGTGATGCATCTGCTCCACTCAAAACTTGAGATTCTACACTCAATTTTTCAGCATTTTCTTTGCCATTTGATTCAAGATTAAGCCCATCTTTGGCATCTGCATAGAAGCTTGACATTTCATCAAATGCCACATCTCTGCTCACCTTCACCTATCATGTGAGTGGGTTATAACATTTATATCCCTTTTTTTCAAGGGAGTATCCAATGAAGATACATTCTTCTGCTTTTGGATCAAGCTTCGTCCTCAACTCATCTGGAACATGTAATATGCAATACATCCAAAAACTTTCATATGTGATAAGTTTGGCTTTTTACTTGTAAACTTCTCTTCATATGTAACTTGATGTACAATAGTAATCAAAGTTCTATTCATGATATATACAGTAGTATGCATAGCTTCTGCCCAATAACAATGATGCATATTCTTCTCAACCATCAAGGCTCTTGCTATTTTTGCAATATGCCTATTTTTTCGTTCAGCAAGACCATTCTGTTGTGGTGTGTACCTACATGAAAACTGATGTCGAGTTCCATGACTTTTAAAAAAGTTGTTGAACTCATTTGATATGTATTCACCTCCTCCATTGTTGGAGAATTCCTCTCCTAATCGCAGCGGAAAGTGTAGAAGACCTTCTCAGGATCAAGACTCTTGCCAACAGCTGAACCTTCAAATGAAAACTAGTACCAACTGAAAAATGCAATGAACTTGAAACTTTGGTCACTCACACTAGACACCTAGAGCTTTCAAATGAGCTATCAAACACGCAATTTGGAGTAGATTTGGCTTGGCAACTCTCTGATTCAAAACAGACTACATGTCCACTCAGTAAGGCTGAAAACTGGACTTCACTAAAACCTGAATAACTCAAAGACCATAGAGAATTTCATAAAACTGTTCTAGACAAAGGAATTACTCAAGATAAGCTTTCCAAGGAATGTTTAAACACTAAAATTGGATACATATGTTGAGAGATATTATTCTCACAAGTAGACTACCCAGAAATGGGTGTGCGGCTGGACATACTCTATGAGAGTGAACTGAACAAAATGACTCAAAACAAATGAAGTAGCTACAAGGGGGCTTCCACGCCTTCTTCCTCTATGCTTGAGTGTCCTCCCTTGCCTCTTTTATAGCCAAGTGACCAAAAACTCTCATGATGAGTTTGAGAGCTCTTCTCCATCATTTCTCCACTACTTTGGACAACCACTCCTCTTACAGTTCAGTTTTTGGATTTGATTCTCTTTTGAATGATTCTCTTTTGGTCTCCACTACTTGCTGAAGTAAATGCTTCTATTTTTCATTTTTGTATTTTTCTTCTACTTGAAGAAAATCCTTTTTGCAAAAATATATATGAGCTTACTTCTTTATTTTTAACACTCCCCCTCAAGCTCACATGTGAGCTTGCACCTTCAGCCATATCCTGCAAGTTGATGTCGTCCTTGAACCTCTTGAGCTTAGAAGCATCTAGGGACTTTGTAAGCATGTCTGCAACCTGTTCATTAGTTCCAATGAACTTTATATCCACATCCTTGCTCAAAACCTTTTCTCAAACATAATGATAATGTACTTCTATGTGCTTGCTTCGTGCATGAAACATTGGATTGTTTGTCAAGTGAATGCTTGACATGTTGTCACCATAAATTGGAATGGTCTCCACCTGCACATCAAGATGAGCCAAGAGCTTCTTAATCCACATAGCTTCACAAGTTGCAAAGGCTAAACCTCTATATTCAGCTTCTGTAGATGATAGTGCAACAATAGGTTGCTTCTTTGAGCTCCATGTGATAGGTTTGCTACCTATCATGAACACATAACCTGAAGTGGATCTTCTGTCTTCCTTCGAACCAGCCCAATCAGCATCACTAAAGCCTTTTACCTGCAATTCTTCATCATATCCATAAAACAGAGCATGATTGATTGTGTGCTTCACATATCTTAGCACTCGTTTGGCTGAATTTAAATGTTCACTTGTTGGAGCTTGCATAAATTGAGAAAGAACTCCAACAATATAACACAAATCTGGTCTTGTGATCGTAGCATAGATCAATGAACCTATAATACTCCTGTATGTAGTTACATCATGTAACTTCTCTCCATCATTTGAGCATAGCTTCACTTTTGTGTCCATAGGTTGAGTGAGTGGTTTGCATTCACTCATTCCAAATCTGAAAAGAACATCCAATAGGTACTTTCTTTGCATTAAGTAAATGCCATCTTTCCCATAGACTATCTCAATGCCTAAAAAGTATTTCAGCTCACCAAGATTTGAAATTTTAAACTCCTTACCGAGTTTCCTTTTGATCTCTTGTATTCCTGTAACATTACTTCCTGTTATGATGAGATCATCAACGTATATGCAAATATATACCTGCTTGCCTTCTTCTTTCTTCATGTAGAGAGAGGGATCTGCATTACTTGGACTATACCCACACCTTGTGAGGTACTCGACCAATCTTTGATTCCAAGCACGTGGTGCTTGCTTCAGCCCATACAAAGCTTTCTTCAATCTACAAACAAAATTTGGATGCTTTTTGTCTTCAAATCCAATCGGTTGACTCATGTATACCTCTTCTTGAAGTTCACCATTGAGAAAAGAATTTTTTATGTCAAGTTGGTACAATGGCCATCTCCTTGCTGCACTCACTGCAATTAGGGTTCTAATTGTTCCCATCTTTGCAACCGGGCTGAAAGTCTCTTCATAATCGATGCCGTGAGTTTGCTTGAATCCTTTTGCTACTAGTCTAGCTTTATGCCTTGCTAGAGAACCATCAGCATTTCTCTTTATTTTAAACACCAATTTATTTCGAACAATCTTCATACCTTCAGCCTTTGGAACTAGCACCCATGTGTGATTGTCCTTGAGAGCTTTCATCTCTTCTTGCATAGCTTCTTGCCATTCTTTTTGTGTACATGCTTCTTCATATGCATCCAGTTCTTTGTCTTTGACCACCTGTGTCATATATGCAAAATGCTTTGCAATAAAACTATCATAGCTCAGCCTTTCAATTGGATACCTTGCTCTTGAAGACCTCCTTTCATCTCCTTTTGAACATTGCTTCTTCAACCGGTTCAACTTTACCTTCGGTGTGTCTTCATACTCTTCTTCACTTGCATTTGAATCACTATTTTGGGCAGCACTTTCAGCTTTAGATCTTTCATAAGCTGATGTTGGTGATGAGGAATGACTCCTTAGCCTCCCCTTCCATGTTGAGCTTTCTCCAAGTGATGTAGAAGCTTCTGGACCTGACATTTGAGTGCTTGTTTGCTGAAATTCTTCTTGGACAGCACCTCCATCATCTTCGCAATCTTCTTCAAGAATCTTCTCTTTCCCTTTGTCTCCAAACCATGGTCTTAGCTCATCAAATACTACATCTCGTGAGACTCGTAGCTCCTTTGTCACCAGATTGTGGCACCTATATCCCTTTTGCTCCGATGAATATCCAATAAAAATACATTTTTCGGACTTTGCCTCCATCTTTGTCCTTAGTTCTTGAGGGATGTGAACATAACACACACATCCAAAAATTTTGAGATGTGTAAGGTCAGGTTTCTTACCGGAATAAACCTCCTCGGGAGTTAGATTATGCACTCCAGCCGTTGTGCACTTGTTCATCAAATAAACGGCCGTACTAGTTGCTTCAGCCCAATAGTTTAGTGGCATCTTCATCTCGTTGAGCATGCAGCTTGCAACTTCTGTGATATGTCGACTTTTCCTTTCAGCTATTCTATTTTGTTGAGGCGTGTACCTACATGTAAATTGTCTCTTGATGCCATTTTCATAAAGAAAATCTGAAAATTCTTTGGAGAAATATTCTCCTCCTCCATCGGACCTCAAGGTCTTTATGTAGCGTACTGTTTCCTTTTCTTCCTGTGCTTTAAATCTCTTGAATATGGAGAACACATCTGATTTTTGTTTTATGCAAAACATCCATACTTTTCTTGAATGATCATCGATAAAAGTGACAAAATATCTATTACTAGCCACTGATGGTTGTTGTGATGGTCCCCATACATCCGTATGTATCAAGTCGAGGACATTCTTTGCCACATAGTTGCTCTTCTTGAATGGTTGTCGAGTTTGCTTTCCTAGTTGGCATGCTTCACAAAACTCATGTAGTCCAGCATCATTGAATCTTGGAAGACCTCTTACCACTTCATGGTTGCTCATGTCCTTGAGCTTGGGAATGTTGATATGTCCAAACCTTTTGTGCCACAAATCCATTTCAGCAATCCTCTTGTTTCCAAACTGAATATACATCAACTTTCCATGTGGTTGTTGAATGTCCAAGGTGAACATCCTACCTTCTTTCCTTGCTTGAGCAATGACTTTGAATCCTTCTTTTGGATTCTTTATAAAACAGCCTTTTTCATTGAAGATAATATGATATCCTTTCTCTACCATTTGTCCTACTGAAATCAAATTCTTTGCAATGGTAGGAACATGAACATTAGCCAATACCTTTTTATCTCCAAGCTTGATATCTCCAACATGCTCAATTGCATGTTGAGTTTCATCCCCGGTCTCCACACATCCCTTTCCACTTGGAGCTTGTAGCTTTGTGAATAAATCTCCTTGGCATGTCATATGGTTGCTGCAACCTGAATCTATGAACCATTTTTGGTCATCACTTCTTGAGCTGTTGTAGTCATGCTTCATGGCAAGCATGGTTTGCTTGTCTCCTTCACTTGATGTACTCGCATAGTTATTTTGTCTCCTTTGGTTGCCTCCATTCAGCCTTCCATTCTTTTGCCAACAATCATTTGCATAATGTCCTAGTTTACCACAATGATAACATGTTATACCTTTATGAAGATTGTATGAACCTCGACCTCTTCCTCTATGTCTTCCTCGACCTCTTTCATGTGTGTTGTCATTTGAGTTGTCCTTGTTGTCCTCCGAGTTGTGTTGGCTGAAATTTGTGTTGTTGTAGCTTCCTCCTCTTCCTCTCGAGCCTCCTCTTGAGTTCCTTCCTCTACCTCGTCCTGCATATAGCATTTGACTATGGCTGTCCTTACCTTTGTTGCCTTCTCCTTGTTGAGCAACCTCTTGAGCCACAAGATTTGGTATAATCTCATCGAATGTTGGTAGAGGATCTCTATAAAGAATGTTTGTGATGAGGGGCTTCCACTTTTCTTCACTCCTCAAGCCATTGAGGGCTGTTTGGATGATGTCTTCCTCTTCTATCTTGCATCCAACTGATGCTAGTTGATCGCGAAGCTCCTTGATCCTCAATGTATACTCACTAATGCTTTGGTTTGAGCTTTTCTTCATGTTGTTAAGCTCGTTCTTGAGTTGCATCCTCCGAGACCTTGTTGAGGTAGCATACACCTTCTCTAATGCTTCCCAAACTTCCTTGGCTGTTTCTAAGCTTTGCACATGACCAATCATAGTGTTAGAAATAACTTGTGAGATGAGGAACATCACCCTTTGATTCCTCTCTTCCCAATCAGCAAATTGTCTCCTTTGTGCCGGAGTAATGTTGGGATCTTCAAGGTCCACCGGTTGTGAATCGTCTCCACTAACTAGACTCCATAAACCTTTACCTTTAAGGTAATTTATCATTCTATACCTCCAAGACTGAAAATTATCTTTTTCTAACTTCTCAACTTGTTGTCCTAAATCAGCCATTGAAAACTTCCAAGATTGAAGTTTACCTCAAGTATGTTGTGGCACTCTTCCTTGACTTTATGAAGCTCCCCCTTGATTTGTAGCTTCCCCTTTACTTTAGTTCAGTTTCAATGCTTTGCCTCTTCAAACTCCAAGGCTCTGATACAAATTTTTGGAGAATTCCTCTCTTAATCGCAGCGGAAAGTGTAGAAGACCTTCTCAGGATCAAGACTCTTGCCAACAGCTGAACCTTCAAATGAAAACTCGTACCAACTGAAAAATGCAATGAGCTTGAAACTTTGGTCACTGAAACTAGACACTTAGAGCTTTCAAACACTCAATTTGGATTAGATTTGGGTTGGTAACTCTTTGATTCAAAATAGACTACATGTCCACTCAGTTAAGCTTAAAACTGGACTTCACTAAAACCTGAATAACTCAAAGATCATAGCGAATTTCATAAAACTGTTCTAGACAGAGGAAGTACTCAAGATAAGCTTTCCAACAAATTTTTAAACACTAAAATGGGATACATATGTTGAGAGATATGACTCTCACAAGTAGACTACCCAGAAATGGGTGTGCGGCTAGACATACTCTATGAGAGTGAACTGAACGAAATGACTCAAAACAAATGAAGTAGCTACAAGGGAGCTTCCACGCCTTCTTCCTCTATGCTTGAGTGTCCTCCATTGCCTCTTTTATAGGCAAGTGACCAAAAACTCTCATGATGAGTTTGAGATCTCTTCTCCATCATTTCTCCACTACTTTGGACAGCCACTCCTCTTACAGTTCAGTTTTTGAATTTGATTCTCTTTTGAATGATTCTCTTTTGGTCTCCACTACTTGCTGAAGTAAATGCTTCTATTTTTCATTTTTGTATTTTTCTTCTACTTGAAGAAAATCCTTTTTGCAAAAATATATACGAGCTTACTTCTTTATTTTTAACATCCATCACATCTTAATGTTTGAATATACTTCCCTATCTATTTTTCCATTATAGATTTAAAATTCTGGAAGTGAGTGAAAACCTCACTCTTCTCTTTCATGAAATATACCCATACTTTTCATGTATGGTCATCGATGAAAGTAACATAAAATCTACAACCACCCATAGATGTGGTCTTTGTAGGACCCCAAACATCTATATGTACTATTTCTAGCACATTCTCACTAGCATGCTTGTTCATGCAAAAATGATGCTCTTGATTGTTTACCAAATTGACATGTTGCACATACCTTTTGCATTTCTGCAACCTTAAAATTTGGTAGTCCATTGACAATCTCCTTTGACTGCATCAATTTTAGCCTTTGTAGGTTTGCATGTCCAATTCGTTTGTGTGAGATCTCTATATCAGCAATAATTCCAGCACCTTTTGCAAACATGGATACATTCATTTCAAGAATTTTCACATTTAAGGTGAACATCCTACCCACTTTGTTTCGTTTGGCAATCAATCTTCCATCATGTTTGTACTCTCGTACATATAACCCATCGACATTGAACCTGACTTGTAATCCCTAGTCAACCATTTGTCCAATAGAAACTAAATTCTTTGTTATGTTTGGAACATGCAACACATCAACAAGGTGTTTTACCTTTCCATCCTCCATAGATAGTGCTATGTTTCGTGTATGCTCGATAGGATGTGATGTGTCATCACCTATTTCAACATATTTAAGAACTGGCAATTTTTGCAAAGTACTAAACCATTCTGCATGACTAGTCATGTGATTTGAAGCACCTGAATCAACATACTAGACATTATCATTCGATTTTGAGACACTAGCAGACACCGTATTCATCATGTGATGTTGAACCATGAACAACTTCTCACAATCATCTGCACTTGTGGATGCATAGTTGTTTTGCTACCTTCTATTATTTTGATTCTTCAACCTGCAATCACATTCAAAGTGTCTAGGTTTACCACAGTTCCAGCATCCTTTACAGTCATTACCTGAATCATTTCTTTGGAAATTTTTGTGACCTCTTTGGCTCACCCTGCCTCGAAATTATCCCCTCATGTCTCTGTTGTTGACCTTGGTCTTGGTTATTGTGTCCTCTTCTACTTCCAAAGCCTCTACCTCAGCCTCTTCCTCTTTGAGAGTAGAATACCTACTAAGAACTAGGTTTTCCTTGGGAGCTTAAATCCTCACCAAGATTCTTTTCTTCAATAATCAGCATAGATACCAGATCAACAAAATTTGGAATATTTTCCTTGGTGTGTATAGAAGTTCTAAAGTGCTTATATGCAGCTCCTAAACCAGGAAGGCACACTTCCACATTATCATCATCATCTACATTCATGCCAATAGATGCAAGTGACTTTCATATGCTTTTGATTTTCAGAGTGTATTCACTTATCGACATGCCCTTTTTCTCTAGTGCATGCAGCTCGTTCTTGAGTTGCAATTTTCGTGCCTTTGTATTGGTCTCATACAATGTGACCAAACTATTCCAAAACTCTTTTGGAGTCTTGGCATCCTATATGTGCCCAATCATGCTATCGTGCTTGCTAACGGATAGCCAATATAGTACCTTTCTTGCTCCTTGATTCCATTCTTCATATGCTCTTAACTGGTCTGCAGTCTGATTCCTCTCTGGTAATTGTGGAGCGTTTTTGTTCTCTCCTTTGATGTACTTCCAGTAGCCTTTTCCCATCAGGAAATTCTTCATCCTAAATCTCCAAGCATGGAAGTTGTTCTTGTCCAGCTTATCACTCATAAGCTGACTCATTCCATATGTGTTTACCATTTCTGTAGCTATTCACAACACTGCAAAACACTACAAGCAATACTTCTACTTGAACACTATCGCACTATGACATGACACTTCAATCTCAGAAAAACATAGTTTTCATGTATAAACGGTACACGGAATCGCTTGAAATTCTGGATCTGGAATATATGAGTGTTGCCAAACATGAGGCAAGTTAGAGTTTTGCAAATTGACCTAGATTTTCTGTGGGCCCCACCTCACCGGCTCAAAAAGAAGGTCGAGATGGCTCTAAAACTCTGATCTAACAAAAACAAGTAACCCTAAAGGGATAACTCCCGAAAATATTTTGAGGTCTTCTATCTTCATGCCAATTTTCATAGCAATATGAGGTCGTTTGTGAATCGAGCTTTCTCCATGATTCTCGCGTACTCTTAACTATCGTCCTTCTCCATGAGCTCTCTACAGCCACACTGGCTCTAATACCATGTCACAAGGAAGGAGATAAGGAAGAGAGCTCACACACACAATCTCACAATCAAGGAGAAGCACACACAAAGATTGACGCAAGGAAGAATGATCTTCTTCTTCTTCTTCTTCTTCTATTACATAAAAGGAATGTACAAGAATGACCTAAAAACAAGAATACATCAAGTTCAATATATAAAGAACAGTACATAAGAAAAAACCTAATATCCACAAATGAGTGAGCTGGCAAGAAACAAATGTGCCATCACTCTCGGTAGATAAATCTAGTACACCTCAATGAAGTATCCTTGACATATATCCGCATGACTATACATGTTAGAGAAATGAAAAAGTGATATGTGTCATCCTGGATCATCACATGTTGAGCTTCATATCTCAACATCAACCACCATTCCCACTACCTCTTTCATCCCACCAACAATTGCACCATTCCCACCACCTATTCAACCCACTTTTGCTTCAATTCCACCTGCACGACATCACTCTTTCCCTCAATAGTTTTCTCATATTTTTATTCAATAATTGACCCACTATATGCACATATTCTATTAGGGTGTTGCAGAGCAAAGAAGCACAAGAGAAGAGCCCCAAAATTTTCAAATTAATGGGCATGATTTTTCTTCTTCAAGTCTTAGAGAATTCGCTCAAGCCATGTAAATGCACTAGAGGAGTCGTCTAGTGGCATAATCCCATCTTGTTGTAAAATATCCCTTGTAAATTAGTAGGAAATCCACTTTTTAGTAATAAAGTTCCGGTCTCTTATGTGAAAGGACCAAATTTAGGGCACATGTATATAAGTCACTTTGTGACTCTTTGTAAGCACTTTTTGCTATTGTGAACAAGGAGAGCTTTGGAATCTCGAATTTGCCTCTTTCTTGCAGATTTCCATCTTCTCTTTGATCTTCTATGTGTGTGTCATGCTTGGAATGTGTGTGTAGGACTGTTGTCTACCCCTCCCCACTGTTTTTGAGCTACTGTAGTGTGTGTGTGAGCTTGTAGGAGTTATGGTGTGAGTGTGGGTACTTCCCGCCATTCACTATTTTGGTCATAACTTGAAGCAAGGTTGTCAGAATCGAGTGAACCACTTCCAATAGATGCATCTCATTGCGAGCTTTGAAACGAGTGCCCTATTGACTATATTCGGAGCCTGGAGCTGGGAGAAATCCTTGATTTACTAAAAACTACTGTCAGAGGTATCGCAGTAGACACTTTCAGTCCTTCAGTGAGTTAGAGAGGTGAATTAGTCTTTTCTCACACATATCAGCTGAACCACTTCATTCTCCATCATGAGCGCACGTGTCCTCATACACTTGGTTAGGTTGTTTGATCGGATTGACATGTAAGCGTGTGTCAATTTCCCACTAGACGCACTTGTGTTGCAAATGAGGTTCAGTCTCTCTGGCACAAGTCCTTGAGTCTTCTCGACTTAGGTACACATGTTTTTGGCGCCGTTGCCAGGGAACACTCAGCCAAGGTGCCTTCGTGATGGTTATAGATTGAGTGTGATGAAATCGTACTTATAGAAGTGAACTCGTTCAGTGGAAAGTAGTCAATCACTTCAGCACTTGTTACTTCACATCCCGGAGGTGTGTGTAATGAGTTTCTAGGTTTAGGGTTAGTAGGAAGGGAGAGAAGTGGGAGTTAGGGTTAGGTTAGAAGGAGAGGAGAGGAGAAAAGAAGTGAAATAAGAGTAGGCCAAGATCATCAAAAAAGTCCCAAAAAATTGCCAAAATTAGTGTAGTTCAGGTTCAGTCATCAAAAAGTATAAAAAACAAAAAAATTCCAGTCATTTCTCACTTGTCTGAAGACAGTATCGTTGAGAGCCAGCAACTGGTATCACGTATGAGGTATCGTGTGTTTCAGGCCATCAAAGCTAGATATTGAGCTCAAGGTGCAAGCAAGACATCACAAAGGTAAGATTCCACAAGGTTTCTTTCGCAAAAACACATTAAAAGTGCACCAACACGTGATCAATTGCGCATTCGGTATCGCGGGGAGGGACTGTGTGTTTTTTTGAGCTTTCTTGAAAGATACAGTAGGCTATGAGTGAAGAGGGGTGAGAGAGGAGCAAGGGGGTGTAAAAATTTTTGCATTTGGAGGTATTTTGGCTTGAGTATCACGATCGGTTGAGTTTTTGGTGCGATACCAAATATTCCCTTGTATTGCGATACTCGCCGAAGTATCGTATTGTCGGTTACTAGCCTTGGTATCGCGGTACCACTAGTGGTATCGTATCGCCGGGTTGGTATCGTGATCTCACCTTGCCAAAGTGGTATCGTATCGTGGTCCACTTTTGGTATCGTATCGTCCCGAGTCCCGCCTAGTATCGCGAAACCATACTAGTATCGTATCCTGCGGTTCGATGGTATCGTATCGCCGTTATCGTATCGCGCACCCTTAGTGGTATCGTATCGCCATAGCATTTGGTATCGTATCGTCCAGTTTCCAACTATCGTATCGTCTCACTTTCAGGCGACATATCCCGATACCAAGTTGGTATCGTATCGTTCCCCTGCATGTGGTATCGTATCATGTGAGTTGGCTGGTATCGTATCGGCTGGGTTTCTAGTATCGTATCGTTTGACTTTTCAGTATCGTATCGTTCAAATTTTGGTATTGTATCAAGGGTGGATATTGGTATCGTATCGTCTAATCTAAAGGTATCGTATCGTCAGGCTAGCTCGTATCGTATCATGAACAAAGTGGTATCGCCCAAAGTGGTATCACCCAGAGCATTTGAAGCATTTTTTTTAGGGGCAACTTGGAGGCATTTGAGGAGTCACTTGGGAAGAGTTCCACAGACCTAGAGAGCCTAAGGAGGGTGAATGAACTTGAGGTCAAGAAGAGTGCTAAGTAGCCGAAGAAGTGTCATATCTTCTATTGGAAGTGCCACTCAAGTTAGTCAGCGTTCGGCCTATTCAGACACCTCTAGTGATTCCGAGGAGGAGATACCAATGGCTTCAGAAGACATGCATGGCCCAACTCCAAGTAGAAACTTCATGACCGCTATAGAAGGAGACTATCGTACCTCCTTACAATATGTTTCTACTAATATCCATGAGATCCCCATCTATCTGGATGGCTTAAACCGATCTGTGGCTAGAATGGTGACTTCCATGGATGCCACGATTGTGCCCAGGCCTGTTGTTAAGTACAAAGGAGGGGCATACATGGACAAGATAGGTCACATGTACATGGTGACTGAATTTCCCGAGATGATCAATGAAAGGGGAGAGTTAGTGGAACAAGACAACCTACGAAGAACAAACCCTGAGGAGCTAGTGACGACCCCTAGGGGTAGATCCCAAGTAACACGAGTCTTGAGAGGAGACTTGGTACCTCAAGATGACTGCCTGTTGGAAGTTTATATGATCCATGGATCAGACTTATTACTTCAAACAAACTCACCGGCTCTAGGAAGAGAAGAAAGCCCTATGACATTTTATGAGCTGAAGGATCCCGAAGACGAAACTAGAATCACATACCTAGACAAAAATCAGAGAAGCTATTGGTTGGTTGGTGCCTTGGACAGAGCTCGATTGAAATACATGGGTTTGCCTGTATTCCCTCAAAGAGAGCAGGCAACCACTTCACAGAATCCCTTTGGAACCCAATAGGAGGCAGAGCACACCATGTCAGGGCAAACTAGCCAACGAAGTGTTCCAAACCGCACTCATGTACAATTTTCAACTCCAGGAGTGCAAACACACAATCAGACCCACCCAGGAGTAGGTAATCAGTACAGACCACCAGTAAGACCACGACCACCCGTAGGAGGGCAGCCTGGAATACCCCCAGTTAGACCAGCAATTTCGGCCTTTCCTGTAATGCCAAGACCGCCAGAACCAATGAGAAGACTGAGACCTATCCAAGTGGCCAAGTGCATAAGATATCATTATGAAGGATTGGGAGAACCCTACGATCACATCACTGAATTCAAACAAGTTCTAAGAGAAGAACAACTAGACGACTTCTTTGTGCAGTATGAGTCTTTTGGACTCACCCTCACAGGAACGGCTCTGACTTAGTTCCAGCCGTTAGATCCTAATTAGTTTGGAAACATGGAGCAATTTTTTCAAGAATTCATTGGGGAATTCACTAAGAGAGGGATTAAACACAATTCTGCGTCTTTAATCCATAGTTTTAAACAGAACCCTAATGAAACAGTGAAAACAGCTGCCCGGAGATTCAATCAGTATGTGGATAGATGCCGAGCTACCGAGAGGCCCACTCAGCAAAAAATGATCTCATTATTTTTGGACGGACTCACGAACGGAACCCTAAGAACGCTAGTTTACGTGAAGAGGTTACAAACCCCAAGTGAGTGTCTTCAAGAGTGCATTGATCTAGAAGACAATCTAGCTGAGGACCTCAAGAGCACGCCCAGCCCCACTAAATCAGAAGACTCTCGGAGTACCATTACATTCAACTCTAGTAATATGGAAGAATTAGCGGAGCTATTAGCAAACAAACTAGCAGTCCAGGGACAAAGAACTTACCCGCACCCAGCCTTAAGGATGCCCATATTACGGAGATGTAGGCTATGTGGAGGAGATCACCCCACTCACATGTGTGCACGAGGAGGGACGGGTGCACAACAGACATACTCATACAACAGACAACACCAACAAGTAACCTCTTTGTATTTCCACATAGAACAAAAATACACTAACCACACCACAGATAACTGTCCATTCAATAGGCAGTCACGCCCCTTACAACCACCACAGTATCGACCATAAGGATATCCACCTATAGAGCCAGGCAGAGAGATGCCCAGATACAATCCCTATCCAACACCAACAGGAGCACTGAGACCTTATGAACAAGCGCCATATCCACCACCCCAACCAGTGTTAGGGCCACAACTGTCACAACCCCAACAAGTGGTGCCTGTACTCAGCCAGAAGAAAATTTGGAAAGAGCCATCGTGCCAGCATCGACAACAATCAAAGTGGAATCAACGAACCCTGGATATGAGCTTGCCCCAGGAGATTATTATCCTATGAAGCCAACATGTTAGAGTATGAATCAGGCTATGATTCGGCTTACTATGGATATGAAAACTATGACCAGAGCTATGGAACAGAGGTCGCAACTCTAATGTACACTGCTCCTAAAGCACCGCCACCCATGAGACCACCCATTACACCACCTGTGCCGAGAGGACCTTGTTATAGATGTGGAGGAGATCATTTTATTAGAGAATTTCCTAGGCCTTACAATCCACCACCCCCTAGGACTTGGGAAGGATATTGCAACGATTGCGGAAAGGACTATCTTTTCAGGGACTACCCTAAGAATCCAACCAAAGTCCAAGACACTGCACCAATTAATGTAATTGAAGTGATAGAAGGATCTGGAAGTGATAAGGAGTACACTGTACCTTTAAAGGCCATTAGAAGAGCTCAAATGAAAGAACAAAAAGGAAAACAACCAGAACAGGAACGAGAGAGCAAAAGAACTGTAAGTCCCAAGATTCAAATAGTTGAAGATTCTGAGGATCCACGTGAGAGTACCCAGAACATTAAAGCACAGAAATGGAATGAAAGAAGAGAAAACCTCAAAGATAAATGGATGAAAAACAAAAGTCAAGATAATAAGAAACAAACTAGAAGAATGAAAGAACAAAAGGAACATGAAATTCAGAATGAAGTGCCCATTCCACCACCTATCCAAGAAGTAGAGAAACCAGAATCCATTTTAGCTTACCCAAAATCCGACGACCTAGACATGTGGCTGAAAGCTTACCAAGCTAGAGTTAAGACTGGACCAAGAGTAGAATACCATGAAAAGCTTTACCCACAAGGAGAATTAGAAAAAGAAAGGCTAGCAATATGCCGAAAGCTTATAGAGCTTGCACAAGCAACCCTAGAAAAGACTATTCCAGCCCTCCCTGAGACTAGAATACCAGATAATCAATATAAAGAACATGTCAGAGCCTTGGATAAAGAACCTAGAGGGAAGGATGGCAAGCAAGAGGGAATAAGAACTCAGGATGAACTAATGTCGACCATACCTGACCTAGAAGCTGATTTGCCGAAGGAATTATGGAATAGAATCCGAGAAGAACAATGGAAGAGGAATGGAGTGACCAAGCCTCCTTTTGAGGAAATAGATGTGGAAGTCTATCAACCAAACCCCAACCTGGAAGAAGTATATGAGGAAGCATCAAGACTCGATAGAAATAGAGAAGAAACCGAGAGCATTTCAACATTGCCTAATTACATGGGAGAATACGAAAAGGAATCGATGATAATACGAGCACCCACAGTACATGGAAATGGAAAAGGAAAGTCAGAGAAGAGTTCACACAATTTAACAGAACTTAAGAAGAAAAAAGTACAATGCAAATTAACTGTGGAAGAATTACTACAGGTGAAACCACAATTATGGAAGCAATTAGCGAGTCAATTAGAATTAGTGCAAGAGAAGGAAGAAAAGGAAGGAAAGGGAAAAGAAAACACATCTAAAATACAAATCCCAGTTGATAAAGTGGGAGATTTTAGTGAAGGAGATGAAGGTAATACATGTCTACCTGTCACATACAATGGGTACATGACCAAGGTTATATTAGACAGAGGAGTCGGGGTAGGAATCGCCACCAAGGAAATTTGAGAGAAATGGGGAAAGCCTGCCTTACGACCCACACGCATGAAGCTCCAATTAGCAGACGGTCATGTGGAGAAACCCTTAGGAATATTGGGAAGAATCAAATTGAATACCTGTGGAGTTGAATTTGAACACACACTAGCAATTTGTAAGTTCAAAAAGGCTAATAATTACGAGATGATATTAGGACGACCCTTCATGAGACAAATGCGAGTAGTACAAGATTGGGGAAGAGATTCGTTGTACCTACAACATCAAGTAAATACAACCAAGATAAACTTGCATACATTCGCATATTGAGATGTTCCTCCACTACAATGGAATCCCATACACAAGGAGGAAGACGACCTATCAATCATGGATGCACCAGGACGCCCAGTTATGGATGTGCAAAGAAGCCAAGAAAGAGGAAAATAACAGACAGGTGTGGCCAATAGGACACCTTAACTACCGACCTGTAGAGGACCCAAGGTACATGCCTCAAATCTTTCCTGATGAAACCTTTGAACCGCATGGATGGATGGAAATCCTAGCAACCTTAGACGTGTGTGTAAATGAAGAAGTCTTGACAATGAACGAGTGCATAGATGAGGAAGGCTATGATGTAAATCTTTATATGGTTGTCCTTCAAGAAGTGGAAGAAGGGGAAATCTTGGAAAAAGAATGGAAAGAGGAATATGAGAGTATAGAGATGGAACCAGAATTCGATTCCGAAGAGAGCTATCTGGACACCATTCGAACCAAAGAGAAACAGGAACCTACAAAGATCTTGGCAATAGAAGCCGCTCCCAGAGTACAAGAACAAGAAGCAGAAATGAGTAAAACTGGGCCAGACCCAGATCTGTTTCAAGTTCCTGAACATTTTAAAAGATACGAAGTAGAGGAGAGAAAGATAGCTATTCAAATGCCTAAACGAGAGGCTTGAGATGGAGAAGCATACGACAACAAAGAACAAACAAAAAAGATCATAATAACACCTACATAGGCAAAGATGTGTCAGTGGAAGAGGAGGAAGAGTTAACACAACTGATCCGAGAATATCGAAACGTGTTCACATGGACGTATAAGGATCTCAAAGGCGTGGAACCCTCGATTTGTTCTCATAGGATACCAATGACGACAGATGCAAAACCATCGAAACAACGGCCATATACATACAATGAGATATATGCTGCTAAAATTAAGGAAGAAATAGACAAACTACTAGCGGCACGCTTCATCTACCGAGCGAGAAGGATTAGGAATGGTCTATGCAGTGAAGAAATTTAGACACTATCTCTTAGCCAACAAGTTCAAGTTTTTCATAGACCATCAGGCCTTATTGTACCTAGTCAATAAGCCTTGCAACAAGGGAAGATTGGTAAGATGGTTCCTACTATTAATGGAGTTCGACTTTGAGGTGATAGTAAAGAAGGGAAACACCCATGTGAGAGCGTATCATCTTTCAAGGTTAACACACGGAGAACCACCAAATGGAGTACCTGATGATCTGCCAGATACTTATTTGTTTAATCTAGAAGTTTGTCCAAAGTGGGCAGAGAAATTAATTCCTATACTTACTCATGGTCCACAACACTCAATTAATAAGGAAAGTAAAAAGGAAATATTACAATCAAGGAACTTGCATATTATTGTGGGAAGCGTGTACTATAAGGAACCCAATGGGGTATTGCTAAGATGTGTCGAGGAAGATGAACAAGTGAAGCTAATCGAACAAGCACATGTGAACAAATGGAACACCAAGGGACTCATGGAACAATCAAGGAATTAAAAAGATTAGGGGTATACTGGCCTGAGATGCCCAAGAATGTCCATCACTACGTAAGTAATTGTGCAGAATGCCAGGAGACAATCCCAGAGGATCATACGTCCATACCTTTCTCAACGATAGCACCCAATTGGAGTAAAACACTAGTGAAATTCCTAAAGACAAGAGAACACGAGGAAGGAATTAGCTTGGCTAGAAAACGATCCCTAGAGGAGATGAGCAAGGATTATGTTCTCATAGGAAGAAACTTGTTTAGAAGAGGAAAAGACAACCAATTACCATTATGTATTCATGAAGGAGAGTATTTACCCATATTAGAGATGGCACACGCAGGCGCAGCAAGAGGTCATTTTTCCGCCAAAAGAACTGTAAAAATGATCCTTTTCGCGGGCTTGTGGTGGCCAACTTTACATATGGATGCTCAAACATATGTACGAAGTTGCGAGACATGCCAGAGAGCTAAATACCCAATTCGGAGAGATGACATGCCATTGAGACCAATGGTTTGTGTGAGAACATTCTCTAAATGGGGTATTGACTTCATAGGACCCATTAATCCACCGGCCAAAGGATCAGATGCTGAGTACATCATAGTAGCCACTGATCACTTGACAAAATGGGTAGAAGCAAAGGCTACTAGAAAGAAGTGAGTGACTGAGGAACGCATTTCCTTAACGAAGTAATAGAATCCCTAATGAATGAAGTTTTAGTGATCCACAAAAAATCTGCCCCATACCATCCACAAGCCAATGGTCAAGCGGAAAGTTCCAATAAGGTATTATGTACAGTATTGACAAAAATTGTCAATAATGGGAGGTCTGACTGGGACAAGCAATTGCACCATGCATATGTATGCATGCATGTATGTACGTATGTATGTGACATGTATTTCCATGACTCTAAGTCATAATACAACTCATTTGAGGCTCTTAAAGGTCACATACCAGCCTCTTAAACAATCAAAATCATATACATGTCAAAAATTGAGGTCCAATCCCATCAAGAGGTGACCTCAATCTTCTCTAATCAACTTTTTTCAATTATAGACATGATTTGATGCCTCCAACTCATGGACATCAGCCTCCTTTGATTGTGGATGATGTGGAAGGTTCAATTTGGGGCATGTTCCCACACTCTTGAGCTTGAAATACAAAACTTTCAACACTCCCCCTCAAGCTCAACTCTTTTTCCTTCGTTGCTTCATCCTATGTCTCTTATGTTGATTGCTTCTTTGAATCCTCCAAGCTTTGTACTTTCAATTACATGAAACTAGGTTACAAGCGGTGGCAGGAATCTATGCAGTCAAGAGAAGACAAAAGGCATATTATGATGCATATATAAAAGACAAAGGACTTAAAGAAGGAGACTTAGTCCTGGTTTACACCTTAAAGCAACATGCCAAGAAGTTACAAAAATGCGGATATGGACCTCTGATCATCAATAGGATCTCTACTAGCGGAGCAATTAATCTAGCCACTTTAGATGGAGACATTCTTCCTAACTACATAAGTGGATGCAGAGTTAAACGGTTCATGGATCCATTGACGGATCAAATGTTAGCACGTCTAGTAGGTGCTCAAAATAGGAAGAAAGAGGAAGAACGGATTAGAGAGGAGTCACGACAAGAAGCCCTAGAACGCATCAAGAAAAGGAAAGAATGGATTAGGCAAAGACACGAACGATATCTCCAAGGAGAAGAACCTATCCCTATGGCTAATTACCAAGTCCATACATCTGATACGAATAGAGCTCACAGGTCACAACCTTACCTAAACCTAGGGATTGGCAAGACAGAGTACAAATTGATAGATGCATTGATAGACTCAGGAGCAGGACTTAGTTGCATACATAATACGGTCATAAAAGATCTCAAAATGATTATGACTCCCACAAAAGCTCAGATGATAGGAGTTGGAGGACAAATCATAGAATGCATGGGAACCACTAATGTATCCCTCCACCTAGGAAATTCTTCCATGGAACAACGAGTCTTAGTATGCAGAGACGAGGATTTAATAGAAGATTTGATCTTAGGACAGGATTGGATCATTGAGAATGAAGTAAGCATCAACCTAGCTCAAGGCTATATTTCAGCCAAGATAGGGCACAAGGAAATTTTTAGTTTATTAGGAGAGAAGCCTTTACTCCAACCAACAACCATCAAGAGTGCGGAAAGAAGCAAAAAAGAGCTAGTAGAACATGATTCCAGTCCCAATACCTGAGAAACCAGTCTAGAAGAAGCAGAAAGTTCAAACCCTAATGTGTCCAAGGAAAAGGTGATACCACCCTATTCAGTTGATGAACGGCCAAACAATCAGGAAACCAACTCTCATGAAGTCCCTCATACAGCAGTAGGATCACCAATGGGGAGGACAACATTCAAACATTCACATCAAGGGAAGAACAAATTCAAATGGATACGCAAAGATCAAGTACAGCAATCAGAGACGTCCTCACCACCTCATAAGGAGAAAAAGGAGAATAACAAGTCAGCACCACAAAGATCTGAAACAACAATACTCTTGCAAGTATGGCTCCCTAAGCTTTTGATTGAAGCTCAGAAAGCACGACAGCAAATATGGATTCCCAAGAAGGTGAAACAAGCAGCCAGGCAAGAGATGCGCAATCCGGAGGATACACTACGACAAAACATTCGAATGACAAAGCAAAAACAGACTTGTCCTAGACACATGAAGAGCAGAGCCTCTAACAAGAGGACACTATAGGAAACAAAGAGAACACATGAAACTCGAGGAACCAAAGAAAGAAGATGACCTATCAAAGCGCCCACGAAATGGATTTGGAAACCCAAGCAACTGCAAGGAGTGTGTCATCGGAACAACAAGGATTCCAATTGCACTCATGAAGTATCACATGCACCTAAAGTATGCATAATAGAGCCACTTTACAAGGCCAAGCATTCGGCACATGATATACATGATAATAGTAGTGGTGCACATTCTCCAAGGGGAATTAGGGCATAGCTTCAACTCTCTTAGGAATGGACATACTATGTACATAAATAAATGTTTCGGCTACACTAATGCTTGTTTTCTTTCATGAAAAGAAATAAAAAGATGTGGTAAGAGATCTCACCTAGAGAACCATGGGAAACGGAGTGATGGAACGACAACAAATCACTGCAATGCACTACACAGTTGCTACAGTTTCCATTGAAGCTAATGCGCTTTTCTTTACAAGTGCAGATGGCTTCTGAAGATTCTGAAGCAACAATACAAGAGGAAGTACTGGAATTTCCTCTCCAGAGTATCACCAAGGCAAAAGGACACTGGTTTCGAGAAGATCAACCGGCTGGGGAGTATCTCTTCCTGGCAACTATCAAAATCATGGATACAGATCATCAATTTCCGATCATGTCCCAGGATTTCATAGTACTACCTGGACTCCCGTCTACGATAGACATCATGAAGAAAGCGGGCATACACAAATATTTTGAGCTACCAATTTAGAAGCCCGACTTCCAAAGATGCACTCAAGTCATGAATACCTTACAGCCAGCACTGCATGATCCATTGGTGCCAGAGGCTAGAGTGATGGATAAAGTAGGAGAATGGGTAGTCATCCAATTTACACATGATTTGATCAAGGAAGATTTTGGATGGGAAAAAGATGGCCACACAGTATTAAAAGAGGAGAGCCATGGGGCAAAGACGAGAACCTTCATGGACATCAACAGAATTGATATAGAAGAGGAAGTGAGACTCACCCATCAGCAATTCTGCTTCCCAAATGCGCATCGATACACAGCTCCGCAAAAGATCATTGTTCAATTGCTCTCACATGCAATCAAACAGATTGGAAATCAAATACATCTGACTCCTTACATACAGGAAAGATTATTCGAGGCAAAGAAGCAATGGAATAATAAGAAGTTCCTCAATGGAAGCATCGCTATGACAATATTAATTTACCATGCTTTAGGCATTAGAGAGCACCTGCACGAAATGCCACCTTCGACTGCCATTGCTAAGTATGCCAAAGTCGCCACAGTTCCTAAAAAAAAAAGGGGAGTCAAGATAGTGGAAGAAGCAGAAACTAGCTCTCAACCCAGAATGAGAGGAACAAAGAGATTAAGGGAAGTAAAGCAAGTGGAAGAGGAAGCTCCAACAACGAAAAGAGTGCATGTGCTTCCAAAGACAAGAATTGAAGAGCAAAGGCCGCTTACAGAGGAAGATTTAACTCAAGCCCTCGAGGATACACATCAATATATAGAAGGGCAAGTCAATTTACCAGTACTAGGGCACCATTATCAGCAGGCCCAACAGGAGATAGAGGCCAAAAAGAAGCTCACAAAAGTACACCGCTACAGGGAATTAGGGTTGGAAAATTCAAGCTCATCTTCGGATGCACACAAAGAACCTGAAACCTCATTGTTAAATGTAGATATTCAAAGTGAATCAAAGGATGATGGACAATGAGTGGAATTAAATGCGGTCAACTACAATGAAGAAGAGGAGGGCATGAAGATAAATGACAACTTCGTCCACCCCACTCAAGGCACCGCAAGCAAGGAAGCAAACCAAGAAGGGATGCATGTGATAAAAATCAATGAGACTTCCACCATTCATATCAAGGAGGCAACACCCATGCGCGAGGTGTCAATAAAAATACCAAAAAAAGAACCTCAAGAAGCGACAGTAGAAGAAGAAGAACCCTTCATGCCAATAAGGGTCATGGAAGAACCCTCCCCCATGGATGTCACATTTCAAGGGAGTGCCACAAAAGTTATTGATTTGGATGAAGAAGAAAAAGAACCAAAAATTCAACTACAAATTCAACAATCCCACAATGAAACCATCCATGTAGAGCAAGGAAAAGATGTGCAAACCGGAGAAGCTCCAAGCATACCTAGGACATGGTTGAATGTCGACATCGTTCAACTCAAGCCAGTAGTGCAATACATGATCAAAACCGCACTCGACACACAACAATTAATGCTCGAGTCTGATGAAGACTATGATCAAGCAATGCAGGACAAGCATGAGCTTCAAGAAAAGAGTAAGAATCTTTCAGCAGAATTAAAATTTTCTAGAGAACAAATACAACAGAAACAAAATGAAGTTCAAAACTTCAAGCTATAGTGCGAAGCTCTAGCCATGGAAAATGAAGGATTGAAAGCACAATTACAGGAATTAACAAAGAAATAGCGAGGCTGAGAAAACGTGGATGAACACAAGAAGTAAAATACTAGAATCACAAATAAAGGTATACATGGATGAGGCAGAAAACCTACGGAACCGAAACAAGGAGCTCATGATAGCTCTTCTAAGTGATCAGCCCGTTGAAATTTAGGGAAGACCGGAAAAGGATATCAAAGACTTGGAAGAAAAGATAGCTAAGTATGAAGATCAGCTCAAAAAGGAGTAGGCCACCATTGCCAAATGGGAAAAGAGGTACATGGAAGACACCGCGGCTCTTAGGGCCAAATGGAAAAGAGCTGAAGATAGATACCTCCTGCATTGTAAAGAAGACACAGATCAACTCGCGATAGTGGTAGAGGAAATCGAAAAGAATAAGGAAACAATTTTGCAGGCACAAGAAGAAATTAGGCAAAAAAAGGAAATGATAAAGCAACTACAGGATCAACTAACACACAAGGAAATTGAGGGGACACCAGTAGTTCCAAAATCCGCAGAGGCTACTGAGGAGAATGAGGTACGTCCTCTCTCTCCCCCCTTGTATCATTCGCCAATAAGGGAGGAAGAGGAGGTCCAAATTGAACATAATACTCGGGACATTGCAGAACTGAGCCGACCAGAAAGGACACTACTGGTGTCCCAGCTTACTGCTA
Source organism: Ceratopteris richardii (assembly GCA_020310875.1). NCBI lineage: Eukaryota > Viridiplantae > Streptophyta > Polypodiopsida > Polypodiales > Pteridaceae > Ceratopteris > Ceratopteris richardii. The sequence goes on along the minus strand of CM035417.1, from coordinate 73,336,190 downwards.
AATTCGAAGATCAGATAATCCAGGTAATGAAAGAGGCCCAAATCGAACGCAAAAATCTGGATCAAATTTTGAAACCTTTCAATGTACCATATGGACTACTTAAAGAACAAACGCGACAATATATAAAGACTACGACGAATAAGGATCCGGACCACAACCTCCAGTTCAGCCAAGATACATTCAAGTATACTCAGGAAGGATTCGAAAAAGCTGATCCCATATGGAAGACACAAAGTTCTAGAAAAGAATCCTACATTACGGGTACAATGGGAAGCATCACCATACGTGCTTCAAGTCAATCCAGCATTTTGTCCAGTACCCCGCAGACGCTCCTGGTCGCAATTTTGGGAAGGACAGCGCCAGGGGAGCATAAATAATCAATGGTTGAATTATCCGTTATTACCTAGTCTACCACATAACTACCTACCAACGGAAGAATATATGGTTTTTGGGTTGCAAGATATGCGACTGTCCCGGACTTAGCAGTTAAAATGACCAATAAGATTTTCAGCATGCTATTAACTGTAATTAAAGTTATCCAGCATGCAAAGTACACTTTTTTGAATTTCATTGGCATTACACAAGGATCCGAAGCGCTCGTTTTTTATCTCTCCACTATTCCGAGCTGCTTAACCCTAATGGCATATTATTCACGACTTATGTTTTTGCCGTCTACATACATGCAGACTTTCGAAGAAGCATTTTTCACCAGCTTCTTCGAAATAGATTCGGAAATTTTCGTCAAGATGACTTCAAACCTAAATGCACGATTGGTAGCGTATGAAACAAGTTTTTATGTAGATCATCGACAAGCACTAGAGGATGGCGTAAAGTCACAACAGTGGAAAGAATTTATGTTATGTCACGCTAATTTGCTAAATCAAAGAGAGCAGGCAGCCATACAGACCTATTCACGTCACCACAAAAAGCCTGTCGGGGACGATAGAGTTCAGGAGGAGGGACGTGTGGAAGGGGAATCGAGCAAGAAGAGAAGAAGAAGAAGATCAAAGTCAAGAACGGCCAAAGTGTTGTACCCTTTTTATCAATTAATGAAAAGGCATTACGATGGCTCTCCGGTAGCGAGGAGATGGGATCGCCAGACTGTCTATCTGGGCGATTTGCGACCTGTGGAGACATTGTAGTGCAGATTTCTGTAATTCTGAGTATTATCTCTTTACCTTGTTGAAACACATTAACGTCTGATTAACACAGTAATGTTCGTTGGCGATATTAAGTCTGTGCGATGCTAATCATTACTCTTTGTGTTACATACTGTGAAAAGCCTAACCGGAATATGACAGTAATACTGTGTAAAAGAGATTATACTGGATAAAACGTACTGCTTGTTTGATAAGTTAAATGGGAAAATAAGATATAGGGCCTCTGATTTATCAGACCCCTACCATCCCCAAGAACCCGAAAAGAACTTAAAAGTGTCTGTGACGGAAAAAACGCACTTTTAACATGATATTGGTGGAGGGGGATCAAGGACTATGGCACTGTGGGGTGTGTAGGAGGTGTGGTGAGTGGGGTTGATATGCCATAGGATCAGATGTGTTTTTGGGTGTGGTTTCAATAGTCAAGATTGATATTGTGGTTGTTGTGTGTAATGGTGTGCTTGTGGTGCTCAACAAACTCTACTTAAGTCTTATTATCCAATGGTAAATAAAATGGATTGTGATGAATGTGAAAAGAAGTGTCCCACAATGAAGGATGTGTAGATGGTGATGGAAAATTGAAGAAAAATGATACATTATGGGAAAGGTGTGGAGATATGAGCTTGAATATGGCAAGAAGAGAGATTGTAGAGGAGGGTATGATGGGTTGGTGGTGAAATATAGGATGTAATGGAGGTAGATTGAATGATTACTTGTTTTGATAGGAATCTCACGGGCACAAAAAGACTAGAATTATAGAGTGGGGTATGATGGGAAGAAAAGAGATTCATGTGTGACAATGGGCTACAAAATTCAAAATTAAGAATGGTTAATTACATGGTTTGTGGTAATGGGTAACTTAGTGGTGGTGTCTAGAATTGGGTTAGGCATTCAAAAAGATGACATTACATGTGTGGGTGAGTCAAGAGGCATCTGGAAGGTGTTTTAGTTGATAGACAAAATTTGAGCAATGGAAATATGTACAGTGGTGATGCGAGTGGCCATAGAAGATGTGGTAGAGGTTATAGAGATCTATATTGTTTTGTTCAAATATGAGAGGATCCTAAATCTTCTTTCATAATGCACCACATTACGTTTCTTTATCATGTGGTTGATAGCTTCAACCACACCTACAACTTCTATGAGTGTGTGTATGCAGTACACATGAAGTAACTTGCACTAATTGAATCAAATGTGTATAATTATGAATGTATGATACAAAGGAGATGATGTAGGCTTACTCATACATGTGTGGGTTTAGTGTAGCCACAAGATTGAAGCTCAATGAGTCCTTCTTCACACTGTTCCTCCCACGACTAAAAAGTCATGTGTTTTTATAAATATGAGACAAATTTGAATTTTGAATCTTCCACCTAAACGTGATCCTATCTTTTAGGATCTTGATTTATTTGATTCCATGTGCTAGGTAGGTATGACTTGTATCTCTTAATGCCACATGATTCCTTCAATCCTTTACTTTTACATTTATCTCAAGTGTTAAAACTCATGGTTTTACAAGAGGTGTTCATATGTGTCTTATGAGTAGTCCTTCAAGACTTTATGCAATAATTCTTGATATTTGGTCAAGCATCAAGGCTTGCCAAATGTACCAACAGCTCCCGCTCAAGCCTAAGATGCTTGAGTCTTCATTCCATAGGTATTTCTTGCAACCCAATCATTGATTTAAACCTGTTGAGCTTACTTCCATAAAGTGATTCAGTCATCATGTCTGCACATTGCATATGTGTAGATACATAGGACAATTGTATCTCGTTGGCAATCTTTTCCCTAACAAAGTGATACTGAACTTCTATATGCTTAGTCCTAGCATGAAAAAGAGGATTAGCATCTAAATGTAGTGAGCTCATATTGTCTCCAATTATTGAGTACCAAACTCCTACCCTAAATCTATGTATAGGGTCTTGATCCACATTGCTTCTTGTGTTGTGTTTGCCAATCCTCTATATTCAGCTTCTGTTGAGGAAAGAGCTACAGTAGGTTGCTTCTTTGACAATGTGCTTCTCCCATCATCTTTTGATCCTGCCCAATCTGCATCAGGGAAGAGCTTCACATTCAAATCAGATGTATAAGGACAATATAGGCCTTCATTGATTGTTCCCTTTTGATACTTCAATATCCTTTTGGTTGCATCCATGTGAGGTTTCCTGGGTGTGTGCATGAATTGACTAAGCACACTTACTCCATAGCAGATATCTACCCTAGTTAGGGTGGCATAATCCAAGCTTCCAACTAGACTTTGGTAGCTTGTAGTATCTTCAATTGGTTCTCCTTCATGAGCACTTAACTTGTGATTGACCTCCATGGGAGTACCTGCAACCTTAGTGTCCTGCATTTTGAACTTTGTGATCATATCCTTAATGTACTTTCTTTGGGTAAGGAACATCCCTTGGTTGGTGTAGAAAACTTCCAAGCCAAGAAAATAAGTAAGCAATCCAAGATCACTTATCTTGAATTCTTCTTTCATTTGAGATTTGATCTTCTTGATTCCATCTGCATCATCGCCTGTAAGAATGATATCATCTACATATACACATAAATATACCTTCAAGGTTATCCTTCTTAATGAAAAGTGAAGAATCAACTTTTCTCAATTTGAGTCCTTTGTCTTGCAAGAATGTGACAAGCCTATGGTTCCAAGCTCTAGGAGCTTGCTTGAGTCCATAGAGAGCTTTTGTGAGTTTGCATACATACTCAGGGTGTGACTCATCAACAAATCCATGAGGTTGTGCCATGTACACTTCCTCTGAAATCCATCCATTTAACATTATAGAATTCTCTAAGAGTGGAATTAGACATAAAACTTCATCCTTGATCCATAATTTTGAACAAACACCTCAAGAAACAGTCAAGTTAGCAAGACGTAGGTTTAGGAAGTACATTGACAGATGCCCTATCCCATAGCTACCTACTCGGGGTAAACTAATTTTCTTGTTCTTGGATGGTCTATTTGAGAGGAAAGTTAAGTCCATATGTCTACTTGAAGGAGCCTCTTACTTTAGATCAATGCTTAAGATTGTGTATTGATATTGAGGATAATTTGAGCAACAAACTGGATTTTTCTAAACTCTACAAGGATTCAGAGTTTTCAACTAGTATTACATCCAAACCCATGAGATCAATAGATAATTGCAGAATAAGTAGCTCGAAAGTTAAGAGTTCGAAATAGACAAGCTTAGGGAGTGATCACTATGAAGCATCACTACACTTGTGGAGGTGATCACATGGCTAACATATTTCCCATGCAAGCTCAAAACTTAGGGGATTTAAATGCCCAGTATTGAACAACAAAAAGGAAATACATGAACCATGTGGCTCAGGATTTTTCCTACAACAAATAGGCACTTAGGCAAAACTACTAGCAACCACACCAACAGCCAGATAGGTATCAATGCTTGTATCAGCAACATCCATACTATAGCCAAAGAAACATTACCAAGCACAGTATCAAGCCCAATCTAAACCTCAATGACTTCTAGGACAACAATTGCCACCCCCTACCCACATAATATCCGTCAAGTATGTGGTGGTAGAAGGTAACTGTTGGAAGCAGCTAGAGGCACAGACGACACGGAAGCATGTAACGACGGAGCAGGGAGCCAGTCGGATCAATTTTTTGAACAAATATGTTTTTTATCACTTTTCAAAACATTCAACAGTGATTTTTATCACTAATTGTAACATATGTAACATAGAAAACCCCATCTTGTAATCCATAGCTCCATTTTGTGCAAGCCGAGGAGTCCTCGAGCTTGAGGAGCTTAGGTAGAACAAGCGTATCAATTTTCGTTATTTTTAGACATCGTTTACCCTTCCAAATAGCATCTAGGACCTAATTTTTAACTATGCCGGTCACTAGATGTGAAACCGCTCAAAACTAGTCTAGAAACTATAAAAAGAGCTAGAGAGCTCATTTTTGAGGTTAGCTTGTTGGAGTTTAGAGTTCTTTTGAGCTTGTAATAGTGTTCTTGAGTAATAGAGCTAATTTCCCACCTTCCATTGTGTCTTGCTTGTCTCTTCGTAGTGTGTGTGTATGTGTGTGTGCATTTCTATGCTTCTCACCTTCACTCTCACTTCATCTCACATTCACGATCTTCATATCACTCCTATCTCTTCCGCGGATTGACATTAAGGAGGTGAAGCTTCTTAACGTGGTTCTCACCATTGTGCTAGAGCAACACCAAATTTGGCGCCGTTGCCGGGGATCGAGTCTAGGACGAATGTGTGATGGTAAGAGTATAGCAAGAAGTGGCGTTGGAAGGTAAAAATTTCAGTTTTTGTTATTGTTTTTACTTAGTTTTTAGTGTTTTTCACCTCCCCCACACTCCATCTTCATCACCGCATCATCATCTTCATCTCCAAAAAAATCAAAAAATTCACCATATCCACCCATTCTCCTCATTTCCCCTCATTTGTGCATGCGAGAGAGTGAGAGAGAACTTTTGTGCTTGTGTGTACTTTTGTTTTCTTGAGTTTTCTTGCAGGTACAGAGCTCCAGTGCATCAGGAAGGCTGCAAAAAGGTAAAATTTTCAGTTTCTGTCAGAAATTGCCGACTGTGTCAGACCATTGCGATGGTCTGCAAACTTCGGAATTTGGAGAAGGCGACCACACCAGCGTGTAGGCGACCCCTGCGTGTGTAGGAATCCATAGCTGCATCTCAAAAAATCACTGTTTGGTGGACCATGGCGACGGTCTCTGACCATTGCGATTGTGTCACGCCATCGCGATTGGCTCACGCCATCGTGCCGACGGTGCCACGTGGCAATCCAGACCATCGCGACGGTGCACTTCAGACCATCGCGACGACACCTTCAGACCATCACGATTGGCTCACGCCATCGCGCCCAGACCATCGTGATTGGCTCACGCCATCGCGACGGTGCACTTTCAGACCATCGCGACGGTGCTCTTCAGACCATCGCGACGGTGCTCTTCAGACCATCGCGATTGTGCACGTTGACCGTTGACTGACGCCATCGCGACGGTGCAAGTTCACGCCATCGCGACGGTGCAAGTTCACGCCATCGCGACGGTGCAATTTCACACCATCGCGATTGTGCACCCTCACGCCATCGCGCCTAGACCATCGTGATTGGCTCACGCCATCGCATTCAGACCATCGCGACGGTTCACTTTGGACCATCGCGATTGTCCACGTTGACTGTTGACTGACGCCATCGCGATTGTCCACTTCACGCCATCGCGATTGTCCAAGTTCACGCCATCGCGACGGTGCAACTTCAGACCATCGCGATTGTGCATTCTCATGCCATCGCGATTGTGCATTCTCACGCCATCGCGACGGTCCCAGACCATCGCGATTGTCTCAGACCATCGCGATTGTGCACCCCCATCGCAAATTTTAGGGTTTCAATTTTTGGCCAATTTTGGGGCTATTTTTGGGAAATTTTTGGGTGATTAGACTCATAGGAGACCCCTTAGCTCATATTTGGAGAAAAACCTGTTTTTCAGTTTTTACCCCCCAGGGCCTGAACGGTCATAACTTTTTCATCCGAAGTCCATTTTTTGACCTAGTTTGGGACTTGACAGCCAGGGGGCAAGCATTAAAAATTTGGGCAAAAGGGAAGGGACTTAAAAGGTGTATATACTCAAGTGCTTGATCATCCAACTGTGAATTGGTCTAATATTGGATTTTTCCAGGTCTAGCAAGGGCAATCGAAGGCAACCAAGGCAAGGCAGTGAAGGGCATAAAGCTTGGGAAGCGCGACTTCTTGGGCATCAGAGCAACCAGAAAAGCTGACTCGAGGTTGGAAGATTACTCAACCCCCTCAGTCAATTCTTAGCTTAGGATAAACGGTAGTGTTGTGGATTAAGACGATAGGAACGCCTCAAGTTCAAGAGAGTTAAATTTATCAAGTTCAAGACTAAAGTAAAGGTGTGTGACACGAAAACCTAAAGGAAAGAACATAAGTCTGACGGAACGAGAACTCAAAATTATAACGGAAAGTCGAATTCCTGACGCTTACATTAAGACAAGAATCTAAAGAAATCTAAAAAGAATCAAGACAGTAATAACAAAGAATCGGTGACGATCTGAGCGTGTACTGAGTGTGCAAGGAAGAAAATTAATGAACCTTAGATCGGGCAAACATATAGGTAAGTCAGACTGACGAAGCCTTAGATCATCAGAGGCAAGTGTAAGAACTACTGCACGATCGTGGGCTCAGCAATTGAATAGTAATTATCCCTACGAGAGCTCAGATACTAGTGATTCAGAAATGGCATTTAGCACAGAAAGACCAGAAGGAGGGTCGAATGTAGCCTATTTAGAAAAGCCAGAAGGACCCTATAGAACGCAACTAGAGTTTCTCCGAACCAACCGATTAGGTGCTCGCATCTATGAGGATGGTTTACGAAGGCAAGTGGTGCAAATGCACAACCCCAATCAACCCATTGGATTGGAACGTCCAGTGGTGAAATTTGAGAGAGACGCGTACATAGACAAAGAAGGAACGATGTACATCTTAAGTACGCAGCCAAACAACACCAACGAGTTTGGCGTGATTCAACCAGAGACGGAAGCAAAATCTCAAGGAAAAGAACCATTAGAAGAGCCTAGAACACCTAGAGGGAAATCTGTACTGACACGAGTACTAATTCCGGATTGGATCCCTCAGAACAACAGAAGCATAGAGTTGTTTGTAAATAAAGAAACTGATGAAGCCTTTTGGAGATACAAGACCGAAATACTTAGTGAGGTAGGTATCATCACTATATACGAGTTCAAGGACCCGGATACACCTGGAAAGGTTGTATACCTAGATGAGACTTCAGAAAGAGTCTTTGTGGTACTTGACCGTGCTAAAAACACATACACATGGAGAGGTGAATTGGTATTCCCTCCATCTAGAACAAACATGAATACAAGTCAACAAGGGGCAGGAACATCCTCAGCCCACGGAAATCAAAGAGAGGGAAATAAAGAGAGACCGGAAGTAAGCTTCACTCATCCCATAGGGAGAGATAGAACAACCACGGACACTAATAGAGCGGATAGACAAAGAGATCATGGAATACTAGGTGGTAGAGATGATTTTCCTCTACCTAGACCACGTGAACACGCAAGAACATTGAGACCCACGCAATTAGTAAAATCAATGAAGAATTACTTTGATGGGACAGGAGATCCCTATGACCACGTCGCAGAATTCAAGCAAGTACTAAGAGCCGAACAAGTTGAAGACATGTTCACGCAATACAAGGCATTTGGACTAACGTTAAAGAATACAGCTTTAACTTGGTTCCAACCTCTGCAACAAAGGCAATTTAGAGACATCCATCACTTTTTAGAGTCATTCATCACTGAATTCTCTAAAAGTGGGATTAGACATGACACGTCTTCGTTGATTCATAGCTTTAAACAGACCCCTCAAGAAACAGTAAGACTGGCAGGACGTAGGTTTAGACAATATGTTGAACGATGTCCAATGCAAGAGCTACCCTCACAAGCTAAGCAAGTGTCATTATTTCTAGATGGCTTGTTGAGCTCTAAACTGCGCTCCTACGTGTACCTAAAAGAACCCAGAACGCTAGAGCAATGTGTAAGAATTTGTATAGACATTGAGGACAACTTAGGAGACGAGTTGGAACTCTCAAAGGTCTATAAGGACTCAGACTGTTCATCTCTAGCATCCACAAAATTGTCTAGCTCAATAGAAGACCTTGCAGAAAAAGTGGCCCAGAAACTAGGAGTTTCTAGCAAACCTAGGGTGCTAACAAACAAGCGTTGTTACACGTGTGGTGGTGACCATATGGCAAATGTGTGTCCCAATGCACCACAACCACAAACCAACCCTAGTGGCCAATATTGTACAATTGAGAGAAGATACACGAATCATACGGCTCAGGACTGCCCATACAACAAACAAACCGTGAGACAGAACTATCCGCAAGCATACCCGCAGCCAGGTAGGTATCAAGGCCAATACAATGCTCAGCCCTATTACTATAGGCCTCCTCAGAACTACCCATACCAGGCTCAACAGAGACCTCAACCTGTCTTAGCTCAGCAGCCACCCCCACCAGCGAATGTCATCTCAGTCAAATATGCTGCTGCAGAAGAGAACCTAAGTAGGGCCTTAGTGCCTTCTTCACCTTTGATCACAGAGAGTGACCCACACTCAAACAGTTTTGACTCTACGCATGTAGATAGTCCACCTGCTTATTACACAGAGTCACGAGAACACGTGGAGACATATCATTACGATAGTCCACCAGTGGAACCTAGTTGGGAGCCAGACTATGCTAATGTGATGTACACAAACCCAAATCCACGGCCCCAATTGAGACAACAAAGACCACAGGGCCCTAGAGGACCATGCTTTAGGTGCCAAGGAGATCATTTCATAAAGGATTGTCCACATCCCCCGATAGCAGGACAATCACAGTACTATAACATACAAGGCTTTTGTGCCGATTGTGGCAAAGAGCACATAATCAAAGATTGTCCTAAGAATCCAGTTAACGCTTCGAATGTGACACCGATCAATGTGATAGGTATTGTAAATAACGTAGATGGATCCAACCCTACATACGTGCCTATGCAAGCTATAACAAGAGCCCAGGCGCTCTTACAGAACCAACAACTTAATCAGGAGAAAGTAGCCGGAACCAGTGAAGTTGCAGAATCTAGCAGTAAAAAGACAAAATCTTGGAAAGATTCTAGAGAAAGAATTAAGAGAAAGTGGAGTAAAAAGATAACGGAGTTGGAAGGAAGTTTGAAGGAATCTAGAGCCAGAATCCAAGAATTAACTTCACAGGACTTGAATCAAGAGAACCCAGCTCAGAAATCAGGATCAGTTTTAGCGGAACCCATACCAGAAAATCTAGACATGATGTTTCGTGCATATCAGGCTAGATTAAAAGAGGGACCTCAGATAGCGGAAATGAACAAAAACTACCCTCGAGCTGATCTAGAAATTGAGAGAACTAAACTTTGCATGAAGATGGTAGAACTAGCACAAGCTTTGTTCGAAGCCTCTAGATATCTTAATTGGAATAGCATGGCAAAACCGGAATTACACTTTCAAGGACTAATGGAGAGGCTAGAATATTTGATAGAAAGCAAAGAGAAAAAAGATCAGCCTAGGAACCCTATTGTCCCAGAGACACAGGAAAGGAATGCACCATCCCTGTCTCAAGTACCCAACTCAAAAAGTCAAGACAATTTGTCTTCCATACATAAATATTCACATGAATTTTTGAGAGAGATCCAAGAAGATAAATGGAGAAAGGAACAAGGAACCCATCCTCCTATTCAAGAAATAGAGGACTTGCAGGAACAATTTCCCCAAGACATCCCCTCTATATACAATGATGTAGAGGAAGAACAACTGAGTGAAAACACCAGATTTGAATCTAACTCGTTACAAGAATTACCTCAGTTCACAGGACCTTGGGAAGCAAAGTCTATTAGTATGAGAGCACCCACGATAATAGTGAGGAATGAAGAATCAGTAATCCCTAGAAACACGGAAGTGATCAAGACTACCAAAGTACAATGTAACCTTACTCTGGAGGAGTTATTAAAGGTAAAACCAGAATTGTGGAAACATGTAGCAAATCAATTCCCTGAGCTTGCTACTACTCCCTCACAAATAGGATCACAAAATAAGGTACCAGAGATACCCGTAGAAAAGATTGGAGATGTGAGCGAAGGAGAGGAAGGTAACACTTATCTTCCGATAACCCATCAGGGCTACACCACGAAAGCCATCTTAGATTCAGGAGCCGGAGTAGCCATAGCTACCACCGCCTTATGGAAACGTTGGGGTAAGCCAGCATTGAGACCCACCAGGATGAAGCTACAAATGGCTGATGGACACATAGAAAAACCATTAGGCTTACTAGAAGGCATATCTCTCACCACTTGTGGTATAGAATTTGAGCATACCTTTGCCATTTGTGACTTTGCAAAAAACCATGCTTATGAGATGATATTGGGACGACCATTCATGCGTCAGTTGCAAATTGTACAAGATTGGGGAACCAATTCTTTGTACTTGCAACATTTAGGAGTGACTACCAAAGTCAATCTTAAAGACTATTCACATAGAGATGTACCCCCAATACAATGGAATACCATCCATAAGACACCAGTAGAGACAGAATCCGTGCACTCATTAGAATCAGATCCTTCTTGGTTGCATGAGGATACTCATTTATGGATGTGTAAAGTAGCCAAACAAGAGGAAGAAAGGTTAGAAGCCAGGACCTTAGGTGCAGAACAACATCCACGAACTCTTCAAGACCCAGCTTACGCACCTGTTGTAAGGAATTGAACTCACAACCTCTTGGTTAGGAATGTGATGGGCTAACCACTTGCCCCAAAAGCCATGGTTGAGGATTACTTCCTAATCCTCTCTCTTAGGGTGTAGTTCAACCATGTCCTACCAGGATTATGTTACATTCTTCCCCCCTTGGTCGATCATTGTCCTCAATGATCTACTCTTGTATCCCTCTAGGCTCGGTGATCAATCCCTTGAACCCCTAGGTGCCCTTGAATTGATGTCCCTCAACCTCGCACAGTTTCTTGAACCTTGTTCGCAACCTTGGTCTCTTGAACCCTTGCTCTCAACCTTGGTGTCTTGAACCTTCTTGTTCGCAACCTTGGTGTCTCGAGCCCTTGTTCTCAACCTCAGTCTTGAACCTTGTTCTCACCCATGCTTGGTATCTTGAACACTCAATCAAGTGCCATCCAAGGATTCCCAAGGAATTCACACTTCCAAGCCAGCTCATTGGAAAGTTCGTTCCGAGAGCTTTCCAACGGTATATTACACGCCTCAATCCGACCTACGGATTGAGAGATACACCCCAATCATTGTAAGGTGCATCCTTGAAACCGACGCGCGCCTTCCACAATTCCTACCCTTTCACATGGAGGATGCCCAAGCGCCTTTTTTAGAGGCCATTGGATCATTCCACTTTGCCCAAGCCTACTTCCTAGGCTCTGATACCAATGTAAGGAATTGAACTCACAACCTCTTGGTTAGGAATGTGATGGGCTAACCACTTGCCCCAAAAGCCATGGTTGAGGATTACTTCCTAATCCTCTCTCTTAGGGTGTGGTTCAACCATCTCCTACCAGGATTATGTTACACCTGTAGTATTCCCAGACGAAGAGTTTGAACCCCATGGTTGGGCAGAAATCCTAGCAACCATGGATGTAGCCATCAATGAAGAACAATGGACACCCCACTGTGACGAGGATGGCTATGACATATCAGTTTTCACGATAGAGCCAATCATGTGCGATGCAATTTTAGAAGAGTGTGAACCTAACACTGATGCATTTGAGGATGCAAGCGATTTTGATTTAGAATCAATTATCATGGACCCACCCTTTGCATCAGAGGAAGAATATTTTTTCGAGGTAGAGACTCACACTCAGAGACACGAGGAAATTACGAATGAGGTGAGGTTAGCCACGGAAGTGACTACCAAGAGTGAAGGCAAGAAAAGAAAGAAGAAAGAAACCATGTCAGAAAAAGAAGAATCTTTGTTTGAAGTACCCGAGAACTTCAAGAAATATGAAATCGAAGATAGAAGAATCATGGTACGAATGCCTAATAGAAAGGCGAATGACGGACAAGTATATGATAACCGAGAGAAAACCAAGAAAATAATAGTTGCTATCGAAGGAGAAGAAGAAAAATGTACATACATAGGGCATGATTTGACAACTGAAGAAGAAGAAGAGCTCGTTGCCCTATTGCGCGAATATAGAGATGTTTTTGCTTGGAGTTACAAAGATTTGAAAGGAGTAGATCCAGATATATGTTCTCATAGAATCCCTATGACTCCAGATGCAAAACCTACGAAACAGAAACCGTACACGTATAATGATAATTACGCTGCGAAGATTAAAGAGGAGATAGATCGCTTGATAGAAGCAGGATTCATTTACGAAATTGAGCATACCGAATGGGTATCACCCATTGTGGTTGTGCCCAAGAAGAATGGAAAATTGCGTGTGTGTATTAACCTTAAAAAAGTTAATGCCGCAACGATTAGAGATAGTTATCCTCTTCCTATCACGGAACATCTATTGGAAAGAGTTGCGGGCAAGGAAGTTTACAGCTTTCTTGATGGATTCTCAGGCTATAATCAAGTAGCCATTGCTCTAGAAGATCAACACAAGACGGCATTTGCCACTGAATGGGGCATATTTGTATTTCGTGTGATGCCATTTGGCTTAACAAATGCACCCGCCACTTTCTAGCGACTCATGTGTCATGTTTTTAAGGAATTCTTACGCAAAAGCTTGGAAGTTTATGTCGATGACTTATGTGCTCATTCAGATGTAAGACAGACGCATATCCCAGAGTTAAGACAAATATTTGACAAATGTCGACAATATCAGGTTTGTTTGAACCCAGAAAAATGCGTTTTTATGGTTAGACAAGGCAAAATTCTAGGACACATTGTGTCAAAAAATGGAATCTCTACGGATGAAGAAAAGGTGAAGGTAATTGCAGAATTACCTAGACCAACTAATGTGAAAGAGGTACAGGCATTTATGGGCCATTGCGGTTATTATAGGAGATTCATACACATGTATGCAATCATAGCCAAGCCTTTGTACTCTCTTTTAACCAATTTTGAATGGACAGATGAATGTGAAAATTCATTCAATGAACTTAAACGACGCTTGTGCTCAGCACCTATATTGACTACCCCAGATTGGAGTAAGCCATTCCATGTACATGTGGATGCATCCAATTACGCCATAGGATGCGTGTTAGCACAACCCACGAATGAAGGTAACATAGATCTCCCCATAGCTTACGCGAGCAGACAATTGAACGCAGCAGAAAGAAATTAACCACGACGGAACGAGAAGGATTAGGGATGATCTACGCAGTAAAGAAGTTTAGGCACTACTTGTTGGCCAACAAATTCAAGTTCTTTACAGATCATCAAGCCCTATTGTACTTAGTCAACAAGCCATGTAACACAGGACGACTGATACGTTGGTTTCTATTACTCATGGAGTATGATTTTGAAGTAGTAGTCAGGAAAGGAAAGACACATCTTAGAGCTGACCACCTTTCAAGATTAACCTCAGGAGAAGCTCCTCAAGGAGTAGCGGATGATCTACCAGATGCATATTTGTTTAACCTTGAGATAGCACCAGAATGGGCTAAGCCTATAGTCCCTATTCTGACATACGGACCCAAGAATCCTAGGATAAAGATCAAAGAGGGAGAGATTACCAAGGCTCAGAGATACCAAATAATGGCAGGAAGCATATATAAACAGGATAATCAAAAGATTCTTGCTTGTTGTGTAGATGAATCAGAACATGCAAATTGGTTGCAATTAGCACACATAGGTGCATTAAAGCAACATCATTCAAAACATCGAACATTACAGACTCTGCATAGATTAGGAGTATATTGGCCTTCGATGGAAGCAGATGTCTACAGGTTGTGAATGCAATGTTTGTTGTGAAAAACTATATCACGTGTCTCTCACACCAGACTGGAGTGAACAGTTAGTGACATATTTGAGGACGAAGACATTCCCTCAAGGAATGACCTTAGCTCGACAACGCAGTTTGGAGCAGGAAGCTCAAGACTATTCACTTATTGGCGATAACCTATACAAAAGAGGACGAGATGGATATCTAAGACAATGTGTTCATGAGAGCGATTATTTGAGCATACTAGAGACTGCACACCAAGGTGTTGCAGGAGGTCATTTTGGACCCGATAGGATAATCAAAGCCATCCTCTTTGCAGGATTATGGTGGCCCACTCTTCACATGGATGCTCATACCTATGTTAAGAGATGTAATGTGTGCCAAAGAACTCAGTTTCCTACTCGCAGAGACGAAATGCCATTGAAACCCATGATGGGCGGACGTGCATTTTCTAAGTGGGGTATAGACTTTGTAGGACCCATTAACCCCCCTGCAAAAGGTACACATGCGGAATACATTATTGTTGCCACAGATTATCTGACGAAATGGGTAGAGGCAAAAGCCACGAAAAAGAATGATGCACACACAACTGCAAAATTCTTATTTGAGAATGTCTTTACAAGATATGGACTGCCTATAGAGTTAGTGAGCGATCGAGGCACTCACTTTCTAAACCAAGTCATTGAACATTTGTTACAGGATTTTATGGTGATTCACAAGAAATCCGCACCATATCATCCTCAGGCCAATGGCCAGGCTGAAAGCACTAATAAGATCCTTTGTAACGTACTGACGAAACTCGTGAACAACAAACGTTCAGATTGGGACAAACAGTTACACCACGCTGTTTGGGCATATCGAGTGGCCTACAAGATTGTACTCAATGCAACTCCCTTTCAGATGGTTTTTGGTCAGAATGCTATGCTTCCTTTGGACTTCTTGATACCGACCCTTAAGGTTGCACAAGAACTTCAGTGGACCGGCCATGAATTATCAGCGAGAATAATGGACTTGGAACGATTAGGAGAAACCAGGCTAAAGGCAGCAGCAGGAATATATGCAGCGAAGAAGCGACAGAAAGCATATTTTGATGCACATGTGAAAGATAAAGGCCTAAAAGAAGGGGATTTAGTTCTAGTATATACGCTAAAGCAACACGCACGTAAGTTAGAAAAGCGAGGTTATGGACCTATGATCATTAACAGACTCTCAACAAGTGGAGCAGTACAGTTAGCCACTTTAGAAGGAGATATAATGCCTAATTACATTAGTGGCTGTAGAGTCAAGTTATATCAGGAACCTCTTACTGAGGATATGCTTAGACGACTCACGTTGGCAAAGAAGCGTAAGGAGGAAGAAAATAGAATACGAGCGGAAGCTCAGGCAGAAGCAATAGAACACATTAAACACATGAAGTTAAGAAGACAAGGACTAGGGAGAGAACATTATAACCATTTGGAAACTACACCAGATACCCCATGGCCATGTGTCAAGTAAAGTCACCCACTCATCCTAGCATAGTGGACAGGAGACCATTCATTACAGTTAGGCTAGAGCACGGCAACCCTTGCCAAGAGCTCAGGGCTTTAATTGACTCAGGTGCTGCGACTAGTGCGATTAGATGGTCCCACTATAAGGATTCAGGAATAGAAATGCGGCCAATTGAGGCATACCTCATAGGGCTAGGAGGCATGGAAACCCCTTGCATGGGTGAGGTGGACCTTCCTATCCTCATTAAGGATGTGACCATGACAGCGAAGCTACTAGTGTGCCATGACGACGACCTGATAGAACCCCTAATCCTTGGCCAAGATTGGCTATACGATCACTCAGTGGACCTAAATCTTAGACAAGGCTCCTTACAGATTGGAACCTTAGAACAGAAGCGAGTGATACCGCTTGACTTCCCTAATGGCATTCCGATTGAGGTTTGCAACCCTAGACCCTATGAAACGCATGCGACGGAAGACCGGAAGATCTTGGGTCAGACTAGTCACGTTAAGTCTACACCAACCCACTCGGGCTTGGCTAGGGACAATTGTCAATCAGAAGGACGACAGGAGATCTTCCCTGGGGCTTCCTGCAAACTAGAAGGGGCAGCTACCCAACCGCTAGGGCAGATGAACACAATCAGCGGTCAGGTGGGTTGCATCAGCGGCCAAATGAGCACAACACCCTGCGGTGCTCATCCTTCCAAACTTGCTGCGGAGTGGCCTAGATTAAAGATAAAGAACGAATCACTTCCTAATGGGCAGGTCACGCAAGTGTTGGATCTCCCTTCTTTTCCAAAGCAGAGCGTCCAATGGACCTCTCAAACGCAACCACGAACGAGTCAACCACAACAGAGGAACCCAGACCGACAACATCACCAGGCAAGGCAAAGAAAGCAGAAGTATCAACATCACGGAATAAGTGGCACGAGACAAATATGGGTGCCAAAAGGACAGCAAGCACAGGCTATTGGCAACACTGCAGACGAGAACAGGATAAAGTTGCAACAGAAGTTGAGTTCGCATCCAAAGTCCCCTCGATCTTCTTCTACACGTACCAGTACTCGACAGATTTGGATCGCCAAGAAATATCTTATCCATAGACCCACACCCATGCAGATTTGGGTACCCAAACCATGTATTATAGGCCAACCCTCTAGCCATGTAATATATCCCCCTCAGAAATCTTTTCATCCTTCAATACCACCAAACCCGATACCGCTTTTTGTCCCTCAACAGAAACACACCACCCACTCAAAGACTCTTAGGAAATGCATACCGAAACGTATCCAGACGTCTTCTTGTACCATCGTATCTAACAATTCTCCCACCCCGTTTAAACTCCAACCTTGTACTAATTCACCCTCAACCAAAGCTTGTATAAATTCATACACCCAAACCCCACATCATGCATAATAACGGCTCATCAAGAAATGTATGCATAATCTGACCATGTAGGTGTCTAGAGACCTGCATTAGTTTTGCAAATAATCATTGCATTAATCACTTCACGACACTTGGCTACACGGGTTACACATCGGTTATGGAAATGGATTGCGGTCTCACCTTAATGGGATCATAATTAATTTCCATACTAATGTGTTAATCTTTTGTAGCAGATCTTTTCCATTAGCTCATCAGTCATCATGCAAACCGAAGCAGGACCATCGGAAGCAGGCCCCAGCGTGGCTGCGGTGCCCCTCAATGTTTTACGCGCAGAATCCCACCCGACCGCTCCACCGCCAGAGTTCCAAGGATTTCCGGGACCCATGCCAATCGATAACCCACCTATGGGATACACAGAGAAGATACACCGTAACTCTCATTGGTTCCAAGGCCTAGCTGGACCATTAGCTGATGCTGACTTCATTTTTGAAGCAAATATGACATTCGATGACCGCACATGGGGCAAGTATCAATTCTTCTCAAGAGAATTCGAAGGCCTACAGAACACCCAGGACTTAACTCATGTTTGGGCTAGAGCCGGCTTCACGGAGTATTTCAGTGATCCTCTGCCCAAACCTGACTTTTATAGGTGTTATTACTTAATCACCACTTTGCTGGCCTCAGAGAATAAGGACATCCCAGGAACCTTTATTTTGCCTTCTTTAGTGGATGATCCACCTTACAAAAGATTTTATCTTTCGAAGGATTTAATCAGGGCTACCATCAAGATTCATGGAACACACACTCCAACGGAGAAAGAACGGCTAGTCCCAGAGCAGATGAAGCGTGGTGACGTAACTAAGTGGGAGGATATTTCTGCTATAACACTTGATCTCTCTAAGCCATTACGGATATGCATGCAGCATTTTGCTTTCCCAGCTCAGGATCGTTTTACCATGCCCCACAAGAGAATCTGGTTTGGATTGTACTTAGCATGTACTGGACCGCAAACGGTTGACCTAGCCAGCTGGATCATTGATCAGCTCTATTTGGCACAACATCGATGGGAGCGAAAGAAGGTAATCAATGGATGCTGTGCCCTCACCAGGATCATATATATGTGCTTGGCATATGATTTACCCGTAGAGCGTGCCATGACCAGTGAGGAACTGAAAGCATTCAAAGGCACCACTAGGAAGGCTAGAAAGTCTAGCAAAGGTAGAGCCGGAAAGCGGATGAGAGGTACTATCCCGTGCCTACAAGTCCCAGAATCACCCTCTCCACAACCATCTCCAGCGCAGTCACCAACAGCAGCCACTCCCACAGTACAACCTATTCGCATAAGGTTATCTAGACCAGTGGTAACGGAGGGCACCACCAGTACTGTCGCACCCCAAGCAGCCATAACCACAGAACCTATCACCACAGCAGCTGAACTTCCCACCACTATTGGTGCGGAAGCTTTCTCTTTTCCAATACCGCATTTAGAACCAGGACAAGCAGAGCCTTTGGACCAAACTTTTGATTTTGAGATGCCCGATGCATTCTCCAATGAGTTCCAGTATTCAGAAGGACACTTGTTTTCTCAAGAATTTGAAAGGCCTAGCTACCCTACTACACCCAGGGATCAGCCACAAGGACAGGTCGTGTCCAGCTCTGATGACGAAAGGACAGCAACCGATGACGACGAAGGAGACGACGAAGCTAGCCAGGGAACACATGAATCCCAAGAGCAGGAACAGACAGATGGCCAAGGCCAACAAACAGACACACATGGCGACACAAGTACCCATGAAGATGAAACTTACGAAGCAGCAGCTTACACTCTAGCTATCAAGAAGTTGTATAGAACTATGGAAAAAGTTTGGGCACGCAAGAAGCTGACAGAGGAAGAGAGCCAAAAAATAATAGAACAAGAACTTGTCACAGGCGGATTCGAAGACGCATACATCAAAGGATTCAAAGAATTAGTCAAATCAGTAGGCTCCAACAAAGCCCTCAGGTACTTGCAAAGAAAGCCACTACCACAGTTTGACCCCCGTAGAGTACGACTACTTTCAAAGCCCGGCGAATACATTCGTGTACCAACCGGAGCACAATCTTCAGAACAAGCCAGGGAGGCACGGCTCGTCCCTGAACGTTCATTGGCCGTAGAAACCATCATTGTAGATTCCCCACCCCGCGCTACAACTGTACCTACCTCAGTAGTAACCGAAGTACCGACCACCCCAACCGCTCCTCTCTCACCACCCGTCCATCCAGCCTCCCCTCTTCACCCTCCTTCCCCCAGACCCACATCTTCATTCGCCGGTGGTGTTGCAGAAACCATCTTTACGACCACTCACCCCACAATTCCCGTGCCCATTAGCCCTAGTCTACCCCCTTCCACCCCCACCTTTCTATCCAACCCATTCCTTCATCAATGCTTTCCATCTTTCCCCACAACTCCAAGACCCCTTTTCCCATTTCCCCCGCCCTTAACCTTCTCCCCCGTCTCACCTCCCCGACCCACTGTAACCCCTCTTTCCCCTTTCCACCAAGCTGCTCCAGCCAGCCCCCCTGTAAATTACCCCTCAACATTTGTAAATCCCGTATTTACACCAGCACGTGCACCCACGATCACACCCATATTCACGGTCACCGCACTAGATACGTCCACTGACATGGACATCTCACCACCCACTGCACCATCACTACCTTCACTCACGGCACAAACATTTTTAGGCACATCACAATTTTCAACAATCACTACATCATCCACCTTCCCATCCCCATTCCCCGTTCCCGTTGCATCTACACCAACTGCATCTTCATTTAGCACCCCGTTAATACTATCACCCACTGTAGATAATGCATTCCGACAGATGTTCATGTGTATGACGCAAGTAAGAGATGAGTTCACATCTCTTGGCGATAATTATCAGCAGCTGCAGAGGACAACCAATGACTTACAGTCGCAGCTTAATTTATTGTCCATTGAGAATGCCTCTCTGAACACCCGCTACCAGGAATTACGCGAGGCTTATCACAAATTGGAACTAGAAAGCGAAGAAAAGACCTAGGAAGCCACTGCTGACCAGATAACCTATTAAGAGCCCAGACAGTCCGCAATGCAACGCTAACACGAAACATGGGCTTACTAAGAAGACACCTAGCCGCAGCAAAAGAGGAGAACCAGAGACTCCAAGAGCAGAATAGAGAGAATTTGGAAGCGGCATTGGACCATCCAGAACAACCCTTAAGTCCTAGCAGATTCAAGGCAATCCCATCCGAAGCAATGAAGATGTTGCTAGAAGACCATGTTAGACTGCTCGAGGACTATGATCGGATGAACGAAGAACATCAGAAGTTAAAGGAAGATCACAAGCTACTACAGCTCAGAGAACCGGCAACACCACAAGTACAAGTAGCAGCAGAATTACCAGCACCTGTGGACCCTGAAATTTTTGACGAACTCAACGCATTACGGGCCCAGGTAATCACTCTCCAGTCAAGAATTGACGTATATGAAGCGCCACCAAGGCCAGATTCACCACCTCAGCTTCCGGCTGAGGAAGAAACGGTCACCATCCCGGTGGAGGAAACATTTGAAGAAGCGTACGAGCCACAACCCATCCCAGGCGGACGCGTCACGGCCGAAGGTCAGATGACGTACGAACTTCCGACCCCCGCGTGGATGAAGACTATTGAGGAAATTGGAACAACGCACTCAGCGAGAGTAGAGGCACAGCTACATGCTATGGCCATGATCGAAGAAAGAATTTTGCAATCTCCCTACTTTGCTCAATTGGCCCCACGCAGGTACATATCCGGGCATGAGCTTCAATACAAACCTTACTTCATGCTAATGGCCGAATACCAGCTGGCCATAGAGAAGCGAACTGGCAAGAAGCCATCACATGCAACTCAATTCGAGCCTAAAGACTTGCCACTGGATGCGCAACAAGGCACTATTTATCAACCAGATTGGCGTACACGTCTTTTACAGGAGTACCCTGAAATGATGAGCACATGGGTTAAGGCACCTTTACATTTAAAATACAACCCGTGTTGGGGACCAGTACCACGACGCCGCTCCTGGACTGCCTTCGCTATCAAAGTACAAAACAATAAGCAGTGCCAGGACTGGCTGAACTACCCATATTTCAGGCCACCTACCGGATCACCGACAATTGGCTACATGATGGCAACGATTCGTCACTGGCTCCCTCGCTTGAGATATATGGATGATATAGCAGCGCATATGACTGTCAAGATATTTGACATGATGCAAATGATATTTAAAGTCTTCCGGCGAGTCAAAGCACCACATGTTAATACCCCGGGCTTTGAGCATGGCAACTTGGATCTCGCATATGACATGAGTACGACGCCATCGCTCCGGGTGTGTTATGCCTGGCATTGCAGAGTCAAGTACTTACCGGCGTGCTACAAGCAAACATTCGAAGAAATGTTCACCACCGGTTTCTGGGAATACCACTCTGAAGTGTTCATCAGCAGGCCGACCCACTTATTGCAATTATTTGCCTGTGAACAGTTGGTGTATTCCACGCATTACAGACTCCCACCATCAGATGAACCACAACCAGTTAATTGGGAGAAGCTCGAGGTAGACCTAGCCCGAGGCATTCGAGTATCTGAGCACACCCTCGCTCACGATGCAGTTAGAGGCACAGACGACACGGAAGCATGTAACGACGGAGCAGGGAGCCAGTCGGATCAATTTTTTGAACAAATATGTTTTTTATCACTTTTCAAAACATTCAACAGTGATTTTTATCACTAATTGTAACATATGTAACATAGAAAACCCCATTTTGTAATCCATAGCTCCATTTTGTGCAAGCCGAGGAGTCCTTGAGCTTGAGGAGCTTAGGTAGAACAAGCGTATCAATTTTCGTTATTTTTAGACATCGTTTACCCTTCCAAATAGCATCTAGGACCTAATTTTTAACCATGCCGGTCACTAGATGTGAAACCGGTCAAAACTAGTCTAGAAACTATAAAAAGAGCTAGAGAGCTCATTTTTGAGGTTAGCTTGTTGGAGTTTAGAGTTCTTTTGAGCTTGTAATAGTGTTCTTGAGTAATAGAGCTAATTTCCCACCTTCCATTGTGTCTTGCTTGTCTCTTCGTAGTGTGTGTGTATGTGTGTGTGCATTTCTATGCTTCTCACCTTCACTCTCACTTCATCTCACATTCACGATCTTCATATCACTCCTATCTCTTCCGCGGATTGACATTAAGGAGGTGAAGCTTCTTAACGTGGTTCTCACCATTGTGCTAGAGCAACAGTAACCTAAATAGGGCATTAGCTCTAGCATCTCCATTTATATCCAAAAGTGATCCTAATGCTCAGAGTTTTGATTTGACACATGGAGATAGCCCATCAGCTTATTACACCAAATACCCTTAGCATAATGAGGCTTATCAATATGATGCACCATTGATGGAGCCTAGTTGAGAGTGAGACTATACGTAGGTGATGTACACAAACCCCAAAACCAAACCTCAAATCAGACAATACATGCCTCAAAGACCTAGAGGACTATGTTACAGATTTCAAGGAGATCACTTTATTCATGAATGTCCACTTCCTCCACCAGGGGAACCCCAATCTATACTGATTCAAGGCTTTTGTTTTGATTGTTCTAAGAGCCCAACCAATGCTCTTAAAATCACCCCAATCAGTGTAATTGGCTTAATGGAAGAACCTAGTGGATGTGCCTCTAATGTTGCTCCTGTATAGGTAGTTACTAGAGCACAAACTCTACAGAAGATTCTAGACATAGAACAGGAAAACAAATTTGAGGTTAGTGAATCTAAGGTGTCTATTAAGAATAGAGCTAGAACTTGGAAGGATAATGATGAGAGGATGAAAAGAGAGTGGGCTAGAAAATTAAGCGAGCTAGAAGAAATCCTCAAAGAAACAAAAACGAAATTGCAGAACTTTGATTTCAAAACCCCTCTTAGACACACCAACGGTTCAATGCACCACTCCACATCCCATGATCCATCTCACCTCAACCTTGATCAAGATTGTTCTTAGCAAATCCTAATCCAAAAGGGTTGGACATCATATTCAAATCTTACCAGGCTCGACTTCAACAAGGGTCAAACATAGCTCAGTTAGATATATGCTATCTAAGAATGGACTTAAAGATTCAAAGGACAAAAATTTATGCAAAGATGGTAGAATTAGCTCAAGCTATGTTCGAAGCAAGTAAAACTTTGAATCATGCAAACTTAATGAAATGAGAGTTACACTTCAAAGGACTATTAGAGAGATTAGATCAATTGGTGGCTAAACTCCAAACTTTAGCATAACCAAAGGATAGAGAAAGCGAGAGAAAAAGCTTACTTCCATCAAGAGGTAAGCTATAAATAAGTGCTCCCAAGTGTTCTTGGGTGAAATACAAGAGAAGAAATGGATCAAGGAGAGAGAGGATCCCCCTCCAATTCAAGAAGTAGATAATCTTATTGATAAATTTCCTCAAGCCATGCCTTCTATGTATGGATAGAAACAAGATATGCAATCAAGCGATCAATCAATCTTTGAATCTAATTCCTTGCAAGAATTGCCACATTTCATAGGTCCTTGGGAATAAAAGTCTATTCAAATGAGAGCTTCCATAGTAATGATTAGAAATAAAGAATCTGTTATATGTAGGAACACAAAAGTAGTTAATGTAACTAAAGTATAGTTTCTTCTAACTTTAGAAGAACTACTTAAGGCCAAACCAGATTTGTGGAAGCATATAGCAAATGAATTTCTAGAAATTGCTAATTTGCACTCTCTGGTAGGATCATGAAGGAAAGTACTAGAGACACCAATAGAAAAGAAAGGAGATATGAGCAAAGGAGAAGAAGGAAATATGTATCTCCCTATCATATATCAATGATACACAACCAAGGCCATCCTAGACTCAACAGAAGGTGTTTTCAATGCTACGACTTCTTTATAGAAACATTAGGGCAAACCAACTTTAAGACCCACACAAAGGAAGCTGCTAATGTCATATGGACACATAGAGAAGCCTCTAGGATTTTTAGAAGGAATCCCTCTCACTACTTGTGGCATAGATTTTGAGCACACCTTTTCTATATGTGAATTTGGAAAGAATCATGTCTATTAGATGATTTTGGGTGGAACTTTCTTGAGACAATTGAAAAAAATGCACGATTGGGCAACCAATTCATTTTTCTTAAAGAATTTAGGGGTAACTATGAAGTTTAACCTCAAGGACTATACACATCAAGATATACCACCCCTACAATGGAACACTATCCATAAAACACTAGAAGATATGGAATCGGTGCACTCCACAAGATCACGTCCTTCATGGATTCACGAGGATGCACACTTATGGTTGTGTAAACTTGCAGTCGAAGAAGAGAAGAGACTAGAAGATATAGACATAGGAGCTATACAAGACCACAAATCACTCAAAGACCGAGCCTGCATGCCTATGATCATTCCAAAAGAATTTGAATCCCATGGTTGGGTGGAAATCTTAGCGATGATGGACGTATCATTCCATGAAGAACAATGGAATCCCCATTGTGATGAGGATGGATATGACATTTTCATGTTAATGTGTGAACCCATAATTCAAGAATGCGAGCCTAGTATAGATGTAATAGAAGAAGCCAACAATGAGGACTTGGAATCCATCCTCATGGATCAGTTTTGTGCTTTAGAAGAAGAGTACCTATTCTTGATAGAGACTAATGTTGGAACATCAAGCTTACACTATGCTTGAGGTGGATTAGCTCTACATCAAAAATTAATCATTTTAATTGTGTCAAAGTTTCCCATTGAAGAGCTTTTTATTTGTGCTCATTTTTTTGGTATTTTTCATAAGACTTTTTATTGATCATTTACCAATGTAAACGGATATAGCTTTACATTTGTAAAAGGAGAAAAGGAGAGCTTAAATTCTAGGAATTTGAGGTGGTTGAGCTTGACAATAAATAAATCGATCAATCACCATAAAGTAGATCAGATTAGATCTTTAATTTTCCTAGATTGTAGGAAAGTGAATTAATTCTCTTTAACAACATATCCCGCCTTAATTCAAATTCAAAATCCACTTGCAGAAGTCATGAAACAGTTCAAAATTCTATATAAAGACTTCAAAGTACTTGTACATTACATTAAAGCAATATACATATACTTTGGGTCATCATTGTTTTGCTCCTTCTTTTCTCTGCACCATCTTCTTCAAAAATAATGAACTTGTAGAGGATCTTGCTCTCTCTACCTAGCTCCAAGCTGGATGAAGGAGCCTTCATTAGAATGACTTTAGTGTCTAGTTTATTTCTACAATTGTGAGGGAATGTGGTCCTATATATTTTGAGAAATCTGACTTTTAATCTCTTGAGGTCTATCTCTACGTAGCCCTAAAAAATCACGGGTACCTCTATTGAGTGTTAAGTTCATTCTAGAAGCATATCTTGCTTATTACTTGTAATTTTGTGCATTTAAGACACTCAACCCTATTTATTACATTCCTGCAAAAAAAAAAATTGAAGTGTAATCATGCTTGCTACTATGAGCATTTGAAGTTGATTGTTTCATCCAAAGATTACAAGTTTTTTGACCTAGTCAAAGTGAAAACTTATCTATTTTGTACCAACTCTTTCTCCTTGATGCTCCAAAGTACATAGTGGATTTTTTTGCACTAATCACATTCTTATAAGGCCCATTTGACTCTCCAAAAGATCCAAGGCTAGTCCTGTGCTGGTTGGCTAGACCAAACTTCATCACTTCATAGCTCACTTTTCTACCTCTTGCAAGCTTCTCAAAGTTCTCTCAATGGTATCAGAGTGAGACCATGATGGGTAATGGATTTCCCTCAATGATTGAGAAACCTAATAGACACAAGTATACTACTTGGAAAATTAGAATGGAGGCTTGTTTGCAAGGTAAAAAGCTTTATGGAATTGTAGCAGCTGATGAAGCTATGCCTACTTGGATCTGAAGGAGGACCTACACAGGAGGAAACATATAAAATCTCACTTTCGTGTGTAAGGGATGCTCAAGAAAGTTCATACATACTTAAATCTATCTCTAATTTTCTATTACCACATATTAGAGGATATAAGACATCGCAAGGGACTTGGGATGCACGTGATATCTTTTTCTCAGCTAGTACCAAGGCTAAAAAATACCATCTTTGGAATGTGTTCAACCAAATGAAGAAGAATTAAAAAAAAATTATCATAGAGTTTTCTACCAAGATCAAGGAGGTTCCAGATTAGTTAGCATCCATTGGTTGAAATGGTAGAAAACTAAGTCAAGAACATTGCAAGGTATTTAGCTATTTAGCTTTTGTACATATACTTTCACAAATCAGAGGTAAACTTGATGAAAGGGCAATAAAGGCAATATTCATTGGTTATGATTCAACTCAGATGGGCTATATGTTTTATAATCCTTCTACCAATCAATTCACCACAAGTAGGGATGTTGTGTTTGAAGAACACAAGTCATGGTATGATGAAGACAAATAGAAGGTAAACCTACCATATGATCTTGATTTTGATTTTTATCCATTAGGTAGCAAGCATGATACATAGGTCCACAATTCAAGAAGTGATAGAGATGATAATCAAGATGAGAAGGAGCAACTACAAGCTCTAGAAGTCAAGAGTAAAGGCTAAGATGCAACAACATGGACAATGCTCCAAGCATAGTCCTAGAAGGTCAAAAAGAGAAAAAAAGCAACCTTAAAGCTATGGATATGATTGTACATTTGTTACAAACTATTCAATTTACTTGGAAAAAGAGTCAATTTCAAAAGAAACTTCAACATATGAAGAAACAAAAGGTAAACCTAATTGGGAGAAAGCTATGAAAGAGGAGATAGAAGCCTTAAAAGAAATGTATACTTGGGAGTTGGTTCCAATGCAAAGTAATCAAAAGGTAATAGGTTGCAGATGGGTCTATAAGCTAAAAGAAAATTCAAATGGATCAATTCGTAGATACAAAGCCATATTAGTTGCTAAAGGATATGCTCAAACTCATGATATAGACTATGAGGAGACCTTCTTAACAATTACAAAGATGTCTATAATCTGGACATTGCTAAGTGTGGCTGCTTCAAGAAATTGGAGATTACCTCAACTAAATGTGCATTTCTCAATGGTTGGATAAGTAAAGAGGTATACATGTCACAATCTCTAGGATTTGAAAACCCTAATTATACATCTTGTATATGCAAACTCAAAAAGGCATTGCATGGATTGAAACAATCTCCTAGAGCTTGGAAGTTCATATTGGTAACCTATCTTCAAGATCAAGGTTTTAGGTCAACCAATGTGGATCCTTCTTTGTTCATCAAGAAGGATCACAATGAAGTTATCTATTTGTATGTGTATATGAGATGACATATTTGTGAGAGGAGATGAATTGAACGACATACAAAGGATCAAAAAGCCATATGTAAGAGGAGTCATAATCAAAAGGTGAGAAAATTGAAGACATGTTATGAATTATGGAATGCGTTGAACAAGGAATTGTTGGAATGTTAATTTATTAATTTATTAATGTGTTTTTGGTGTTTTTGATTTAGCAATTCAAGGTCCATGAGGGTGTGAAAGGGCAGATATTTATAATTGGATTTATATTTTATATGGTTTATAGATAACCGACGTAGAGGATTCTATTTTTAAAAATGGTTCTATTTTTAGAAATAGTTCTATTTTTAGAAATAGTTCTACTTTTAGAAATTTCTATTTTAGAAATCTTTCTATTTTTAGAAATAGTTCTATTTTTGGAAATAGTTCTATGTTTAGAAATAGTTCTACTTTTAGCTATTTTTAGGAATAATTATCTTTTTAGAAATAATTCTATTTTTAGAAATTGCTCTATTTTTAGAAATTTTCTACTTTTAGAAATAGTTCTATTTTTAGAAACACTAAGTAAAAGTAGTGGTTAGGATAAGAATTGTTCTAAAGTGTGATTCCTATTAATAAAAGCAAAGGCTCTCCATAAAAGAGGCTAACTTTTACTTTCACGCATGCTTTTCAAAGCTGCTCTCATGTAACCACTATTTTCATCATAATGAAAAATCCTATAAATACATGCAGTATGTGGACTGTTGAAACAAAGTGCATGGGGGGAGATTACACCCAATACAACGTTCTATCAGAGCAAGGTATTGAGCTTCCTATCATCATCTTGTAGAGCTTCCTCTAATCATACATGCGTCCCCTTCTTCATCTTCCTCATTTCAGCTTTTTCATGTCGGTGTGCAGAGAACATGAGGTGGAGAGGAGGTCAACGATCGATTTTCATATGTGTATGGAGCAATCAACAAAAAAAGAAAAGGAGTCGCCAAATCTATCTTGGCTCAAAAAATTGAACCGACGACCTCACCAAATGCACATGACACTCTAAACCACAACACAAGCTCATTTTCGTTCATGTCCAATCCTCTTTTACTTATGTTGTTCCTATACTATAAACCAAGAAGTACAGAGAAAAAGGGTCTCTTCATTCACCATTTTCATGAAGCAAAAGCATTGGGGAGTGGGATTCGCATGCAAAATCTCCCATTTCAAAAGCTAACATCTTAACTACTACAACAAACAACCATCAACACTTTATTTCTACTAATATTACTTATATTGCCATCAAATATACATGTTTGCTGGTAAACCCGATTTGAGAAGCTTTGTGTTCTGAGTTCTTTGCTAAGATCCCCAATTGAACCCAAACTAGAACTGATTTTGCATCATTTTCTTGACCCTCAGAAGAACAAAGTAAAGCACTACTCAAAGATGAAGGACATGATGAAGCAATGGTCTTCAAGGAGGATTATGTAGGTTGTTCTCATGGTCCAAAGGATGGAAAATGGCTCATCTCTTGGAAGATGGAAGGACATTGCTTTATCTGGAGATAAGTATTTTCTAAGTTAATGATTGGTCTCAATATTTGTTTTTGTTCTATGCTTTCATGTAGGATGCATTTTATTATCATTAAAGTATGGTAGCGCACTTCAGTTTTTATAATATTGATGCAAATTAATGAAAGCTAAATGAAAGAGCATAAATGTATTGAAACACTCACTAAGCACAAGCATGCATCTATATATCATCGCATGGGAATGAAAGAATGTTGGTGCATTTATCCTTTTAAAAGACTATTTTATGCACATAAACTTTCTTCTTGCTTGAAAAAGGTATAAGATGAAGTCAAGTTTGTGCACATGTATGTTTATATCTTTTTGAAAGGTAGCAAGTAGATTGTTTGTGCATGGATGCTTGGATGCATGCATAGCAAGCTCAGAAATTTCTTGATTTAAGTTTGGTGCATGAAAAGGACCAAAAACATGCAAACACATGAATGCACTCATATGCATTTGCATGCAAGAACATGCATTGACATATGAGTGCACTAGTCTTTAAGCACCAATCGGGTTAGCTTGTTCTTGGATTGAAAAATTAAAAAGGGATTCCCTTTCCACTTCTTTGTCATCAAGTCCCTACTGCTACAATGGGATAGAGCCTTGTTGGAAGGTGAAGGTAAGGATGTCAACATAGCTCTTTTTTGGCACCATTGCTGGGGACGAGTTACCTAGATTGGAGGTTTCAAAACCTTAAGTATCACTTTCCTCTTTACATTTGGACAAGCTAGACTGTGGGAGTTGCAAGATTGATGGAAGGTCAAGCCACGTATGCACTTTTCATTTGATGCATAGGAGATCAAGTGTATGACGCCCTTGTGAAGTTTTCAGTCAATTGAAGTGGAAGGTTAGCCATGTGGGAGTTTTGCACACTCAAAATGGCTGACTTTTGCTCAATGGTATGAAACTTTGCATTTTCTTTGTCAACTTTTTGCCTCTGTTAGGAGGACCTTTTAGGATAGAATTAAGGGAAACGATGAGTAGGGAGTGTGGGGAACCAACCTTTTGAAGCACAAATTTCTATTCTTTTTTGAAGCTAAGTTGGTTTGAAAGCTCAAAAAATCGCGATTCTGTGCTTTTTACCACTTAGGAAAGAACCAAAATCCCAAAAAAAATAAATTAGAAAATAGAAAATAAAAAGAAAAAGAGAAAGAATGGGAAAGATAGGCCTTGCAAACTTAGAATTTTTGTTTATTGCATGAAATTTCAAAAAATCACGACTTGCATGAAATTTCAAAAAATCATGAGTTGGTTTGAAAGCTCAAAACATCGTGACTTTTTGTCAAAAAATCATGACTCTCTACTTTTTGCCACTTAGGAAAGAACCAAAATCCCAAAAAAAAATTAGAAATTAGAAAATAAAAAGAAAAAGAGAAGAATGGGAAAGATAGGCCCTGCAAACTTAGAATTTTTTTTTATTGCATGAAATTTCAAAAAATCATGACTTTTTGTGTTAGTGACCATTCACTAGAGCTAATTAAGAGAGAAATTCATAATCATGATCACTAACAAGCTTCTTAGTGTGTAAGGGTCAAATAGGGTTGAGTGAAAGTGCAGGAGAGCAAGTGGAAGGGATCTAATTTTTTGAAAGGGGAAGAATTAAAGTTATTGCAGAAAATCGTGTGAGTCTAATTTTTTGAAAGGGGAAGAATTGAAGTTATTGCAGAAAATCGTGACGTTCTTCCAAAAAATCACGACTCTCTACCAAAAAATCACGACCCTCTACTCTGGAAATTGGGAGGAAATCGCAATTTTCTTCAAGTTTTGTGGATCCTTGAGATTTGGTTGAGGATTTCTTCAGATTTTGTGGATCCTTGAGATTTGTTTGAGGATTTTCTTCAGATTTTGTGGATCTTTGAGGTTTGGTTGAGGATTTTCTTCAGATGTTGTGGATCCTTGAGATTTGGTGGAGGATTTTCTTAAGATTTTGTGGATCCTTGAGATCTTTAGATTTTGTGGATCCTTGAGATCTTTAGATTTTGTGGATCCTTGAGATCTTTAGATTTTGTGGATCCTTGAGATTTGGTGGAGAAAGCAAAAAAGGCGATTCCATGTACGTAGAAAACTTTTGGAAAGAATTAGAGAAGATTGTGACTTTTTGACCTTGGAAGGTGGAGAAAATCACGACTTTCTTCTAATTTGGTGAGAGAAAAGTGACTCTTTGCACTTGGAAGATTTTCTAATTTGGGGAGAGAAAATTGTGACTTTTTGACTTTGGGGGGGAGAAAATCACGACTTTCTTCTAATTTGGTGAGAGAAAGGTGACTCTCTGCACTTCGAAGATTTTTTGATTTGGGGAGAGAAAATTGTGACTTTTTGGCCTTGGAAGGGGGAGAAAATCGCAATTCTTCTAATTTGGGGAGAGGAAGGCGACTCTTTGCACTTAAGATTTTAGGGGGATTAGGGAGAAAATCATGATTTTCTGAGGATCCTTGAGAACATTGTGATTTTTTGCTTGATGTGAAGAGAAAAAAGGTGACTCTCTAGACTTGAGAAAATCGTGATTTTGTGGATTGAAGATTTGAGAAAATAGCGACTTTGTGGAAAGGAGAGCATTGCAAATTTCTCAAAGATATAAAACCAAGAGCATTCCAGGACTTAGTCATTCTGAGTGAGAGTGAGAGTGAGAGAGTTGAAGAAGAGCGTGACTTTCTAAGAGTGTGGTGTGTACCTTCCTAACTAGCATTTCAAGCATTCAGAGCATCTAGAAAGCTTCAAGTAATGCTCCTCTATGGTTGTCTAATCATTTGGCAAGCAGTGCATGTGTAAAAGTTGCATTTTCCATTAGTCAAGAAAATCACGACTTTCTGTTTTTTAAGCTTTTGGGGCCTTAGGTCACTTTCATGTTGATTTAAACTTGGAAAACTCAATTAGTAGTAAAAGGCACCTCTTTTGAATTTATTAGCCAGGCCAGAATCTTGGTATCAGTCATCTTCATAGAATTGTGATTCTCTAAGTTGACTTTAGATAGAAAATTATGGGAAAACTTGATGACTCAACACGAAAAAAATAATAAAATAATTCATTTTTTAATGTTTTGAGAAAGTCACAACTTTCTCAAACACATGCATTGATACCCTTTTCTGTCAAATGTGCCATTATTCCTCACATTCACTCTTTTAGGACAGCTAAGGATGCTTGGGATACACTTACCACATTGTACCAGGCTAGGAATGAGGCTCTTCTTGCTTACCTCTAAAAACAGTTGGAGACTGAGCATATGAATAAAGGTGATTCAATGGACAATTTTCTAACAAAGATCAAAGACTTGAAGGAGTAATTGATTTCGACTAATGAAGTTATACGAGGTAGCTCACTTGTGCAGAACATTCTGAATGGTCTTGTTGATTTATGTGATAGTTTTGCTTCTACTCTTCATTTGATGATGAAAGGAAATCCAAATGCCTTGTTATTTGAGGCGTTAGTATTTGTTCTATTGCAAGAAAATCAGTCTAGGTAGAACAGGTACATTATGCATGTTGCAGATCAAGCTTTCTTGGCTAGACAGAAGGGCAAAGGTAAATGAAAGCTCATCTACTATTAAGCAGAAATCTGCAAATGCTACACATTCAAAGAAGGAAGACAAAGATGAGAAGAAATCAGAAAAGCAAAAACTCTTTTGTAAGTACTATAAAAGAAACAATCATGTCATAAAGAAATATCCTAAATTGGTTGCAAAAGAGGCAAAGAAAAAAGGGGTTGGAATGGTTGTTGCAAAGCCCTCTACACCAAAAATAGAGTCTGCTAATCCTATGCAGAATGAAGAATGGGCGTTTGCTACTGTTTGTAGTTTTGACCCATCTTCTCCTAAACAGTGTATGTCTGCAGTAGACTCAGATGTTTGGTACTTTGATAGTTTGGCAACCAAACATATTACCTTGCAGTGCAATTTCTTCACTTTACTCAAGCCTGCCCTTATAGGGAATATTGTCACATGTGCCAACAACTCCTCTTATCCTATCATGGGAGTTGGTAAGATCATTCTGAATACTACTGATGGTAGCTCTTTCACTTTGTTAGATGCTTTATGTGTGCTAGGGATCAAGAAAAATATGTTAAAAGTTTTTGGATTAGGCAAGATTGGCTTGGTTTGGAAATTTGTTGATGATAGATGTAGAGTTCATGATTTATCAAATGGCGACATGATTATTGCTTCTGTCATTTTATATCATGGGTTGTATAAGCCCATAAACTATGAAAAATCTCTGAATGATTCAACATGTGCAGTACATGATTCTCATGCTATGTCAGATGCAAAGCTTTGGCATGCACGCTTTGGTCATCTAAATTTTGCTAGTTTGCTACACCTGAGAAAAAACTAAAATAGTGTCCCCTTTGCCCAAACTTGAGGCACCCAATAAACATGTTTGTGAAGGCTGTATTTTGGGCAAAATGCAGCATTCATCCTTCCCAAAAGATGGTTCGATTTGGGCTACTCAGAAATTGCAGCTTATACATAGTGATGTCTATGGTCCTATGTAGACAGCTTCTTTTGGAAACTATCTTTACTTTGTGACTTTCATTAATTATTTCTCCAGGCATGCATGGGTATATCCATTGAAAGCAAAGTCGGAAGTATTTATGTGCTTCAAACAGTTTTTGGTTTTGGCTGAAAATCTGTTAGCATGTAAAATGGGCACCCTTCATCCTAATCGAGATGGGGGAATATATGTCTTCTTACTTTAATGCATTTATAGTTGAACATGGGATAAAACATTAGTGTATAGTGTGGTATACACCTCAATAGAATGGAGTCACTGAACGGAAGAATAGGTCACTCATGGAGATGGCAAGCTGTATGGTCAAGAGTCAGGCTTTACCACATACTTTCTGGCTTGAGGCTATCATGTGTACAACATATTTGCAAGCCATCTATTGCTCATCAACGTCTTTTTGGTTGTTTGGCATATTCTATCACTCCATATGAGGCTTGACATGGTTGCAAGCCATCTGTTCCTCATCTGCATCTTTTGGTTGTTTGGCATATGCATAAGTGCTTGAGCAACATCGCAGGAAATAATGTATTTTTATTGGGTAGGATTCTGAAAGTAAAGGCTATTGTCTGTATCATCCATAGACTAAGCACATTCAGGTTAGCTGTGATGTTGTTTTTGTGGAAGATGCTATTCAACCGTTACTTTCATGTACAAAGGAGACATCGGTTACCTCTAAAGACATGTATGATACATTGTTGCCTCTTTTTACAGGTGGAAAGTCTAGTGTTGGTCCTAATGAAGCAACTTCTCAACCTTTACAGGTTTCATGTGATGATGCAGATCATTCCGTTTTTTATGTAGATTTGCATGATGCACTTGTTGATGAGAGATGCACTTGTTGATGAGAGAGCTGATATTGAGGAGGCAAAAACTATGCCAAAATGGCTAGTATAGATGTTGTGTGATAGCAAATTAGATGCACCTCTTTCATACCATACTCATTCAGGCTCTCATAATGCCTCTTTTGCATCAGATTTCTATGCTATGGCTACCTCTAGTCTCTGTAATGAGGTTGAACATGTTTCATTTAATGAAGCACAAAATTCTGAACGTTTGATGGCTGCAATGCAATGTGAATATGATGCTATCATGAAAAATGGTACTTTTTCTTTTTGTGAATTGCCTCTTGGCAAGAAGGCCATTGGCACTAAGTGGGTATACAAGCTGAAGTGTAAACTCGATGGAACAGTTGATATGTATAAGGCTAGTCTTGTTGCAAATGGTTATGCATAGGAAAGAGGCATTGATTTTGATGAAACCTTTGCTCCTACCTGCCAAATGACTACTGTTCATAACATCTGTGCACTTGCAACTCATCATGGTTGGAATGTACATCAGTTGGACATGAAAGCAACATTTCTGAATGGTGATTTGCATGAAGAAGTGTATGTTTTACAACCCCATGGCTTTGTGCAAAAAGGGCATGAAAACCAGGTGTGTAGTATAAAGAAGGCATTATATTGTTTAAAGCAAGGACCATGTGCTTGGTATGAAAAGATAAATGCCTATCTGATTACACATGGTTTTGAGAATAGTCCAACCGAAAGCACCTTATACATTAAGCATGCTAACGATGTGCTTCTGATCATTGTTGTGTACATTGATGACATGCTGCTCACTGGTCGTCATGAGAAGCATATTGCTGATTTAAGGCTGATTTACATGCCTCATTTCAGATGTCTAATTTAGGGCATTTGCATCATTATTTGGTCATTTAGTTTATGTCAGTTGATGGCGGAATAGCTTTGTATCAAACAAAATATTTTGATACATTATTATAGTGTTTTGGCCTTGAAGACTGTAAAGCTATTGCAACTTCTATACAAACAGGTTTATGATTGAGTCTTCATGATGCTGGAGATGCATTCAATGCTATTCTCTATCAGTAGGCTATTGGAGTGGCTTGATTTACTTATGCATTACTCGACCAGATATTCTGTTTGATGTCTCGCAGATGAGCAGATTTATGCATTGCCTAGGTGTTGAGCATTGGTAGGTGGTTAAGCGCATCTTTCGCTACTTAAATGCTATCCGGTTACGTGGATTGTTTTATCCCAAGGGGGGATCACTACCACCAAATTTTCATGCTTTTTTTGACTCTGACTCGGCTGGTTGCTATGACACTTGTGTGTCCACTACTGGTTTTCGCTTCATGCTTGGTAGCTCATGCATATCTTGGCTGAGCAAGAAGCAGCCTACTGTGGCCACTTTCAGTTGTGAGGTTGAGTATAGGGCAGCTTTCACAGTGACTGTTGAGTGTGTGTGGCTCAAACACCTTATGGCAGGTCTTCTATCACCACCATCTCCATTGAGAGTTAGAGTGCATTGGTAGTTGCGAGGAACCCTGTGTTCCAAGCTCGCACTAAGCACATTGAGGTGCATTATCAGTATGCTAGGGGGAGGTTCTCTGTTGGAGAGATCAGCTTGACATATGTGCCCACATAGGAGAACATTGCATACCATTTCACGAAGGCTCTGCCTAGGGAGAAGTTTGAAGCTTTCCGCAAAGCTTTGGGCTTACTTCCTTTTGTGGATTGATTCCACATAGCTTGGCGCTTCCGTATACATGCGTTCTAGCTCCTTGTTCACTGCATCACTCCGGGGGGGATTTGTTGATATATTTAGGTAGTGAGATGTGTGAACATTCTAGGACTACCGGGGCACTTTTTTCCATCCTTAGGAGGTTTTTTCTCTTGGCTTGTATTATTGATATATTTAGGTAGTGATGTGTGTGAACACTCTAGGACCGCCGGGGCACTTTTTTCCCTCTTTAAGAGGTTTTTTCCCCCGGCTTGTATATACGCCTATTGCCCTAATGGGCTACTTAACTTTGTACATTCTCTAGTAATACATTCAGTATTGTGTGTTGTGCTCCAAGCTTCTTCTTCTTCCTTGTGCTGTCGCGTGCTTCTGCTGACGTCTATCTCCAACAATTGGTATCAGAGCAGGTCGTCACTTCATCTAGGGCGCTGTCGACACTCCTCGGGCTGCAGTCTCAGAATCGCATGAATTTTGGTGAGCATACTCAGCGCGATCTGAGCTCGTTTCAGCCTCTGAACGCACTATCATAGTGCTTGTGCAGGCTATTTTGTCTTTTTGTGCCAAAGGTATATACCAGTTTCTGTTCGCCAGTATAAGCGTCTCGAAGATTGCTACAGGTCTAGCAGAATTCATCTGGGCAGTTCTGTTCAACTTTTTGAGATACAACCAATTTTATGCATTAAGGTATTTCAGTCACCGGCCATGGCTGAAAGCAGTGATGTATTCTATATGTTGGCTGTTGAGGATAAGTTGGATGGTACCAACTTCTCGTTATGGGATTATATGATGTGACATGTGTTGGTTGCAAAAGGACTGTGGAACATTGTGGAGGGTTTCGAAAAACATCCTATCACACCTACAACTGTTACAACTGCAGGTACTGAAGCTGATGTAGAAGGTGTCGAAGATGGTGATATTTTGCATATTCCTATTCATGCTACGGTTTCTACTACACCTACTACAAAGCAGATTCACTGGGATGGCAGAGATGCCCAGGCACATGCATTGATAGCTTTGTCTGTCAAACGTGCCAGTATTCCTCACATTCACTCTTACAGAATAGCTAAGGATGCTTGGGATACACTTACCACATTGTACCAAGCTAGGAATGAGGCTCGTGTTGCTTACCTCCGAAAACAGTTGGAGAGTGAGCACATGAATGAAGGTGATTCTATGGACAATTTACTAACAAAGATCAAAGACTTGAAGGAACAATTGATTTCTGCTGATGAGGTTATACAGATAGCTCACTTGTGGGGACCGTTCTGAATAGTCTTCCTCATTCATATCAGAGTTTTTCTTCTACTCATCTGTTGATGATGAAAGACAATCTGAATGCCTTATCATTTGAGGAGTTAGTCTCTATTCTATTGCAGGAAGATCAGCCAAGGCAGAACAGGTCCATTATGCGAGTTGCAGATCAAGCTTTCCTGGCTAGTCAGAAGGGCAAAGGAAAATGGAGCTCTTCAACTAGTAAGCAGAAATCTGCTAATTCTGCATATTCGAAGAAGGAAGATAAAGATGAGAAGAAATCAAAAAAGCAAAAATTGTTTTGTAAGTACTGTAAAGGGAAAGATCATATCATAAAGAACTGTCCAAAACTGGCTGCTAAAGAGGCAAAGAAGAGGCTGGAATGGTTGTTGCAAAGGCCTCTACACAAAAAACAGAGTCTACTAATCTTGTGCAGGAAGAAGAATGGGCATTTACTACTGTCTGCAGTTTTGACCCATCTTCTCATGAGCAGTGCATGTCTGTAGTAGATTCAGATATTTGGTATTTTGAGAGTGGGGCGACCAAACATATTACCTCGTAGTGCAGTTTCTTCTCTTCACTCAAGCCTGCCCCTACAAGGAATACTGTTACATGTGCCAACAACTCCTCTTATCCTGTTATGGGAGTTGGTAAGATCATTTTGACTACTGTTGATGGTAGTTCTTTCACTTTGTCAGATGCTTTATTTGTGTCAGGGATCAAGAAGAACCTGTTATCAGTTTTTGCATTAGCGAAGATTGGCTTGGTTGTGAAATTTGTTGATGATAGGTGTACAGTTCATGATCTGTCAAATGGTGATGTGATTATTGCTTCTGGCATTTTATGTCATGGGCTGTATAAGATCATAGACTATGAAAGATCTGTAAATGATTTGGCATGTGCAATAAATGATTCTTAGGCTATGTCAGATGCAAAGCTTTGGCATGCACGCTTTGGTCATCTGAATTTTGCTTACGCCTACAAAAATCTGAAATGGTGTCCTGTTTGCCCAAACTTGAGGCACCTTGAAAACATGTTTGTGAAGGCTGTATTTTGGGCAAAATGCAGCATTCGTCCTTTCCAAAAGATGATTCAGTTCGGGCTACTCAGAAATTGCAGCTTCTACATAGTGATGTATGTGGTCCTATGCAGACACCTTCTTTTAGAAATTATCTATACTCCGTGACTTTCATTGATGATTTTTCCAGGAATGCATGGGTATATCCATTGAAGGCAAAGTCCGACGTGTTCATGTGCTTCAAACAGTTTTTGGTTTTGGCTGAAAATCTATCAGCATGTAAAATGGGCACCCTCCGTCGTCAACATAGACAACAATGATTAGAAGCACATCATTAGCATGCTTAACATATAAGGTGCTTTCAGTTGGACTGTTCTCAAAACCATGTGCAATCAGATAGGCATGTATCTTCTCATACCAAGCACATGGTGCTTGCTTTAAACCATATAATGCCTTCTTTAACCTGCACACCTAGTTTTCATGCCCTTCCTGCACAAAGCCATGGGGCTGAAAAACATGCACTTCTTCATGCAAGTCGCCATTCAGAAATGCTGTTTTAATGTCCAACTGATGTACATTCCAACCCTGATGAGCTGCAAGTGCACAGATGCTCGAAACAGTAGTCATACGGCACGTAGGTGCAAAGGTCTCATCAAAATCAATACTTCTTTCTTGTGGATAACCCTTTGCAACAAGCCTAGCCTTATACCTGTCAACGGTACCATCAGGTTTACACTTGAGCTTGTATACCCACTTAGTGCCAATGGCCTTCTTGCCAGGAGGCAAGTCACATAAAGACCAAGTACGATTCTTCATTATTGCATCATACTCAGATTGCATAGCAGCCATCCAATTTTCTAAATTTTGTGCTTCATCAAACGAAACAGGCTCAATCTCATCACAAAGACTAGATGCAGCCATAGCATAGCAATCTGATGCAAAAGAGGCACTATGAGAGCCTGATCGAGTACGATATGACAGAGCTGCATCTAATTTGCTGTCACGCAAGGTCTGCACCAGCCATTTTGGCATAGTTCGTGCCTGCTCAATATCAGCTCTCTCATCAATAAGTGCATCATGTAAATTTGCATCAGAAATGGAATGATCTGCATCATCACATGAAACCTGTAAAGGCTGAGAAGTTCCCTCATTAGGACGAGCACTAGACTATCCGCCTGTAAAAAGAGGCAACAAAGTATCATACATGTCTTTGGAGCTAACAGATGTCTCCTTAGTACATGAACGCAATGGCAGAATAACATCCTCCACAAAAACAACATCACGGCTAACCAGAATGCATTTAGTCTGTGGATGATACAGACGATAGCCTTTACTTTCTGAATTGTACCCAACAAAAATACATTTTACTGCTTTATCATCCAATTTTCTGCGATGTTGTTCAGGCACTAACGCATATGCCAAACAACCAAAAACACGCAGATGAACAACAGATGGCTTTCGATCATGCCAAGCCTCATATGGAGGTGATAGACTGCAGCGCTTTAGTGGGACACTTGTTCAGTACATATGTTGCACACATGATAGCCTAAAGCCAAAAACTATGTGGTAAAGCCTGACTCTTGACCATACACGCTGCTCAGTGGTCCTATTGAGAAGCATATTGCTGATTTTAAGGCTGATTTGCATGCCTCATTTGAGATGTCTAATTTGGGGCATTTGCATCATTATTTGGGCATTCAGCTTATGCACGTTGATGGTGGAATGGCTTTGTGTCAAACGAAATATATTGACACATTATTGCAGCGTTCTAGCCTTGAAGACTATAAGCCTATTGCCACTCCTATGGAGACAGGTTTACGATTGAGTCTTCATGATGCTGGAGATGCATTTGATGCTGTTCTCTATCAGCAAGCCGTTGGATGCTTGATTTACTTATGCATTACTTGGCCAGATATTCAGTTTGCTGTCTCATAGATGAGCAGGTTTATGCATTGCCCAGGATTCAAGCATTGGCAGGCGGTTAAGCGTACGTTTCGCTACTTGAGTGGTACTCGGCTACTTGGGTTGTTTTATCCCAATGGGGGATCACTACCACTAGATTTGCATGTTTTTTCTGACTCTAATTGGGCTGGTTGCTATGACACTAGTGTGTCCACTAGTGGCTTTTGTTTCATGCTTGGTAGCTCATGTATATCTTGGTTGAGCAAGAAGCAGCCTACTGTGGCCACTTCCAGTTGTGAGGCTAAGTATAGGGAAGCTTTCACAGCGACTGTTGAGTGTGTGTGGCTCAGACGCCTTATGGATGATTTAGGTGTTGGTCAATCTTTTGCCACCACCATCTTCACTGATAGCCAGAGCGCATTGGCAGTTGCGAGGAACCCTATGTTCCATGCTCGCACTAAGCACATTGAGGTGCATTATGATTATGTCAGGGAGAGGTTCTCTTCTGGGGAGATCAACTTGGCATATGTGCCCACACAGGAGAACATTGCAGACCTTTTCACGAAGGCTCTCCCTAGGGAGAAGTTTGAAGCTTTCCGCAAAGCTTTGAGCCTACTTCCTTTTGTGGAGTGATTTCCACATAGCTTGGCACTTCCTTATACATGAGTACCAGGTACTTGTTCACCGCATCACTCCCAGGGGGGATTTGTTGATATATTTAGGTAGTGATGTGTGTGAACACTCTAGGACCGCCGGGGCACTTTTTTCCCTCTTTAAGAGGTTTTTTTCCCCCGGCTTGTATATATGCCTATTGCCCTAATGGGCTACTTATCTTTGTACATTCTCTAGTAATACATTCAGTATTGTGTGTTGTGATCCAAGCTTCTTCTTCTTCCTTGTGCTGTTCGCGTGCTTCCGGTGACGTCTATCTCCAACATGTATATAAGCCTATAGCCCTAACCTATTACTTATCTTTGTACATTCTAGTGGTAATACATTCAGTAATGTGTGTTGTGCTCCAAGCTTCTTCTTCTTCCTTGTGTTGTTCACATGGTTCCGTAGATGTCTATCTCCAACACACCCCTCTTGTGTACACTACTAAAGGGTAGGTGCAATAGAATTAAGTACTTAAAAGAATTGTATGATAGAAACAAAGCCAAGTTAGTCAAGTTTCTGCTATAAAAACTAAAGAAGCCACCTAGAATGTTGTCCAATTTTCATATCCTAGACATGCCACTAATTTACCTCTGCAAATCAATAAAAGAGTACGAGACATGCATTTTGTAGAAGGAGCCTGATCAGTTTTGGAGTACTCAGAGTGCTAATTTTTACTTACATTTTTTTTCATAAGGTTTATCCTAGATGGCAAAGAGAATTCTTAAATAAGCAAAAAGAATGCTGGCGTGTGTGGACAAATTCTTCAGTCAGCCTCAAGCTCAACCCAACATATTATCCATGTGCTCGTCAAAGGAATTGGACAACATTTTAGGAATGCGAGAGAAGCAGATAGATACCCAAAACCAAGCTAAATTTTGCAAAGTTAGCAGGTCCTCTGCATGGTTGTCCAACCAAATCTTATATGCTTCCAGTGATAGAAACACTTTTGGAAGATATGGGAGATGTATAGGACTACACAATCATTGTAGAAAGCCGCATACTCACCATGATAAAGACCTATTTGGAAATTTTTTCAGAGGTCAACATCAGGACTCTGAAGATTTTAGGCTTCCATTCAGGCACCAACATGCTACTTTTTGATTCAACAAAATGCCACATAGACAATGTCTGATGGCATACTATGTCCACATAATATTTATGCAGAGCATCTACCTATAGACCTTTGAGGATGCATTTTCAATAGGATTTTTTGAAACGGACTCTGAGATTTT
Source organism: Ceratopteris richardii (assembly GCA_020310875.1). Classification (NCBI taxonomy): domain Eukaryota; kingdom Viridiplantae; phylum Streptophyta; class Polypodiopsida; order Polypodiales; family Pteridaceae; genus Ceratopteris; species Ceratopteris richardii. The sequence continues at coordinate 73,293,688 of CM035417.1, read as the reverse complement.
TGGCATCCTTGCATATGAGGCACCATACCTAGAGTATTAGAGCCAGAACACTATAGATGCACCAGCTGTGGCAGTTAACTAGAGGAAAGCTTTAATTGAGTTAATAAAAAATGTCAACATAGAGGAATAGGAGCAACACAAGCACCTCCAGGAAATGTACGAACAGAGGTAGATTGTAGAATTAGATAGATGCCCAAAAAAAAAAGAAAAAACACAGCCACAGGAGATGTACATATTTCCAAGTTCTGATGAGGACATCAAAAGGTCTAGGAGGGGGAGGAAATGTTGACAAAGCACTTCAAAATATGTATTTCATCTTATTTCCTTGTAAAAAGAATCTCCAATTTTGTAACACTTATGAAGAGTCTTCCTACAATGAATGACCCACGAGCATCCGACCCCAAGTAGACATGAAAAAACCTTCATATTTGTATTGGGGAGAGATTTGCAAGAAATCGTGACTCTCTACTGGGAAAAAAATCACGATTCTCTCAAAAAGGGTTTAAAAGGCACAAATGTGAAGAGTTCTAGGCCATTTCCTCTTGTATCTTTTGTAGTAATGAGAAGAGAAGCTCCTTTGGCTATGATACCTGTGTCATCTCTTGTTTACTTTGTCTTCTCTGTGTCCCATGGAAGTGTTTTTGTGCTATTTAGTTGATTATGCAGCTGTGCATGTGTGTTCTACTTGTTTATGAAGTCTTTGAGGAGTAATCTCTACTATTTCTATCTTATATCATCACTTTTACAAAGTTGTCTAAGCATGAATCTCTCCCGCCTGCTTATTTACTCTAGATCTCCCAATTCTAGAGCCATATTTGAAATATACATGAAAAATGGCATGGAAAAGGCACTTGAATCACTCAATTCGGTGCTTGTATGAAGGAGTTATGATCATTTGATGTTTCTAGCTTTCATGTCTGCAGAGAGTCGTGTTTTCCAAAAAATCGTGTTTTTATCTATCTTTTTCATTCTACATCCTCCTCTCCTCATGGATCTTCTTGCAGGTGTGCTTGCTTGCATCCTTTGTGCATGATTGATGTGTGGTTTGTGAAGCACTAGTCTCTAAGCACCAATCAGGTTAGCTTGTTCTTGGATTAACAAATTAAAAAGGGATTCCTTTTCCCACTTCTTTGTCATCAAGTCCGTATTGCTACAATGGGACACAGAATTTTTGGAAGGTGAAGGTAAGCATTTCAACACTTGACAATCAATAAATCAATCAATCACCAAAAAGTAGATGAGATTAGATCTTCACTCTCCTAGATTGTAGGAAAGTGAATCGATTCTCTTCAACAACCTATCTCCCCTTGATTCGAATTCAAGATACACTTGTAGAAGTCGTGGAACACTTCATGAGTTTATATAAAGCCTTCAAATCACTTTTACATTACACTAAAGCAATATACATACACTTTGGGTCATCACTGTGTTGCTCCTTTATTTCTTTGCACCATCTTCTTCAACAACAGTGAGCTTGCAAAGGTTGTTGCTCTCTCATTAGAGCTCTAAATTAAGGGAATCATCATTCATGAAATCTATTAATATCTAGTTTCTGTGTATGATTCTTTAGAGCATTTGGTTCAATAGATTTGGCAAAATTGAATTTTAATCTCTCGGGGTCTATTTCTATGTAGCCATGAAAAATTACGGGTACCTCTATTGAGTTTTAACTTCATTCCAAAAGAATATCTTTCTTATTATTTGTAATCTTGTGCATTTTAGACACTCAAAGCTATTTATAACATTCCTCTGAAAGGATTTTGTCCAATTGTAATCATGCTACCTTCTATGAGCATTTAAAGTTGATTGATTCATCCAAAGATAGCAAGTTTTTGGAGCTAGTCAAAGGGCAAACTTATCTATTTTCTACCAACTCTTTGTCCTTGATGCTCCAAATTACATGGTGGATTTTATTGCACTAATCACATGCCCATAAGGTCTGTTTGACTCTCCAAAAGCTCAAGAGCTAGTCTTGTGATGATTGTCTAGACCAAATGTCATCACTTTGCAACTCACTTTTCTAGCTCCTGCAAGCTTCTCCAAGTTCTCTCAACTAAGCTTGAGGAATATAAGGAATGTAAGGATGATGTGATGTGAGAAACACATTTATAAATGTAAGGAAAATAAATGAAAAAAGATTCCTGCACATAACAAGAAGAAGAGAAACCCATATTTGAAGTTTAAGACAATTTCAAGAAATATGAGATAGAAGATAGTAAAAGCATGGTGAGAATGCCAAAACGAGAAGCTCTCACAAGGGAGTCTTATGTAATGAATAAGAAAACAAGAAATTTTTAGTTATAATCAAAGATGAAGATGAAGGATGCATATATATAGGAAACGATGTGATGGAGGAAAAAGTGTGAGGATTGATGAGTCTACTAAGAGTATAGAGATTTATTTTATTGGAATTATAAGGAATTGAAAGGAGTGGATCCAGACATATGTTTCCATGGGATCCCCATGACTTTAGAAAACAAGGTAACCAAGCGAAATCCTTACATGTACAATAATATGTATGCAACAAAAATAAAAGGAGAAATAGGTCGATTTATCTATAAAATTGAGCATACAAAATGGGTATCCTCTACTGTTGTTATGCCCAATAAGAATTGAAAGTTGTGCACATGTATTGACTTGAAAAATGTTAGCATGGCCACTATAAGAGATAACTATCCACTTCCTATCACTCAACATCTACTATGTGTAGCGGGCAAGGAAGTTTACAGCTTCCTTGATGGATTTTTTGGTTTGAATCATGTAGCGATAGATCCTAAATATCAACAAAAGATAGATTTTGCCATAAAGTGGGGAATATTTGCATTTTCTTATGATGCCATTTGGGCTCATAAATGCACTAGCTACATTCTAAAGGCTCATGTGTCATGTGTTCAAGGGCTTCTTGCAAACGAATTTAGACATTTATGTGGATGATTTGTGCACTCATTCCCACATAAGACAAACCCACATCTCAAAATTCAGATACATCTTTGAAAAGTGTAGAGAATATCAAGTATGCTTAGGTCAATGATTAGACAAGTCAAGATTAGACAAGGCGAGGCAAGATTAGAAAAGGAAAGATTATACAAGAATATAAAGTGTTTTCATGATTAGATAAGGCACAATTTTATGTCATAATATGTCCATGAATGGACATCAATGGATGAAGACAAGCTAAGATCTATAACAAAGCTATTGAGACCTAGGATGGTTAAGGAAGTACAAGCTTTTATGGGTCATTGTGGATACTATTGATGTTTTATCTACATATACACAATCATTGCAAAGCCTTTGTACAACCTTTTGACTAATTTTGAGTGGACTCAAGAGTGTGAGAAACAGTTTATAGACTTGAAATAATGATTGTTCTTAGCTTCTATATTAACAAGGCTCGATTGGAGTAACCCATTTCATGTCCTTGTGGATGCTTTAAATTTCAGCATTGGATGTGTGGTTGCACAACTGAAAACTGAAGGAAACATTGGCCTTCCCATAGCTTAAGGGAACCATTAAACAAGAAGGATTAGTATGATCTACGTAGTTAAAAAGTTTAGACATTATTTTCTTGCAAAAAAGTTAAAATTTTCTTTCACACCATCAAGCTTTACTATACTTGGTGAAAAAACCTTGCAATACAGGAAGGTTACTAAGATGGTTTTTCTTACTAATGGAATATGATTTTGAAGTATTTGTAAGAAAAGGTACGACCCACCTTCGTGCAGATCAGCTTTCATGACTTACTTAAGAAGAACCCCCACCAAAGTGTGTCAGAAAAACCTCCTTATGCATCTCTATTCAACCTTGAAAGATTTCCAAATTGGCCCAAAAAATTACTTCTTACTCTCACATTTGGACCCAAGAATCTAGTGATAAGAACAAAAGATGAAGAAAATAGTCGTTTCCTAGAAATACCACATACTCACATGAAGTATGTATAAGCAAAATGATCATGGAATCTTAACTTGTTGTTTTGAAGAGGAAGAGCAAGATAAATGGTTGCAATTAGCACACGAAGGTGCATTAAGGCAACATCATCCAAAACATAAAACTCTAGAGACTATCAAGTGATTATGTGTGTACTAGCCAACAATGGAAGTAGATGTCTATAGGATGATCAAGGATTGTCCACCTATATTAAAAGACCCCTAGTTGAACATGCCACTTTATATCAAGTTTCTGTAATACCAAAACGAAGCATTTCCTCTAGTTGAATTTCTAAAAGCAAAAAAATTTCCCCAAGAGATGACTTTAGTGCAATAAAGATGTCTACAAAAGGAATTTCAAGACTATACACTCATTGCTAATAATTTATACAAGCATGGATGCAATGGGTACCTGAGATTATTTGTGCACAAAAGTGAGCATTTGGAGATATTTGAGACTACACACCAAGGTGTGGAAGGAGGACACTTTGGACCTGATCGAGTGATCAAGGCTATACTATTTTCAGGTCTTTGGTGGCCTACTCTTCATATGAATGCATGTACCTATTTGAAGAGGTGTGATACATGTTAAACAACTGAATATTCTATTTTTAAAGATGTGATGCAATCGAGATCCATGATGGGAGGACTGTGAATACTTGGAGAAGCTTGAATAGTAGAAATATGTGCTTGAAAAATGTTGACTTTTGGTCTAGCCAACGAGTAGAGGGCCAACCCTTTTGCTCTTGGAGAGAAGCTCTATTTCGCACAATCTACTCACATGAATGCTAGAAAAAAATGTACACATAAAGTAGGTACTATGACCTTTCCAATGTGCCCTTATTCATAAGCATTGGATCTATGAGAAGTGAGAACCAACCTTTGCATATTGATAGATCTTGGAGATGATGATGCAAGGAAATACAAGACAAGAAAAATGAAGATCAAATATGATTGTATATTGCTCTAACATAATATACAAGTGTTTGTGAGTATTTATATAGACTTTTTGTGAATTCCACGACTCACTTACAATGATTTTGAATTTGAACTAGCATGCAGGCTTTGGTTGTTGTGATGAAGATCAATTTTCCTATCATCGAGGAAAAATAGAAGTCAAGTTCAAATACTTGATTCAGATGATTGATTGATCACCAAGAACTACTAAAACTCCATGACACAAGCTTTGAATTTGAAAATTCTAAGGAACCTAGAGTACTTGTCCTATCATCCTTGGATCCCACCCATTTGAGATACTTGAGTACTCTCTTAGCTAAATCCATATGTGGTCTTCTTGGAGAGTGCACGAATTGACTTAGCACTCCTACACTATATGCAATGCCGGCCCTTGTATGTGTAGCATAGATCAAGCTATTTACCAAACTTTTGTACTATTTTAATCTACTCACCTTCATAAACACTAAGTTCATGATTCATTTCCAAAGGTATAACCTGTAGTTTTCGCATTACACATCTTGAATTTCACGAGTAAATCTTGAATGTACCTCCTTTGCATTAAGTACATCCCTTGGTCTACATATATGACCTACATACCTAAGAAGAATGTGAGATCTCCTAGGGCACTCAATTTGAATTCTTCATGCACACGTTTTTTTATCTTTTCCATTCTATTGAAGTCATCACCTATCATAATTATGTCATCTACATATACACATGAATAAATAACTTCATTATGAACCTTCTTGATGAACAAAGAAGGGTCTATATTGCTTCATTTGAAACTCTAATCTTGTAGATAGATTAGCAATCTGAAGTTCATAGCTCTCGGATCTTGTTTTAATCCTTACAATGCCTTTTTGAGCCTACATACGTAAGTAGCATAATTAGGGTTTTCAAACCCTAGGGGTTGTGACATGTATACCTCTTCACTGATCCAACCATTGAGAAAAGCATTCTTCACATCAAGTTGAAGTAGCTTCCAATTCCTTGCAGTTGCTACACTAAGAAAAGTCTTCATGGTGGTCATCTTAGCAACTGGTGAGAAAGTCTCTTCATAGTCTATGCCCTGCATTGAGTGCATCCTTTAGCCAAAAATATGGCTTTGTACTTGCAAATTGATCCATGAGAATTCCTTTTCAATTTATAGAACCATCTGCAACCTATTACCTTCTAATTGGTTTGCATTGGAATTAACTCCCATGTGTCCATTTCTTTTAAGGCTTCTAACTCCTATTTCATGGATTTCTCCCAATTATGGTTATCCTTAGCTTCTTCATAAGTTGAATGCTCCTCTGAAACTAAGCCTTTGGCCAAATAAATGGAATGCTTTGTTACAAATGTAGAGTCATATCCATACCTTTTAGCTTGCTTTCTCTCCATTGTTGACCTTCTAGGAGTGTGCTTGGAGCATTCTCCAGATTCTTGCATCTTGGCCTTTCCTCTTGATTTCTAGAGCTTTAATTCTCTTTCATTCTCATCTTGATAATCATCTGATTCACTTCTTGACTTATGCACATATGAGTCATGCTTGGTATGTAATGGATGAAATTCTGAATCAAGGTCATAGGGTAAATTTACCTTTTTGTTTATCATCTTCATACCATGACCTTTGTTCTTCAAATACAACATCTTTGCTTATGGTAAATTTCTTTATTGATGGATAATAGAACATGTATCCCATTTGATTTGAATCATAGTCAACGAATATAGCCTTGGTTGCCCTTTCATCTAATTTTCCTTTGATTTGTGAAGGTACATGTACATATGCTAAAAACAACCAAAAACTTTGCAATGAGCTAGACTTGGTTTTCTACCATTCCAAGCTTCATAAGGGGTCATACCATAAAGAGATTTGGATGTAAGTCTATATCACAAGATACATAGCTACATAAATTGCTTCTACTCATAAATAAAGTGGTAGCTTCTTCTCTTCAAGCATAGTCCTTGCTGATCCAACTAGCGTTTTGTTTCTCCTCTCCACAATACCATTTAGTTGAGGAGAGTACCTTGTAGTCATTTCCCTTTTAATGCCTTTATCCTGCAAGCACTCATGAAACTCTTTGGAGAATTATTCTCCCCCTCCATCAAATCTCAGTGTCTTCAATGATCTACCTATATGATTTTCCACATGTGCTAGGTACTTCTTGAAGCATTTAAACACTTAACCATTATTCTTGATAAATTACATAATTTTCCATCAATTGTGATCATCAACTAGGATCAACAACAAAAGATATGTTATACTTGACCCTAGTTATGAAGGTTCTTGACTTGGTCCCCACACATTAGTGTGTACTAAGTCTAAGAGATTGTAGCATTTATGGCGGAAAGGTTGTCTTTGTGATTTCCTTTTGACAAGCATCACATCTTTTGATCATGTGCTTTGAGATGTTTGAAAGCCCTGGAAAACTTTGATCCCTATATATATCCTTGAAGGTTCTTTTATTCACATGAGCAAGTCTCTTATGGCACACTTCAAGCTCACTTAGGGTTTCAATCCCAATATTTAATATGTTAACGTTAGTGTCCATGTGAAAGGCCAAATGGCCAGCGGACATTTCTTTGTATATGTTCTTTAATAAAACATATAGTGACTTGGTCAGTCACAGCCTCTAAGTTCGATCGCATTTGTAAGACCTACGAAGTCGGTCTTTGGCTTCCTTGTGTACTGTTCTTTCTGCGTATTCTGTAGCGTCTGTGCGGAGTACTGTGTGCGGCTTAGGAGCTCAGTTTTCTACTCTGAGCATATCATCATGGAGCTCTCAAAAAGGAGAGCGCACTGTCGAAATACTTCCTTGGTATCAGAGCAGTTCGAGGCAAAAGCTTTCCTTCTTTTGTGCGAACGAAGCGAGCACCCCCCCAGGCTTTCTCCAAGGCTTACGACCAAGGCGGCGACCAAGGCATAGACCTTGGCATACCTTGTCATCCGAGTCACCGAAGTCACCATTGGCACCGTTGGCTGCGTGCGAGGGAGGACCTCAACGATCAAGGAATATAGAGGTTCTTGGTACTTCCCGGGAGGTCACCCATCCCAGTATTATTCCCCCCAGAGCTCGCTTAACTGTGGCAATCACTTGCCACTAAGCTACACTCTTTTGGTGTCTGAAGAAGGGGAAAGACTAAGGTTGAAATTACCTTGAACAAGTTTTGGTCCCTCAAAGCTTCATTCTTTGCTTTCAAAGCCTATTTCTGAAGCATTTTTGGGGTGTCTTTTGGAGCCATTTTGGAGTACTTTTGCACATAGTTCCCTTCACACAGGTCCAAGAACATCAAGAAGAGTGTTCTTTGTACCCCTAAGAGAATAAATATCAACCTTTGGGGCTGTATTTTCAGCCACACTCGTAAAAGTACAGGTTTCTCAAGAGGTTTTCAGTTTTGGTGGGAGCAGCCACTGCAAATTTATGCAGGTTTTTTAAGCCTAAAACATCAGAGTTGACAGACACTTGCAGGTGTTACTAGCTAGTTTTTGGGCTGTGTATTCAGGCTTTTACTGTCATTTTACTCCACATATTGAGCACATACACACCATGTACGCTTTTGCGGATACCGCTTATGTACATCCACGTGGTCATTGATATAGTGGTTTCGTTCTTTGCATAAAGCCTTTTTACATTTGATAAAGAGGGTCGTGGTGAGGTTTTCTTAACTGGGAGACACCCAGATGTCGGGGTCTCTTCGGTGATGCAGGTGGAAGACTTACCCAACCTCGCCATAGGAGATGTATGGTAGTTGTTCATAGGTGCTCGATAAGCCTAGTTGGCTTCTATTGGGTAACTGATTATATGCACTGGAGTTAGTGATTCACTATGCAAGAAAATATGTCAGTACTTGTAGTTTTATGATATTTTTTGACACTGGTCATACGCTCATTTTGCAGAGGATACTCTGGCAAAATTTTTCAGATTTCTGGTTTTGTCAACTATACAGTGGTCGATTTACTCCTTGATACAACTTATTCGTTGGTGTTCGGACCTTTCTAGCTCCATTATCATTCTATTCAGTTCTCTACCATCATGGCATCAGAGCTCTCAAGCACATCCGGTGGATCAGGATCTAGTGCTAGTGTTCCGAGGAGGAGCTATAACTTGCAGGGCAAATACCATTTTGAGATCCGAAAATTTGATGGCACAAACTTTGCTCTATGGAAGAATCAGATTAAAGCTGTGCTGATTCAAAGGAGGCAATGGAAGCCAGTAAATGGAATTTCAAAGAAGCTTGCTGACATGGATGAAGATGATTGGGATGAGTTAGATGAAATGGCTAGGTCTACCATTCGCTTGCACCTTTTCCCTAATGTTTACTTTACAGTATTAGACTGGGAAAGTGCAGAGAAGCTTTGGAAGAAGTTATGCAGTACATATGAAAAAGAGACGGCATCAAATAAAGTCTATCTAATGAGGAAATTATATGAGCTTCGTATGAAGGACACAGATAGTGTTGCTGCTCATCTGAATGAGTTTCATGCTATATTCTCTCAGTTACAGGGTCAAAAAATGGATATCGATAATGAAATGAAAGCAGTATTGTTGTTATGCATCCTGTCATCATCATGGGATACGTTTTGCACAGCTATTAGCAACAGTGCACCTAGTGGTAAACTCGTCTATGATGACATATGTGGAGCACTCTTGAGTGAGGAGATTCGTAGAAAATCTATGGTTGGCACTCAGAGTGGAGATGCATATAATGTTTGTGATCCTTACCAAGGAAAGAATTAGCAACGTGGCAAGAGCAAGAACAAGGAAAAGAATGGTCAACGAAATAAGAGTAGTAGTAAATCAAGGAAGAGGGATATCGAATGCCATTATTTTCATAAGAAAGGACACATGAAGAAAGACTGTTATGCATTAAAGAATGCTAAAGGTAAAGGACAGAATGTTGATGGGCATGTTAAACAGCTACCTGCACCATCTACTTTGACTGTGAAGATTGAAGAAATTAATGCTATTTCTGATGATGCTGATGTGTTGACACCTGATAGTACTGTGCCATCTGAGGCACTTATGGCTGATTCTCTTTCCCACACCTGGCTGCTAGATTCTGATGCTTCTTTCCATGTGACACCACATAGAGAATGGTTCTCTAATTATGCAGCAAAGTCTCTTGGTACCGTGAGACTTGGTGACTCTTACGAGTGTGATGTTGTGGGGATTGGAGATGTGGTTCTGCAGTTCATTGATGGTTCAAAATTTACTATGCATAATGTACGCCATGTACCTCAGTTATCACACAGTTTGATGTCAGTTGGTCAACTTGATGACCTTGGTTACAAGGTGGTCTTCTATGCTCAGTCCTTTCGTATTCAAAGGGCAATATGGTTATTGAAAAAGGAAGCAAAGTTGGCTCACTTTATCCTTTATTTGTGTCACAGAAAGAACACTTGTTAGTTGTTACTGAACAGCCTATGGCTTGTTATTTGGCATGGTCGTTTGGGCCATATATCTCGTAGTGGAATGGAAAATCTTTCTCGTTCTGGCTACTTACCTGTGTTATCTTTCTCTGATTTTTCATTTTGTGAGCATTGTCAATATGGAAAGCAAAACAGAAATGTGCATAGAATGCACATTGACTCCTCAATTCAGCCTTTAGATCTCGTTCATACAGATGTGTGTGGTCCTATGCCCACTAGGTCCTTAGGTGGTTCTCTTTACTTTGTCACTTTCATAGATGATGCTACTAGAAAAGTCTGGGTATATCCTATCAAATCAAAGGATGATGTATTCCCTACTTTCAAAAAATGGCTTGCTTTGGTTGAGACTGAAAAAGGAACTAAGCTTAAGGCTTTACGTTCAGATAATGGGGGTGAGTATACCTCACATGAATTCAGCCTTTTCTGTCAGTCTAGAGGGATTCGTAGAGAGTTTACAACTCCTTATACCCTAGTACAGAATGGTGTAGCTGAGAGGATGAATAGAACTATTCAAGATAGAGTAGTCTCTATGTTGCATCATGCAAACCTCTCACAAGGTTTTTGGACAGAAGCAGTATTGACTGCAGTTCATGTGATTAACCTTTCACCTAGTACTGCCAAAGGTCTGAAAGTGGCACAAGAGTTATGGACAAACCACCATATTATGATCATCTTCGAGTTTTTGGGTGTGAAGCATATGTTCATATACCCAAGAATATTAGACAAAAGTTGGACCATAAGTCAAAGAAATGCATTTTTCTTGGATATGGTCGAGAAGGACAATTTGGATATCGCTTATGGGTTCCTGAAACAGGATCAGTGATCAGAAGTAGTGATGTCATTTTTAATGAGTCTAAGATGCATAAACAGCCCATTAAGGAGATTGAAGTGAGAAGAGTGGTGTTTGAGGATACTAGTCCTCCAGTTAGCATGCATAACAATGCTACACAAAGGGATGTTCAAGAGAATGTCCATTCAAATTAGTCTGCACATGTTCCTGTTCAGCAACCATTGAGACGTTCTGCATGTGTCTCACATCCACCTGATAGATATGTTTGAGGTTTAGATTTTGTTATGTTAACAGATGCTGGTGAGCCCTCTTGCTACAAAGAGGCTATGCAAATAGAGGATCATGTCAAGTGGGAGCGTGCCATGAAGAGTGAGTTGGATTCTATTCACAAGAATGGTACTTGGGACTTAGTACCTTTGCCAAAGGGCAAGAAAGCTTTACCATGTAAATGGGTGTATAAGCTGAAATTCACATCAGATAGTGTTTCTCCAAAATATAAAGCACGACTTGTTGCAAAGGGTTTTAAGCAACAACATGGTGTTGATTTTGAGGAAATCTTCTCTCCAGTGATCAAGATGACTACTTTGCGCATGTTGCTTGGATTCGTTGCAATGGAGGACTTAGAGCTAGTCCAAATGGATGTGAAAACAGCTTTCTTGCATGGAGATCTTACAGACGAGATCTATCTGGAACAACTAGAGGGTTATGTAGTTCCTGGCAAGGAAAGTCTAGTTTGTAAGCTCAAGAAGAGCTTGTATGGACTTAAACAGTCTCCTAGACAATGGTACCAAAAGTTTGATGCTTTTATGAAGTCCCAAGGCTATTCTCGGAGCAATGAGGATCATTATCTCTACACAAAGAGATGCTCTGATGGCAGCTTGATATGCTTGATACTTTACGTCGATGATATGTTGATTGCTAGGAAGTCCTCTTATAATTTGTCAATTCTCAAAAAGAAGTTGAGTCAGACATTTGATATGAAGGATTTGGGGGATGCCAAACATATTCTTGGCATGCACATTACTCGTGATAGGAGTAAAAGATGCATATACTTGTCTCAAAGTGAGTACATATCCAAAGTACTTCACCGGTTCAATATGCAGGGTGGAAAGGCATTGAGTACACCTTTACCCACATATGTGAAATTGAGCAAGGATGACTGCCCCAAATCAGATGAGGAAAAGGAATTCATGACCGAAATTCCCTATCAGTCTGCTATTGGTAGTCTCATGTACGCTATGGTAGCTACGAGACCAAACATTGCATTTGCAGTGGGAGTTGTGAGCAAATATATGTCTAATCCTAGCAAGAAACATTGGGAAGCGGTCAAGTGATTTTGAGATATCTAAGTGGCACTAAGGACAAGTGTCTATGCTTAGGTAGAGGGAAAGCATCCATTATTGGTTACGCAGATTCTGACTATGTTGGTTGTGTAGACAATCGTAAGTCTACATCAGGGTACATTTTTCATTTTGCTGGAGGTGCTATCTCTTGGAGATCTCGTCTTCAAGAATGTACAGCTGTTTCCACTACAAAAGCAGAGTATGTTGCAGCAAGTGAGGCATGTAAGGAAGCATTGTGGCTTTCTCGTCTTGCTTGTGAAATGGGTTTACCTCAGCATGTACCTCGCTTGCTCAGTGATAGTCAGAGTGCCATTGCTTTGGCTAAGAATCCAGTCTATCATGCAAAGACCAAGCATATTGAGGTGAGGTATCACTTCATTAGAGATTGCTTAGCCACTAAGAGCATTATTCTTGAGAAGGTTCACACTCGAGATAATGCTGCAGATGCTTTGACTAAAGCTCTACCACAGGATAGCTTTCGACACTGTTGTCACTTGATGGGGGTTACTTGATTCTTGATCTTACGCAGTTACTTGTATACTGTGTAACATGCCCATCAGGTGGGAGGTATAGTTTGTATACTTACAGTCAGGTATTCTTTATCATTCTTTATTTTTCTCCCATAGTTACTCTAGCCATATTGGCCTTTAGTGGAGATTGTTATCGTTAGTGTCCATGTGAAAGGCCAAATGGCCAGCGGACACTTCTTTGTATATGTTCTTTAATAAAACATATAGTGACCTGGTCAGTCACAGCCTATAAGTTCGCCCGCATTTGTAAGACCTAAGAAGTCTGTCTTCGGCTTCCCTGTGTACTGTGCTTTTTGCGTATTCTGTAGCGTCTGTGCGGAATACTGTGTGCGGCTTAGGATCTCAGTTTTTTACTCTAAGCATATCGTCGTGGAGCTCTCGAAAAGGAGAGCGCACTGTGGTGCATCGCCATCGAAATACTTCACAATAGAGCTATATTCTTGCTTTCTCCTAGTTCAAAAGTAAAGATTCTACCATGCTTCTAACCTTTGGCTATGCTCCTGAAGCCTTGACATGGATCTTCCACAAAAGCCCCATGTTGGATGAGCCTAACTTGCAAGATTTTTGACTATTTGGCCTACACATATTAGGCTTTTAGTGATAGTGGGCACATAGAGAACCTTACTCAGAATCTTTATCCTACCATTGGGAGCTTTGACATTGCCAATCTTCTCAACATTGTGCTTTTTATCATCCCTTGTTTGTATTTCTTGTTTATGCTTGGGGTTTTCCAAGTTAAATAGAAGAGTAACATTGCTTGGAACATGATTTGAACAACCAGAATCTATGTAGAAAAAATGTTCCTATTATTTACCTTCTTTGTGACTCAAATTCATGAGTAATGAATCTTCATATGATTGATCCTCTCTGTAGTTTTTGAAATCCTTTTTGTTGTATTTCCTATTGTTATTGTTATAATTGTGTCCCCCTCTACCTCTAGTGTTGTCAAATCCACCTCTACCATCTCCTTTGTGGTCCTTCCATTGAACCGACAATTTTGAGTGGTGTGGTTGGTCTTGTTACAAATGGAAAAAGGTTGGATTTCTTGTCCTTTTGACTTATGATGCTTTGTTCCTTTCTTCTTCTGTTTCCACTTGCTCTTGCCTACATAGTTGTCTTGGGAAATCTCCTCATCATCATATTTCTTCTTCCTATGCATGCTTACCTGGGGAATGCATGGTAAGAAGTATGGTGAAAAAAATTGGGCCTTGAGCTAAATGCTCAAGGGTACGCTGACAAAGAGGTTTCGTAATCTATCATTGTTATAGTGTTGGTAAAGTAGGGGATTCTTACCATGATGAAAGGTCAATACATGTTCATTTCTTCATGTTGTACTCCCATCATGGTGATTGACCATTGGCTTGTGTTGGAACTCAAGATCAAGCACAAGCATGGAAGCACATCAGAAAAGTGGACACATAAGAGTAGGGAGCTCCAAGAAGTGTATGCCAAATTTTCAGAAGAATCCCTACAAAAATAGTTATTTTCATCACTAAAAACCATTGTAAATACCATTTTCTATTTTTGTAACTCCATTTTGTTCAAGCCAAGGAGTCCTCGAGCTTGAGGACCATTAGAAGTATCATCCTACCAATTTTCATAATTTTTAGACTTCATTTGAGCCCTTAAATAAGCCCTGGAATCTAATTTTTAACTAAGCTCAACACTAGGTCTGGACAGGGTCAAAACTAGACAAAAAGCTATAAAAAGAGCTAGAGAGCATTTTTGAGGTTAGCTTGTTAGAGAATAGAGCTTTTGTAAGAGAGTTCCTTTGCAATAGAACCTTTCCATTGTTCCTCTCTTTGATCTTTCCTTGTGTGCGTGTGTGTGTGTATGTGTGTATGTGTGTGCATGCTTGTGTGCTTTCACTCACGCACTTGTGCCTTCACTCGCTCATGGTTTTCATACCGGTCCTCACGTCTCCGTGGATTGACAAGTAAAGGAGGTGGTGCTTACGCTTGAGCTACGTGAAATTTTGGCACCGTTGCCGGGGAGAGAGCTTCGAGGATGAGCGTTGTGATGGTAAGATCGTAGATTTGTGGTGTTGGAAGGTAAAAAAACTGTCATTTTTGTTCATTTTCTGATTTTCCTCTTCATCTTTATCATCATCACCATCTCCATCTTCTTCAATCTTCTTCTTCATAGAAATTTCTTGTTTTTTAGTGCATTTTCACCATTTCCATACCACTTTTCATGCATTATTATGCGAGAAGGAGTTAGGAGGTGCAAGGGAGAGCAAGTGCGTGTGTTTTTTCATGATTTTCTACACATACGGAGCTCGCCATTGATCAACGCTCAAAAATTTGAATTTCCCGCCAAAAAACACGATTTTGACTGAAAATCGCGATTTTCATAAAATTCATTTTTTTTCAAAAAAATACGATTTTCTATTTCCCACTTAAAAGCTTTTTGAAAAGAACACGATTCTGGGGTCATTCTTAGAATCGTGATTCTCTGCTTGTGCTCAAAATTGCGATTCTCTAAATTTCTCAAACACACGATTCTGAGAAGACACGATTTTCAGTGGGCTCAAAATCGCGATTTTCACAAATCACGATTTTTAGCCAAAAACATGATTTTGTGAAAACATGCTTCTCTATGGCTCCAAAATCGCGATTTTCAAAAACACGATTTTCATCCAAAATCGCGATTTTCACGATTTTCAGAAAACACGATTTCACTAAGGTACAAAAACGCGATTTTCAGAACGCGGTTTTCTGAACACGATTTTCAATCAAAATCACGATTTTCTGGTCATTCTCAAAATCGCAATTTTCAGGCCAAAAACACGATTTTGATCAAACACGACTTTCATGTCAAAAACACAACTTTGAGAAAACACGATTTTCATTCAAAATCGCGTTTTTCACGATTCTCAATCAAAATCGCGTTTTCACGATTTTCAATTAAAATCGCATTTTTCACGATTCTCACTCAAAATCGCATTTTTCACGATTTTCAATCAAAACCACATTTTTTGGGGCTTGCTCAAAATTGCGATTTTCATCAGTGCTCAGCATCGCGATTTTCATGATTTCACAAAATCATGATTTTCAGGGTTGCTCCACATCGCGATTTTCATGATCCCTCAAAATCGCGATTTTCATGATCCCTCAAAATCGCGATTTTCATAAGAGTCCAGCATCGTGATTTTCAGACCCCCAAAAATCATGATTTTCATTCAAAATCCTGATTTCCAAGTTTGCCCAAAATTGCAATTTTCACACAAAATCGTGATTTTTCCAAAAGGTCATGTTTGCCTGTTTTGACCCCTAGGAGCCTGATTTGACATAACTTTCTCATCAAAAGTCCATTTTTTGAGCTCTATAGCTCGTTGGAAAGCTCGTTTTGAATCCTCGGGTAATTTGAAGATAGAATAATTTGAAGTTGACCCTCGCGTGGGACTAGGAACCCAAGGGGACTCCAAAGGGTTTTGAACTATACCAAGGGGAAATTTTGGACTCTTAACCAAAGCTTATGAACCTGAGATATGGTAGACACCTAGGCAAGGATAGACAAAGTATTAGATCTTCTGAGGGAAGTGTCAACCATACAGCTAAGTCTTGGGCACAACAACTAAGTGGTTATCCTTACGTACTAAGCTCTGACACAAGTGACTTAGAAATGTCTTTTAGCATGGGGAAACCTGGAGATGGCTCAGGAACTGCCTATCTACAAACACCCGTAGGTCCATATAAGACACAGTTGGAATATATTCGGACCAACCAATTAGGTGCTCACATCTATGAGGACGGCCTAAGGGGATTAGTGGTCCAACTCAAAAATCCAGATCAACCCTTTGGACTTGAGCACCCAATAGTCAAGTTCGAAGAGGGTTCATACATTGATAAGGAAGGAACCATGTATGTGGTCACCAACCTACCAGATAGGACGGATGAGTTTTGAAATATCATTCGTGAGAATGAGATAGGAGACCTAGAACAAGGAAATGTAGGACAAGGACCCCAGACTCCTAGAGGTAAGTCAATTTTGACCAGAGTGATCACTCCAGATTGGATCCCTTAAGACAACAAAAGCATAGAACTATTCTTGAATAGAGAAACAGAGGAAGCCTTTTGGAGATTTAAGCCAGATCAACCTAGCCAATTGGGTATAGTCATCATCTACGAGTTCAAGGATCCAGACATACCAGGCAAAGTTGTCTACTTGGATAACTCATCAGAGAAAATGTTCTTGGTAACAGAACATGATAGACATGCATATACTTGGAAGAGTGAATTGATTTTCCCTCCACCAAGATCCAATGTTTCCCATGGCCTCCAAAGAGTAGGATCATCCCAAGCTCATGAAGCCCAGAGAGAATGAACTAGAGAGAGACCTGAGGTAAGTTTTGCACACACTGTGAGCAGAAATAGATCAAGGTTTGAAAATGAGAGACCTGAAAGAGAGGGACATCAAGCACATAGGCAACAAAGAGATGAACATGATTTTCCATTGCCTAGACCCCGAGAGCACCCAAGAACCCTTAGACCCACTCAAGTGATCAAGGCAATGAAGAATTAGTTTGACGGGACAAGAGATCCTTATGATCATGTGGCCGAGTTCAAACAAGTGTTGAGAGTTGAACAGGTAGAGGACTTGTTCACGCAGTACGAGGCATTTGGTTTGACTCTTAAGGGCACTGCCTTAGCTTGGTGTCAACCACTGAGTAGTCGCAACTATCATGATATAGGTCAACTGCTAGACGAATTCATTGTAGAATTTTCCAAGACTGGTATCAGGCATAACACATCATCTTTGATCCACAACTTCAAGCACACACCCCAAGAAACAGTGCGAATAGCAGGTAGAAGGTTCAGACAATATCTAGCAAGATGCCCTGCTCCAGAGTTACTCACACCAGCCAAACAAGTGTCTTTGTTTTTAGACGGCTTACTAAGCACCAAGTTAAGATCATATGTGTACTTGAAAGAGCCTAGAAGCATAGAAGAGTGTGTGCGAACCTGCATTGACATAGAAGACAACTTGGGTGAGGAGTTAGGACTATCCAAACTCTATAAAGACTTTGACAGTTCTACTACCTCCCTATCTTGAGTGTTTATGACTGGGTGGTTAGGCCCATATGTCAACACTGGCACTAATGGCTTAGCCCACTGAGCTACAACTTCCAAATTAAACAAGTAAGCATCAGGAAGGTCATCTGATACTCCTTGTGGGGCTTCTCTAGATGTGAGCCTAGAGAGGTGGTCTCCTCTCAAGTGAGTCTTGCCTTTCCTCACCACAACCTCAAAGTCATATTCCATTAGCAAGAGGAACCATCTTACTAATCGGCCTGTATTGCATGGTTTGTTTACCAAGTACAATAATGCCTAATGATCGGTAAAAACTTTAAACTTATTTGCAAGCAAATAGTGTCTAAACTTTTTAAATACATATACCATGCCTAATCCCTCTCGTTCAGTGGTGGTATAATTTCGTTCAGCTGCATTCAATTGTCTACTAGCATAGGCAATTGGAAGATCCATATTACCTTCGCCTGTAGGTTATGTGAGTACACATCCAATCGCATAGTTGGATGCATCCATGTGAACATGAAAGGGCTTATTCCAATATGGTGTGGTCAAGATTGGTGCTGAACACAATCTCCTTTTAAGCTCATTGAAAGATTCCTCACATTCATTATTCCACTCAAAGTTGGTCAAAAGTCCGTACAATGGCTTGGCAATGATGGCATACATGTGTATAAAGCGTCGGTAGTAGCCACAATGCCCCATGAAAGCTTGTACTTCCTTGACATTCTTTGGCCTAGGTAACTCTGCTATGGCTCTTACTTTCTCTTCATCAGTGGATATGCCATTCTTTGACACTATGTGTCCTAGAATCTTGCCTTGCCTGACCATGAAAACGCACTTTTTTGGGTTCAGGCAGACTTGATATTCTCTACATTTGTCAAAGATTTGCCTGAGTTCTAGTATATGTGTCTGTCAAATGTTGGAATGAGCACAGAGATCATCAACATAGACCTCTAAATTCTTCCTCAAGAACTCTTTAAACACGTGACACGTCAATCTTTGGAAGGTTGCAGGAGCATTGGTAAGCCCAAATGGCATTACTCGAAAGGCAAATATGCCCCACTCTGTGGCAAAAGCTGTCTTATGCTGATCTCCAGGAGCTATGGCTACTTGATTGTAGCCCGAAAGTCCATCAAGGAAGCTATATACTTCCTTGCCTGCTACTCTTTCTAATAGATGCTCGGTAATTGGAAGTGGATAGTTATCTCGAATTGTGGCTGCATTAACCTTCTTCAAGTTAATGCATTCACATAACTTTCCATTCTTCTTGGGCACCACTACAATGGGGGATACCCACTCAGTGTGCTCAATTTCATAAATAAATCCAACTTCCACCAGTCTATCTATCTCCTCCTTGATCTTAGCAACGTAGTTATCATTTTAGGTGTATGGCTTTTGCTTAGAGGGTTTAGCGTATGAGGTCACCTATTCATAGAAGAGGATGTGCCTGGCTCTGTGGAGTTGGGCACATAGGCTTCCTGGGCAGGAAGGCTTACTCTCTTACTTGCCTTGCCGTTACTTGGAGGGGTGGGTTCCTTTTCTGATTGTGCAATCAACCTTTCCAATCTTTCTAGCAGACCATCAAAGTGCAACTGCGTCTTAGCTGAACTAGAGATGTTAAAGAGGTGACTGGCTTCAAACATGGTTTGAGCCAATTCCACCATCTTAGCACAAATTTTGGTTCGTTCGAGCTCTAGTTTCGCTCTAGGGTAACACTTTTCATGATTAGTTACATTTGGTTCTTCTTGGATTCTGGCCTGATATGCCTTAAGCATCATATTTAGGTCCTCGAGAGTGGGCTCTGCTAAAACTGATCCTACTCTAAGGGGTGGTGGGGTCGCATGAGGCGGGTTAGAAGGTGGTGGATTGGATGGAGATGGGAATGATGGTGGCGGGGTAGTGTGAGAGGGAGGTTGAGATGTAAGTTCAATTATCTTGGCTCTCGTTTCTCTTAGGCTTTCCTCGAGTTCACTCATCTTCTTGGCCCATTGCCTTTTCATTCTTTCTCGGCTATCTCTCCAAGCTCTAGTCCTCTTCTTGGACATGCTCTCAGTTTCACTAACCTCATCACTTTTTTCCTGGCCTAAACTTTGGTTCTGCTGCAAGGCTAGCTCTAGTGACCACTTGCACTGGTGCAGTGGAAGTCACACTCCCTGTGGAGTCTACAACTAACCCAATAACGTTAATAGGAGTGATTTTTGGCATATTATTGGGATTCTTTGGGCAATCTCGTAAGAGATGCTCCTTTCCACAATCTTGGCAAAAGCTCTGGATCGTTACTGGCTAGGGTTGTGTAGGTGCAGGCATGGGGCAATCACGAATGAGGTGATCTCCTTGACATCTAAAGCATGGTCCTCTAGGGAATGGGGGTTGTGCCTGTCAGGTTGAGGTCTAGAGTTGGGGTTTGCATACATGACATTTGCGTAATCTGGCTCCCAACTAGGTTCACTCAGTTCTTCACTATAGTAGGACTCACCATGTTTAGGAGATTGCATGTAATAAGCCTGGGGGCTATCAATATGTGTAGAATCAAAGCTATGATCACTGGGGTCACTTTCTGAAAGCAATGGTGTTACTGGCACTATGGCTCTATTCAGGTTCTCTTCTGCAGCTGCATATTTTACTGGGATCACATTGGCTGGAGCTGGAGGTTGTTGGGCTAGCACTGATTGAGGTCTCTGTTGAGCTTGATATTGTGGTTGGTAGGTTTGTTGAGGCCTAGCATACTATTGTGGTGGGTACTGGTTCTGGTATTTGCCCTGTTGTGGATATGGTTGAGGGTAGGTTTGCCTAATTGCTTGCTTATTGTAGGGGCAATCTTGGGCAGTGTGATTTGTGTATCTCCGTTCTATGGTGCAGTACTGGCTACTAGGATTCACTTGGGGTTGAGCCATGATGGGACATACGTTCGCCATATGGTCACCTCCACAAGTATAGCACCGTTTAACTGGGGCAAATCTTGGAATTTGTTTGCTAGAGACACCTAGTTTTTGAGCTACTTTCTCAGCGAGTTCCTCAATAGATGTGGATTGCATGGAAGAGAGGCTAGTAGAACTATCTGAATCTCTATAGATTTTTGAAAGCTCCAACTCCTCCCCTAGGTTATCCTCGATATCAATGCACATGTGTACACACTCCTCTATGGTCCTAGGGTCTTTCAAGTACACATATGATCTCAACTTTGTACTTAGCAGTCCATCTAGGAATAAAGCCACTTGTTTGGCTGGTGTGGGTAACTCCGAAACACGACATCTCTCTAGGTATTGCCTAAACCTTCTTCCTGCAAGTCTAACCGTCTCTTGAGGGGTTTGCTTGAAGCTATGAATCAGTGAGGAAGTGTTATGCCTTATGCCACTCTTAGAGAATTCAATAATGAATGCCTCCAGAAGTTGGTCTATGTTCCTGAAGTGTCTCTCATTTAGTGGTTGAAACCACGTAAGAGCGGTGTTCCTAAGAGTTAGACCAAAGGCATTGTACTGCGTGAATAGGTCCTCCACTTGTTCAGCTCTCAAGACTTGCCTAAATTCGGCCACATGATCATAGGGATCTCCGGTGCCATTGAAGTAGTTCTTCATGGACTTAACCACCTAGGTTGGCCTCAAAGTTCTGGTGTGTTCCCTGGGCCTTGGCAAAGGAAAATCATCAGCATTTCTTAGGTTCCTTGGAACTCTAGTTCTCTTTGTTTCTTCTCTATACGTCTCTGCTCGCATTCGTTCTCTTCCTATTGGGTTGGCAAAGCTTACCTCAGGCCTATATCTACTTCTGTCCCTTTGAGCTCCATGAGCTTGGGATGTTCCCGCTCCTTGGTGGCCAAAAGAGACATTAGATCTTGGTTGGGGAAAAATAAATTCTCCCTTCCAAGTGTAGGCATGCCTACCATGCTCTGTGACCACAAAGATCCTCTCCGAAGTATTGTCTAGATAGGTCACCTTGCCTGGGCTATCAGGATCTTTGAACCTGTAGATTGTGGTGATTCCTATCTCATTAGGCTGATTAGGCTTATACCTCCAAAAGGCTTCATCGGTCTCTCGGTTTAAGAGCAGATCTATGCTTTTATTGTCCTCGGGAATCCACTCTGGCGTGATAATTCTAGTAAGAACTGATTTGCCTTGAGGTGTTTTAGGCTCTCCACTTAAGTTTCCTTGCTCTAGGTCACCTATGTCTGTCTCTGGGATCACATTACCAAATTCATCTGTCCTATCTGGGTGACTGGTGACTATGTATATGGTTCCTTCTTTGTCCAAGTATGCTCCATTTTCAAATTTGACTGCTGGACGTTCTAGTCCAATGGGTTGATCTGGGTTTTTGATTTGGACCACAAATCTTCCTAGGCCGTCCTCATAGATGCTAGCACCTAATCGGTTGGTCCTAAGGTATTCCAACTGCGTCTTGTAGGGGCCTTCTACCCTATGTAAGTATGGCACACCTGAACTTCCTGTGGGTCTCTCCATACCTTGAAACATCTCTGACTCACTAGTCTCAAAGCTAGGGTAGTACGAATGATGACTCAACTGCTCGGCCCAAGACCTAGCAGTATGATTGACACTAGCCTCTGAAGACCTCAGGCTTTGTCTATCTCTCCCTAGGTGTCGTCCTGATCTAAGGTTCATATGCTTAGCTGAGCAATCCCAATTTTTACCCAAGGTACAACCTCGTTGCTGATCAATTTGTATCAGTCACTTGGTTCTTTTTAGTTGATTATCGTGTTTATGATCTTGTCTGCTATCACGTCGTCAGGAATACTTAAGTTAATTTCCACTATTTTGGTTGATCGTTCCACGTTAAGTTCCTTTCCTTTAAAGTTATCTATCACACAGAGATTATGTTTTAGCTTGAACTTGAGTATTTAGGTAGTCTTCAACTTGATAGATGCCTATCGTCGCCCTGACTTACTCCTAGCACTATCCGCACTTAGCCTAAGGTAGGAATTGACAGAGGGAGTTGCGAGTGTTCCAACCTCACTTGCTGATCCCTTGCTCTTCGGTGCTCAAGAACCCCGTTCTCAAGCTTGTGGAATGCCCTTGCTTGGGATGCCTCCTAATGCTCTCAGTGGACCTGTAAAAGTCCCAAAGTTAGCTCAAGACTTAAATTCAAATGACAAAACCAATCACTTCCATTCATGTAATTCAAACACCAATTTGCATTGTGACTTTATGGAAAAAAATTCTAGAGATCCCTGAGTTTTCCTCCCCCTGGATATGGTCCACTTAAAAATAATATTTCTAATAATCCTCACGAGCTTTCCAACAAAACAGAAATCATAGCAAACAGATTTCGTATGAGAAAGTTATGCCAGTTCAGGGTTCTCGAGCTAAAACAGGGTTCAAATAGGATGACAGACAAACAAGGTCTTCTCAAACTCTTTCCTTATGGCCTCCCTATGTGCTCTAGAGTCCAATATTCATGCCCAAAATTAGCCAAATTCTTCAAATTAAAAAACCCTAAAAAATAGGCCGAAAATGGTTGTCAATCGTGATCGACTAGGTTGTCAATCGTGATGGACAGAGCTGTCTGTCGTGGCCTGTCAATTGCGATGGACATGTGTCAATCGCGATTGATGGGTGTCAATCGTGATGGACAGGGGTGTCGGTCGCGATGGACTGGGGATATCGATCGCGATGGACTGTTGTCGATCACGATGGACTGTTGTCGGTCGCGAGGTGTCAATTGCCATGGATGGATTTTTTCGGATTTTTTCGTGTTTATGTGTTGATCGGGCCTCTATACGTCGCAATGGTCAAGAATCTTGTCGAAATGGGGTGTCAATCGCGATTTTTTTGTCGGTGGCAATGGACAGGGGTGTCCGTCGGGGTCTGTCAATCGCGATGGACTGGCTGTTCGTTGCGATGGACATTGTCAATTGCGATGGATGCTATCAATCGTGATGGATAGGAAAAATGCCAATTTTTTAGAAATTTCTATGGATTTGTGATGTGCATGGCCTCTAGTCTACTGTGGTGCACTTAGTTTTACCAAAAGATGAGATTTTCTGTCAATCGTGATCGACAGAGGTCTGCAACGCAGAGATAGTTCCAAGCTTTTTCATACCTGTGCAACGTGCTGGAGATGATGGGATAGCCAGATCCTGCAAGGAAACTCCAAAAAACATGCAAAAGCAGCACACACAAACAGCTCTCTCGCTCTCTCTCACAAGTGGAATGAGGGAAATGGAAGGGAGAAGGTGATATGATCAAAAACTGAAATTTTGCGCGATGATGGAGATGGAGGTGGGAGATGGTGAGGATGATGATGGTGATGATGATGATGAAGTAAAGAAAGAGAAAAATAAGAAAAAGTAAAGAAATTACCTACAACGCCAACGTCACAACTCTACGTCTTACCATCACACGCTCGTCCTCAAAGCTCGATCCCCGAAAACGGCGCCAAAATTTGGTGTAGCTCAGTGATGAGTAGCACCTCCTTTAATGTCGATCGGGGAAGACATGAGGATGGTATGAAGACCTCGAACAAGTGATGGCACAAGTGCGTGAGTGAGAAGCACACTAACATGCACACACATACACACACGTGCACACACGGCAAGACAAAGAGATAGACAATGGAGTTCTTTGGATTTCTTCAAAAGTGCTCTTACAAGTTCAAATCTATT